>CM055127.1:4773957-5492653 GCA_029206835.1 Rana muscosa | reverse complement strand
ATTTTCAGTTTTCCAACAATACATACATTCCCTCCTTCCCTCCCCCCCTATCTCCCATACAAAAAATAATTAATCAAAACATTGTTTCACATTAAAACCATTACAATCCAAAACTCCTCTACCCCGATACTTCTTATCCCACCCTCCATTCTACATCTCTCAGCCGACCACTAATTGACCTAGACCGCACTCACACTTCCTTCCTCCAAAACATCCATTCCCTTCTGCGACTGCTTTACTTATATTAAATTGCAATTTTTATTTTATTTATTTTTTATTTATTTTTTTTCTTGCCACGGTTTCCAAATCTTATCAATTTTTTTAGGGCTCCTTGTCTAACATAGGTTGTCCTTTCCTTTAGGATGGTTATGTTCATGTTTTGCTCCCAGTCCTTGCTAAGGGTGGGGGGGGAGATTGATTGCCATCTTTGTGCAATCAGCCTCCTTGCTTGAAATAAGCATCTTGTTATTGCTAACTGAGTGTAGGCATTTGACCCCTCGCCCTTTACCCAGCCCAATACACATTGTAGGGGTTCCAGCTCTATGTCAACCTCAAAGACTTGCTCAATTGTTCTCACTACCTCCCTCCAATACCGGAATAACTTCGGGCATCGCCAGAACATATGGATTATATCACCGTTTACTCCACCACATCTGGGACAGCTGGCATCTGTTCTACGGCCAAAGCGAAAAAGTTTAGACAGAGTATAATATGCTCTATTTAGCAAAAACAGGTGAGACATCCTCTGCGAGGGAGACAGTGAGACTGACGAAGCAAGTTCCAAAATTCTTTTCCACTGTTCGTTAGATAAGTTACCAATATCTCTTTCCCACTTCCTCTTGTGTACCTGGCCCTGGGTTCCCCTTAGGCTCCTCTTATGTAAATTTAAGTATATTTTTGTTATTGAGCCCTTAGATGTTTTAGTGTTGATAATTTCTTTTAACAGGGGAGTCTTACTCCAGGTCATTACTATTCCTTTATATTGTTTTGTTAAGGCATGTCTGATCTGCAAATATTTATAAAAGGATTTATTTGAAAGATTACATTGTTCTTTTAATGTCTGAAAAGTTTTTAATATGCCATCTTGGTACAGCTGGGAGATATATTTAATCCCCTGTCTTTCCCATTCCTTAACTGTTCCCATCTTCTGTATCTCCTTTAAATTATCGTTCTCCCATAGGGGGGTATACTCCGTGATACCATCATATTCCAACGCTATCTTCACTGCTTTCCATATTCTAAACATGAGATCAAGGGTAGGTAATTTCCGTGGGAGAGATCCTGCTTCCATAGCTTCTACCATAGAGTCATGTGTAGAATGTTGTAATAATATTCTCTTCCTTATTTCTTCTCCTTGCATGTTACTACCCCTCATGAATTGGATCTGTGCCGCCAAAAAGTAACTAAATGGGTGTGGGAGTGCCACTCCCCCCTCTTGTTTTGTCCTCTGTAGGGTATTTAATTTTATTCTTGCTGCGCCTCCTTTCCAAATCAACTCCCTAAAGATAGTGTCTATTTTCTGAAACCATTTATTGTATATCCAAACTGGTGAATTTTGTAAGACATATAGGAGCTGTGGCATCCACACCATTTTTATTAAATTGCAGCGGCCTGCTACTGACAATGGGAGGCATTTCCACACCTTGATTTTCCCTTTGTATTTTTTAAGCAGAGGAATCAGATTATCTAGAATATAGTGGTTAGGATCTCTAGATATATACACCCCTAGATATTTAATTTGTGTTGATATTTGAATTTGTGAAGCCTCTTGCGGGAGTAGGTTTGACAGAGGGTCCACTGGTAGCAGCATAGATTTTCCCCAGTTTATATTAAGGCCTGAAAAGCGTCCAAAAATCTCTATTTGTTTCATGGCCTTACCAAGGGAGTGCTGTGTGTCTCCCAGTAGCAAAAGGAGATCGTCCGCGTATAATACCACTTTCTCCTCTATCTCACCTCTTATAAATCCTCTTATCTCAGAGTCCGACCTAAGTGCAATCGCAAATGGCTCGATTGCGAGGGCGAAGAGAAGGGGGGACAAAGGGCACCCCTGTCTCGTTCCCCTCTGCAATCTGAACCTCTCGGAATACACATTGTTCACTTTCACTCTGGCCTCTGGGGTGCTGTACAGCATCTTGACCCATTTCATAAAAATAGGGCCGACCCCAAACTCCCTTAAAACTCTCCATAGATATTGCCACTCTATACTGTCGAAGGCCTTGGCAGCATCCAACGAAACAATTGCTCTTTTTCCATCTTCCTCTGTTGGAATCTGGAGGTTCAGAAAAACTCTTCTTATATTTGTGGAGGTGGCCCTGCTTGGTATAAAACCCGATTGATCGGGATGTACCAGTTTCTCAACTATTTTGTTTAATCTAGCTGCCAAGAGCTTCGACAGTATTTTTATGTCAGTGTTGAGTAACGAAATAGGTCTATACGAGGAGGTTTCAAGTGGATCCTTACCCTCTTTGTGGATAACTATTATTGTGGAGTCCATCATAGACGTGGGGAGTTCTCCTTTAGCTAATTTGCAGTTTAAAACCCTGGTGAGTTTCGGGAGTAACTCCTTCCCGAAATACCGGTAGGTCTCTGCTGGGAGACCGTCCGGTCCTGGGATTTTATGCCCCGCCATCCCCTGTACGGTCAGCTGTATTTCTTCTAAGGTCAGGGGTTTGTCTAATTCCTCTCTATCCAGCTCAGAGAGCGAAGGCATCACTAGACTTCCAAAAAATTTGTCCAATTCTTCTCTCCTTTCCTCTTGACTTGAGCTATACAAGTCTACATAGAAATCACGGAATCTATGTGCTATTTCTGATGTTTGGTGGGCCACCCTATCTTCGTTTACCCTTATTGCTGGCACCCTTGAGCTAGGTGTGTTAGTTTTAATTAAATGAGCTAGCATCCTGCCTGCGCTTTCCCCTTCCGCAAACGCTACTTGTCTTTGAAAAATTTGCTTATTTTCTACTTTCTTCAACATTATTAAACGGTAGTTCTGTTGTGCTTGTATCCATACTCTGGAATTATTAGGTGTTGGGTCATTAATGTATTGCGCTTCTTTTTCGCTTACTAATTCGCTAGCGGTTCTCTCTTCCTGACTGGATTGTCTTTTTAAACTAGATATTTTTTGTATCATTATGCCCCTGAAAAAGGCTTTCAGTGTGTCCCATACCACTTGTTCTGAGGCAGTACCTTGATTTATTTCTATAAATTCCCTAATCTCCCCCGATATCTCTTGTGTGTCATTCATTAATTCCATCCAGTGTGGGTTAATTCTCCCCTCTCTCTGGTACCTTGCTACTCCTGTATCAAGAACAACCAACATTGGGGAGTGGTCAGAGAGGCTTCTCGGCATATAGTTCACCTTTTTTATTATTGGTGTCGCTTCCTCATTGCCCAATACTAAATCTATTCTTGAGAGCGTGGAGTGTGTCCTGGAGAGGCAGGAATATTGCCGGGCTGTAGGGTTATGTAATCTCCATATATCCCTCAACCCTATTTCTTCCAAGAATTTGACTAGTCTAACATCTCTTGTTTTATCCTGAAACAGCTGACTAGGAAATCTGTCTTTACCCCAATCTAGGACCATATTAAAATCGCCCATTATGAGCACCGGTATACCCGGCCTCTCCAGAACAAACTCCATCAGACTACCCAGTACCGAGGTGTTAAAGGGGGGGGGGGGAAATATACAAATTAACCAAAATGCAGGTTCTATCTTCTACCTTACAATGTAAAAAGACATAACACCCTAGTTCGTCGCACCTACTCTGAATGCAATTAAACATTATACCAGTTTTAATGAATATGCCTACCCCTCTAGAGTATGAGGTATGGACCGAGTGGAATTGTGTTTGATAATCTCCCCACCCCAATTGGGGTATAGATATGCTCGAGAGATGGGTCTCCTGGAGACATATTATTGAAGAACCATATGTTCTCATCAGTGAGATTACTGCTGCTCTTTTCCCTGGGTCTCCCAACCCCCGGACATTCCATGAACATATTGTTAATTTTTTCACTTGTGCTCTACTATTCATTAATATGCAGTGAAGAATACCCAAATTTTATAGTGGATCCTTTAGTTTCTAAAACGTGTCTATATTTTTCTTCTTTTAATATTTTCTTTATGTGATTTCTTTGTGTAAGTGTCATCGCAATTCTTCCACTCCGTATCCCCCATACATACCCGCACCCTCTCTCAAATACCCTTCTCACCGCCTTCCGTGGCTTGGGTTGGGGCTTCCTATTGTGACCCTCTCTAACACCTTTCAACAACCATTCACCCTGCCAGTGTTTGAAATCTCTCTTACTGTGCCCTTGCACTGATAATGAGAGCGCCACAGTAACATCTTGGTAGTTATGGATCCCACTCTGGTGGTCATTATTAGTGTAGAGCGAACCCGAACTGTAAAGTTCGGGTCCGTTCCAAACTTTAGCTTTTTCCCGAACCCGAACCCGGACTTTGCCCAAATATCTGGGTTCGGGTTCGGTAATCTAATAACGCATTTAGAAATGCTTCAGGGGCCAGCCAATCACCTTTTGATTAGCTGGTGTGCCCTTAGAAGCCATCATAGCCATGCCTACTAATGGCATGGCTGTGATTGGTCAGTGCAACATGTGACCCAGCTTCTATATAAGCTAGAGGCACACAGCACACATGACACTCTGCTTCAGAATAGATAGGGAGAGGATCTAGTCTGCTGCTGCTGCTTTTAGGGAGAGATAGAAAGATAGAAGAGGTAGTCCTGATTCTACAATCTGAGGGAAAAGATAGAGAGATAGTGTAGTGTAGGGCCAGGTTCCTGTGTTGGTGCTTTCAGGGAGAGAGAATATTATATAGGAGTCCAGATTCAGAGATTAAAATCAGCGATCTGCATAGGTCTACCTATTTGTGTTGCAGTGCAGTCTTTTTACACTGCCATGAGCCCAGTGTCAGAGAAAATCTAACTTTTAGGGGGAAAAAAAAGGGCACTTTATTGTTCTCTTTTCCAAAAGACCCATAGGGCAAAAAAAAAAAAAAAAAAAAGCATTTTATTTTGCTCGTGCAAAAAAAGACCCGTTTAGTGCAAAATAAAATAAAAAAATTTGCACTTTAATGTACGCTTGCAAAAAACGCCATTTAGGGGCACAAAAAAAAGTTTGCAGTGTGTTATACATATTTTGAGGTGTGTGAAATAAACAATTTCTATATAGTTTTCTCCTACTGTGCTATACTAAAAAAACAACATTTTTTTTGAATAGCATTTTCTGCAGTTCTGTAGCTGTGCGATTCAATGGTTACGTACTGTGGGTGTGTTCTGCTCTTCCAAAAAACGCCGTTTAGTGGCACCAAAAAAAGTTTGCAGTGTTATACATATTTTGAGGTGTTTGAAATTAACAATTTCTTTATAGTTTTCTCCTACGTTGCTATACTAAAAAAACAACTTTTTTTTTGAATAGCATTTTCTGCAGTTCTGTAGCTGTGCGATTCAGCGGTTACGTACTGTGGGTGTGTTCTGCTCTTCCAAAAAACGCCGTTTAGTGGCACCAAAAAAAGTTTGCAGTGTTATACATATTTTGAGGTGTTTGAAATTAACAATTTCTTTATAGTTTTCTCCTACGTTGCTATACTAAAAAAACAACATTTTTTTTGAATAGCATTTTCTGCAGTTCTGTAGCTGTGCGATTCAGCGGTTACGTACTGTGGGTGTGTTCTGCTCTTCCAAAAAACGCCGTTTAGTGGCACCAAAAAAAGTTTGCAGTGTGTTATACATATTTTGAGGTGTTTGAAATAAACAATTTCTTTATAGTTTTCTCCTAGGTTGCTATACTAAAAAAACAACTTTTTTTTTTAATAGCATTTTCTGCAGTTCTGTAGCTGTGCGATTCAGCGGTTACGTACTGTGGGTGTGTTCTGCTCTTCCAAAAAACGCCGTTTAGTGGCACCAAGAAAAGTTTGCAGTGTGTTATACATATTTTGAGGTGTTTGAAATAAACAATTTCTTTATAGTTTTCTCCTACGTTGCTATACTAAAAAAACAAAAAATTTTTTGAATAGCATTTTCTGCAGTTCTGTAGCTGTGCGAGTCAGCGGTTACGTACTGTGGGTGTGTTCTGCGCTTCCAAAAACACCCATTTAGGGCAAGATCCTAAATTGAGAAAATATGAGGAGAAGGTCAAAGGGACGTGGTGGCCCGGTCGTGGTGCTGCTGGTGGAGCTCCTGTTGCAGGGAGAGGACGTGGTGGATCTGTGCCAGATACACGCACAAGTGAAACACCTTCCTCAGGTGCGACTAGGCGACCGAGCCTGCGGCGGTATTTTGTCGCGCCTAATGAGGCTGTACGAATGTTTAGGCCAGGACAAGTACAGGCGATAGTAGATTGGGTTGCTGACAGTGCCTCGGGTTCCTTCACATTGTCTCCCACCCACTCTTCTGATGAAAGAACAGAGTTGGCACCTGAAACCCATGTCCATCAGTCTTTCACCTCACCCCCTTGCAAATCAGCCAAGCAGTCTGAGCCCCAAATCATGCAGCAGTCTCTTCTGCTTTTCGATGACTCTGTTAGCAGGGTTTCCCAGGGCCATCCACCTAGCCCTGCCCCAGAAGTGGAAGAGATTGAGTGCACCGATGCCCAACCACTTATGTTTCATGATGAGTACATGGGAGGACCATCGCAGTACGTCTCGGATGATGACGAAACACAGGTGCCAACTGCTGCTGCTTTCGCAATTGTGCAGACAGACAAGGAGGGCAGGGGTGAAGACTGGGTGGAAGATGATGTGGAGGACGATGAGGTCCTCGACCCCACATGGAATCAACGTTATGCAGGTGACCAGTGTAGTTTGGAGGAAGAGGCGGTGGTCGCACAGAGCCACCAGCACAGCAGAAGAGGGAGCAGGGTGGAAAAGCGGAGCATCTGTCAGCTAGACAGTATGTCTGCTACTGCCCAACGCAGCAAGGGACCGAGCACACCAAAGCCAGGTCCAAGGAGTTCCCTAGCGTGGCAGTTCTTCACACAATGTGCTGATGACAAGACACGAGTGGTTTGCAAGCTGTGCAATCAGAGCCTGAAGCGAGGCATAAACGTTCTCAACCTGAGCACAACCTGCATGACCAGGCATCTAAGTGCAAAGCACGAGCTGCAGTGGAGTAGACACCTCAAAAACCAAGAAAGGTCTCTGGCTCCTCCTGCTTCCTCTTCTGCTGCAGTCTCGGCCTCTTCATCCACCTCTGTAGTGAGAGTGGCACCTGCCACCCCACAAACAGAGGATCTGCCAGCAACACTACCACCTGGGTCACCAACCATCTCCACAATGTCCCATGGAAGCGTTCAGCTCTCTATCTCCCAAACATTGGAACGGAAGAGGAAGTACCCCCCTAGCCACCCGCGATCCCTGGCCCTGAATGCCAGCATTTCAAAACTCCTGGCCTTTGAAATGCTGTCATTCCGTCTGGTGGAGACGCAGAGTTTTAAAAGCCTGATGGCATTGGCTGTCCCACAGTACGTCATGCCCAGTCGCCACTATTTTTCCAGGCGAGCCATCCCTTCCCTGCACAACCAAGTGGGGGACAAAATCAGGTGTGCACTGCGCAACGCCATCTGTGGCAAGGTCCACCTAACTACGGATGCGTGGACCAGTAAGCACGGTCAGGGACGTTATATCTCCCTAACAGCACACTGGGTAAATGCAGTGGCGGCTGGGCCTGAGGCAGATAGCAGTTTGGCGCATGTCCTTCCACCACCGAGGATTGCAGGGCGCTTCAGTTTGCCTCCTAATGCTAACTCCTCCTACTCCGCTTCCTCATCCTCTACCGCCTCCTCATCCGGTCAGTGTAACACCTTCACCACAAACTTCAGCACAGCCAGGGGTAAACGACAGCAGGCAGTTTTAAAACTTTCCTGTTTGGGGGAAAAACCCCACACCGCGCAGGAGTTGTGGAGGGACATGGAACAACAGACCAATGAGTGGTTGCTGTCAGTGAGCCTCAAGCCCGGCCTGGTGGTGTGCGATAATGGGCGAAATCTCGTAGCAGCTCTGGGCCTAGCCGGTTTGACGCACATCCCTTGCCTGGCGCATGTGCTGAACTTGGTGGTCCAAAGGTTCCTTAAAAATTACCCCAATATGCCAGAGCTGCTGCAGAAAGTGCGGGCTGTGTGTGCGCACTTTCGGCGATCTCACCCTGCTGCTGCTCGCCTGTCAGCGCTGCAGCGTAACTTCGGCCTTCCCGCTCACCGCCTCATATGTGACGTGCCCACAAGGTGGAACTCCACCTTGCACATGCTGGCCAGACTGTGCGAGCAGCAGCAGGCGATAGTGGAGTTTCAGCTGCAGCAATCACGCGTGAGTCGCTCTGCGGAACAGCACCACTTCACCACCAATAACTGGGCCTCCATGCGAGACCTGTGTGCCTTGTTGCGCTGTTTCGAGTACTCCACCAACATGTCCAGTGCCAATGACGCCGTTCTTAGCGTTACTATCCCAGTTCTATGCCTCCTTGAAAAAACGCTTCGGGCGATGATGGAAGAGGATGTGGCACAGGAGGATGAGGAGGAGGAGGAGGAAGCGGGATCATTTCAAAGGCTTTCAGGGCAGTCTTTCACAAGTGGCTACGAGGGTGGGTTCCTGCACCAACAAACGCCAGGTACACAATTGTCCGGCGGAAAGGGAACAGTTCTGGAGGATGACGAGGTGGAGGAGGAG
Organism: Rana muscosa; assembly: GCA_029206835.1. NCBI lineage: Eukaryota > Metazoa > Chordata > Amphibia > Anura > Ranidae > Rana > Rana muscosa. The sequence continues at coordinate 5,483,973 of CM055127.1, read as the reverse complement.
ATGGAGGAGGAGGATGAGGAGGAGGAGGAGGAGGCGGCATTTTCACAGCAGGGTGGCACCCAGACCAGCTCGTGGCCATCACTGGTGCGTGGCTGGGGGGATACAGAGGACACAGACGATACACCTCCCACAGAGGACAGCTTTTCTTTGCCTCTGGGCAGCCTGGCACACATGAGCGATTACATGCTGCAGTGTTTCCGCAATGACCGCCGAGTTGCCCACATTTTAACTGGTGCTGATTACTGGGTGGCCACCCTGCTGGATCCCCGTTACAAGGACAACGTACCGTCCTTAATTCCCTCACTGGAGCGGGATCGTAAGATGCGCGAGTACAAGCGCACGCTGGTAGACGCGCTGCTGGTGGCATTCCCACCTGACAGCTGGCGTACGGTGGAAGCACAAGGCGAAGGCAGAGGAGGAGGAAGAGGTCGCCAATGCAGCCGGGGCACCGGCAGCACCTCAGAAGGCAGGGTTAGCATGGCTGAAATGTGGAAAAGCTTTGTCAGCACGCCACAACAACCAGCACCACCAGCTGAGATGGAACGTCTTAGCAGGAGGCAGCATTTCACCAACATGGTTGAGCAGTATGTGTCCACAGGCCTACACGTACTGGATGACGGGTCTGCCCCCTTTAACTTCTGGGTCTCCAAATTGGGCACATGGCCTGAGCTTGCCCTTTATGCCTTGGAGGTGCTGGCCTGCCCTGCAGCCAGTGTATTATCTGAACGTGTATTTAGCACGGCAGGGGGCGTTATCACAGACAAGCGCAGCCGCCTGTCCAGAGCCAATGTGGACAAGCTCACGTTCATTAAAATGAACAAGGCATGGATCCCACAGGACTTGTCCGTACCTTGTGCAGAATAGACATGTATACCGGTGTTGTGACAAAAACTGTCTGGCCATCGGATTGTGTCCGGCCCATACTGCGAAGGCGCAGCGCTTGAGCAGTACAGAGGACAAGGAGATTCACAAAATCTCCGAAGATGAACGGCGCCTGCGCTGTGAGTGCAGGTTCAAGCCCCACCATCCAAGTGGACATACGGTAGCACATAATAACAGGGCCCCTCACGGGCTTGGTTCAATCGCCACGCTTCGGGCACGGCCTCACTTGGCTCGTCTTGAACCACGGATGGTGTGGCCTTCACCTGAACTCACCACGCAGGCGCCGTTCGTCTTGGGAGATTTTTGAAATCCCCTTGTCCTACATACTGAGCAAGCGCAGTACAGGGTGGACGCTATTTGACGGGGGACAGAATTCGACACATCACCGGCATTACACAGCCATTGTTGTATTTTTGAATCAGTGTTGGCTACCTCGTCCTCCTCCACCGACGCTTCCACCTACACAGCCACATCCACCGCCACTTCAACCTCCTACTCCATATGGACCTCGTCCTCCTAGGTCAAGATTATTATTTTTTATTTTAATTTTTTTATGTTATTTTAAGTTATTTCCCTATCCACATTTGTTTGCAGAGCACTTGTCATGCTCTTAACAACATTTTGCTGCCATCTGCAGCCCTCTAGACCTTTCCATTACCTTTTTAGAGCCTTTTTAGTCCTTAGAAGTCCGGGTCCCCATTGACTTCAATGGGGTTCGGGTTCGGGTCCGGGTTCGGATTAAAGTTCGGTCCCGAACCCGAACTTTTTTCCGAAGTTCGGCCGAACCCGTCGAACCCGAACATCCAGGTGTCCGCTCAACTCTAGTCATTATGCAAGAGTCACATGAGTCACCCTCCCCCCCTTTTTACTCTGGTCAGTATCACAGCTATGGCTATCAACAGTCTCATTATAAAATTTTTAGTAAACATTACACCGATGAATATCCTCAAGTTCAGCTTATGCGTAGACCAACCAGCGTCCGGGCTGTGGTTGGGGCAGAGCTAGTAGATGTCCTTTATCTTCCACCGTGCGTTGAGCCAGCAGCGTCCAGGGGTGTGCTGGCCGCAGGGCTGCAGTCTGTCTATCTTCTGCCATGTGTAGATTCAGCAGCTTCCAGTGGTGTGCTAAAAATAGGGCTGGAGCCTTCTAATTTCTCTGGTCAATCTTAGTCTCAAAGGGTCTTGGGAATCTACTGTACTGTGCCAGGAGTCTGTGAGGTCAGCAGCTCGTTTTACCCTGACACCATGTCACCTCGGCCACCTTAATGGCTGTTGGGGTAGACAGTAAATCTATGTAAGGACATTTCCATCTGGGCCGAAGTGGGGTTAGGTTCCACTCTTTTACCCACACTGTATCTCCTGGTATAAAGGGGTGTACTGGGTTTGACAAGCTTATGGGAAGTTTCTTCTAAACCCATTTTCCTATGTCTTGCATACTCTCCCCCAGTCTCTGTATCATTTCACGGTTCACAACCCCTCCTATCTGGTGCAAATATCCCTTAATGCCTCTTATGATGGGTGGGGGCCTACCATACAGTACCCCAAAGGGGGACAGATTTGTCCTCCCTGTTGGGGCACTCCAAATTCTCAGTAAAGCAATGGGCAACATCAAGGTCCATTTCATTTGGGTATTATGACAGAGCTTGGCCAGTTGTGACTTCAGGGTGCGGTTCATTCGTTCCACTTTTCCAGAGCTTTGGGGCCTATATGCGGTGTGTTTCAAAGTAATCTTAAGTGCTGTTGCTAATTCCTGGAGGCACTTGTGAACAAAGGCAGGGCCATTGTCTTAGCCTATGGCAGAGAGGAATCCATACCTGGGGATAATCTCCTGAGTCAGGCATTTCACCACTTCTTTTGTAGTCTCAGCCCATGTGGGCCATGCCTCTACCCAGCCTGATTAAGTACAAATGTCTACTAGCAAATATTTGTATTCACCTACAGGGGGCATGACAGTGAAGTCAACCATCAATTCTTCCATTGGTAAGGCTCCTAAAGCTTGTACTCCAGGGGGTGGTATAGGTCCCTGTCTTGGGTTATTGCGGGCGCACTCTACACATCTGCTGGATGCGGCTTGTGCCAATTTGGGTCAATGGGAAAAAAGAAAAGGTTGGGACTTTAAATGAGGCCTGAGACAATTAAGTCACTAGGCCTCCATCCCTGTCAATGCGAAGACAGAAAAGGGTCAGGACTTTATATGAAGCATGCGGATTGAAAGCCAAACAGAGCTAGTAAATCAGATAATGTAAATTTATTAAATATTATACAATGAAATACATAAGACGCCATGGTACATATTCCATCACCCAACATGATTAGTTAGTTCATTAGCATTTGTTCGTAAATAAATTGTGTAAAAACAGTAAAAACATGAGGTAGAACTGCATGGTAAATATTATTTGGCATCTGAAGCTCGACGCATTTCGCAGCTGTCATGCCGCTCATCAGGAGCTGATAGTTAATGGATGTCTATAATACAAGAACATTGTATCAAATGATAGGTTAGGCTTATTAGGGAAAAATTATATATAAGGGGGGGAGGGAAATATGCACTTAAATCTACAGCCCATACTTACAGGTCGGGTGATGGTATGGGCACGGCAGGGGGCATGTAGGCGGCCGGGGACACAGTCCGACATGGGAGCCGAGGTGGCATAACAGGTGGAGGCAGTCATCATTGTGTGAGCTGAACATGTGATCTTCACCAGGGTCAAGGGGCACATGCAGAAAGACTCCTGGGCCATCTGAAAATGAGTGTGAAATGCAAAAAAATTGTGTGTTAAATTGCTGAAGGGTGATGGACCCTATGTGAACGCTATCAATGATATGTGATAGTGAAGCTGCATTGCAAACAATAAGAATGCTCCAACATAGGGAACACTGTCATAGTGAATAGAGAGGACTGTGTGCCAACAAAAATGTGCATGGAGAAAAATAAGAAAGAGAAAGGAAGGAAAGGAGTGTGCGATTAGGGACAATGAATTTACCTGAATGGAAGGAGTTGAAGGTGCATTTTGCCTAATGCAAGATGTTCCTGGTTCCTCAACCCCTGACTATATGTGTTGGTGCCTGTGCCAAAAAGGAAATGCTTGCCTCGCCGTGAACGCCCTGTAGTCGCCAACGTCACGCTGGTGAGTATGAGAGAGGAGAGGCGTCATCTCCCAGGCAGCGGACGGCCGGCAAGTGGCGCCAAAGGACTCACTCCCTCATCTTGACTGCCAGATGGAAAACACGTCAGACATGACGCGCCGAATGCGTGGCCTCGATGCGCAGCTGGGTGACCGCCCCGTCCCCCAGGGGGAGGGGAGAAGGGGGAAGACCCCTGATGTGCATCGCAGCTCCCAATGTCAGAAAAGGCCCCAACTCACACTACCAGGCCCACCACGCCATGCCAATGTGGGTAGCCGGGGAATATGAAAATGTCTCTCTAGGGCCTTCTCAATGGCTGTTTTTCCCATGTGTGTCCCTTTGTGAAATTCTGTCACTAGCTCAGTTGCTACAGCAGCTGGGACAACAATTCTCTCGTCCTGCAGTTGATACCACTGGTCTTCCCGGTACTCCCCAGGTTCAGTCTCTATCCATTCCTGTTCTGCCTTTGTGTAAATTGGATCCCATTCAGAAAGTGGACAGGAAACAGGGGGGGAATTATCTGTCGTAGGGGTTGTTGAAATGCTGCATCTCTGGCTGCTTGATCTGCTTTCCTATTTCCTCTAGCCACTCGGGAGTCTCCCTTCTGATGGCCCTGGCAGTGGATCACTGCGACTTCAGAGAGGGTCCATACTGCCTCTAACAGTTCTAGTATTTCTGTCCTATATTTGATGCTCTTCCCTCCAGATGTAATAAGTCCCCTATCCTTATACAGGGCCCCATGTGCATGAAGGGTCAGGAAGGCATATTTGGAGTCTACATAGACATTCAGTTTTAGTCCCGCAGCTAGTTGTACTGCTCTGGTCAGTGCAATCAGTTCTGCTTTCTGTGCCGAGGTTCCCTGTGATAAGGCTCCTGCCTCTATCACTGCCTCCTGTGTGACAACTGCACAACCATGCATAGCGGACCCCATCTTTTACAAAACTGCTACAGTCAGTGAAGTACTCAATGCCTGGCTTTTCCAAGGGGCTGTCTTTCAAGTCTGGTCGGCTTGCATTTACTTCATTCATTACCTGGAGACAGTCATGTGTTAGGGGCTCTGGTGAGGTGGGGAGCAGAGTGGCTGGGTTTAAAGTGTTGACAGTCTCTAAATGGATTCAAGGATTTTTACCACAGCATGGCCTGGTATTTAACCATTCGACTGTTAGTGAACCAGTGATTTCCCTTGTAATCTATTAATGCCTGTACTTGGTGTGGGACTCGGACATAAGTTTCCTGACCCAATGACAACTTGTCAGCTTCGGCCACAAGGAGGGCTGTTGCTGCGATGGCCCGCAGGCAGGGTGGTTATCCCTGAGCTACAGTGTCCAGTTGTTTTGAAAGGTATGCTACAGGGCGCTGCCACGATCCCAAGTATTGTGTCAGGACTCCTACTGCTATCCCTTGTTTTTCACTGACATATAAATAGAAGACTTTGTGGCTGTCCGGCAGGCCTTGCGCGGGGGCCTGCATTAGGGGAACCTTAATGTCTTGGAATACTTTGTTTTGTTGTTCTCTTTATTGAAAGGATTTATTTTCCCCCCTTTGTGGATTCATAGAGGGGTCTGGCTTTCGTGGCAAAGTCCGATATCCATATTCGTCAAAATCCTGCCGCCCCCAGGAACTCACGCACTTGTCGTCTGGTAGTCGGGTGGGGATCTGACAAACAGCTTCTTTCCTGCCTTCTCCCAATTTTCCTGTCCTTGCAAAACTTTGAACCCCAGGTATTTTACAGTCTCTTGGCACAATTGTGCCTTTTTCCGGGATACCTTATAACCTGCCTCCCACAATAGTTGCAACAGTTCATTAGTGGCTTGAAGACACTCTTAATTCTGTGTCTCTCCTCAGTATTAAAAAGGGTCAATAAAGGTTGCTGACAGTCAGACCAGGTAGGGTAATGGGTCTGAATTATTGACCGGAGCAAATCCATAATGGCTTGGGGCTTCTCAGAGTAGGCAGGGTTATAAGTCTTCCAGTTCAGTAAATGTTGTTGTCATAAATGGGGTGTAAAATAGAGTCCGATGTCCCCCCACCGGCTGTTCTCTTAGGGGCATTTGCATAGGTATGTTGAAAGACGGGCAAGGGTCCGGCCACTTGAATCGAGAATCCTCGGAGCGGAAGTGGACACTTGACTGAGGGGCCCATTGAGTTCCCTATTTCCATTCTACCTGTACCCAGAGTGTTACGGTTAGGAGTATTAATAGGAGTATGTTTACTGAGATTAGGCATTGACAAACTTGATGAATCTGATTGAGGTGGACAACAACTTGAATCCTCTAGTCTACTGGATGGGGCATTTGGACATGGCTCCAATTTGTACCTGTCTGAGGCTCGTCCCTCTACACATGGGGGGGATGATCTGTCTCTTCCGGTTGAGAATATATGTGTCTTGTTTGTTTAGTTGGTGGTGCTACTCTTGTCATAGCCATAATTCTGCACTGTTCCTCTTTTGCGGCTTGTATTCACTTCGAATCCCTATCTATAACTTTCCTCCAACAGTCTATGTATGGGATCTGGTCATGTTTCTGTGAGTCTGACCTAATATTCTCAAATAACCGGTCAATGGTCTCTAAGTCAAAGGTTCCCTGCGGGGTCCACGCGTTCCTTAGCGGGGCCAATCTTTCTTACACAGTGTTGCCAATTTCTTAGGACAAAGTTTTTTAAATTGCAGTCCCTAGAAAATCCCTTCCTGAAATTGGAGATCTTGGACTGTAGGGGAGATTCAACACTATGTTTCCCGACCATACTTGTAACCTATGGACACCAAGACAGACACAGAGGGAAGGGTAAAGTTTAAGAGTTCAGCAAGGGGTCTTAATCCTCAACACAGATGGGGACAAAAGACAACGCTTCCCTCTATCAGTGGCTTGGACGCAGTCTGCTGGCCAAGAAATGCACTTACATGAGGTCCGCACTTGCTTCGCCACAAAGTGACGTCTCATACACACATCAATTTTACCAGACTCTCCCACCCAAAAATTACTGACTGACTGAGGATTTGTCCGAGGGATGCACAATCATCCGGACGGATGTTCCTCTCGGAAGGTGATCAGGCTTCCCTTCTCTCGATCCGTTGAAAGGCTGGCTATCTGACTGTTATCCAAAATCAAAAGTAAAAAGACTCTCACCTGTTTCTGTTGGAGCTCCAACTATTTATTTCTTGGGTTCCCAGGTCGTTGATGCTACCAAGGTCATCCACAGCAGGCCACCAAATCGGACACAGTGCAGTCTCCTAGATAAACAGTTCTAGAGGGCGCCTTTTGAGACTACGATATAGCCCACAGGGCTGGCCTCTCGGACCACTCCTTGTAGGTCTGGTGGAAAAGTGCCACCTGTCTCGGCAGGTCACACCCGACATTCCCCCCATGGTCAATGCACCAAATGATGTAGAAGGTAGAAATTAGGGATGAGCCGAACACCCCCGGGTTCGGTTCGCACCAGAACCCACGAACGGACCGAAAGTTTGCACGAACGTTAGAACCCTATTAAATACAATGGATGCGAACGTTCGAAATCTAAAGTGCTAATTATAATGACTATTATGCATGTTATTGTCCTAAAAAGGGTTTGGGAACCCGGGTTCTGCACCAAGGGACATGTATCAATGCAAAAAGAAGTTTTAAAAACGGCAGTTTTTCGGGAGCAGTCATTTTAATGATGCATAAAGTAAAAGAAAAGTCAAATATTCCTTTAAATATCGTACCTGGGGGTGTCTAAAGTATGCCTGTGAAGTGGCACGTGTTTCCCGTGTTTAGAACTGTCCCTGCACAAAATGACATTTCTAAAGGAAAAAAAGCCATTTAAAACTGCTTGCGGCTTTAATGTAATGTCTGGTCCCGGTAATATGGATGAAAATCTTTAAGAAAAAGGGCATAGCTACCCCATCACCCCCCCCCACCCCAGCCCATTACCAGCCCCTTTGGGTCTTGTATGGATATTAAGGGGAACCCGGGTTCTGCACCAAGGGTCAAGGCACACAAAATAAAAAAGGCCCTATATACTCTGAACAGTCGTATACAGGCGGTGCATACAAGACAGGGACTGTAGGTTTGTTCTTATGTAGAATCTGTTTGTAATTTTGAACAGGTACATTGTTTAAGTGTAGCTCCGGGCAAGAAATCTATTTTTAAGCTTTTTGGAAAACATAGGGAAGGGTTATCACCCCTGTAACATTTGTTTTGCTGTCTGTGCCCCTGTTCAGAACATTTCACCTCACTTTCCGTCCCAATGACAAATGTTTTTGAAAAGTGGGGTTTTTATTGAAACAAGGATTGGTGATAAAGCATCAGTAGAGAGGAGACACCTTTTTCCCATATTAACTCTTACAGGAGAGAATTTCCCTTCCTAGGGGTAGATTTCCTCTCACTTCCTGTTGTCTCCTTCCGTTTGCAAGTAGGAGTCGTTTGTAAATTGGATGTTTAAAAGTAGGGGCCTGCCCTATATACTCTGCTGAAATTTGCCCCTTACATGTTGGTGTTGCCACAACACTGTAAGCCCTCACAGTTACTCTTGGTGGGTGCATGAATGGGCCCTGCTGTGAATTATTAGATCAAGAATTGTAATTGCATGCCCCTGTTGAACAGGGGCTGAAAAATTGGGCCTTTGGTGGTGGTGGTGGTGGTGTTGACACACCACTGTAAGCCCTCACAGTTACTCTTGGTGGGCGCATGAATGGGCCCTGCTGTGAATTATTAGATCAAGAATTGTAATTACATGCCCCTGTTAAACAGGGGCAGAAAAATTGGGCCTTAGGCACTGGTGCCACAACACTGCAACCCCTCACAGATACTGCACTTGGAGCACAGCAATGAGCCCTGTTGCAAAGTATTGCATCAAAAATTGTAATTACACGCCCCTGTTAAACAGGGGCTGAAAAATTGGGCCTTAGGCACTGGTGCTGGTCCCACGACACTGCAACCTCTCCCAGATACTCTAGTTGGAGTGCAGGAATGAGCCCTGCTGCAAAGCATTGCATAAAAAATTGTATTTACATGCCCCTGTTAAACAGGGGCAGAAAAATTGGGCCTTAGGCACTGGTGCCACAACACTGCAACCCCTCACAGATACTGCACTTGGAGCACAGCAATGAGCCCTGTTGCAAAGTATTGCATCAAAAATTGTAATTACACGCCCCTGTTAAACAGGGGCTGAAAAATTGGGCCTTAGGCACTGGTGCTGGTCCCACGACACTGCAACCTCTCCCAGATACTCTAGTTGGAGTGCAGGAATGTGCCCTGCTGCAAAGCATTGCATAAAAAATTGTATTTACATGCCCCTGTTAAACAGGGGCTGAAAAATTGGGCCTTAGGCACTGGTGCTGGTGCCACGACACTGCAACCTCTCCCAGATACTCTAGTTGGAGTGCAGGAATGAGCCCTGCTGCAAAGCATTGCATAAAAAATTGTAATTACATGCCCCTGTTAAACAGGGGCTGAAAAATTGGGCCTTAGGCACTGGTGGCGGCACTCAGGCCTCGTACACACGACCGAGTTTCTCGGCAAGAACCAGCAAGAAACTTGTTGGCAGAGATGTCTTGCCGAGAAACTCGTTCGTGTGTATGGTTTCTCGTCAAGAAAACCGACAAGTAATCTCGACGAGAAAATAGAGAACCAGCTCTCTATTTTCTCGTCGAGATTGTCGTCGGCATGTTTCTCGATGAGAAAAGTGAGTGTGTGTACACTTACCTGTCCTCCCGGAAGCCCGCGCATGTTCGAAATGAATTTGACGCATGCGCGGTAGCTTCCTAGGCATAGGTAGGGTATACCAAGATGGCGGCGACGGCATCGAATGTGACGAGCGCATGCTCGTCATAGTCGATGACGTCACCGCGTACGCTCCATTCAAAGAACCGCGGGTTCTTTGAATCGAGCGTGTGTACACTCGGCCGGGACAAGTTTCTTGTCCAAGAATCTCGTCGAAAAAAACGACATGTTTTTTTCGACGAGAATCTCGGCCGTGTGTACGAGGCTTGAGAAACAAAAATGTTCTTCCAAGCTATCATCATCAATCGGATCATTGAGGAGGAGGAGGATAGTCAGTCAACATAACAGGACAGTCACTCAGCATCAGCATCAGTCTTGAAGGGATGTGACATTTGAAAATAAATTAGTCTGTTGTATCAGCTTCAGGTGTTTGGTAGCTGGTGGTGATCCAAGACTGGTTCATCTTTATGAAAGTCAGTCGATCAAACGAGTCGGTGGACAGGCACACCCTGTGATCCGTGACAAATCCTCCAGCAGCACTGAATGTGCGTTCTGAAAGAACGCTGGATGCAGGATAGGCTCAATTGCATACTGTGCAAGCTCTGGCCAGTGATCCATCCTCAAGACCCAGTAAGCCAGAGGATTTTCGGTTGGGAAGGTGTCCAAGTCTGACCTTGCCCCTAGGTATTCCTGCACCACTGGCAATGGTTGCTGGAACCGATCATACCTTGGGGCTGCGGACTAAAGAATTGTCTGAACGCATCGGTCAGACGGCCACCTTCCCCACCGCTCCTTCTTTGACTGACCGAAGCCTCAGCAACTCATTGTCCAGGACCAGGAGTTTGTAACCTCCCAGTTTCTGGGAACGCGTTGCACAGACCTTTCTGCAAGGCCTCCCGGAGTTGTCTCATCCTCTGCTCCCTCTGCGATGGTAAGATAAGGTCCGCAACCTTACCCTTGTACCGTGGATCAAGGAGAGTGGCCAGCCAGTAATGGTCCCTCTCCTTGATCCGAAGAATACGAGGATCCTTCCGCAGACTTTGCAGGATCAGGGAGGCCATGCAGCGTAGGTTAGCTGAGGCATTCGGTCCGGAGTCCTCTGGGTCACTAAGGACGACATGATCCGCAGCCACCTCCTCCCAGCCACGTACAAGTCCACGGGTTTCTTGGGACTGTAAATAATCCCTAAAAGACTGCTGCTGATGATGCTAAGTGCCAGGCTCCACCTCCATGCTGACACAATCCTCCTCCTCCTCCTCCTCCTCCTCTTCCTGTGCGATGGGTGGGACAGAAGGAACACTATCTGGGTAAAGGGGGCATTGAGAGGCAAGGAAGTTCTCCTCTTCCTGCCTCTGTTCTGCCTCAAGTGCCCTGTCCATTATTCCATGCAGCGTATGTTTCAACAGGTGGACAAGAGGTACAGTGTCACTGATGCATGCACTGTCACTGCTCACCATCCTCGTGGCCTCCTCAAATGGTGCCAGGACAGTGCAAGCATCCCTGATCATGCCCCACTGGCGTGGTGAAAAAAACCTGAGCTCCCCTGACCCTCTCCTGGTGCCGTAGTCGCACAGGTACTCATTGATGGCCCTCTGCTGCGTGGGCAGCTGCTGCAGCATGGCCAACGTTGAGTTCCACCTGGTGGGCATGTCACATATAAGGCGGTTCTTGGGCAGGTTCAACTCCTTTTGCAGCTCAGCCAGGCGAGCACTGGCATTATAAGATCTGCGGAAATGCACACAGACTTTCCTGGCCTGCCTCAGGACATCCTGTAAGCCCGGGTACCTGCCCAAGAACCGCTGCACCACCAGGTTAAGGACATGAGCCACAGAGGGCACATGGGTCAGTTGTCCCTGTCGGAGGGCGGAGAGGAGGTTGGTGCCATTGTCGCAAACCACCATTACTGGCTTAAGCTGGCGTGGCGTCAACCACCTCTCGGCCTGCCCCTGCAGAACAGACAGAACCTCTGCCCCAGTGTGGCTCCTGTCCCCCAAACACACCAGCGCAAGCATGGCATCTTTTTGCCTGCGTACTTGCGTAGCCCCTTGAACACCTACGGAGTACCGCTGGTTCCGAGGACAAAGCACAGGAAGAGGCCATGGAGGAAGAAGAAGAGGAGGGGGTGGAGGAGAGAGGTGTGTCACAACCAGTAGTAGCATTTTGGAGGCATGGCGGCGGAACAACCTCCAACACTACTGCACCTTGTCCTGCATCCTTCCCAGCTGCCAAAAGAGTGACCCAATGGGCTGTGAAAGAAAGGTAACGTCCCTGTCCATGCCTGCTGGACCATGAGTCAGCGGTAATATGCACCTTACCGCTGACCGCCCTGTCCAGCGAGGCCAAGACATTGCCTTCCACATGCCGGTAGAGAGCCGGAATCGCCTTCCATGAGAAAAAGTGGCTTTTGGGAACCTGCAACTGAGGAACCGCACATTGCACTAACTCACGGAAGGGGGCCGAGTCTACCAACTGAAAAGGCAGCAGTTGAAGCGCTAGCAATTTAGCCAAGCTAGCATTCAACCGCTGGGCATGTGGATGGCTGGGAGTGAACTTCTTTCAACTGTCCAGCATCTGGGGCAGCGAAATTTGCCTGCTAGAATTGGACGTTGGTGTACTGCTAGCAGAGTGCCCGCAAGTACTTGGCTGTGACACACCTAATTCTACACCTTCATTCCTCTCAGTGCAGGTTTCAGAGAGGACTGAAGGTATAGTGGGGTTGGAGATCCCAGCTGATGCGGTGCAAGGAGAGGTCCGCTTTGTTCTTTGGTGTGGGTCTTTAAGGTAGGCTTGCCAACGAGCTGCATAGCAGGTCAACATATGTCTTGTCAAGCATGTGGTGCCCAAGCGGCTGATGTTTTGGCCATGCGATATACGCTTGAGACATATGATGCAAACAGCAGCTGTGCGATCTGATGCACTCGACTCAAAAAAGGCCCACACCAAAGAACTTTTTGAATAACGGGCAGAGGCAGCGCCCTGCACAGGCGGAGCTCTGCGGTGTGATTCCGTCGGTGTGCTGCCCTTACGCTGGCCCCCCGAGGGCATCCTGCCTCGTTGGAGATGTGCCTCCTCCTCATCCTCCTCCTCCTCCTCTCTCCTATTAGGCAACCACGTGGAGTCAGTGACCTCATCATCCCCTCCCTCCTCATCACTGGAGCCAATCTGGCAGTATGCTGCAGCTGCTGGAACATGACTGCCAGATTGGTGTCCTTCTTGAGCATCCCCTCTCTCTGCTCTCACGCTACTGCCTTCCTCTAGCTGGGTATCATCATCAGACCCTTCAAAATGCTGGGCATCCTCCTGGAGCATGTACCCAACACTGTGCTCAAACAGTTCGGGGGACTCCTCAGGAGGACATGGTGGGTCTAGGGAAGGAGTGACTGATGATGACATTGATACCAGGGAAGAGGACGCTTTGGCAGCTGCTTTGCCAGTACCCTGAGCCTGGGTGAGAGAGGATGAGGAGGATGAGGAGGGCTTCGTCATCCACTCTACCAAGTCTTCAGCATGATGTGGCTCAACACGTCCAGCTGCCGAAAAGAAGGACAAGCGTGTCCCATGGCCACGTGCTGATGGCGATGCACCGCGTCCACGACCAGCACTGTTGTCTCTAGACACAGAGCCTGCTTGCCCTCTTTTATTGGCTCCTGACTGTCTGCCTCTCCTTGTTTGCCTTCCAGACATTCTAATGGCCTGCAGGGAGATGGGAAAACCAGCAATAAGGCCTAGCTTCAGGAGTATATTTTGCAGGAAGCACACTACGCCCGCTGTAAGTGCTGCAAATTCCTGTTGGTGTAACACACCAGGAAAGCACAGCAATACGGGCTAGCTTCAGGTGTATATTTTGCAGGAATCACACTACGCCTGCTGTAAGTGCTGCAAATGCCTGTTGGTGTAACACACTAGAAAAACAGAGCAATAAGGCGTAGCTTCAGGAGTATATTTTGAAGAAATCACACTATGCCTGATGTAAGTGCTGCAAATGCCTGTTGGTGTAACACACCAGGAAAACACAGCAATACGGGCTAGCTTCAGGAGTATATTTTGCAGGAATCACACTACGCCTGCTGTAAGTGCTGTAAATGCCTGTTGGTGTAACACACCAGGAAAACACAGCAATACGGGCTAGCTTCAGGAGTATATTTTTCAGGAATCACACTACGCCTGCTGTAAGTGCTGCAAATGCCTGTTGGTGTAACACACCAAGAAAACACAGTAATACGGGCTAGCTTCAGGTGTATATTTTGCAGTAATCACACTACGCCTGCTGTAAGTGCTGCAAATCCCTGTTGGTGTAACACACTAGGAAAACACAGCAATAAGGCGTAGCTTCAGGAGTATATTTTGCAGGAATCACACTACGCCTGCTGTAAGTGCTGCAAATGCCTGTTGGTGTAACACACCAGGAAAACACAGCAATACGGGCTAGCTTCAGGTGTATAATGTGCAGGAGGCACACTCTGCCCGCTGTAAGTGCTGCCAATGCCTGTTAGTGTAACACACCAGGAAAACACAGCAATAAGGGCTAGCTTCAGGTGTATACTGTGCAGGAGGCTTAGCAACAATGACACTGACACTGTCCCCTGCCTATCCTTCTCTCTCCCTGCACACAAGGTTTATCAAAGAATATGACACTGACACTCTCCCTGCCTATCCTTCTCTCTCCCTGCACACAAGGTTTAGCAAAGAATATGACACTGACACTGTCCCCTGCCTATCCTTCTCTCTCCCTCCACACAAGGTTTATCAAAGAATATGACACTGACACTCTCCCTGCCTATCCTTCTCTCTCCCTGCACACAAGGTTTAGCAAAGAATATGACACTGACACTGTCCCCTGCCTATCCTTCTCTCTCCCTGCACACAAGGTTTAGCAAAGAATATGACACTGACACTCTCCCTGCCTATCCTTCTCTCTCCCTGCACACAAGAATAGCACAAAGAATATCACACTGTCCCTGCCTATCCTTCTCTTTCCCTGTGGCCTTTTATAGTGTGGGGCGTGTGCTAAACCCCCTGAGCTATAATTGGCCACAGGCAGCCTGCCTGTGGCCAATTATGGCTCTCCTAGCTGCCGGCGCTGTGATTGGCCAAGCATGCATGGTCACAGTGCATGCTTGGCCAATCACAGCGCCGGGATTGCACTGCGATGATGCAGTGTATTGTGGGCCGTTCGCGTCACTCGAATTTGGCGCGAACGGGCCAAATCGTTCGATGTTCGCCGAACGATCGAACAGCCGATGTTCGAGTCGAACGTATGTTCGACTCGAACACCGAGCTCATCCCTAGTAGAAATATTGGTAAATGACTTTGTCGGACACAGACTTAAGGGTTACCAGGATTTATTCCGCTCCGGCCAAAGCGTAGCACCTGACAGACTTGCGTTCCAAAATCAAGTGTGTCAAAAACAGTTTACACAGTGTACATATAATTTCAATATATTGCGTCACAAGCAAACAGGCGGTATATTTCCGTTATACATTGTATTAACCTTTTGAACAGTTAACCGTTTGAACTTTTTGGATACAAGGCAATTCATTAAAGTATATACTTTAAGCCCTTACAAAGTTTCAGTTTCTCTGCAGGTTTGCTCCTTGTGGTTTCTTTATCTGTCTAACCAATCAAAAAGCAGGCTATAGCACAGGAAGGAGAGGGTGAGTGTGATGAGGACAGATGTCTGTGATGGGAGGGGGGGAGTGAGTGAGTTCATTGTCTAACCGCAGTTTTTACAAGTACACCGAACATGAGATGTAGAGAATGATTTTTAGCTAATTATAAATGGGCCCACATAACTATGGCCACTTAAACTGACCCTCATTGCCACTTTAATATCTGTTTGATGACCACTGTTACACAACCACTGTTTCCTGGCAACACTCATGCCCTGTTTATGCAGGCTCTAAGCGTGTTCACAACCACTGCTCAGAACACAATACACAGGATCATGATAGCTGTAATAACTGTGCAGTACTCCTGACTGGAGACAGTGCTGCACCCTGGAGATGTAAATGTGATCCAACAGTGTGTTTGTTTTTTTCTGTGGTAGCTGCCCAGACCAGTTGGGTATATCCTCTAGAGTGAAGAAGGTCAGATATTGGCTTCTTTGCTCTGCACAGAAAATCTTCATTGAAATCTCCACAGAGTATTATAGGTTGGCAATCCATTCTTTCCAAAGATTCCAAGAGGCCCAGCAGGTTAGTAAGGAATTGCCCAATACTGTAATCCGGTGGCCTGTAAACAGCGATCAAAGCTTGTACAGGGGACTCCAGTTTGACAACCAAGAACTCCAAGTCAGTCACATTGTGATGATACTGCTTTTCAAAGGCCTTGAAATGGTTTCTGACATACAAGGCGACACCTCCGCCACTTTTACTTGCAATGTCAGGAAGGTTTGTGTATGAGAGGTGTCTGTTGCGTTTGAACAGGTTGTAGCCCTCCAGCTGGAGACTTTCAGCAACAGAAGAGCCAGAGAGATGAGTTTCAGTGAAACATAAAACATCTCCAAGTGTCAACTCGTGGTGAGATTTGATATCTTCAATGTGAGCTGTTAATCCTTCCGTGTTGTGATGGATAATTGTTAATGTTTGCTCTTTGTCTGTTGTCTGTAGAAACTTTAAGAGGGGCATAACACTTTCCAGTGATGCATTCTTCATTGAGTCCAGGGAGGCTGTGATTTCAGGATCAGCAAAGATCTTCTTTTCATCAAAGTTGGTTATGTGCAGTCCTTGCAGTGTAGTCGTTCTACTCAGAGCAACATAGGCCATTCCCGGTTGAAAGATCCGTTTCAATGAGACCACTGCCGACTGTATCGACATCCCCTGACACTTATGAATTGTACATGCAAAAGCCAACTTCAGGGGGAACTGCCTGCGAACAACTCCTTTCTGTCTCAGGTTTTCCTCTACCCTTTCTATGTACACCAAGTTGTCAGCATCACAAGATGACTTGTTACGGTATCTCTGTCTTGCATTTGGATTGTCCAGCACAAGCCCAAGCTTGTTTACCGTAGTAGCACCATTCTCAGTCTGGATGATTATTCTTGCAATCTTGCCAAATGTCCCGTTAACAAGCCTGTCTTCAACATCAATGTTTCTTGTGATCATGATTCGGGCACCTTCAGCTGCTTTCAGTGTGTCAATCAGATTGTCTTTGTGTCCTTTTGAAAGGTTGGTGTTGCCTCAGCATCACTCCTGTTTTAGGGTATTTTCTGTAATCGTCGGCACCTATGTTGGTGACGTTTGAATGGAGAACAGACACAGTTGCGGCATTATGTTTGTGAACCTCTTTGTTGGTGGCAAAGATGTGCAGCACGTCATTAGGGCAGTGGGTGGGATCTGTCAAAGCCTGAGCAAGCAGAGCTTTGTCATCATTGCTTAAGGTGCCAGTCTTCTGCTTGACTCTGATTCTATTCAAAAGCTCAGCAAATGAAATGTCATCCTTCTGTCGCATGATCTCTGTCAGCGTGATCATCTGAAAGTAGTCTTTCCAGACGTCATTGGTATTTTCCTCAAACACGCAGAGTGGCTTACTTTTTCCCAGCGGGGGAACCTGGTAAAAGTCTCCTACTGCTAGTACTGACATACCACCAAAAGGTTTCTTACTGCCTTTGATTTTCTGTAATCTCCAGTTGATGTAGGCAAACAGGGGCTTTGAAATCATTGACACCTCGTCAATAACAATGATCTCTGCATTTGACAGCTGTGCCCTCACTTCATCTATGAGATTTCCAAGTCCTTGATAGGGTGGCTTCAAACTTCTTGGCAACTTCAGCAGAGAATGCAAAGTGTTGCCTGAAATGTTGAAAGCTGCTGTTCCTGTAAATGCAGTTAGTAAAACGCTGGGCATGGATATGTCTGCTTCCTCCCGTAGTCTGGTAAATTTACAGAGTATCTTTGTCGCCTCAGCATAGATGCACTTTATCAGGTGTGATTTGCCTGTCCCTGCGCCACCAGTGACAAAGTAATAGAATGGGTCAGGATTTAGGCCATGCACACGGTTAGTGCACCAGTCACAAACTGAGTAGAATGTCTGAGCTTGTGTCCGGTTAAGGTTTCTGTACATTTTCCAAAGGAAATCGGGGCACATTTGTGGTGCCTTCACAGTAAGCGCAATTCCACCTGTTTGTTTTTGACGTGTATACTCCAGAACATCATCTTGTTCATTCTCATGAAGTGGCTCCCCTTCTTTGGATTCCTCTATACATTCCAACCTATCCAACTCAGCTTCTGGGGCAAAGGTGTTCCAAGCATCTTCAACAGGGCCATTTTTTACAAAGTCATCCAAGACTTGTTCCACAATTTTGTTGTGTTTTTTCGAACTTCTTTTGGTTGCTGGTGACAATTGCAGACACTGCTCAGATTGCTTCTTCTCCTGGTAAGCTCACACAGGCGCCTTTTGTAAAAATCCTGGTGTGTTTTCAGTGTTTTCAGTGATGATTCTGAACGATGGGGGAGGTAGAGTTTAAGCAGTCTGCCGTAGTAGTTCTCGGGGTCCTTCTTCTCTGAGAAGCGTGCGTACCTGATGATTGCAGGCTTCCCTCTCGTGCGTTTTTTGAATCATTCCCATTTCATTCAATAGGCTGACACGCTTGCCGTCTTCCTTTTGCTTGCCATCTTCTTTCTGCTTGCCATAGACAACCCTGTAATGCAGGGATATGCAATTAGCGGACCTCCAGCTGTTGCCAAACTACAAGTCCCATGAGGCATAGCGATACTCTGACAGCATCAAGCATGACACCCAGAGGCAGAGGCATGATGGGACTTGTAGTTTGGCAACAGCTGGAGGTCCGCTAATTGCATATCCCTGCTGTAATGGAATGCAAAGTCTGCCAGACACATGGACTCAAACTCTGGTGTTTCGGGTCTGGCACTGTATTTGTCAACAAAACTCGTCATCCACACATTAAGAGAATCGGCTGGTTTGTCCTGCAACGCACTGAGCGGGAGACAAATTTTCAGTGCGTTGTCATAAGTTGGCAGAAAAACAACCTCACGTGAGCAAGACTTCATTTTCAGGCTGCACGTACAGGCCACAGACTCCTGGGTACTGACCTCTGTGTTTTGAATAAGCCTGAAGAACTTCTTTAACTTCTTCTCGCTCTCTCTGTTTCTGGGCTCATTTCTTTGACTATTGTTTTGAGATAATCACTCAGCTCGCGTTCTGGCTTGGATATGTAGGACAACATGTACATGATGCAACCATACTCTTCAAGAATGTACTGGATGTCCATGTTGGCGTTCCAGGCCGTCAGCAAATATGGATTGTAGTTGTTCACCCAGCAGTCCTTGACATCATGCTTCATTAGAATCACGCTTGAGGAGGTCAATGCCTCAATGTACGAGTTGAACTGATTCAAAGTCATATCACACTCTGCCAGTAGCTGTGAAATGTCTTCAACCTACACTTTTGGGTTATTAAGCAAATACCAGACTGGTTTCAGTTTGTTTTTGTCTGCTTGTGGTTTCATTGCACAATCTCCATGTTCTTCTGGCATCGGGTAAGTTATCTTTGTTTTTCTAATAGGTGGCTTTGGAAATCCAAATCTGCATACTCTGTTACCTTTCTTGCACGATTTTGAATGAGATCTGCTGTGCATTTGAAATTCTGTTACAAATCTGTGAAGTAAGGCCTGTTTGGCTTCATCAGGCAGCTGGCATGAGATGTTATGATCTATAAAGGCACACACCTTGTCATCACTGTCTTGGCCAAATATAGGAGCTCTGCTACCCAACATAGACAATGTATATGAGGGCTCCCTCTCGCCTGAAATTCAACCCAGTAAAAGAAATCGATAACGTCACTGATTGGCTGTGCAGGACCCAACAGCAGCTCTCGCATCAGAGCATCAACCCGTTTGTCAAACATGCGCATGGTGGTCACTGGGTTGCCTCGAAGAATGTCACACTTTTCAGCCCAGTCTAGCTCTGCAAAATCCGCCTTTTGACCTTGTTGTGCCTTTATTGCCGTTATTACCTCTGGCCATCTGAATTCTGCAGCAGAGAAGGTAAGAAAAAATGTTGGCTTACCCAATTGTCTGACCATGGCTAGCAAATTCTTCAGATTTTTATCCCAGTAAGCTGGACTCCCTCTCAGTGGTTGCATGAACCTTGTGGCATCACGGTTTCGCACCAACCTCTCAACCTCACGCTTGTCCTGTAGCAGCTTGTTGGATATTTTACGTTCATCCCTGGTATTGGGTTTTCCTTTCCTTAACTGGATGGACATGCTGCTTTTGGCCATGTGTGTTTCTGTGACAAACTACGCAAAGAAGAGGTAGCTTGTGTCTCTTGCAAAATGAGTATCAACGCAAAAAAGCCTTGCATTGAAATACATGCTCGGGGACAGTTTGACTTGTCTTGCCTGGTCCAATGTATTCTGTCCAGTAGGGAACTGAACAGGGAAAGCCATTGCATCAAGCCTAGGAACTTTAAAGAAGCTGACAGGTGTGTTTCCTTGTGCAGGTGCAATGCTGAATATTCCATCACCGTGTGTCAGTGCTTCCTCTCCAAGGTCAGATGGCTGCAAACAACTGTCTAGGCCAATTACAGGTCTTAGGGGATCCCTCTCATCCTCTGCATTTGGAGGTTGTTGGTAATGGCCTTCCTGTTGCTCAGAAGCAGCTGGTAAACATGCAGTCTGTACCTCTGATGGATCACAATTTTCGATGCGTTCCAGTATCTCCATCATTTCAGTTTCATCACAACTGTCGAGTTCCATCCCATCATCATTATCAGCATCATCATCATTATCATCAGCGATTGTCTCATCCACTCTGATTGAAATGTCACTGTAGTTGGGGTGTGTGTCAATGAGTTTTGACAGACCTGCTACTACATTTCTCATGTTGACACTGTGAAACAGCTGGTGGCCTTTGTAAGTCAGACGTCTTTTCAGCTTCACTCTGTGTAACTGGGATGCGCTGTGCAATCTTGGTAGAGTATTGACCGTGGTTTCCACCTCGGATGGCACACACACTACAGCGCCGTGTATAGCTGCCTGTTGACCTTTTGGGAAGTGTGATTATCTTAGCAAATGGCAGTATTTTGGCCAAAAGTTGTCTTTCCAGCACATTCAAATCGCAGAGCTCTGGGGGAATGGGCGCCAGCTCCATGTTAGCCACAGAGATGGATTATTTGTGTCCTGCTTTTAAATGTTTATCAGTTGTGACAAATCTATTCTTTGGTCCTTTCATCTGGTACTGTGCATTGTTCAGGGCCTTGACAGTGATTGTTGCACACATGGACATATTTCCCTGTCAAACAGGCAGCAACAATGTGTAGATTCTTCTTGTAATTGCTGTGAATGCAATGTTTCACTTGGTTAGGTAAAAGGGTGCGATGACACATCGTGCACACAAAAGTTGGCCCAGCTTTAATGCATTCATGGAAAGTGTATATAGCTGTCTGCATTAGGCTGTTGTCCACTGGTTGACTGCATTCCCGCATGACACGAGTCCATCGTCTGTATTTCATTCTTATTTCGTAGGCACATTGCATCTTATGGGTTATGCCAAAATCTGCTTGAGTGTGACGCTTCATTTTCATGTAACTCATGCAATGTTGCAAGTGACGTTTTCTGAAAGCAGGATCATTATGATATTTTCTGGTGATGTATTGCTTCTGCTTCAAGTTGAAATCGTCATTTGTCGCATATTTTCTGGTGATGTATTGCTTCTGCTTCAAGTTGAAATCTGCATTTGTCGCATATTTTCTGGTGATGTATTGCTTCTGCTTCAAGTTGAAATCTGCATTTGTCGCATATTTTCTGGTGATGTATTGCTTCTGCTTCAAGTTGAAATCGTCATTTGTCGCATATTTTCTGGTGATGTATTGCTTCTGCTTCAAGTTGAAATCTGCATTTGGCGCATATTTTCTGGTGATGTATTGCTTCTGCTTCAAGTTAAAATCGGCATTTGTCGCATATTTTCTGGTGATGTATTGCTTCTGCTTCAAGTTGAAATTGGCATCAGTCGCATATTTGCTGGTTGTGTATTGCTTCTGCTTCAAGTTGAAATTGGCATCTGTCGCATATTTGCGAATGATATATTGCTTCTGCTTCAACTTAAAATCAGCATCTGCTCTGTATCGGCTGGTGACAGACATCTTTGTAGCCTTGAAATCACGCCTTCTTTCATTTCTGTGTCTTGTCTTCTGTTTTTGACGCCGCTGTGCATTTAATTTGGAAAATGCCTTACTGTCCTTCCATATGCCCTGTGAGTATTTTGCATCAAGTGACCGTGGAGAATGCTTGCTGGCTGGGAATCCAGTGTGTGTGGCATCTTTGGTCATCTGTGTCACTTTGTTCTCCACATGCTTTCCATTATGTAGTTTGTCAGATTGCATCGGTGGGGACAGCAAACCATCTGACAGATGTCTTGCACGATGAAATGAGACTGGCATGAACTCATAGTGCAATCCATCAATAAGGCCTCTGGTGTCTGTAAGGAGCAATTCATACAACTTATAAATGCTTGCCCCCATATCACTCAAATGTGTAAAAGTGATCATAACAGCTTTTCCTTTTCCAGTGGCCGGAAGTCCATCCTTATTTCGACTATGAGAATCAAACAGTCCATATCTCCCAGACTTGTCTCTGAACAATGCAATGCAATATGGCACTACTATAAAAAGTGCATGTGTAACATCTGCATTGAGGCACTGAAGTCTTGTGGAGAGGTCAACAAACCAACCTTGGTTGTCACCGTCTACCGTGGCTCTCACACATCCCGATAACACTGGAGATTTAACAATGTTATACTCATCATATTTGTCAGTGTTGACTCTTAGGGGCACTTCTTCCATTGTCAAGTGTTGGTGCTGATAGACATTTCTTTGTTTTAGCTGTTTTATTGTTGTGCCATACAAGCTGTTGCCCTTCTTCAGTATTTGATCAAGATCATCCTTCCTCACATCATCAAGCTCACTGTGGTATGTCAAAAATGTCAGAGCCCTGCATGTACACTGTTTGTTCCTTAATCTTCCATAGTCATGATGACCCTGCCTGCACAGATATCTCACTTGGTACACATGGTACACATGGTTCTTTCATGCCATGGTTTTCAGAAGTGCCCATCACACTGTCCCTGTGCCCTTGAACTTGACCCTGAGTTGAACATGGCAATGACATCACAGATTCACTATGTAGCTCCTGGGAACATTCACTGTCACAAACCTCCATTTCCACTATGCTGCTGTGGGGCTCCGGATCCCAAATGCGTGGGTCTGAAAGGTCCAATTTAGTCCAGCGTATCTTTGCAGCTTAAGATCTCTTTCCTTTAGATGTCATGATGATCTTTGTGGGAGGAATTATAATTCCACTCAGCTGTATATGATGAGGTATAATTCCCCTCAGAGCTTTGTGGGAGGAGCTATAATTCCCCTCAGAGTTGTGTGGGAGGAGCTATAACTCCCCTCTGAGCTGTGTGGGAGGAGCAATAATGCTATAATTCCCCTCAGAGCTTTGTGGGAGGAGCTACAATTCCCCTCAGTGGTGTGTGGGAGGAGCTATAATTCCCAGCAGAGCTGTGTGGGAGGAGCTATAATTCCCCTCAGAGCTGTGTGGGAGTAGCTACAATTTTCCTCAGAGCTGTGTGGGAGGAGCTATAATTCCCCTCAAAACTGTGTGGGAAGAGCTACATTTCCCATCAGAGTTGTGTGGGAGGAGCTATAATTCCCCTCAGAGCGGTGTGGGAGGAGCTATAATTCCTATCAGTGCTGTATGGGAGGAGCTATTATTTCCCTGACAGCGGTGTGGGAGGAACTATAATTCCCCTCAGAGTTGTGTGGGAGAAGCTATAATTCCCCTCAGAGCTGTGAAGGAGGAGCTACAATTCCCCACAGAGCTGTGTGAAAGGAGCTACAATTCCCCTCAGCGTTGCCAGGAAACCAATGTTTGTTTATGCAGGCTTTAAGCACAGTTATTTTGCCTGTCGTATTTTAAAAACTATAAATTCTACAGCGAAGAGCTTTATATTGTGAGAATCACAAGACCCAGACCTACATTTTGATGCATAGTATGTCTCTGAAATATTACAATTGAAGGCACAGTCGCAGTTTAGATATTGCCCTTCAAATTTGAAGTGGCTATAGGGGAGTTTCAATGAATGTCAATGGGTGGCCTGAGTTGCAAACAAATAGTCATATTGTGAAAACTATTAGGACTATGGACATGTGTAGGTGACAGCAGGGATAGCTGAACGTTTTGATATAAGATATGTGTAGGTGGGCTTGAAAATGAGGGAGTGGTGGCAGTTTAGAAATCATGTCCTGATTTTTCAGCTTTTGTCAGCTCCCACTCTAGTTTCGCCATTCATTCCTATGGGACCAATTTTGCCGCAAAAACAATGATATTTCGTGAACCATTTGGCGAAACGTTCCACAAAGTAATAGCACACCAATCGGGAACAATCCGTACGTTTCGGTATATTACTTGTCTATGTAGTGTAGAAGCTGTGGGAGGAGTTAGGGTGGTAAATTTGGCAATAATAATAACTAGAAAAGCAAAAATTTTGGGGGAAATTGTGTTATGCCGCGTACACACGATCGATTTTTTCGACGGTGAAAACACCGTCGAGAAAATCAACGTTAAAAACGAGGAACAGCTTGTTCCCCCCACACACGGCCGTTTTAAATAAAAACATTTTTTTGGTTGAAAAAAACGACCGTGTGTGGGCTCCCCGGCAGTGTTTCCCTATGGGAAAACTGCCGCGGCAAAAAACGACGGGAATCACGACGAGAAAAATTAGAGCATGTTCTAATTTTTCTCGTCGTGATTAATGTCGTTTTTCCCATCGAGAAAAATGACAAAAAGCCCACAGACGATCGTTTTTCTCGTCCAAAGGGAAAAATGTAATTTTTCTCGACGGGAAAAATGATCGTGTGTACGCGGCATTAAGTGTTCTTGCCTCCACCAGTAGTCTACAACTGGAGTGGGCGGAGTAACAGGGTGGAGTGGCTTGAGCAACTGTTGTGTGGTTGGGGTGGCTGGAGTAACTGTGAAAAGTGTTAAAAAGCTTAATATTTTAAAAAGTAGAAATAGTAGAAAAAAAAATTGAAGTCCCATCATTAGCTGAAAGAGCGGAACATTTTTTTTTAAAATGTTTTTTTTTTTTTTTTTAAATATATATATATATATTTTTAACTACTTAAGCCCCGGACCATTACGCAGCTTAATGACCAGAGGTGTTTTTACAATTTGGCAGTGCGCTGCTTTAACTGGAAATTGCGCGGACGTGCAATGTTGTACCCAAACAAAATTTGCGTCATTTTCTTCCCACAAATAGAGCTTTCTTTTAATGGTATTTGATTGCCTCTACAATTTTTTATTTTTTGCGATATAAATGGGAAAAGACCGAAAATTTCGAAAAAAAAATATATTTTCTACTGTTTGTTTTTTGTTTACAAAAGTTTATTGGAAAAATAGGTAAGGCAGTTACATAATAAAGTGGATGTTCTTTTAAAACAACAGTCAGCAGTAGTCAATAAAACATTCAATATTATTAACATTGGTAAAGCATAGAAAGTACATTCACAGTTTGGAGGTAGGTTGTACCCAAAAAGGAGGGAAAAAGGGGTTTGAAAACGTTGGGGGAGTATAGGAGGGTAAATGGAACTCAACAGGTTATACGATGGGTACCAGATCTGGGCTAGGGATATCCCAAAAAGAGTCATTTAAGGTATGGTATATTTTTTCAGAGAGTTTAAGCATTCCCATCCTGTCCAGGACCTGAGGCCAGAGTAATGTTTGAGATTTCCAACTAAGGGCAATCATCCACTGAATGGAGCTGCACAGGGAGTGGAACAGTCTTAGGCAAGGTCTAGGAACATTAGAAGCTTTACCATATAATAGACAGACCTGAGGGGAAGGTATAATTCTATGTTTTGAGGATTCCTCGAACCTGTCAAGAACGATGCGCCATATCCTGTCTACATGTGGGCAGCTCCAGAAAATATGTAGAATAGATCCCAGATCAGGTCAGCCTCTGGAACAGTCTTAGGCAAGGTCTAGGAACATTATGAGCTTTACCATTATAATAGACAGACCTGAGGGGAAGGTATAATTCTATGTTTTCAGGATTCCTCGAACCTGTCAAGAGCGATGCGCCATATCCTGTCTACATGTGGGCAGCTCCAGAAAATATGTAGAATAGATCCCAGATCAGGGCAGCCTCTAAAACATGTGGGGGAAACTGAAGGGTAGAAGGTATGTAATTTGGATGGAGATAAATACCATCTGGTAAAAAGTTTTATTAGAGTTTCTCTGAATGCAATTGCCCTATTGCTAATGCGAAGGTTGTCAGACATAGAACACCACTCCTCCACTGGGAAGGAGATTTTAAGTTCAGATTCCCAGAGAAGCATTGGGCCAGATTTATCTTGTAATGCTGAATTATTTAGGTATTGATACAATCTGGAGATTAAACCTCTGTCTCTGGGGGAAGATGTACACATTCTCTCAAATAGTGTGTTAATAGAGTTGGATGATAGTGCATAGTATTTATGAAAGAAGGATTTGATTAGTTCATATTGTACAAGTTCCGATGAGGGAAGGTTACATTTTTTCTGTAGGGCTGGAAATGATATGAACTCCCATTTGGATTGTAGGGATTTCAGTGTAGTCAGGTTGTTTGTTATCCAGGGTGATGGGGATGATCTGTCTCTAAAGGCTGGACTGAATCTAACGTCACCTACATAAGATGCTAAAGGGGAGGACAAGAGGAGAGGGAATAGATGTCTTTAATTTTGAGCCAAAGTTGATAGAAATGTGCAACTATGGTGTTATATTTAAGGAGGTTACGATATAGAATTGATTTGGACCATAGGATACCCTGGAGGAGGAGTGGGAACACTGATGAGGACTCAAACCTATTCCAAGGTATGTCTGAGCTTGGGGAATACCATTGGCATAATTGGGTAAGCCTAGTGGCGATAAAATACAGCCAACGGTTTGGGAGGCCCATACCGCCCTTGGGTTGAGGTCTGTGTAGTAAGGCATTGCTGCATCTAGGTTTTTTGTCTGCCCAAATAAATGTATTTAGAAGTCTTTGAATAAAGGTTAATTTCGATTTGGGGATATTGATAGGAAGGGCTCTAACGTAGTATAGTAATTTTGGGATAATGGACATTTTAACTGCACATATTCTGCCGAGAAATGAAATATGATAAGAGGACCATGTTTTAAGTAGGGAAGTAATGTGCGTAAAGATGGAGATATAATTGGTCTTATATAAGATTGTGGGAGCATGTGATATGGACTCCCAGGTATTTGAAGGACGTTGGGCACCAGGTAAATGGGAAGTTATTCTCTAGTAGTGTCTGAAGACCCTGAGGTAGATTAATTGAAAGAGCTGAGCATTTATTTGTATTAATCTTAAGACCAGAGATTTTGTGAAATAGGTCTAATTCTTTGAGAAGTATGGGGATGGATGTGAGAGGTTCGGTGAGGAACACTAATGCATCGTCCGCATAAAGACTGATCTTGAATTTATCTTGTGTTTTGATGTATCCTTTAATGTCGCTATTATTTCTAATGGTTAGGGCCAGGGGTTCTAAAGCTAGAGCAAATAAAAGGGGGGATAAAGGGCAGCCCTGTCTCGTGCCTCTGCCCAGTGGGAAAAAGTCTGAATTGTTGCCTGGGATTTACATGCGTGTTTGTGGGGAGTGGTATAGGTCATTAAAGCCTTGCAAAAATTTATCAGGGATTCCAAATTTTGGGAGTAGATAGTTCAGGTAGGACCAGCTCACAGAATCGAACGCCTTATGAATATCAAGACTAAGAAGGCAGACTTGGCGTGTGAATAAATTGGCGTCCTGTATTATGTTGGTGACTAATCTTATATTGTCTACTATCTGATGCCCAGGAATAAATCCTGTCTGGTCTGGGTGTATTAGGGGAGAAATGACCTTAGCTAGTCTATCTGCAAGTAGCCTTCCAAATATCTTTAAGTCATTATTTAAGACAGAAATGGGACGGAAGTTTTGAGGGAGGGTGTGGTCCTTATGAGGTTTGGGGATGAGGGACATGTTGGCTAGAAGCATCTCGTCCGGGAATTGATTCCCTTCTAGAATGAAGTTGAAAAGTTTAGTGAGGTTGGGGGCTAGGAGAGAAGAGAATTTTTTGTAGTAGGAGGACGAGTAGCCATCAGGACCTGGGGCTGTGGAGCTTTTAAGTGATTTAATAATATCTATTATTTCCGCTTCAGTACATGGTTCTTTTAGGGAGTCAGATTGTTGTTGATTAAGGGAGGGGATCTGTATGTTGTCTAACCAAGTCACAGAGGCAGGGTCAGGGGGGTTTCGGGGGCTTGATAGCAGATCTTTATAGAAGGAAGTGAAAATTTTCAAAACCTCTTTTGGGTGTGTGACTAAATTTCCATTTTGGTCTCGGAGCTTATATGTATGAGTGGGTCTGCAGTCCTGTTTTAGTTTTCTAGCGAACATGGTTGATGATGTATTACTATGCAATAAGAATTTTGCGGCAGGACAGGGAAGACGTGTGAGAGCCGAGCTCCACACAAGCGTGGCGAATCCATTGCCATCCTCGCCCTAGGTCACCAACTGAGGCTTAAAACCGCCATCAATAGCACCTGGGCCTCCCCTGCTACAGCCCAGGCTAGCTATTAACAGAAACGGTGCCTGTTCGGGGCAGACGAACAGACCCGCACTGCAGGGACACGTCGCCATCTTGAGGCCTGCTGACCCTCCGGGGCCCTCAGCTCTCTACCTCCGTGACCGGGAGACGAGGAGACTGCCCGGTTCCGACCTATCAGCTGCCGCTGTCGTGTTCTGCAGAACAGAACTACCCGAAGATCCCGGCCTCCAGCTCCAGCATCCAGCTGCCTGACGCCATCCTGCGGCCTGCCGACCCGGACTTCCCCTTCTCTGGAGCGCAGTAAGTAGCAGGGCAACAGCCCTATCTTGCCACAACGAGACGCCCCCTGAAGTGACTGTCCACGGGTGCACTGGAGGGGTTCTTAGCGGGGTCACCGTAGGCCTATACCGAGCGAAGCACCCTCGATCGGCCTCCATCCCCAGGAAAGACCGCGGCTTCGGCCTACCCTCGGAAGTCAGCGGCCATCTTGCTACTCCCGGCACTCCGCTCCTATCCCACTCCATCCCCCCACAGCTACCTCTACACCAGTTTCAGTGCCCCAGAGGGATTAATACCCACCCTATTTAACTGTCAAGGCACAAAACTGACGCTCAACCCGCAAAGTAGCTGCATGGAAGGAGGGACTTGCTCACTGGGCCTCAGCTTGCTACACCTTTAACCTAACAGCAGCAAAGGCCCAATCACCCTGGTCTGACTCAGCCCAGCCCCTATTTAGCAGCAGCAGCCCGGCATACACTCCAGGGGGGACGCACAGACCGCTGCATCTTGGGCCTTTCCTATTGGACTATAACCAGGTATCTGCGAGCTATCGCAGCAATCATTTCTTCCCCAACGCAACTCTCACACACGTCACACCGACGCTCAGACCGTGCACCTACCCAAGCACGACAGATCCCCGCTCTACAACCTTCACTCAGGAATCAGGGATAATGGCTTGGCGCGTGGAGCTGATAACAGATATGTGAGTGAATCCTGAGTCGCTGTGAGACCTGGGCCTGAAAACAAACCGTACGCATAGTGAATATGTCCACACAGATTAAAAAAGGGACACATAACCACGTTCTCCGCTCTCTGACTACCCCCAAAAGGCGGCTATCATCATCAAACTTGAACAAGTACAGATATAGTGGGGGAGGGAGAAACTCAAAAATGGAGACACCCCACAGACATAATATGGAAGAGGACTTGGATGAAGACGAAGTATCCCTCCCTCCATCTGAGGATTCTGCAGCGGGTCACAACGATAATGACAGACCTCTGACCTATGCTATCATGACAGACATAGCTGCGGACATCAAAAGATCATTCACCTCCGCCATTACGGACATTAAAACTGAGCTGCTTAGGCTCTCAGAACAAATGGCTGTGACGGAACGTGCAGGGAAAAGAAGAGACAGGGCATTGATCAGATTGGACGACATTACCGCTTCCCATTCCCAACACCTGATTGTAATGAATAGGCACCTGGAAGACTTGGATAATAGAGGGAGGAGACATAACATAAGAATCAGAGGTGTTCCTGAGACAGTCCTTCCAGACCAAATTAAACCAGCACTAACTTCCATCTTCAATAGTCTCCTTGACAGACCTGAACAATCTCCCATAGAATTTGACAGGGCTCACAGAGCTCTAAGACCTACAGCACCAGATGGAAACCCACCTAGGGATATCATATGTTGCCTACCCAATTTCGGCCTGAAGGAAGATGTCATCTAAAAAGCAAGATCCAAAGACCAAATCCTGTTCAACGAATCCACAATTCAATTGTTTCAAGATCTGTCACCAATTACTCTTAAGAACAGAAGAGCATTGCGGCCACTACTGGATGTCTTAAGAGAAAAAGGCATCAATTATAGATGGAAATTTCCGTTTGCTCTTCAAGCCTCTTACATGGGCAAACAACACCTGCTCAAAATCCCAGAGGATTTAAAAAAATTCTGCGAAAACCTACAAATAGCTCCGATTGATCTTCCTGAGTGGTATGCGGAATTTTTGCTGCCGCCGGAAATCAACAACTACCAAACCAGCTCCGGATCAACACCCTCCCGATCACCTTTCCAACAAGGATCCTATCGCAGAAACGCCAACAGAAGCAATTTTGATCCTCCTTCTTCCGCCAAAGGAACCAAAAGTCCAAAACTCATGTAAAAAGACCAATATTCACTTCTACAGCATCCGCCCACAACACGGACAGGGGACATCCACACATCCCCCCCCTCCATCCCCCCCTTTGTAGGGGGGGGGTTTCTCTCCCTCCCCAGGAAGCCCAAGACTGTAACCTCTGTTTTGAAGCCCAGTTGGCTTTGCTGTCATTTCATGAAGGCGACCAGTCAACCCTCTTCACTTCGCTCAATTATTTCCCTCTCCTGACCCGATCCGCCGTGCATAAAACTTGCAACCTAAGGACACTGTACCCACAGCGTACGACGACTTAGGAATAGAACCCAAGGGGAGACTACTTTCAAAGGATTTATTAGTACTTGCACGATTTCTCCCCTCCCAACTGAGGGGTGAGACGAGTGAACAGGCCGGGAACTGACGACTTCAATATTTCTACTCGCCTCTTCTCTTTCTATACCCCGAAATTCCTGAGACTAGCTCTCCAGGGAACCACCCCGGGCTAGATGCCCAGAATACGCAACACCCTCACGAGAACTTCTTTCTCCATTCCGACAGAACAGTGAGTATTCTAACGGGCTACACTTAAAGATATAGTGAGAATTATCTCCCTGGATATCTGAGGGTGCACCAAATTCACATCTGCAAGCATAAGCTATGTCGCACAGACACTGACTGCTTTTACACGCATTGGCGGACCCACTTATATCGGCAGTTACTGGTGGAGACAGACTTTCCCACAAATTTGTTAAGGGTAATCCGCCAATATGCCACCACTCTTAGGAAACTATTGTTATTTGGAAGATGTGGGTCCTCTCTTTATGATTGCTGTTATCCGTTTTGTGTTATTTTTCAATTGTACAAGCCTCTTTCTGGGCTTCTAAGCGCTCTCTCCTGTCTATCCTGCACGGAGCAACAAGCTGTTTGTACCATGTGAGATAGTGGGACAAGACTTTTTCATGATACTAACTATCTAAAGACTCTCACTGTTACCATGCGAAGCATGAACTGTTCCACTTAACCTAGTGAGACAGCTTCATTGTTACCATGAGAAGCATGAACTGTTCCACATAATCTTGGAAGACAGCTGGGTCCCCCCCCATTCCCCCCCCTCTTTTTTTTTTTTTTTCCCCTGTCCTCCAATGTTGTTACTATTCTGTCAGTTAACGGTTTAAGATCACAATATGACTTTACGATGCTCAACTACCCAGGTCTCCCGGATCTGTCTCACTTTCTAGGAGATACACTCTCACACACAACACACCTTAGTGATACATTTTTAGGAATCACCACCTCACGGCCACATCTGTTCTGTTGCGCCTCCCATTCAACCCTCAGAGTTGTCACAGACGTCTCGTTTCAAAGACGACTTATCTGCTCCTCACCTTCTAGGTGTGACTCGAGCATCCACTTAACCTCCCCTTCCTGTTCATCCCTTTTTCTTCTCCACAATTCCTATCCCCGTCCTTACCCTACCCCAACCCTATTAATAACAAGATACAGTACTATCTAGTAACTCCCTGTTTTTAGATCATGGCTTACACTCATCTAGGGAATTCTCCTACACTAATATCCCACAATGTTAATGGTCTTAATATTCCAGAGAATAGATCTAAGCTGCTCAGAGAACTTAAAAAAGCTCGCCCATCAGTAGTTTTCCTGCAGGAAACACATTTCAAGAGCAAAAATGTCCCTACATTCACTGATAAAATATTCACAAAAATGTACCATGCCACAAACCCCCTAGCCAAGACTAAAGGAGTTTCTATATTAATTGACAAAGATTCCCCTTTTGTAGTCAAACAACACCTCACGGACCCCGATGGTCGCTATCTTTTCCTTAAAGGCGAATGGGCAGGTTCCTCCATCACACTCGCTAATGTATACTTCCCAAATACCGCTCACATCTCATTCTGCCACAAGATAATCAATGAGCTTAAATGGTTTGCAGAAGGTTGTATCATTTTGGGAGGAGATTTCAATATCCCCCTCTCTCCCCTCAAGGACACTTCTACAGGACACACGGCAGTAACATATAAGATCCTCAAACGAATTAAGGCACTCTTAAGATCCTTATCTTTGGTAGACACCTGGAGATCTATACACACTACTGGGAGAGATTATACCTTTTTCTCCTCTCCGCACAAACGATACTCGCGAATCGACCTGATTCTGATCTCGCAAAGGGACTTGCACTCCCTACTTCAGGCTGAGATAGGTATAGTCTCCTTATCGGACCATGCCCCTACAGCCATCTCATTGAAATTCGACTGTCCGAAACAACCCACCTTTAACTGGAGACTCAATGCTTCACTCCTGACTGACCAGATCATTAAAGATGATATTCATGTAGCAATTAATGAGTACTTTAAAACCAATAGCGACGCAGACACTAACCCACTAAATAACTGGGAGGCTCATAAGAGTGTGATAAGAGGAGAACTTATGAGATGGGGCGCCAGGAAAAAAAAAGAGAGGGAGAAAGAAATAACTAAACTGTCCTCACAGATAGCCACACTGGAGTCACAACACAAACAATCACTCTCAATCAAGGTAGAAGAAGAGCTGACACGCTGTAGGGAAGCCCTCAAATTTATACTTGATCTTAAAATCAGAAAGGCCCTCTTCTTCAAGAGAAGCATTTACTTTGAGCATGGAGATAAAAGCGGGAAATTGTTAGCCAAAGCACTTAAAGACACTACTATGAAAGGACGCATATACGCTATCAGGGACAAAGACGGTACCCCCAAACACAAGCCTACTGAAATAGCGGACCTTTTTCATAAGTTTTATTCAAAACTATATAATCTTCCAGTACAACACAGACCCCCACATATAACAACCACGAAACAAGAAACGATCCATGAATTCCTTAAGGATAGCAAAATGCCCACACTCAATCAGGAGGACACGGCTAAAATAGAAGAACCCATTACCACCGAAGAGATTCTATTGGCAATTAAAGGCCTCAAAACAGGGAAAAGTCCGGGACCAGATGGTTTCACGTCACAGTACTACAAAACGTACACACATCTCCTTGTAAAGCCCCTTAGATCCACCTTCAACTATTTAGCTACAAATGAACATAACTCGAAATCCTTCCTCATGGCAGACATTGCAGTAATACCCAAGCCAGATAAAGACCATTCTGAATGTGGAAATTACAGACCCATTTCCCTACTGAATATTGATCTGAAACTATTGGCCAAAATATTAGCTAACAGACTGAAACCCTTATTATCAAAAATTATAGGCCCAGAACAAGTAGGATTTATGCCTGGTAGAGAAGCACGAGATAATACCACCAAAGCATTAAATTTAATACACTTCTCCCGAAACTCTAAAACAAGAGGTATGCTGCTTTCCACCGACGCTGAGAAGGCTTTTGATAGAGTCTCCTGGGACTATATGATGGCTACATGCGCCCATGTTGGCTTAAATGAACACATGCTCTCATGGATCGCAGCCCTCTATCGAAACCCGTGCGCAAAGATTAAAGTCAACAATATCTTCTCTGACCCCGTTAAGATTAACAACGGTACACGTCAGGGATGCCCCCTCTCCCCCCTTCTCTTCATCATCTCACTGGAGCCCCTGATAAGGAAAATAAACCTGACGACTGATGTATCAGGATTTAAGATAGGAAAGAGGGAGTACAAAGTCGCTGCCTATGCAGATGACTTATTATTTTTTATATCACAACCACATATCTCCATCCCTAACTTAAAAAAAATCTTTGAGACGTTTGGATTCATATCCAACTTTAAGATTAACCAATCTAAATCTGAAGCCCTGAATATTAATTTACCCCCTGACCAACTAAACTTAATAAAAGACAACTACAATTATAGATGGGATCAAAACACACTGAAGTATCTAGGGATAAACCTGACCAACAATTTAGACTCTCTATATCAACATAACTATAAGCCGTTACTTACCTCACTGATTAAAGAGCTACGAGCATGGTCCTCCAAGACCTTCTCGTGGTTCGGCAGAGCTTCAATTTTAAAAATGACAATCCTCCCGAGGTTGCTCTACCTTTTTAATGCACTTCCCATTAAGATCCCAGGGGCTTTTTTCACAAGCCTTCTTAAAGCACAGAGAGATTTCCTATGGGCAGGCAGGAAACCAAGAATCAACTTCAACTTGCTGACACGTCCCAAAAATAGAGGAGGAATAGGTCTACCGGACTTTAAAAAATATCACCAAGCATCCCACATCACTAGAATACTTGATTGGCATTGCCACGGTCAGGACAAGGACTGGATCCAATTGGAACAAAGTTTAACTCCAAACAACCTACTATTCTACCCCTGGACACTACACTCCAAAAGAGGCAAAAATCAGACGCACCCCTTAGTAGCAAACACCCTTTATGTATGGCACAAAACTGTAGTCAAACACAACATTGCTTCCATACCTGGTCCTCTAACTCCGGTCACCAACAATCCTGATTTTATCCCGGGACACCTCTTGAAGGTTGCGACCCCATACACGACTTCCCAATGCCTATCAAACTCAAAGGTTAAATCTTTGGAAGCCCTACGGGCAGACTGGAAGGGACCATTCCCTGGCCTCTGGTTTTACTTACAACTAAGAGACTTCTTGATTAATAGCAGATGTAGGTCGTTATACTGCTTGCCAATGACTCCACTCGAAAATCTCTGCTTCAAGAGAACCTCAGTAGCACATACCACTTCCCTAGCCTACGCCTGGTTAATGGAGGCTCAGCACACAGATGACTTGAAACATAAGGCTAAATGGGAAAGTGACCTTAAAACTAAAATATCGACAAAACACTGGGAGAAGGCATGTATTATGACACACAAATGTTCCATCAGCTCCAAATATCAGGAGGTCTCTTACAAAATCCTCACTCAATGGTACATTACACCCCAGAGATCCGGGAGGTGGTCCACCGCAGCCTCGGATACATGTTGGCGCTGTGAACAGGATGTTGGCACTTTCCTCCATATTTGGTGGGAGTGTCCATTAATTCTTGAGTACTGGGCTGAGATCAGGAAGTGGATCCAATTCATAACTGAAACCACTGTAAAACTCACAGCGGCTGCCTGCCTGATTAACGTTAACACCCTCACTATAGGCAAATATAAGAAATCTCTCACTAGACACCTCCTCCTTGCAGCAAAAACACTCATCCCCCTTCATTGGAAGACCAAACGGATACCAAAAATCAGAGATTGGTTGGATAGAGTAGAACACATACACAAAATGGAAGAAATAGCAGCCATGAAAAGAGAAATCAGCAACAACTTTAATGAAACCTGGCAACCTTGGGTTTTATTCTCGTTCTCCCCCGAATTCCAGCTGCTTACTGCATAACTCCTCACTCCCTACATTAGGTAAATGAGACTGACTGTGAAGTCCACACTTGCTGAGACTAATCTATAATATACTGAATATGTATTCGAGATGATCTGCTAATGTATCTGTATACCCTGTACCTTCATGCTCTATTGATCCTGCTACTACCCCCCACCCCCCACCCTTCCCTTTCTTACCCTCTTTTCCTTACCCTCTCA
Organism: Rana muscosa; assembly: GCA_029206835.1. NCBI lineage: Eukaryota > Metazoa > Chordata > Amphibia > Anura > Ranidae > Rana > Rana muscosa. Next base: position 5,447,994 of record CM055127.1, on the reverse strand, counting down.
CCCACCCCATTTCCTCCCACCACATTTTCTTAAATTTTATGTACAGCATATACCTATTTCATATTGCGCCTTTATCATTTTACGGGCTTGATAATGATTAAGCCCTAGATGTTAAAAAAAAAATTCTTTTGTTGTGATATGATTGCTTCTTTTTTTTACTACCTGTTATCTGTACCAAGCCTCAATAAAAAAAACTTTGATTGTGAAAAAAAAAAAAAAGAATTTCGCTTTAGAGAACCTAATGCCGCGTACACACGATCGATTTTTTTGACGGTGAAAGCACCGTTGAGAAAATCGACGTGAAAAACGAGGAACAGTTTGTTCCTCCCACACACGGCCGTTTTAAATGACATTTTTTTTTTGGTGGAAAAAAACGACCGTGTGTGGGCTCCGCGGCAGTGTTTCCCTATGGGAAAACTGCCGCGGAAAAAAACGACGGGAATCACGACGAGAAAATTTAGAGCATGTTCTAATTTTTCTTGTCATGATTAATGCCGTTTTTCCCATCGAGAAAAACGACAAAAAGCCCACAGACGATAGTTTTTCTCGTCCAAAGGAAAAAAAAATAAAAAATTCTCGACTGGAAAAACGGTCATGTGTACGCGGCATAAGGGATCTTTCTGTATTAGTTGAGAGAATTAAGTCTAGGGCTTTCCGTTTGGACTGTATCTGGTGGGTGATGTCTTGAGAGGGGGAGATTTGTAATTTATTGTATAAGTGATCTAAACCTTTTGTAAGGGATCTGATATCCTCTAATCTCTCTTTATTTCTAGTGGCTGCTAAATTGATCAGGTGACCACGAAGGACCGCCTTATGGGCAACCCATACAGTCGTGGGGGGGTTTCCTCATTTGTGTTTTCATTAAAGTAGTTTTCAATGTGAGCTGTCACTGTTTGGGTATTGGAGGCATTAGTGAGAAGGGAGTCATTTAACCACCAATTGAAGGGTGAAATGGGGAGGCCTATGTATGAAGTCTCAAGGGAGGTGATGTTGTGGTCAGACCATGGGCAAGGGTGTATAAGAGCATGGGAGGAGTTTGTCAGAATAATGGGGGTACAAAATATGTAATCGAGTCTGGCGTAGCAATCATGAGGGTGGGAGTAGTGAGTGTAGGACTTTAAGCCTATATTGTGAGCACGCCAAGAATGAATTAGTTGGAGTCTATTGATGGATCGGTTCATGGATTTGGGAAAGGCATGAGAGGAGGGGGTGGTCCTACTTCTGTCTAACACCGGGTGTGCAGCTAGATTAAAATCTCCACCCACAACGATATGGGGGGAACTATAACGGTCCAGGGTTTCAAAAAATTGCGTGAAAAATGTTGATTGGGAAGTGTTTGGGGGCATATACTGATGCGATCATGACATCACGGTTATTTATGGTGCCCTTGAGAATGATATATCTACTGTCACAGTCCTTATGTACTGTCTGGATATCAAAAATAACTGAGTTGCGTACAAAGATCGCCACTCCGCGTGTTTTGTTTTCAAAGGTGGTGTAGTGAAATTGGTTAAAGGACTTGTTGAAGTAGTTAGGGCAGTTGGAAGCAGCAAAGTGTGTCTCCTGTAGGAGAACGATATCTGCTCCCAATCTTTTGTAATGTTGAAAAGCTTTTTTCCTTTTATGAGGAGAGTTGAAACCCTGGACGTTATGTGACAAAATCCTAAGACCCATCAGAATCCAGATATGTAAAGCTATGATCTAGAGCAACCCCTCCCACAGAGGCATAGGGAAACAAGAGCCACGTCCCAATGCACTCATGCGACCATATCAGATAGTGAGAGAAATCAAACGAAAGTGTGAAATGTATGACATTGAAGATGAAAATAACAGAGCTTGTACCATATGACATAAACACTGTGACATAACAAACCATAATATCGATAAAGAGAACACTGAAGAATGAAAAACCTAACGCCTTGCGATTTCCTGTCATGAAAAAATCAAAAGGGAGAACAGTAGAACCTAAAGTACTAAACTTACTGTACGGGTAGGGGGCCCCACCAAAGATGGTGAAACCGTCAGCGACGTAAGCAGGTGTGGGGTTAATCTAGCGACAATGGGTGCTCCAGGCCAATTTGGAAATCAAGATTCCTGTAAATGTGCATGTTGGAAGATCAAAAAGCGCAGAAATAAGAACTTAGGGAGCTTGGAGCAGAGGAGAAGAGAGAGAGGGAAAAAAATGGAATTTTTAACCTCCAAACTATATATAGTGGTTCTGTGATTATGATTATATGACATTATATAAGTTATGCCCCATACACACAATCGTTTTTCATGCCGTTAAAACTGCCATTTTTAAAAATGGCCCTGAAAAATGATCGTGTGTATGCTCCAGAGCATTTTTAACGACGTAAAAAACGGCCATTAAAAATTTCGGACATGCTCTCTTTTTTCACGTCGTTTTTCATGTCGTTTTTTTTAACAACGTGAAAAACGATAGTGTGTATGCTTTCACGAGGTGAAAAAAAAAACGCGCATGCTCAGAAGCAACTATGAAACGGGAGCGCTCGTTTTGGTAAAGCTAATGTTGGAAATGGAGATGGCACATTCGTCACGGTGGAATTAATAGCATCGTTTTAATGCTGCGCATTCCGTTCTTCTTTTGATAATGGTTAAAAATTACCTTCTTTTGCTAATGACATTGAGAGTTATGCCAAACTTGTTTCTAAAGTAATTCCAAATTGCTCTAATGATTGTAAAATATTATTTCTAAGCCGCACCTCCCTCCTAAATAATACTAATAATAATAAAATGATGTAAATATCCTTTTTTTTTATTATTATATTTTACTATTGTATTTTTAATTTTTGGGGCCTTGTTTTTTATTTTTTGGCTTAAATTATTCTTGTGTAAAGTTACCACACCAACCTTCAAAATGTGTCTCATTTGGCCTCAGGGAGGTTTGTGTCCCTTGATAAAAACAATAATATTATTTGAGATGTCCCTGCCTGCTCCCTAGCAAGCTCTCTTTTGAAATACAAATCACATAGTCCTTTATTTCGGAACATAACAAATTAAAGGGGAAGGCAGCACTGGAGAGCCTGCTTGCATTTGTGCATCCTTTTGACCCCACAACAACCATCCAAGATATGAAAACCAAAATAGAGATTAGATCACCAAAAAAAAGGAGCCCAATCTTGTCTTGAGCTCCCAGAGGTCAGGATCCACAGCAGATAAGTCCTATATGTCCCCAGTCTGTGGTACTACAGCAGGCATTATTTTCTCCTCTTCCTTGTAGCCTTCTCTCCAGCCTTCTCTGCAGCCTTGGTTGGTTTCTTCCTTGGAGGCTGGGGATCAGGAGGAGAGGTTGTGGCAGGTGGAGTAGTAGGAGGAGGAGGAGGAGGTGGAGGAGTAGGGACAACCTCCGTTATATCGCTGTACATGGTGAGTTCACCCAGCAAGCCCTTATTGATCACTTTTAAAAGCAGGGTCTCACTATACACCTTTTGCCGTAAGTCCATTTGCCCTAGTTTGTGGGCGAGGACTGCGGCAAATCCCTCATCAACAGAGGGTGCCTCTCTGAGGGCCGCTGTTGCCTCTCTGATGAAGGCCCTGGTTTCCTCCTCCACCTGCCTACCTCTCCTTGGCCCTCGTGGTTTAACTACCAGCGGAGGCATCTGGGCTCTTGTGCTGGGCCCAGCCTCCTCCTGGGTGCCACTGGGCCCAGCCTCCTCCTGATCCCCAACATCACCCTCTTCCTGGCTCTGCTCTGGCTGTAAAAAAAGAAAGGGACATTATTTATTTTGGCCCACCATCATTCACAGACATTGTTCACCTCTAGACATTGTTGAAATCAATGTCAAAAGTTATGTCATTTTCATTGATTCCGCATCCTGGTTTTGTTGCCTTGTCCACATAAAATTAGGCCACTACTGTATCTTGCTCTTAAAAAACTTTATTGGTAGAAGTTTACATACCTAACAATACTAACATCTATTTAAATTCTACAATTTTGTAAGAGATAAATATAGATATCAATACTTTACCTGGCTCCATATATCCAAATTTGCCTCCTCAAGGACCTCATCTTGATCCTCAGAGGAAGCCAGAGCAGGGTTGCCAGGAAGGCTGGAGGACTGGCTGCAGAGAAGGCTGGAGGGTTGGCTACAAGGAAGGCTGGATTGACCTCTGGGGGGAAGGGTGGAGAGAGATTCCCTCACTTCCAGCTGGTCATCCAGAAAAGATAACTTGCTGTAGTACCACAGACTGGGTTTATAAACCTTATCTGCTGGAGCACCTGACCTCTGGGACCTCAGGATCATAGTCCTCTGGGTCCTGTATGTCCCTCTGATGGTCGCTATTTTGGTTTTCACATCTTGGAGAGTTGTTGTGGGTATCAAAAGTAACATTTCTCTCTTTGCAGATGACACCAAGCTATGCAGTGGAATGACGTCCTTGCAGGATGTCTCCAATTTACAAGCCGACCTCGATGCCCTGTCTAATTGGGCGACTATGTGGCAGATGAGGTTTAATGTTGATAAATGTAAAGTTATGCACTTGGGGGCTAAGAATATGAATGCATCATACATACTAGGGGGAATACAACTGGGGGGATCCGTAGTGGAAAAGGATCTGGGGGTTTTGGTAGATCATAAGCTCAATAATGGCATGCAATGCCAAGCTGTGGTTTCCAAAGCGAGCAAAGTCCTTTCTTGTATTAAGAGAGGTATGGACTCCAGAGAGAGAGACATCATTTTGCCCCTGTACAAATCATTAGTAAGGCCTCATCTGGAATACGCAGTTCAGTTTTGGGCACCAGTTCTCAAAAAGCATATCGGGGAACTGGAGAAAGTGCAGAGAAGGGCAACCAAACTGATAAGAGGCATGGAGGAGCTCAGCTATGAAGAAAGATTAGAGGAGCTGAATTTATTCACTCTTGAGAAGAGGAGAATAAGGGGGGATATGATTAACATGTACAAATATATAAGGGGTCCATATATTGATCTTGGTGATGAGTTATTCACTTTACGGTCAACACAGAGAACAAGGGGGCACTCTTTACGTCTAGAAGAAAAAAGATTTCATCTCCAAATGCGGAAAGGTTTCTTCACAGTAAGAGCTGTGAAAATGTGGAACAGACTCCCTGCAGAGGTGGTTCTGGCCAGCTCAGTAGATTGCTTTAAGAAAGGCATGGATACTTTCCTAAATGTACATAATATAACTGAGTACTAACAGTTCTAGGTAAAGTTGATCCAGGGTAAATCCGATTGCCTCTCGGGGGATCAGGAAGGAATTTTTTCCCCTGCTGTAGCAAATTGGATCATGCTCTGCTGGGGTTTTTTGCCTTCCTCTGGATCAACTGTGGGTATAGAATTGGGTATATGGGATTGCACGATATTTTTTTTATTTTTATGGTTGAACTGGATGGACTTTGTCTTTTTTCAACCTGACTAACTATGTAACTATGTAACTATCTTGGTTTGCACAAATGCAAGCAGGCTCTCCAGTGCTGCTTTCCTGGCGTCTTTATTTTTATTCGCGCCACTTTTGGTTTGCCATAGTATAGGTAGCTCTTGCCATTTGTCTATGAACTCCCCCATGAATTCCGGGTTTTTGAAAGTATTCATGATATCTGTAAAAGCGAGAAACAACAAAATATATATTTTTCATGCAACATTCCTCAAATGTGCATTTTCTACATATTTTTTACGCACAAATCTCCTCGTCTGATGAACCTGAAATGCTTAAATTGTTAGGTACCTTCGTCAAGACGTTCGTTGCTAACTCCCTCTCCCGCAAAATGAACGTATTTTCGAGACATGGATCTTCACTTGATATACACTGCGCATGCGTGAAACTCCGCACGCTTTCCCCGCCCCTGACGTTCGATATTGCACTTTCCCCGCCCCTTCTCGCTCATCGTAGTGCTTAACAAAACATGGCGGAGACACAGGTGGCTGAGATTACCTCTACAGGGGATGAGATTCCAGAGGAGCCCAAATCCAGATCCAGGAGATATAAGGCATCCAACATGTCATTCGAGGAAATGGTGGAGATAGTCGCCATTTTGAAGAGGGAGGATTATGATGCCAAGCATGGGCCGTATAAAAGGCCTAATCTGGTCAAGGCAAAAATTATGGGCAAAGTGGTCAAAAGTCTTCGCAAAAAATTCGGGGTGTGCAGAACGAAGAAACAGCTCAGAAAACGTTGGTCTGATCTGAAGTTGCGGGAGCCCGACCAATACAAAAGAATCAAGAAAGTTTTAGGAAAAAGTACGTTATTTTTTAATATTTTCCATGGTACATATTATTTCATTGTATTCTGTCGTGTATTTTTGACTTTGATATAGTACAGTGAAAGATACCATCTTTCAGGTTCGTCCGCACAGTAAACGGACGTATTAAACCTCTTTCTCCGTACAGTTCCTCAAACGATGTTTTAGGATCATCCAGTGTGAACACCCATGTATTTTATTTTATTTGGGGGAGCAAATTTTGTAATCACTTATTTTTTAGGTGCTAATCCAAAGGACATTTGTTCGTTTGAAAAAAGGATATGCATGGTAATGTTAAGGGAGTGAATGCTCAGCAGCTGATGAAACATCTGAACGCAGTAGTACAAGTGTGGGCCTAAAGCCAAAAAGCTTGAGGGTGTCACACACAGGTGATCCTGTGTAGATACTTTGGGGTGTTACAATGTGTCAAATTTGTGTTTAAAAAGTATATGCTATGGTTTTGGCTATGTATCCAATCATGTGTTCCGGTTGGCACTGGGGGTCCATTTTAAAATGGAGCAGGCTTCAAAAGAATGTTTACAAAGTATTTTATCATGTTTAGTTTTTTTGAAAAATTGAGTCGCTACTAATGAAACTATACCTTTTATTTCAATCTCCCTAGGGATTCCAATAGCTACCTCAGATGAGCCGATAATTGCAACACCTACAACAATACCCCCAGAACCCCAGGATGGAGAGGAACGTGATGTTGTGGAAGTGGAAAGTGGCACCACAACAGGTCAGAGAGAAACCAGACCCATGCATGTTAAATAGATGTAGGCCTACATATTCTATCCTACATTTTTCTTTTTACATTTAGGTGCAGTTCTGGCCGAAGACCCCAAAAAGTTGACACATCACAGTGCCCAGATCCTGATCCAATACATCATGGTCTGCTGTCGTGACCTCGAAAAAATTAAGGGAGACTTGATAGAGATTAGGGCAAATACCAAGCGGGTGGAGGAAAGGCTCCAAAATATCATGGCTGTGCTTGGGCGTGTCTAATGTTTTTACACCAAAGAATGTTTAAATTGCTGAGTTTTGGAAGGTTTTTTGTTGTTTTACCCTTTAATGACTAGCACATGTTTAGCTTTTTCACAAATTTTTAGAATATAGTTTGTTTACGCATGGCTGGTCATGCGTTTTAATACCCCAAAAATTAAGGGAACATCCACATTTCTAAGGAAGTTTACCACCAAAAAAAGAAATAAAGATATTTTTACATTCCAAATAATTGTGGCTTCATTATGAAAATGTGGTGCTGAGTGAACTAATCAATGTTTTGTGTTTACACTGACAATGAAGGCTAATTAAGAATGATAAATACACATGGCAATACAAGTGCACTAGGTAAACCTACATGAAACATAAAACATTATAAAATGAAAACACCAAACCAATCTTTACTCCATAAAATAATGTATTTATTTGAAAACAAAATTTTAAACATTTTCTGGCATTTCAATGGCCCCCCTACCCATAAAATATTCCACATATTGGTTACGGACCTCACGTCCAGTTGGGGGGGCCAAACCAGGACAGCCAGGTTCCAGGGCCACTAAAGTTTCTTGATTGAGTAAAGAGGCCTCAGGCCCACTCAAAGCTATATAACTGGTGGAATGCACCCGTAGGAAATTATGAAGCACACAGCAAGTCATTACCACATGGTTCCATTTGTATGGGGCAAGGTGGATGGAAGTCAGGAAGAGGCGAAATCAGCTGGCCATGATGCCAAAGGCATTTTCCACCACCCTTCTGGATCTGGCCAGCCGATAATTGAACACCCTCCTCTCAGGGGTGAGGGTACGTTGCGGGAATGGCCTCATCAAATGGGGTCCCAGGCCAAACGCCTCATCCGCAACAAACACAAAAGGTAGTCCCTCCACATTCTGCTCCGCTGATGGCAAGGCCAGCAGATCCAAAAGGAGCCGTTCCCCAAACTCCGTCTGGGCAAATACTCCTCCATCAGACATCCTGCCATTCTTGCCAACGTCCACATAGAGGAACTCGTAGGTGGCCGACACCACTGCCATCATCACGATGCTGTGGAACCCCTTATAGTTGTAATAAAAGGATCCCGAATGGGGTGGTGGGACGACCCGAACATGTTTGCCGTCGATGGCTCCTCCACAGTTCGGAAAGTTCCATCGCTGGGCAAACTCGGAAGCCACATTCTGCCATTCATGTGGCGAAGAAGGGAACTGTGGAATTAAAGAAAGAATAAATTAATACTTTGAGCCAGAAACATTGAAAGCTTGTCAGGTCACCTGTGGCCAGGTGACAGATGCACACCGTAGGGGGACAGGAGTGCACCGCAAGGTAGTGAACCCTATGGCTGACTGCTGCGGATAGGAAACTGGGTGGTTGTGGAAAGCGGGACCAGAGGAGCACAACCGGGATCCTATGGGAAGCTAGAGCCAAGATTCCCCAGGGCGCGGAGTCTAAGACCCAGCAGGTCTTCTCCAGAGCCTCTAGTGGTGAGGATGTTATGCTGCAGGCTGGGTCCAGGTCGCGGCCCCTAGAGTCTCCTAGCTCACGCCCCGTAGGATAAGGGGACAAGAGGGGAAGCAGCAGCACGAGATATAAGAATAACGAATAACAAGCTGAAAGTCAAGGGCCACAAGCAGACAAGGATAATGAAAGACAAGCCGAAGGTCAAGGGTCACGAGCAGACAGGGATAGTCGGGGACAAGCCAATAATGTAACAGAGAGACAGACGTAGCACACGGCAGGCAGGAACCCAAACACACAATGCCTAACAAACACGTTGATCAGCAAAGCAGGCTTGCAGTGCACAGGTTAATATAGTTTTCTGTGATAGGGCCTGGGGTGGAGTCAGGCTGGGAGGAGATTATAAAGGAAGCCAGGTGAAAGGGTTCTGGCCTCTAAGATGAACACATGGGAAGGAAGGTAAGCTGACAGACAAACACTGCTGCATATCCATGACAGTACCCTCCCTCTTATGGGCCCTCCCCCGCCTGGGCCCAGGCTTAAAGGGAAATCTCTGATGAAACCTCCTCAACAGATGAGGTGCAGCGACATCAGATGCAGCGATCCAAGACGCCTCCTCAGGACCAAAACCTCTCCAATGCACAAGGTACTGAAGAATGCCTCTGCAGAGCCGAGAATCCAGAACTTGTCTAACCTCGTACTTAAGATTATTCTCAGTGACCGAAAACGAGGTAGGGAGATGACAAGAAGATCTATTGAGGACCAAAGGCTCTCTAGGAATAAGCAAGGGCATGAGAGGATCAACAGGAATCTGAGGAGGGTCCCCTAGACCCTTAAAGGGGAACTGGTCATCTTGCACAGGACCTTCAGACTGGGCAGATGTCAGTGGAACCCTAAAGTCAGGTTGGTTAGAAGGTGACATGTCACAGGAGTCAATCTGAATAGCTGAAGGACAAGCAGAATGTCCTGAACAAGAAAAAGTAGGAGGCTCACTGGGCATGGGCTGGACTGGTATAACTAGTACAGAGGCAGAGTGAATAGCTGAGTCAGGTGTAGCGACTACCTGAATCGCATCGCAAGACGTAGCGACTGCAGGACTTGTAGACAAGCTCTAGCCTGGCTGTGCGTCCAAGGGTGGTTAGGGACAGAGAAATGTAAATGGTTATGCAACCTGGAATGAATGACCGGCTCAGGTTCACAGGGGGCAACCTTGGGTAGGCAGGACGAGGAACAGGAGGGACCCCAAGCCAGGATCTGTCCAGTAGTCCAGTCCACATGAGGAGAATGGAGCTGTAACTATGGGAGACCCAAAATTATAGGCGTTGAGGCCTTGGGTAAGATAAGGAAGGATATCCACTCCTGGTGGAGTGTCCCTACCGACATCTTAACAGGGAGGGTCTGGAAGCGGATAGGTCCCCCTGGGAGAACAGTACCATCAATCGCCAAGACCACCAATGGCGTGGTGAGGGGCAAAAGAGTAAGTCTCATGGACGATGCGATTTCCCAGTCCATGAAATTACCAGCGGCTCAGGAATCCAGATATGCTGAGACCGAATGAGAAGAAGCACCAGCATGAAGGAACATAGAAAGCAGAAGACGAGAAGGGGAAGGTGATATTTCTGGGTCCAATACTCCACTTTCCAGATGAAGTGGACCCGAACGTTTTTCTGGACAAAGAGAGCAAGTATCACGAAAATGACCTTTGCCCCCACAGTAAAGACACAGACCAAGAGTTCTGCACCTAGCACGTTCCTCGGGGGATAGCCTGGTCCGACCCAGCTGCATGGGTTCCTCAGCTGGTAGGAGATGCTCTACGGGTCGAAGAGAGGGGAGCTCAGGCTGACTAGAAACCAAGGAGTGCTAGCGTTGCTTTTCTAAGGTCCTCTCCTGAAAGCGAATATCGATCTGGTTACACAAGGAGATAACGCCGGCCAGATCAGTGGGGATGGTTCTTCCTGCTAATTCATCCCTCACTCTATCAGACAGGCCATGCAAAAAGGTTGCGACTAAGGCCTCATTGTTCCAGCTCAACTCAGTCGACAGTATGCGGAAATGAAGGGCATACTGTCCCACAGAAGCAGACTCTTGGCAGAGACGTAAAAGGGCGCTGGCCGCTGAAGAGACACGAGCCGGTTCTTCGAAGATATTCCGAAAAAGTTTCAAGAAGCCAGACAGGCTAGAAACCACTGGATCATTCAGTTCCCACAGAGGGGCTGCCCAGGCTAAAGCTTCACCAGAGAGGAGGGAAATTATATAGGCTACCTTAGCCCGATCAGACAGGAAGTTTTGGGGCTGGAGCTCAAAATGAATCGTGCATTGGCTAAGGAACCCCCTGCAAGCCTTGGAGTCCCCAGAGAAACGGGATGGAGCTGGCAGTTGTAGTGAGTGTGTGGCTGTGACTGGTGCAATAGGTGCAGCCGCTGGTTGTATTTGAGGTTGCGGATTCAGGGTTCCCAAGGAGGCCTGAAGCTGCTCGAAGCGAGAAGCCAGATCCTGGAGGAATCACATCACCTGAGTCTGATTCGATTCCTGGGTTTCAAGTCTGCAAACTATGCCCTGCAATGGATCATCCGCGGGGAGCTGGGTGGTTGTGGAAAGCGGGACCAGAGGAGCACAACCGGGATCCTATGGGAAGCTAGAGCCAAGATTCCCCAGGGCGCGGAGTCTAAGACCCAGCAGGTCTTCTCCAGAGCCTCTAGTGGTGAGGATGTTATGCTGCAGGCTGGGTCCAGGTCGCGGCCCCTAGAGTCTCCTAGCTCACGCCCCGTAGGATAAGGGGACAAGAGGGGAAGCAGCAGCACGAGATATAAGAGTAACGAATAACAAGCTGAAAGTCAAGGGCCACAAGCAGACAAGGATAACGAAAGACAAGCCGAAGGTCAAGGGTCACGAGCAGACAGGGATAGTCGGGGACAAGCCAATAACGTAACAGAGAGACAGACGTAGCACACGGCAGGCAGGAACCCAAACACACAATGCCTAACAAACACGTTGATCAGCAAAGCAGGCTTGCAGTGCACAGGTTAATATAGTGTTCTGTGATAGGGCCTGGGGTGGAGTCAGGCTGGGAGGAGATTATAAAGGAAGCCAGGTGAAAGGGTTCTGGCCTCTAAGATGAACACATGGGAAGGAAGGTAAGCTGACAGACAAACACTACTGCATATCCATGACAAAGCTGATTTCATAAAAACATTCATGTCCAACATTGGTAGAAACTGTAAAAAAAAAAAGATTAGTAAGCAACAACAAACCTAAAAAAAACACTAAATAAAATTTGGGGGGGGGGGTTGAAGATGAGTTGGGAATATCACAAATGAAGGTTGTAGCACTCTGTATGAAGTTAAAAAAAAAAGGAACATTCCTAGGCAATCTTTAGGTTGCGTTTTGGGTAAAGCACTACGATGGAACATAGAATAAAATACATGGAAATGACTAGGCAAGGTAGGTATGGCTAGACATGTGCAAAAGGAAAAAATTTGTTTAGTTTAGTTTCGTTTTAATTCATTAATTAATTTCGTTTAGTTTGATTCGTTAAATCCGTTAAATTCGTTTTCGGATTTCGTTCCGTTTTCGACCGAATTCGTAAAAACGCTCGGATTCGAAAATATTTCGACCGGATTCGAAAATATTTCTACCGGATTCGAAATCATTTCAACATGATTCGAAATCATTTCAACCGCATTCGAAAACAATTAGAATAGAATCGAAAATATTGGAAATAATCAAATAGAAAAACAATAGAACAGAATAGAATAAAATACAATATATATATTATATTTTATTCTATTCTGTTCTATTTTTTCTAGTCTATTTTCTATTTCTATTCTAATCTTTTCTAATTGGAATTCGAAAAATATATCTACCGGATTCGATAATATTTCAACCAAATTCGATAATATTTCAACCGGATTTGAAATTATTTCAACCAAATAGAAAAGATTATAATAAAATAGAAAAACAGATAATAGACTAGAAAAACAATTGGACTGAATATATTATATTTTATTCTATTCTGTTCTATTTTTTTTCTAGTCTATTTTCTATTTCTATTCTAATCTTTTCTAATTGGAATTCGAAAAATCGGTCGCATTCGAAAATATTTCAACCAAAATTTGTTTCCATAAGATCTCCTGCAGAATATTAGCATCTATTTAATTTTTTATTATTTTTTTTTGCAGAGTACTAATAGTCTGCAGGAGATCTGAAAAAAAAAATAGATGCTAATAGTCTGCAGGAGATCTTATGGAAACAAATAGTAATCTGCAAAAAAAATAAAAAATTAAATAGATAGTATCTATACTCTATTCTGTTCTATTGTTTTTCTAGTCTATTTTCTATTTCTATTCTAATCTTTTCTATTCAAATTAGAATTCATTCTATACGAAATTAGAATGTCGGAAAAAAAATTATATATATATATATAACCATCTTCCGAAATTCGAATTCAGTATATAATGATTTTGATTTTATTAGAAAAGATTTGAATAGAATATAAAAGAATAGACTCGAAAAAAAATAGAATAAAATATAATATATTCTGTCCTATTGTTTTTCTAGTCTATTATCTGTTTTTCTATTTTATTATAATCTTTTCTATTTGGTTGAAATAATTTCAAATCCGGTTGAAATATTATCGAATTTGGTTGAAATATTATCGAATCCGGTAGATATATTTTCGAATTTGGTTGAAATATTTTCGAATGCAACCGATTTTTCGAATTCCAATTAGAAAAGATTAGAATAGAAATAGAAAATAGACTAGAAAAAAAATAGAACAGAATAGAATAAAATATAATATATTCAGTCCAATTGTTATTCTAGTCTATTATCTGTTTTTCTATTTTATTATAATCTTTTCTATTTGGTTGAAATAATTTCAAATCCGGTTGAAATATTTTCGAATTTGGTTGAAATATTATCAAATCCGGTAGATATATTTTCGAATTTGGTTGAAATATTTTCGAATGCGACCGTTTTTTCGAATTCCAATTAGAAAAGATTGGAATAGAAATAGAAAATAGACTAGAAAAAAAATAGAACAGAATAGAATAAAATATAATATATATATTGTATTTTATTCTATTCTGTTCTATTGTTTTTCTATTTGATTATTTCCAATATTTTCGATTCTATTCTATTCTAATTGTTTTTCAAATTCGATTCGACTAGAATTCTTTTCGAATTCGAATCTAATTTCGTCCGTGGTTTTTCGATTTGAAACGTTCGGATTTGGTTGAATTCGTTAGCATTGGTAATTCGTTAATTCGGATGCATCCGAACGTCCGAATAATGAAAATTCGTCCGAATTTCGATTCGGAATGAAACGAAATGCACATGCCTAGGTATGGCCCCAGGATAGCATGCTGGAGAGGTTAGGTAAGCCAAATTTACAGGTAGGCCTCAAACCCAAAACTTTTACTATTAAAACATGGGGAGAAAGGGGACATTCCCTGCAGCTAAGAATCATGTGAATTAGGGACTGTTAAAAAAGCAAAATAAAAAGTATCCAAAACAAAAATACATACAATGTGAAGTTTTTAAGAAGAACACTTACCTTAACCACTTAAGCCCCGGACCATTTGGTAGCTAAAGGACCAGAGGTGAATTCAGAATTTTGCACTGCGCTGCTTTAACTGTAAATTGTGCGGACATGCAATGTTGTACCCAAACGAAATATGCGTCCTTTTCTTCCCACAAATAGAGCTTTCTTTTAATGGTATTTGATTGCCTCTGCGATTTTTATTTTTTGCGATATAAACGGAAAAAGACCGAAAATTTTGAAAAAAAATGATATTTTCTACTTTTTGTTATAAGAAAAATCGAATAAACTCAATTTTAGTCATACATTTAGGCCAAAATGTATTCAGCCACATGTCTTTAGTAAAAAAAATGTCAATAAGTGTATATTTATCGGTTTGCGCAAAAGTTATAGCGTTTACAAACTAGGGTACATTTTCTGGAATTTACACAGCTTTAAATTTATGACTGCCTATCTCATTTCTTGAGGTGCTAAAATGGCAGGGCAGTACAAAACCCCCCCAAATGACCCCATTTTAGAAAGTAGACACCCTAAGGAAATTGCTGAGAGGCATGTTGAGCCCATTGAATATTTTTTTTTTTTATCCCAAGTGATTGAATAATGACAAAAAAAAAAAGAAAAATTACAAAAAGTTGTCACTAAATGATATATTGCTCACACATGCCATGGTTATATGTGGAATTGCACCCCAAAATACATTCTGCTGCTTCTCCTGAGTACGGGGATACCACATGTGTGGGACTTTTTAGGAGCCTAGCCACGTACGGGACCCCGGAAACCAAGCACCGCCTTCAGGATTTCTAAGGGTGTAAATTTTTGATTTCACTCCTCACTACCTATCACAGTTTTGAAGGCCATAAAATGCCAAAATAGCACAAAACCCCCCCAAATTACCCCATTTTAGAAAGTAGACACCCCAAGAAAATTGCTGAGAGGCCTGTTGAGCCCATTGAATATTTTTTTTTTGTCCCAAGTGATTGAATAATGACAAAAAAAAATAAAAAATTACAAAAAGTTGTCACTAAATGATATATTGCTCACACATGCCATGGTTATATGTGGAATTGCACCCCAAAATAAATTTTGCTGCTTCTCCTGAGTAGGGGGATACCACATGTGTGGGACTTTTTAGGAGCCTAGCCGCGTACGGGACCCCGAAAACCAATCACCGCCTTCAGGATTTCTAGGCACAAATTTTTGATTTGACTCCTCACTACCTATCACAGTTTCGAAGGCCATAAAATGCCAAAATAGCACAAAACCCCCCCAAATGACCCCATTTAGGAAAGTAGACACCCCAAGCTGTTTGCTGAGAGGCATGGTGAGTATTTTACAGCTCTCATTTGTTTTTGAAAATGAAGAAAGAACATTTTTTTTTTCTTTTTTTTTTCAATTTTCAAAACTTTGTGACAAAAAGAGAGATCTGCAAAATACTCACAATACCTCTCAGCAAATAGCTTGGGGTGTCTACTTTCCAAAATGGGGTCATTTGGGGGGGTTTTGTGCCATCTGGGCATTCCATGGCCTCCGAAACTGTGATAGGCAGTGAGAAGTGAAATCAAAAATGTACACCCTTTAGAAAGCCTGAAGGCGGTGATTGGTTTTTGGGGTCCCGTACGCGGCTAGGCTCCCAAAAAGTCTCACACATGTGGTATCCCCGTACTCAGGAGAAGCAACAGAATGTATTTTGGGGTGTAATTCCACATATGCCCATGGCATGTTTGAGCAATATATCATTTAGTGACAACTTTGTGCAAAAAAAAAAAAAAAAATGGTCTTTTTTCCGCAACTTGTGTCAACATATAAAATATTCCATGGACTCGACATGCCTCTCAGTATATAGCTTGGGGTGTCTACTTTCCAAAATGGGGTCATTTGGGGGGGTTTTGAACTGTTCTGGCATTTTATACACAACATTAGGAAGCTTACATCCACTCTTCTAACCACTTGAAGACAAAGCCCTTTTTGACACTTTTTGTTTACATGAAAACATATTCTTTTTTTGCAAGAAAATTATGTTGAACCCCCAAACATTATATATATTTTTAAAGCAAAGGCCCTACAGAATAAAATGGTGGGTGTTGCACTTTTTTTTTTCTACACAGTATTTGCGCAGCGATTTTTCAAACGCATTTTTTGGGGAAAAAATACACTTTTTTTAATTTTAATGCACTAAAACACACTATATTGCCCAAATGTTTGATGAAATAAAAAATATGATCTTAGGCCGAGTACATAGATACCAAACACGACATGCTTTAAAATTTCGCACAAACGCGCATTGGCGACAAACTACATACATTTTTAAAAGCCTTTAAAAGCCTTTACAGGTTACCCCGTTAGATTTACAGAGGAGGTCTACTGCTAAAATTACTGCCCTCGATCTGACCTTCGCGGTGATACCTCACATGCATGGTGCAATTGCTGTTTACATATGACGCCAGACCGACGCTTGCGTTCGCCATTGGGCAAGAGCAGGGCAGGACAGGGGTGCTTTTTTTTTTTTATTTTTTTTTTATTATTAATTTTGCTTTTTTATTTTATTTTTAAACTGTTGCTTCCATATTTTTTTTTTTTTTATCATTTTTATTGTTATCTCAGTGAATGTAAATATCCCCTATGATAGCTATAGGTAATGACAGGTACTCTTTTTTGAAAAAACTGGGGTCTATTGGACCCTAGATCTTTCCTCTGCCCTCAAAGCATCTGACCACACCAAGATCGGTGTGATAAAATTCTTTCCCAATTTCCCAATGGCGCTTTTTATATCCGGGGGGGGTCATTCCCTCCCACTGCTTGTAAAAGCAGTCCAGAGGCTAATTAGCCACTAGGATTGCTTTTACATGAAAGCCGGCCGCTGGCTGAAAAGAATGATACCAAGATGATACCTAAACCCGCAGGCATCATTCTGGTATAAACATTCAAAGTCCAGCAACATACCAGTATGTTGCTGGTCCTTGTTGGACATGTATTGTAATCTTTTTTTCATGCAGCCTGTTGGCTGAACGAAAAAAAAAGATTGATCGGTGGGTATGCCCACCATTAGAATACCGCCCTTCATCCACCCACTTCTAATGATGGGCATACATGCACCATTTATATATGCCGAAGCATGGGGGCATCTTCCCGCAAAAGTTATGCCGCGTACACATGGTCAGACTTTTCCACGGGCAAGCCTCCGTCGGAATTTCGACTGTATGTACGCGGCATTAGGAGCAAAATCACTCCTCCGCCCCTGCTGCCCCAATGCTTCGGCATATATGCTTTTTTTTTTTTAACTGTGGTGGCGAAATCACCTCCTACAGCACTGGAGTCGCAGGGATCAGGCCTGTCTCTGCGAACGCTGCAGTTATGTGTGTTGTGTTTTGCAAGTGACAGTGATCGATTGATACTGCACTTGGGTGGCCTGGGCTGGACGGAGGGGCAAAACGCAGGTGCTAGCAGGTATCTGGGCTGATCCCGCTAACACTGCGTTTTTGGGAACCCTAAACTGCTGGGGACGCTAGTATAGATCTGATCAGATCAGATATTGATCTGTTCAGATACTATACCACTAAGGGGGGTGTATGCTTCACGCGTGGGTGTTAGCGTTACTGGCACTAACCTGACGCTGCCTGGGGTGTGACGCAGACCCTCTCTGACGCTAAAACCTAATTGATATCACCCGCCGGGCGATCAGGGGGTTAAACCTTTATTGGGTTATATACGGCGGGTGCCCTGACACTATAAAAAGCAAACTAACTAACCAGCGTCACCCGTAACACTTATATGGTGATTACTGGTGAAAGGGTTAACAAGGGGCAATTAGGGGGTTAAAACCTTTATTAGGTAATATATGGGGGTACCTGACGCTATATAAAAACCTGACGGCGAACCTAAAAAAAAATTACTGGCTACCGATCTGCATCACCGACACTAAGACAACGATCATAAAAACGATCGCTTAGCGACAGTGGTGATAGGGGGTGAAAGGGTTACCTGGGGGGCGATCAGGGGGTTAAACCTTTATTAGATAATATATGGGGGTACCTGACGCTATAAAAACCTGCGGCGAACATAAAAAAAATTACTGGCTACCGATCTGCATCACCGACGCTAAGACAGCGATCAGAAAAATGATTGCTTAGCGACAGTGGTGATAGGGGGTGAAAGGGTTACCTGGGGGGCGATCAAGGGGGTTAAACCTTTATTAGGTAATATATTGGGGTACCTGACACTATAAAAACCTGCGGCGAACGTAAAAATTTTTACTGGCTACCGATCTGCATCACCGACGCTAAGACAGCGATCAGAAAAATTATCGCTTAGTGACAGTGATGATAGGGGTGAAAGGGTTACCTGGGGGGCGATCAAGGGGGTTAAACCTTTATTAGGTAATATATGGGGGTACCCGACGCTATAAAAACCTGCGGCGAACCTAAAAAAAATTACTGGCTACCGATCAGCATCACCGACGCTAAGACATCGATCAGAAAAATGATCGCTTAGTGATGGCGGTGCTAGGGGTGAAAGGGTTACCTGGGGGGTGATCAAGGGGGTTAAACCTTTATTAGGTAATATATGGGGGTACCCGACGCTATAAAAACCTGCGGCGAACCTAAAAAAAATTACTGGCTACCGATCAGCATCGCCGACGCTAAAACATCGATCAGAAAAATTATCGCTTAGTGACCGTGGTGATAGGGGGTGAAAGGGTTACCTGGGGGGCAATCAAGGGGGTTAAACCTTTATTAGGTAATATATGGGGGTACCCGACGCTATAAAAACCTGCGGCGAACCTAAAAAAAATTACTGGCTACCGATCAGCATCACCGACGCTAAGACATCGATCAGAAAAATGATCGCTTAGCGACGGCGGTACTAGGGGGTGAAAGGGTTATCTGGGGGGTGATCAGGGGGTTAAACCTTTATTAGGAGGGGTTAGGGGGCTACACTGGACCTAAAACTAAATGTACTGACACTTTTACAGTCACAAATGTCACTGATTGCAGTGATCACTAAATAAATGGTCACTGCAATCAGTGACACTGTGACTGGGGGCTGGGGGGTGATCTGGGGGGTGATCTGGGGGGGTCTGGGGGGGCTGGGGGGGCGATTTATGTACCTATGTGTCCTGGTGTCAGTGTAGTGTTGTGTGCACTAACCTGCATCTTCTCCTGTACGGCGCTCGGTATATGTGAGCGCCGCAGGAGAGATGACATCACTTCCTCCAGCCTGTGTAAACAAGCACACAGGCAGGGGAAGCTCTCATTCGCCGGGAGCGATCGAGAGGGGGTGGCCGGAATCGAACGGCCGTCCCCTCATGCCGGATCGCTCCCGAAGGTAAAACGACCGCTCACTGTAAAGAAGGGGGGTCCGATCGGACCCCCCAACTATACAAAGGCAATCACGTACATATACGTGATTCTGCCTGTCGGTGCCATTCTGCCGACGTATATTTACAGTGGGCGGTCGTTAAGTGGTTAATATAGTCCTCCTGCAAAACTTGAAGGATGGCAGAACAAGTCTCTGGTATAATGATACCCAGAGCCTGGGGGGATATGCCTGTGGAGAACTTAAGGTCCTGCAGGCTTCTCCCAGTCGCCAGGTATCGCAACGTGGCAATGAGCCTCTGCTCAGCACTGATGGCTTCACGCATAACGGTGTCCTGCCTGGTAATGTAGGGGGACACCAAAGCCAACAGATGCTGAAATACGGGGTCAGACATCCTGAGAAAATTCCTGATCTCCCGCAACAAAGGCATGTGACAGAATTGGTGCCGCTGGAGCAACCAATTCTTGGTCCATGAACTCCTCCTGACCCTGCTCATGGCATGGAGTCGGGATACAGCATGAACCCCTGCACCAACTACAGCACGAACTCTACGATGAGTACGTAGCCGCAACATGGCTAGATAACGGTCGGCTGAACAGAACGAACTAGAAGAACGCACGGAAGAACAGCAAGGCCAATGAAGAACAAGCTGAAAAACAGGAACGAGCAGAGCAGACCGCACTGAATAAACAGATACGAACTGACTACACGCACTGCCAAACAGATACGAACCCACAGGCACAAACTGAACTCCACAAAACGATCTTCAAAGCACGAAGACTGAAAAGCGCGAATCGTCTCTCACCAAACTTTTACTAACACGCGGTAACACGGAATTAGCAAAAGCGTCCCAAAGGGTGGCATCATTAGAACGGAACTTCCCCTTTATAGTGCCGTCGTACGTGTTGTACGTCACTGTGCTTTACTTCATCGTTTTTTTTAAATGATCGTGTGTACGCAAGACAGGCTTGAGAGGAAACATGAAAAAAAACTACGTGAAAAACGGCAATAAAAAAAATGGCAAGAAAAACGATTGTGTGTACGCGGCATAAGAGTAATAGGATCAGGGCATACGGTCTAACATTTGAGATAAAAAAAAAAAAATTGTCCCTGGGGTACAAATATGGAAAGCAGTCAGCTTCCCCTAAGGGAGGAGAGTCACTGTGTATGTAATCCTTGCTAGGAGTAAAACAGGAGAAAGCACCAAGATTTGTCCTGAAAGGTAATAAAGAAAAAAAAAAACCTTCCTCCTTTTATCTCCTTAATCATGTTTTACTTCACCTGACCACAGAAGGGCTGAGATCAGATAACGTGTGTAGACAGGGGTCTCCAAACGTCCTCCAGTTCTCGTTTCCTTTAAAAAGAGCATAAATGTGAAAAGGCAGGTTTCTGTTAGGGAGATAAGTATGGTTAAATCAAAAATTAATGTCATATAGAAGGTTAAATCCCTTGGTTTTGAAAGGAGTGGAACAATCTTCTTTGGTCTCTCTGATTTCGTCGGGTAGAAAGGGTAGACCAGGAGAGGGTCTAGGTGTAGCTGGGGGCGAAAAGATGGATCTTGCTGAAGAAGGCCAAGTTTCACCAGCAGATCTTTGCCCTCTATAACATTATAAACTGTGTACGTTGTGCCGTTGTGAGGGATGGAGAGTTTAAATGGGAAGCCCCAGCGATACTTGATTCTTGCTGATTGTAGGATGTTAGTGACCTCCTTCATCCTGCGCCTCCTGTCCAGTGTGGCTGGGGAGATATCTGGATATATTTGTAATCTTTTCCCCTCAAAGGTGATGTTAGGCGTGTTTCTGGATGCATGCATTATTTCCTCTTTGACCAGAAAGTCTCTCATACACATTATAATGTCCCTGGGGGGTTTATCTGGTGTGGGTTTTGGACGGAGAGCTCTGTGAATCCTGTCACATAGAAATGCAGAGGAAGATTTATCAGGCAGAAGGTCTTGGAAGATCTTTGTGACTGCAGGTGCCAAGTCTATGATGGTTTCAGGGACACCGCGGAATCTAATATTGTGGCGTCTATTTCTGTTATCTAAATCCTCAACCTGTGCCTGCATGAAAGCAAAAGTTATCTGCAAGATTCTCATGATCTTTTCTGAGATCGTTGTGAGCCAAGGATAGCTCATCATGTTTTGTCTCAAGCATGTCAGTGCGGTTGCCTATACTGGCTATCTCTTGGGAGAGGGCCGCTGTGGAGCTATGTACCTCCTTTTCTATCTTGTCCACCAGCTTTTCATAGATAGCAGAGAGGCTAGCATCTAAGTCTGCTTTGGAAAGGGGTGGATTGTACTCACTGTTCCCCTGTGAAGATGCTGGATTAGAACAGGGGCCTGCATGAACCGCGTGTGTGTCCGTGCTGCTGCTGCCGCCGCCATCTTGGGACATCTTGCTGGTTCTCTGCTCCATGTCCAGGAGAAAGTTAGTAAGGCACTTCTGGGAGCGCCGATTCCGCAGTTTTTTTGCTGATGGCATACACAAAGGTCTCCCACAGGGGTGCTGGGTGCAATCGCTGATTTTTTAGTGCAAATAGCCCTGTGTTTCTGGCCGGGAAGGACCGGGTCTCACGGAGCTCAGCTCAGGCGTGTCCTTCCTGCATTGCGTCGCGCATGCGCCCCCATTTTCTACTTTTAGTTTTAAGAAAAAATCAAATAAACTCAATTTTAGTCATACATTTAGGCCAAAATGTATTCAGTCACATGTCTTTAGTAAAAAAAAAAATTAGTTATAGCGTTTACAAACTAGGGTACATTTTCTGGAATTTACACAGCTTTTAATTTATGACTGCCTATCTAAGTTCTTGAGGTGCTAAAATGGCAGGGCAGTACAAACCCCCACCCCCCAAATGACCCCATTTTGGAAAGTAGACACCCCAAGGAAATTGCTGAGAGGCATGTTGAGCCCATTGAATATTTTTTTTTGTCCCAAGTGATTGAATAATGACAAAAAATAAATAAAAATTACAAAAAGTTGTCACTAAATTATATATTTCTCACACGTGCCATGGTTATATGTGGAATTGCACCCCAAAATACATTCTGCTGCTTCTCCCGAGCACGGGGATACCACATGTGTGGGACTTTTTGGGAGCCTAGCCGCGTACAGAACCCCGAAAACCAATCACCGCCTTCAGGATTTCTAAGGGCGCAAATTTTTGATTTCACTCCTCACTACCTATCAGTTTCGAAGACCATAAAATGCCAAAATAGCACAAAACCCCCCAAATGACCCCATTTTGGAAAGTAGACACCCCAAGCTATTTGCTGAGAGGCATGTTGAGTCCATGGAATATTTTATATTTTTCCACAAGTTGTGGGAATATGACAAACTTTTTTTTTTTTTTGCACAAAGTTGTCACTAAATGATATATTGCTCACACATGCCATAGGCATATGTGAAATTACACCTCAATATACATTCTGCTGCTTCTCCTGAGTACGGGGATACCACATGTGTGTGACTTTTTGGGAGCCTAGCCGCGTACGGGGCCCCAAAAACCAAGCACCGCCTTCAAGATTTCTAAGGGCATACATTTTTGATTTCACTCCTCACTACCTATCACTACCTATCACAGTTTTGAAGGCCATAAAATGCAAAGATGGCACAAACCCCCCAAATGACCCCATTTTGGAAAGTAGACACTCTAAGCCATTTGCTAAGAGGCATGGTGAGTATTTTACAGCTCTCATTTGTTTTTGAAAATGAAAGAAATATTTTTTTTTCTTTTTTTTTCTTTTTTCAATTTTCAAAACTTTGTGACAAAAAGCGAGATCTGCAAAATACTCAACATACCTCTCGGAAAATAGCTTGAGGTGTCTACTTTCCAAAATGGGGTCATTTGGGGGGGTTTGTGGCATCTGGGCATTCCATGGCCTCCGAAACTGTGATAGGCAGTGAGGAGTGAAATCAAAAATTTACACCCTTAGAAAGCCTGAAGGCGGTGCTTGGTTTTTGGGGTCCTGTACGCGGCTAGGCTCCCAAAATGTCTCACACATGTGGTATCCCCATACTTAGGAGAAGCAACAGAATGTATTTTGGGGTGCAATTCCACATATAACCATGGCATGTTTGAGCAATATATCATTTAGTGACAACTTTTTGTACATTTTTTTTTTTTGTCATTATTAAATCACTTGGGACAAGAAAAAAAATATTCAATGGGCTCAACATGCCTCTCAGCAAATATCTTGGGGTGTCTACTTTCCAAAATGGGGTCATTTGGGGGGGGGTTTGAACTGTCCTGGCATTTTATACACAACATTAGGAAGCTTATGTCACACTTCATCCACTCTTCTAACCACTTGAAGACAAAGCCCTTTCTGACACTTTTTGTTTACATGAAAACATTTTTTTTTTGCAAGAAAATTACGTTGAACCCCAAACATTATACATTTTTTTTTAAAGCAAAGGCCCTAAAGATTAAAATAGTGGGTGTTGCATTTTTTTTTCCACACAGTATTTGCGCAGCGATTTTTCAAACGCCTGTTGGCTGAACGAAAAAAAGAGATTGATCGGTGGGTATGCCCACCATTAGAATACCTCCCTTCATCCACCCACTTCCAATGATGCGCATACATGCACCATTTATATATGCCGAAGCATGGGGGCATCCTCCCGCAAAAAAGTTATGCCGCGTACACACGGTCGGACTTTTCCACGGGCAAGCCTCCGTTGGAATTTCGACCGTATGTACGCAGCATTAGGAGCAAAATCGCACCTCCGCCCCTACTGCCCCCATGCTTCGGCATATATGCTCTTTTTTTTTAACTGTGGTGGTGAAATCACCTCCTACAGCGTTGGAGTGACGGCTTTATGTATCCTGGGAGCAAATGCTGTTGCTGTCAAGATAAATAAATCTGTGCTGCAACTGAATGGCGTACCTGCTAAGCAAATGATGGCTAACATTAAAACAAAGTAAAATTACAGTATAACAGTAAGACCTTACCATACCATACCTGCAAAGTAAATACCAAAAAAAAACTTAGTAAAAAATTATAAAATGTTTTTAACGCAACCTGTGCCTAAAATATATATATGCCAAAGCATGGGGGCATCCTCCCGCAAAAAAGTTATGCCGTGTACACACGGTCTGACTTTTCCACGGGCAAGCCTCCGCCGGAATTTCGACTGTATGTACGCGGCATAAAAGGTTATGCTGCGTACACACGGTCAGACTTTTCCACGGGCATTAGGAGCAAAATCGCTCCTCCGCCCCTGCTGCCCCCATGCTTCGGCAAAAATGCTCTTTTTTTTTTAACTGTGGTGGTGAAATCACCTCCTACAGCACTGGAGCCACGGCTTTATGTATCGTGGGAGCAAACGCTGTTGCTGTCAAGATAAATAATTCCACACTGCAGCTGAATGGCGCACCTGAAAACAAAAAATTACATACCTGAAAAGCAAGCATGATAAAACATTGCAGAATAGAATACAGTAAAAAAGAGCAGAACAATAGAGAGAAAATAGAGAGAAAGAGAGAGAGAGAGAACAAAAAAACAACAACTATTTTTTATTTATTTTTACGTTTTTTTTTCTTCTTTTTTACACTTTTTTTTGTAACTTTAACAACTGCAATGGTTTGGGTCTCTCAAAATGCGATTGCATCTTGGGAGACCCTGTGTAAGTGTGTCCTAGTCTGTGAAATGCTGTACCCTATGCTAAAACTTCACTTGTGTGGAAGCGTTCAAAACATTCACCAATGCAAAGAGCAGGATTGAAAGAAAAGTGTACCGCTCAAAGGTTCCAGGTTCCTTCAATTAGCTCCCGCCCTGCTCCACTTCCAGGTGCTGGCTATGCTCTGATGCTTGAGGAGAAGAAGTGATCTGGACTGCCGCACTCTGGTTAAACGTAATATTTAATGAAGAAAATTAAAATGCCAAAAAAAATCCAAAAAAGAAATAAATAAACAATCCATCCAAAAACAATCAAAAGTGAAGGCACATGCAGGGTGACAGCTAACGCGTTTCACATCAGGGTGTGATGCTTACTCATAGCTAAAGTGTAAATGACCAAAACTGTGTATATAAAGTGATCTGAAAAACCTCTCAACCAATGAGAGCTGTTGAACACAGTGATAGAATATTAGGCACTAATTTAGGTCTATTACACTCCGTGTTTGTGAAGCACCTGTTAGATGCCAAAACCATTAATGAGAATTGGCACGTAAGATCTTACATATATGTGTAGAGTGCATAAAGATGTATGCAAACTAAGTAAAAAGGAGTAAAAATTCCAAAGCAAAAAAGATATTAGATATATATGTGACTGCTTGTCGCAGGACAAGTGCTTTGAAAACATTTGTTTTATCTATAACGTGAACAACTGTGTATAACACGTGTATGGTGCATCCAAAATAAGGATGCTGTAATAGAATAAAGAGCAAAACAAAACAAAACAAAACAAAACACAACAAGGCCCTCAAAATGCATGAATAGTGTAAGTTGAAAATAGTAGAAACTGGTCGGAACCAAAAAGAGGTGAGCTGTACATGAATCTTAATATTGGCATTGAATGCATGATAAATCAAATAGATATGAATATGAATATAAATATCTAAAATAATAAAAAATGAAAAAGATGAAAACAATAATAATAATAATGATTCTTTTTGTGTACAAAAACCTAGATGTTCCAAAAACTAAAATTAATACAACTAAATACTAAACATAAAACCACAATGAGTTAATGTTGTTGAGATGTATGTTAAAAATATGTGTGTAATTGTTATTAAACTATAGATAAAACTTATTCATCCTATGTAACCATTCTGCATGTCTATTTGAGGAGGGAAAAGATTATTAAAATGTATGTGTTGATCATATATGATTGAATCGAAACACACACATATATTATTTTATATATATGTGCAAGTTATTGTTTACTTGTTCTATTTAATGAAATTCAAGTTTGATTAAATTATTTAATTCTCATTTAATTTTGTTTTTATTTTTATGTTTTGTTGTGTCTTTTTTATTTATTTTTCATTATTATTTATTATTTTGGATTTGAACACGCACACAAATATTGTATATATGAACTTTTTTAGTTTATAACATGCCTATCCGGTGGCAAAATGTGTCAAAAATATATATACAATATTGTGTGTGTTAAATAGCTGAATCAGCTATAACCAAAGCCATGTTGGAAAAACAAGAAAAAAAAGAGAAGGGAGGATTCCACTGTATATGAGGATTAGGCAAAAAATGGAAAACAACAGAAAGAGAAACTTAAGCGAGGGTAATGTCCTGTGTTAATAAATCAATTAATTGGTACCAATATTTTAATTCTCAATTTTAGTATGGTTCAATTTTGTACTTGATTGAATGAGAGTTTTTTGAACAGGGCATGGATTCAAGGGTGGAGTCCAGGTGCAGAAAGAAATCCGCACATGGGCCTCATCACTCCAATCGGGTGATGCAGTGAGCTCCAAGACAACAAAGTAACAGGATAAAAATGCCATTACCACAATCTATATGACTGTCATATGCATAATGTCATAAGTATATGAAAATGGTGTGGCATATGTGGAAAAAACCTACCTTTCACACCAATCGCACGCGTAGGACTCCAAGCAAAAAACGAGTCAGTTTTTCAGACACAGAAGGAGAGATCTTCAATGACACACTTGCAGCCTCCACATCTGATTCTTCTCCGGACAACAGCTCCAGAAATAGGTCTACACGCAAAGAAAATACGGCATCTTTAAACCAGGGCGGCCAAGGTTGCACAAGGAAGGGAAAGAAAAAGAAAACAAAACGAGGAGAGGAGGAAAGAAACACAGACGAACAAAATGGAAATCGCTACCCGTTACGGGGTCGAAAATAACCAACGGATCCAATGTCATAAATTTATCAGCATATCCTCTCACCGATGCAGATATTTCTCTACTATCCAGAGGCCTGAATTTTTGCCCTTCGAATCATTTTAATTTGTTTAACACCATTTTGGATGTGAATAAACTTGCCCGGACCCTCACGCTACAGAAACATTACTTCACCATCGAGCAGGAAAATGCATCATCTTCCTCCACAGACAACACGTCAATGGGTGAGTCCGTTCCATTTTCTTGTGCTTTTCCCGATGTATGTGCATTAATAGATTTGACAGACCTTGCCATAGAATCAGATGTTAATTGTGCAACCTTGTCAAGTGACAATACCGGCTGTCGCCCTGTTTCCTTCAAGACTAGATCAGATTTTTCCAGGGGTAAAGATATGGATCTATATCAGAAATTAGTTGAAAGAGACTTGTCACTTCTGGCCAAATGTTCGTTAAATAAAAGCAAGGAAAATTTGTCTGTAGAAGAAAAAACCTCACTTGAAAAGCTGCATAAAAACCCTTCTATAGTGATAAAGAATGCAGATAAAGGTGGAGTTGTGGTGTTTATGGATGCCAGCACATATAAACAAGAAGCTTGGAGACAGTTGTCAGATTCCAAGACTTACTTTAAACTTAAAAGCGACACCACTGATCCCTTCAAGAAAGAACTTTCTTCCCTGTTAGACAGAGCGGTTGCCATATGCATTTTCACGGACAAGGACAAAGAGACTCTAATACCTATGTTTCCTGTTATGCCCATTTTTCATCACCTCCCCAAACTACATAAGGGCCTTTCACCGTTAACGGGCAGACCTATTGTCGCAGGAATAGACTTTTTGAATGAACGTTTGGGACAATGGGTGGACGAACAGCTACAACCATTGGTTTTGGATCTGCCGGGTCACATCCGTGACACTAATCACTTACTTACCAATTTAAAAGATATAACATGGCAAGACAATTACCAGTGGAATCCTCCCTTCTCTTTTTTTTCTTGTTTTTCCAACATGGCTTTGGTTATAGCTGATTCAGCTATTTAACACACACAATATTGTATATATATTTTTGACACATTTTGCCACCGGATAGGCATGTTATAAACTAAAAAAGTTCATATATACAATATTTGTGTGCGTGTTCAAATCCAAAATAATAAATAATAATGAAAAATAAATAAAAAAGACACAACAAAACATAAAAATAAAAACAAATATAAATGAGAATTAAATAATTTAATCAAACTTGAATTTCATTAAATAGAACAAGTAAACGATAACTTGCACATATATATAAAATAATATATGTGTGTGTTTCGATTCAATCAAATATGTATGTACATTGCTAGTAGGGTTTGCCTCCATATTCATCCATTACATCTGCATGCCTTTTTGGAGGTTAGTATAATTTATGTCTTATAGTATCAATACCAGACACATATATTGATCAACACATACATTTTAATAATCTTTTCCCTCCTCAAATAGACATGCAGAATGGTTACATAGGATGAATAAGTTTTATCTATAGTTTATTAACAATTACACACATATTTTTAACATACATCTCAACAACATTAACTCATTGTGGTTTTATGTTTAGTATTTAGTTGTATTAATTTTAGTTTTTGGAACATCTAGGTTTTTGTACACAAAAAGAATCATTATTATTATTATTGTTTTCATCTTTTTCATTTTTTATTATTTTAGATATTTATATTCATATTCATATCTATTTGATTTATCATGCATTCAATGCCAATATTAAGATTCATGTACAGCTCACCTCTTTTTGGTTCCGACCAGTTTCTACTATTTTCAACTTACACTATTCATGCATTTTGAGGGCCTTGTTGTGTTTTGTTTTGTTTTGTTTTGTTTTGCTCTTTATTCTATTACAGCATCCTTATTTTGGATGCACCATACACGTGTTATACACAGTTGTTCACGTTATAGATAAAACAAATGTTTTCAAAGCACTTGTCCTGCGACAAGCAGTCACATATATAGCTAATATCTTTTTTGATTTGGAATTTTTACTCCTTTTCACTTAGTTTGCATACATCTTTATGCACTCTACACATATATGTAAGATCTTACGTGCCAATTCTCATTAATGGTTTTGGCATCTAACAGGTGCTTCACAAACACGGAGTGTAATAGACCTAAATTAGTGCCTAATATTCTATCACTGTGTTCAACAGCTCTCATTGGTTGAGAGGTTTTTCAGATCACTTTATATACACAGTTTTGGTCATTTACACTTTAGCTATGAGTAAGCATCACACCCTGATGTGAAACGCGTTAGCTGTCACCCTGCATGTCCCTTCACTTTTGATTGTTTTTGGATGGATTGTTTATTTATTTCTTTTTTGGATTTTTTTTGGCATTTTAATTTTCTTCATTAAATAATACGTTTAACCAGAGTGCGGCAGTCCAGATCACTTCTTCTCCTCAAGCAAAGAGCAGGATTGTCAGGACAGAGTGGACAAAAATAACGGGTGTCACACCTAAATCCGCGCTTGCTACAGACACGACATCTTTTTTGGGGGGCTCGTTGGGTATGGGTACTCTTGAGGACATACGGAAAATGCCTGTCATGCAGCCGGCTTACTGCATTTGGTTGGGGATGGTGAGGTGCAGAACCGCCTGGATACAGGAGTTCTGTGACTATCTCATCCTGGAATTTTAGGAAGGATAAAGTCCCGCCTGAGCGTTCAGCAAAGCCAATTGAAATATGGATAGAGACACTTTTTTGTACCAGCGTCTCGCCTTACGGGCAATTAGATACGGCACCAACAACTGGTCGTTGAGGTCCACCCCTCCCATATTTTGGTTATATTCGTGGACACAGAGGGGTTTCTCCACAACACCAGTCGCCGTACGAATTTGGACTGTCGTGTCTGCGTGAAGGGAGGTAAGAAGGAAAACATTCTTATTATCCCTCCACTTCACAGCGAGCAAATTATTACACTTCAAGCAGGCTCTCTCCCCCAGCCTAAGACGGGAATCTACAAGCCCCTGGGGAAACCCCCAGCGCTTAGGTCGCACGGTGCCACATGCTTCAATCTGATGATCAAACAAGTGACTAAACAGTGGCATGCTTGTGTAATAATTGTCCACATACAAGTGGTACCCCTTTCCGAATAAGGGTGACACCAAGTTCCACACTATCTTGCCAGCACTCCCTATGTAATCTGGGCAGTTCTCTAGCTCTACCTGACTATCTTTTCCCTCATAAACCGTAAAGCTCCATACATAGCCTGTTGCCCTGTCACATAACTTATAGAGCTTTTTCCCGTATCTGGCACGCTTGCTGGGAAGGTACTGCTTGAAAGACAAACGGACAGAAAATTTAATCAGGGACTCATCAACACAGACAACTTGATCGGGAATAAACAGGGCTGCAAAACGTTCGTTGAAGTGGTTTATGAGGGGCCGAATTTTGTAGAGCCGATCGTATTCAGGGTCTCCACGTGGACGACAAAGTTTATTGTTGTTGAAATGCATGAACCGCAAGATCTGCTCGTATCGTTTCCTGGGCATGGAGGCAGAGAACACGGGCATGTGGTCAATTTGGTGCGTGGACCAATAAGCACGCATTGACGAGAGTTTATGTGTGCCCATGTTGAGGGAAAGGCCCAGAAAGGTCTTAAATTCGGAAACCATAATTGGTTTCCAATCTCTGGCAATGGAAGACAACTGGGGATTAGCGGCGATGAATTGACCAGCATATAAATTACTCTGGTCCACAATAGATATATAGAGATCTTCCGTGAAAAACAGCGAATAAAAATCATGTGGCGTAAAATCAGCTGTTTCCACCTGAATACCGGGTTGGGCAGTGAATGGGGGAAGTACAGGTTCTGCAGAAGTGTTGGGCACCCAATCAGGATATGTAAAAAAGAAGGGGGTGGAGGAGCCAACTAAATTAATCCTACTGTAATCATTAATGTAAGTATAGTATATATACTTACAGGTTCACTTGAAAATGATGTCCATCGAGGATGGGGGTGTTCTGAGGTCTGTTGGTGCTGCTCTGCTGGCTCTGGCAAAGTTCACCTCGGCCGTGAGGTGTAGGAGATGTAGATTTTCATTTTCACAGGCTTCTCTGCGGTGTCACATGACAGGAAGCTCCATGCTCACCAGTCTGGAATGCGGAAGTGATGTCATACAGCAATGCGGTCCTCCAAAAAGAGTGGAATGTTTCACAGGCTACGCGCTCTGGGCTCACAGCTCCTTCTACTGGCCTCTAGAATGTGACATCACAGAGAAGCCTGTGCAAACGAAAATCTACATCTCCTACACCTCACGGCCGAGGGGAACTTTGCCAGAGCCAGCAGAGTGGCACCAACAGACCTCAGAACACCCCCATCCTCGATGGACATCATTTTCAAGTGAACCTGTAAGTGTATATATACTATACTTACATTAATGATTACAGTGGGATTAATTTAGTTGGCGCCTCCACCCCCTTCTTTTTTACACTTCTTGCTGACAGAGGACATGGACACCCTCTGAGGATGGCTGCCTCCTCTTGTTTTTTAATATACAGATTGACTTAAAAGTGCCATTAGAGCCACTATTACATTCATTTTAAAGGCATCACATTGCTAGGAGCGCCGGAATCCCCCCCTTCTTTCAATGAACCCAATCAGGATAGGCGAATTCTGCAGGAAGGGCACTTTGGGCATGACAAGCCTGCCTTTGTCTTCTTTTTGGTGGCAGCGGGACACTACTTGTGCTTGCCACCTCGCCAGCTTGAACTGCACTTATGGGACTCACCACATCACCACGTGATACTGCAGTGCTGGATGTACGCCTGGGCTGTACTAGGCCGCTGGTGCTTGCCAGTTCACCAGAAGGAATAGCTAGTACTACTCTGCTCCATAATACGAGAGCCCTGCGGTTCTTGCTCCTCAACAACATCAGAAGATCGGGATCGGGTACGCCTGACCTTAGCAGGGACCCCACCTTCGTCGTCAGTGCTATCTGACATGGAGCCGCTGTCTTTGCTGTCTTCTACGGGAATGTATTCTGAGCCTGAATCTGACAGATACGTGACCTCCTCTTCACTATCTGTCATGCTCAGAATCTTGTAGGCCTCTTTACTAGTGTACCTTCGATTTGCCATTTTGGGCTCTAAATTTAGTGGTACACTAGTAAGATTCACAGGTAAAAAAGCACCTGACTGTCAGCAAATGTATCAAACGCTTAAAAAAAACTGTTAGCGATCGCAGGGATCAGGCCTGTCTCTGCGAACGCTGCAGTTATGTGTGTTGTGTTTGGTAAGTGACAGTGATCGACCGATACTGCACTTGGGTGGGCTGGGCTGGGCGGAGGGACTAATCGTAGGTGCTAGCAGGTATCTGGGCTGATCCCGCTAACACTGCGTTTTTGGGAACCCTAAACCACTGGGGACGCTAGTATAGATCTGATCAGATACTATACCACTAAGGGAGGTGTATGCTTTGCGCGTGGGTGTTACCGTTACTGGCACTAACCTGACGCTGCCTGGGGCGACACAGACCCTCTCTGACACTAAAACCTAATTTATATCACCCACCGGGCGATCTGGGGGTTAAACCTTTATTGGGTTATATACGGCGGGTGCCCTGATGCTATAAAAAATCCTGACTGGTAACCTAAAAAACTAAATAACTAACTGGCTAACCAGTGTCACCAGTGACACTTATATGGTAATCACTGGTGAAAGGGTTAACTCTAGGGGCAATCAGGGGGTTAAAATAATATATGGGGGTACCTGACACTATAAAAACCTGCGGCGAACCTAAAAATAAATAACTGGCTACCTAGGGCACCACCGACACTAATACAGCGATCGGAAAAACAATCGCTTAGTGACGCTGGCATTAGGGGGTGAAAGGGTTACCGGGGGGGCCATAAAGGGTTTAAACATTTATTAGGGGGGTTAGGGGGCTACCCTGGACCTAATGGGGCCTAAACCTAACTGCCCTGCAACTGTTCACTGCAATCAGTGTCATTTGTGACAGTAATCAGTAAAAAAATTACCACTGCAAACGGTGACACTGTGACTGGGGGTACTGGGGGTGATCTGGGGGTGACTGGGGGGTGTAAGTGTGCCTACGTGTACTGGTGTTAGTGTAGTGTTGGTGCATTTACTGTGAGATGTCTTCTCTCCTCGCACCGGATCGAAAAGACCACCACGAGGAGAGATTACATAATTTCCTCTGCCTGTGTTTACATTACACAGGCAGAGGAAGATTGTCATTCGCCGGGAGCGATCGTGAAGGGGTGGCTGGAAACCAATTGCCGCCCCCTCATCATGGATCGCTTCTGAACGGAAAACCACCGCTCACTGTACCGGAAGGCAGTCACGTAAATCAAAAAAATTTATTTTTTTTTCATGGGGGGGGGGGGGTCATAAACAGCGGAAAACAGTATCCGTCGTATTACAGTACATAGTAGAGGTACATAGTAATTCATTTACAGATAACAGAATCAAAAGAGTAAGCAAAGTTGAACATTAGAAATGCCTTAGAGAAATAAGAGGAGACGTGCATTGTCTTTCCCCCCCAGACACCCCAACTGGGAACATACTGTGTCCTGAGGGAAAGACAACACAGCCAACCTCCATGTTACAATAATTTGTGATACAGAAACTCCCCTCAGAGCTGTGTGGGAGGAGCTATAGGTCCCTCAGCATTGCCAAGGAAACCAATGTTTGTTTATGCAGGCTCTAACCACAGGTCACACAGTCTTTTCAGCCTCTCCTGAATACTTGCCATTCTTCAAACGGTTGTATTTTAAAAACTATAAATCCTACAGCAAAGACCCAGACCTACATTTTGTTATATAGTATGTCTCTGAAATATTAAAATTGAAGGCACAGTCGCAGTTTAGATATTGCCCTTTGAATTTGAAGTGTCTAGAGGGGAGTTTCAATGAAAGTCAATGGGTGGCGTGAGTTGCAAACAAATCATCATACTGTGAAAACTGTAAGGACTATGGCTTATCCGTGGACACGTGTAGTGGCAGCAGAGATAGCTGAACGTTTTGATATAAAATTTGTGTAGGTGGGCTTAAAAATGAGGGAGTGGTGGCAGGTTAGAAATCATGTCCTGATTTTTCAGAATTTGTCAGCTCACACTCTAGTTTCGCCATTCATTCCTATGGGAAAAATTTTGCCGCAAAACTACGGTATTTCGTAAACAATTTGGCGAAACGTTCAACAAAGCAATAGCACACCAATCAGGAACAATCCGCACGTTTCGGTATATTACTTGTCTATGTAGTGTAAAAACTGTGGGAGGAGTTAGGGTGGTAAAATTTGGCTATAATGAGAATAACTAGAAAAGCTACAATTTCTGGGGAAATTGTGTGACGTGTTCTTGCCTCCACCAGTAGTCTACAACTGGAGTGGGCGGAGTAACTGGGTGGAGTGGCTTGAGCAACTGTTGTGTGGTTGGAGTGGCTGGAGTAACTGTGAAAAGTGTTAAAAAGCTTAATATTTTAAAAAGTAGAAATAGTAGAAAAAAATGAAGAAGTCCCATCATTAGTGGAAAGAGCGGAACAATTTTTTCAATTTTTTTTATTTATTTTTTTCAAAATGATTTTTGTTGGACTGGGCAGAGTAACTTTATGGAGTGGGCAGAGTAACTGTGTGGAGTGTTTGGAGTGAGTAAAGATAGTAAACATTACACTAACCAATTGATTGATCAAAATTTAAAAAGTGCACATGACAAGCTTGATAGAGTGAGAAATGCATTTCAACTTTTATTTTTTATTTTTATTTTTAATTGAAAGACGTTTATTAAAAGTTTTTCAATAGTATACAAGGAATAAGTAAATCAAAGAAACATAAAAATAAGAAATAACAACGAGCAACAAAAAGAAGCACATAACCAGAGTAAATGTACTTATGCATATAAAATTGTTAGAAACTTAACAGTGTGTATGTATGTGTGTGTAGGTATTGTGACAGCAGGAAGGTAAAGTCACCTGGTTGCATCCAGGGGGGTAGATATATTTCGCCCAGATTCAGGCTTTACGCCGACTTATACAACTAGGTGGAGAGTTGTATAAGGCTAGTGGGCTCATGGATGATTCATACCTCTAGGGAGAGGGCTGGGCGTCGTGCAGGCAGGGAGTTGATGAGACCAGCTGAAGCTTGTCAGCTCGTTTAAGGCCTCTATAAGAACTCCCAGCTTCATTAGATGTTAGCTCATGCCTGGAACCAGACCTGTGTGGACTGTCTAGGGAGAGTGAACCCCTGTGCGGTGAGAAAAAGCCTGTGTGGCTATTTGCTTGGACATTTAAAACCAGGGACTTAGGGACTAGGACAGCACTAGGCTGATCCCAGTTGTTAGTTAGGAAACCTGTATGTTTAGTCAGAGGTCAACTTGACCAGGATTTATTTTGGTTATGTTTCTTTTGCTTTGCTGTGTTTTGTCACTGTAAATAGAAAATAAACCGCACCTTTTTGATTTTGAAAACCACAACCTCCGTTTGCTGGGCCTGTTTTGTGTGGGGAGCCCATCCCGGGGGTCACACACACCCGCTGCCGAGCTAACCCCCTCACAGTTGGTGGAGAACCAGTGGCAGTTTTTTTTTAAGCCAGCATGGAGGAGATACTGAAGCAGCTGGCTCTAGCAAATGCCAATCAACAGCAGACAAATGCAGGTTTGCAAAAGAGCCTTGCAGCTCATCAACAGAGCCTTGCAGCCCAGCAGCAGACAAACGCAACTTTGCAACAGAGTCTGGAGGCTCAGCAACGAGCCCAGCAGCAATCTGAGGCCCGCTTCATAGACCTGTTGCAGAAGCAAGAGCAGAGACTACAACAACAGATGGAAGCAGTAATGCAGCAACGTCCGCAGACCAGTGAGGAAAGCCGTCCCACTAATACCGCGTCCTTTGGGGTGAGTCGTTTATTGACAAAAATGACTGGAGAGGATGATCCAGAGGTATTTTTGACCACATTTGAAAGGACCGCTGAAAGAGAAAAGTGGCCTGAGGAGCAGTGGGCTGGACTGGTGGCTCCTCTGTTAACTGGTGAATCGCAGAAAGCTTACTATGACCTAGAGCCTAACCAAGCAAAAGACTATGTGATGCTAAAAGCTGAAATATTGGCAAGGCTGGGTGTCACCCAGGCTGTCCGGGCTCAGCGTGTGCATAACTGGACTTTCCAGCTTGGAAAACCCCCCAGGTCTCAAATGTATGATCTCATTCACCTGAGCAGAAAGTGGCTACAGCCAGAGACTTTGTCCGCACCAAAGATTGTGGAACGTGTTGTAATGGATCGGTTTTTGAGAGCTCTTCCTACTGCCATCCAAAAGTGGGTAAGCCATGGAGACCCAGAGACGGCCGATGGTCTTGTGGATCGTGTGGAGAAATACTTGGCTACAGAGAACCTGACGGCCTCTTCCAGAGATACTCGGACTTTCCACCCTAAGACCAGACCATCCCCAGGGGCGGATAAGAGGATTCCAAGGGGTGAGGGTGGAGAGAGTGAGAGGGTGGGAGCTCTACCCCAAGTTTGGCGAGAACAGCCTGGGAAATCAGCGGCTCAAGAGGCGGCAAGAAGGATCGTTTGCTACCGCTGCCGGCAAGCGGGACATATTGCAGCCAATTGCCCGGTTATGGAGGAACCCATGCAGTGTGACTTTCTGACGGGCAGACGTCAGTCGCTGTGTGCGACAGTCGCATGCACTGCCATTCGAGGAACTGAGAAACATTTATGCAAAATGTGTGTTAATGGTAGAAATGTTGTGGTATTGCTGGATTCAGGTAGCCTTGTGACCCTGATAAAGGCTGAGTTAGTTAAAACAGAGGTCTCTGGGAATAGCAAGGTAGCTGTTATTTGTGTGCATGGGGACACCCGAGAGTATCCAGTGACTACAGTGTGTTTCGAGACCCCCAAAGGTACCCTCTCTCATCCAGTGGGCTTAGTATCTCAGTTACCGCATGACGCCATTGTGGGAAGGGATTTTCCGAAGTTCTGGGAACTGTGGGATGATCCTGAGCCCCTCACTGGTGCCCCTATGTACCAGGAATGTGATAGCCAGAACTCCCCTGAGAGTGGTGAGGACTCTCCGGAATTTCCCTTATCAGTATTGGCAGGGGAGACTCAAGAAACTGGAGAGGAGCCCACCTCCTCAGACGAAAACCTACCGTCTGTGGAGTTTTCTGATCTTGAGGTTCACAGGGAAAACTTTGCCACAGAACAGTTGAAAGACCCCGCCCTAATAAAGGCACGGGAAAACGTAGTGAAAATAGATGGCGAGTTAGTGAACCCAGATAATACCTGCACTTACCCATACTTCAGCGTAGAGAAGGACCTACTGTATCGGGTGGCAAAAAGGGCAGAAGAAACCGTTGAGCAGCTTGTGGTGCCCAAACCTTACAGGAAGTTGGTGTTGGAGTTGGCCCATGGGCACATTCTTGGAGGTCATCTGGGGACAGAGAAAACCCGAGAGAGGGTATTACAGAGATTCTATTGGCCGGGGGTGATGAAGGACGTAGAAAATCATTGTTCCTCCTGCCCTGTGTGTCAGAGGTTGGCCCCGATGCCACATTTCCGTAGCCCGCTGGTCCCTCTACCCATCATTGAGGTCCCGTTTGAGAGGATCGCCATGGATTTGGTAGGTCCTATAATCAAGTCCGCTAGGGGGCACCAGTACATATTAGTTATAATGGACTATGCCACCCGTTATCCAGAAGCGATCCCTCTCCGAAATACCTCGGCCAAAACCATAGCCAAAGAGCTATCTCTTGTTTTTAGCCGGGTGGGTATTTGTAAAGAACTGCTTACGGACCAAGGTACACCCTTTATGTCCCGGGTTATGAAAGAGCTGTGTAAATTGTTCAAAGTGACGCAATTGCGTACGTCTGTGTATCACCCCCAAACCGATGGGCTGGTTGAAAGATTCAACAAAACCCTAAAACAAATGTTGAAGAAAGTGGTGGATAGAGATGGAAAGGATTGGGACTGTTTACTTCCTTATTTGATGTTTGCTATTAGGGAGGTGCCCCAATCCTCTACGGGATTCTCCCCCTTTGAGTTACTGTATGGGAGACACCCAAGAGGGCTGTTGGATATTGCCAAGGAAACTTGGGAAAGTGAGAGTTCTCCCCACAGGAGTGTGATTGAGCATGTCGCCCTGATGCAAGATCGAATTGCACAGGTAATGCCCATCGTGAAGGAACATTTGGCCCAAGCGCAGTTGGCACAGCAGAGAGTGTACAACCGTGGAGCCAAGACCCGTACCTTTTCCCCGGGGGATAGGATATTGGTACTTGTCCCTACGGTTGAAAGTAAATTCCTTGCCAAATGGCAAGGCCCCTACGAGATAATGGAAAAAGTGAGCGAAGTGAATTACAAGGTCAGACAACCAGGAAGGCGAAAGCCCGAACAGATCTATCACGTTAATCTGTTGAAAGCCTGGAGGGATAGAGAGTCCCTAGTCGCAGACACTTGGTCACCAGCTCAAACTGGTTGCGTGATTCCTGAGGTTGGAATAGCAGCCACCTTGTCACAACCCCAACAACAGGAGGTTAAGGAGTTTGTGCTTCGCAACAAGGAGGTATTCTCTGAGCTGCCGGGACAAACATCTGGGGTAGAGCATGACATCATTACCCCGCCCGGTGAAAGGGTGAAGTTAAAACCCTATCGGATCCCAGAGGCTCGACGGGAGGCAATACGGGAGGAAGTACAGAAAATGCTGAACTTAGGGGTGATAGAGGAGTCCCAAAGTGATTGGTCTAGTCCCATCGTGTTGGTGCCTAAACCAGATGGGAGCTGGCGATTTTGTAACGATTTTCGTCAGTTGAACAAAGTTACAAAATTTGACACCTACCCCATGCCACGTATAGATGAGTTGATCGACCGGCTGGGAACAGCCCGATACATGACGACTCTTGACCTCACAAAAGGGTATTGGCAAATCCCCCTGGCCAAGTCGGCCAAAGAGAAAACCGCATTTGTAACCCCAGACGGGGCGTTCCAATATAAAAGAATGCCGTTCGGGTTACAGAATGCGCCGGCCACATTCCAGCGGAAAATGGACCAGATGCTGAGGCCCCATCGGAAGTATGCTGCGGCTTACCTGGATGACGTAATTGTCCATAGCACAGATTGGGCCTCACATCTGCCAAAAGTGCAAGCAGTCCTGGACTCTGTTCGGGAAGCGGGGTTTACGGCTAACCCCAAGAAGTGTACCATTGGGCAGGAGGAGGCCAAATATCTTGGGTACACCATTGGGAGGGGAGTAATAAAACCCCAACTCAACAAAGTCGAGGCCATCCAGAGTTGGCCACGTCCCAACAGCAAGAAGCAGGTACGAGCCTTTCTGGGAATCGCTGGGTATTATCGGCGATTCATTCCCCACTTTGCTTCTAAGGCTGTGCCCCTAACCAACCTGACGAAGGGGAAAGGGTCGGTCATGATTAAATGGACCCCCGAGGCTGAGGCAGCATTCCAATTCTTGAAACAAGCCTTATGTAGCCAGCCAGTGTTGTACTCACCCGACTTCTCTAAAGACTTTGTCGTACAAAGTGATGCGTCAGATGTGGGGTTAGGAGCAGTATTGTCCCAGGTCTGGAACGGGGAAGAGCACCCAGTCATTTACCTCAGCAGGAAGTTGAAGTCCCATGAGGTAAATTACGCCACCGTTGAAAAGGAGTGTTTAGCGGTGAAGTGGGCTCTAGATTCCCTTCGGTACTACCTGCTAGGTAGGCACTTTGACATGGTTACGGATCACGCTCCGTTAAAGTGGATGGCTCAAAACAAGGAAACAAATAGAAGAGTGAATAGGTGGTTCCTGGCCCTCCAGGAATTCAACTTCACAGTAAAGCATCGCCCTGGCGTTCAAATGGGGAATGTGGATGCTTTGTCTCGAGTACATGAATGCCTGATTGCTGGTGTTCCAACCCCGAGGTTAAAACAAGAGGGGGGGGTATGTGACAGCAGGAAGGTAAAGTCACCTGGTTGCATCCAGGGGGGTAGATATATTTCGCCCAGATTCAGGCTTTACGCCGACTTATACAACTAGGTGGAGAGTTGTATAAGGCTAGTGGGCTCATGGATGATTCATACCTCTAGGGAGAGGGCTGGGCGTCGTGCAGGCAGGGAGTTGATGAGACCAGCTGAAGCTTGTCAGCTCGTTTAAGGCCTCTATAAGAACTCCCAGCTTCATTAGATGTTAGCTCATGCCTGGAACCAGACCTGTGTGGACTGTCTAGGGAGAGTGAACCCCTGTGCGGTGAGAAAAAGCCTGTGTGGCTATTTGCTTGGACATTTAAAACCAGGGACTTAGGGACTAGGACAGCACTAGGCTGATCCCAGTTGTTAGTTAGGAAACCTGTATGTTTAGTCAGAGGTCAACTTGACCAGGATTTATTTTGGTTATGTTTCTTTTGCTTTGCTGTGTTTTGTCACTGTAAATAGAAAATAAACCGCACCTTTTTGATTTTGAAAACCACAACCTCCGTTTGCTGGGCCTGTTTTGTGTGGGGAGCCCATCCCGGGGGTCACACACACCCGCTGCCGAGCTAACCCCCTCACAGTATATATATATATATATTTAGATATTTAGGCAGTATTATAGTTGCTGGTCCAAATTTCCCACATGTTATCAAATATACCGCATTTGAGTGAATTGATTGCTAAAAGTCATTCAAACGTGTAGTTTTGGTGAACTTTTCTGGTTACATCAGTAAGATTAACTACAGGAATGTTTTTCCAATTTTGAAGTATCAAGGACCTAGCAGCTAACAGGATGTGAGATACCACCGGTCTCATGGTGTATGGAAAGTTTTCTAGACCAATGTGTAGTATAGCCAGTGATGGGTTAGGGGGTGTGAGTATTCCTGTAGTGGATGAAATTAGTTTGAATACTTGATTCCAGAAGCTATTTACACTGGGACACTCCCAGAACATGTGAAGGAGGTGGCCCTTGTGTCCGCATTCTCTCCAGCACAAGGGTAAAGAATTGGGGAACATCTTTGCGATTCTGTAGGGTGTATATTGCCAATGATTAATTATCTTGATCATTAATTCCCAATGACTAATATAGTGTGATGTGTGTTGTATAGTTTGAAACGCAAACTCCCATTGTTCATCTGTGGTATTCATGCCCAGATCAGTGTCCCACTTGTGTGTACAGCTGATTTTTTAAACGCCTTTATATTTTTAAGTACTGTTTATTATAATATAGTGATATTCCCTTGTTGTGCAGTGAGCCGCTCATGAGGTGTCGCCATACTACTGTCGAAATGTGGGTTATAGGGTGCGGGTGTGATTTCATAAAGTGAGCCACACGTATACAAGTGAAAAGCATGTGCTTTGGCATATTAAATTCCCTTTTTAAACAGTCTGCTAATTTAGGACAGTTATTTTGGAGTAAGTCATGCACCGTGTTTATCCCTTGGGAAGGGGAATGTTTTCAAGAATAGCATTGGTACATTAGCTTCAATTATGCTTAGAGGGAATTTGAAGTCTATCACCTTGCAGTCGCTAAGTTGGCGGGTTAGGAGGAATCTCCAAGCTTGTAATGAGATGGTGATAGTGGGGGGTGAATTCTTGGTGTCCCAGGGTATCCAATTATCTCCCATAAGAACTGTCTGAAGATCTGGTATAGGAGCTAGTGATTTTTCAATTTCTACCAAAAGTGGAATGTCCGTGGAAAAAAAAACAGAATTTGAGTTGGTCAAGCCTGATTGCCCTCATATAATCATGGACATCGATTAGTCCCGCCCCTCCTACACTTTTATGAGGGATTTGATTATTTCCTAAGCATCTAGCTTTCTTTGTGCCCCATAAAAGTGTCCATTTAAGATTGGAAAGGGCCTTGAGGTATTGTGCTGGGATGACTATCGGGAGTACCCTGAAAACGTATATAATCTGTGGTAAAATAAGCATTTTGAATGCTGCCAACCTGCCCATCCAAGATAGTTCATGTTTGGCTATATTTCTGGTTTGGATTTCTATTTTACTAATAAGGGGTTTTAGATTCGAATCTGCTAGTGAGCTACTGGTACTAGTCAGGGTGATGCCCAAGTATGTTATACCCTTATCAGTCCAGGAATACGGAAGAGATTGACATAACTTGAGACATTCTGTGGCTGATACCCACAGATTTAGGATGAGGGATTTGGTGAAATTTACTTTATAATAGGAAACATCCCCAAAGGATTTCAGAATTTCATGTGCTGTAGGTAGTGATATAGGGGGGTTTGTTAACAACAATACTACATCGTCCGCAAACAGATCTATAACGTGGGGAGTGGAACCAAATTGAAAACCTGATATGCTATCATGTGTTCTGACGGCCTCCGCCAGGGGTTCAATCATAAGATTGTTGGAGATAGGGGACAACCTTGGCTGGTACCGTTGGTTATCTGAAAGGGAGTGGAGAGCATACTGGACGTGTATACCTGTGCTGAGGGGCAAGAGTATAAGGCTAGTACTGCATTCAGTATATGACCACTAAATCCAAACTTAGATAATGTCATTGACATGTATTCCCAATGTACTCTGTCAAATGCCTTCTCTGCATCTATAGAAAGCAGCAGAGAAGGCGTTTTGTTTTTTTCAACATGGTGGATTATGTTAATGATTCTCCTTGTAGCATCTGAGGTTTGTCTCCCCCTCACAAAGCCCATCTGGTCACGCTGAATAAGGGATGGAATGAAATCCGCTATTCGTTTGGCTAATAGTTTGGCGTAAAATTTGACATCGGTATTCAATAGAGAAATAGGGCGAAATTTGGGAGGTGTAGTAGGATCCTTGCCTGGCTTGGGGAGGGTAACTATGTATGCTCGTAACATTTCTGGTGGAAATATCGCCGTATCTGCAGCCTTAGTGAAGACTGTTTTCATATGTGGCATAAGATAAGAGCTAAACGTTTTAAAATATTCATTTAAAAACCCGTCAGGCCCAGGTGATTTGCCATTTGGTAGTGAAGCTATGACAGCTTCTATCTCAGATGTGGCAAACAGGGATTTTAATGAGAGAATTTGGGTCTCTGAGAGAGAAGGTAAATTTAATTTCTGTAGGAAGTTCTGAATGTTTTCAGTTGTAGGTTGATGTGTGGAGGGATCGTCTTTGATGTTATACAGATTACTGTAATACATAGCGAATTGGTTTGCGATGTCCTGTGGGTTAATGATTTTGTGTTTGATAGTGGGATGTATCAAGTGGGCAATTCTTGTCTTAGTGTGTGCAGCTTTTATCCTATTGGCTAAATATTTGCCTGCTCTGTTGGCATTGGCGTACAAATCCAGTTTCAGA
Organism: Rana muscosa; assembly: GCA_029206835.1. Taxonomy (NCBI): domain Eukaryota; kingdom Metazoa; phylum Chordata; class Amphibia; order Anura; family Ranidae; genus Rana; species Rana muscosa. The sequence goes on along the minus strand of CM055127.1, from coordinate 5,404,385 downwards.
TGTCTTAAGTGGTAGTGATATTGTTTGGACAGAATTGTTCTCAGAGTCTCTCTTAATTGGGAAAGTTTTTGTGTGAGGGTATGATCGAGTGCTTGTTTATTTTGTGCTTCCAATGTATGTATTTCAGTTAGGATAGAGTTGATCTTAGCTGTATGGCGTTTTTTATCTCTACAACCTAGTTGTATTAAAATGCCCCTCATGTATGCCTTATGGGCATTCCAGAGAGTGAAAGGATTCTCCACAGAATCAGCATTGTTTAGAAAGAAAGTACTTAGGTGTTGGGAGATTATTGTGGAGGTTCGGGGTTCTTGCATTAATCTGGTGTTGTTGTGCCAGATGGGTGGGGAGGAGGAGACAACCTGATCATTAATGTCAATAGTAATAGCGGCGTGGTCAGGCCACATAATGTCATGTATCATCACAGAAGAAACTTTTTGCAGTAACCATTTGTCTGTTAGAAATAAGTCAATGAGTGAGTAGGAACAATGTCTGGGAAAAGAAGGTGTAGTCCCTTGCATTCGCGTTCAAGCATCTCCAAACATCAAATAGTTCTGCGTTATGAATTGTTTTGTTCAAATATGTGGACCCGTTTGTTTTTTTGTAGACGTATCTAGTCTAGAATCTACTAATGAGATTGAAGTCACCACAGACAATGAGGTTGCCATATTGTTGAGACTTGATTTTCTTTAGTAGTCTTCTAAGGAAGCAGATCTGATGTGAATTTGGAACATACAGAGATACCAATGTATATGGATGTGAGTTAATATCTCCTTTCAAGATGATATATCTACCATTTGGATCAAGAATGGTCTCTTTATGCTGGAAAGATAGAGTATTCCTCAATGCAATCAATACCCCTCCCTTTTTATGACCCGGCGTGCAGGCCAAGAACACATGAGGGTAGTCTTTATGTGAACATTTTGGAGTTTTGGATTCCTGAAAGTGAGTCTCTTGGACACACAGGATATCTGCCCTGCGTTTCCTGGCTTCTGTCCACATGGATAGTCTTTTCGCGGGGTGGTTCAGCCCTCTGGCATTGATAGATAGGCAGTTAATGATCATGTGGAGGGTTGTGAGAAGTCTGTAGTGCCATGTATTGCATATACTCACTGTGGCCATGGTAGAAGTCCAGGGAGGGAGTATGAATTCTGGCTTTGTCCTGGGTGAAGTGTGAGGTCGCTGCTGGTTTGCGTGCTTCAAACAGATAACGTGCAAAACAAAAGTAGTAATAAAGAAAATACAAAGTTAATAGTGAAAATTCAAAAAAAATAACAATAAGAAAAGGATCAATGAACCGATCCATGTGCAGGCGTAACTGCTATGAAAGGTCTAGGGGGAGAAAACAGGGATAATAATTTGGAACCCCTGTGTCCGGAGATAACTGAATGATATGCATTGCTTTAAACTTGCACGTTTCCTCCGGCATTTTTCTTGGAGGAGCATTTGCGTGAGACCACTTGCCAGTCCTCTTGTATTTGACTAGGATTTGGAGTAGGAGCAGCTGGCAGAGCGTGGTCAGGTAGAATGCCCCATTGACGTAATGCTGCAATACCTTCTTCCAACGTTGAGATCAGGACCGATGTACCATTATGGGTAACTGAGAGCTTGGCAGGATACTTCCATTTATGGAGGATATTGTGGTTCCTCAGAGCTTTAGTTATCGCTAGGTCGCTAGGCTGCGACGTTGTTGGAGTGTATGCCTGGATAACGCTCATGCTATGCCTGGATAATGCCTGGCAACGCTCATGACCTGTTTATGCAGGCTCTAAGCGTGTTCACAACCACTGCTCAAAACACAATACACAGGATCATGATAGCTGTAATAACTGTGCAGTACTCCTGACTGGAGACAGTGCTGCACCCTGGAGATGTAAATGTGATCCAACAGTGTGTTTTTTTCTGTAGTGGCTGCCCAGACCAGTTGGGTATATCCTCTAGAGTGAAGAAGGTCAGATATTGGCTTCTTTGCTCTGCACATAAAATCTTCATTGAAATCTCCACAGAGTATTATTGGTTTCAATCCATTCTTTCCAAAGATTCCAAGAGGCCCAGCAGGTTAGTAAGGAATTGGCCAATACTGTAATCCGGTGGCCTGTAAACAACAGCAATCAAAGCTTGTACAGGGGACTCCAGTTTGACAACCAAGAACTCCAAGTCCATCACATTGTGATGATACTGCTTTTCAAAGGCCTTGAAATGGTTTCTGACATACAAGGCGACACCTCCGCCACTTTTACTTGCAATGTCAGGAAGGTTTGTGTATGAGAGGTGTCTGTTGCGTTTGAACAGGTTGTAGCCCTCCAGCTGGAGACTTTCAGCAACAGAAGAGCCTGAGAGATGAGTTTCAGTGAAACATAAAACATCTCCAAGTGTCAACTCATGGTGAGATTTGATATCTTCAATGTGAGCTGTTAATCCTTCCGTGTTGTGATGGATAATTGTTAATGTTTGCTCTTTGTCTGTTGTCTGTAGAAACTTTAAGAGGGGCATAACACTTTTCAGTGATGCATGCTTCATTGAGTCCAGGGAGGCTGTGATTTCAGGATCAGCAAAGATCTTCTTTTCATCAAAGTCGGTTCTGTGCAGTCCTTGCAGTGTAGTCGTTCTACTCAGAGCAACATAGGCCATTCCCGGTTGAAAGACCCGTTTCAATGAAACCACTGCCGACTGTATGGACATCCCCTGACACTTATGAATCGTACATGCAAAAGCCAACTTCAGGGGGAACTGCCTGCGAACAACTCCTTTCTGTCTCAGGTTTTCCTCTACCCTTTCTATGTACACCAAGTTGTCAGCATCACAAGATGACTTGTTACGGTATCTCTGTCCTGCATTTGGATTGTCCAGCACAAGTCCAAGCTTGTTTATCGTTGTAGCACCATTCTCAGTTTGGATGATTATTCTTGCAATCTTTCCAAATGTCCCGTTAACAAGCCCCTCTTCAACATCAATGTTTCTTGTGATCATGATACGGGCACCTTCAGCTGCTTGCAGTGTGTCAATCAGATTGTCTTTGTGTCCCTTAAAAGGTTGGTGTTGCCTCAGCATCACTCCTGTTTTAGGGTCTTTTCTGTAATCGTCGGCATCTATGTTGGTGACGTTTGAATGGAGAACAGAAACAGTTGCGGCATTATGTTTGTGAACCTCTTTGTTGGTGGCAAAGATGTGCAGCACGTCATTAGGGCAGTGGGAGGGATCTGTCAAAGCCTGAGCAAGAAGAGCTTTGTCATCATTGCTTAAGGTGCCAGTCTTCTGCTTGACTCTGGTTCTATTCAAAAGCTCAGCAAATGAAATGCCATCCTTCTGTCGCATGATCTCTGTCAGCGTGATCATCTGAAAGTAGTCTTTCCAGTGGCTTACTTTTTCCCAGCGGGGGGACCTGGTAAAAGTCTCCTACTGCTAGTACTGACATACCACCAAAAGGTTTCTTACTGCCTTTGATTTGCTGTAATCTCCAGTTGATGTAGTCAAACAGGGGCTTTGAAATCATTGACACCTCGTCAATAACAATGATCTCTGCATTTGACAGCTGTGCCCTCACTTCATCTATGAGATTTCCAAGTCCTTGATAGGGTGGCTTCAAACTTCTTGGCAACTTCAGCAGAGAATGCAAAGTGTTGCCTGAAATGTTGAAAGCTGCTGTTCCTGTAAATGCAGTTAGTAAAACGCTGGGCATTGATATGTCTGCTTCCTCCCGTAGTCTGGTAAGTTTACAGAGTATCTTTGTCGCCTCAGCATAGATGCACTTTATCAGGTGTGATTTGCCTGTCCCTGCGCCACCAGTGACAAAGTAATAGAATGGGTCAGGATTTTGGCCATGCACACGGTTAGTGCACCAGTCACAAACTGAGTAGAATGTCTGAGCTTGTGTCCGGTTAAGGTTTCTGTACATTTTCCAAAGGAAATCGGGGCACATTTGTGGGGCCTTCACAGTAAGCGCAATTCCACCTGTTTGTTTGTGACGTGTACATCATCTTGTTCATTCTCATGAAGTGGCTCCCCTTCTTTGCGTTCCTCTATACATTCCAACCTATCCAACTCAGCTTCTGGGGCAAAGGTGTTCCAAGCATCTTCAACAGGGCCATTTTTTACAAAGTCATCCAAGACTTGTTCCACAATTTTGTTGTGTTGTTCGAACTTCTTTTGGTTGCTGATAACAATTGCAGACACTGCTCGGATTGCTTCTTCTCCTGGTAAGCTCACACAGGCGCCTTTGTAAAAATCCTGGTGTGTTGGGAACCTTACAGTTTTCAGTGATGACTGAACGGTGGGGAGGGGAGAGTTTAAGCAGTCTGCCGTAGTAGTTCTCGGGGTCCTTCTTCTCTGAGAAGCGTGCGTACCTGATGATTGCAGGCTTCCCTCTCGTGCGTTTTTTGAATCATTCCCATTTCATTCAATAGACTGACACGCTTGCTGTCTTCCTTTTGCTTGCCATCTTCCTTCTGCTTGCCATAGACAACCCTGTAATGGGATGCAAAGTCTGCCAGACATATGGACTCAAACTCTGGTGTTTCGGGTCTGGCTCTGTATTTGTCGACAAAACTCGTCATCCACACATTAAGAGAATCGGCTGGTTTGTTCTGCAACGCACTGAGCGGGAGACTAATTTTCAGTGTGTTGTCACCAGTTGGCAGAAAAACAACCTCACGTGAGCAAGACTTCATTTTCAGGCTGCACGTACGGGCCACAGACTCCTGGGCGCTGACCTCTCTGTGTTTTGAATAAGCCTGAAGAACTTCTTTCATTTCTTCTCGTTCTGTCTCTGTTTCTGGGCTCATTTCTTTGACTATTGTTTTGAGATAGTCACTCAGCTCGCGTTCTGGCTTGGATATGTAGGACAACATGTACATGATGCAACCATACTCATCAAGAATGTACTGGATGTCCATGTTGGCATTCCAGGCCGTCAGCAAATGTGGATTGTAGTTGTTCACCCAGCAGTCCTTGACACCACGCTTCATTAGAATCACGCTTGAGGAGGTCAATGCCTCAATGTACGAGTTGTACTGATTCAAAGTCATATCACACTGTGCCAGTAGCTGCGACATGTCTTCAAGCTGCACTTTTGGGTTATTAAGCAAATCCCAGACTGGTTTCAGTTTGTTTTTGGCTGCTTGTGGTTTCATTGCACAATCTCCTTGTTCTTCTTGCATCGGGTAAGTTATCCTCATTTTTCTAATAGGTGGCTTTGGAAATCCAAATCTGCATATTCTGTTACCTTTCTTGCACGATTTTGAATGAGATCTGCTGTGCATTTGAAGTTCTGTTACAAATCTGTGAAGTAAGGCCTGTTTGGCTTCATCAGGCAGCTGGTATGAGATGTTATGATCTATAAAGGCACGCACCTTGTCATCACTGTCTTGTCCAAATATAGGAGCTCCTGCTACCCAACAGAGACAATGTATATGAGGGCTCCCTCTCGTCTGAAATTCAACCCGGTAAAAGTAATCGATAACTTCACCGATTGGCTGTGCAGGACCCAACAGCAGCTCTCGCATCAGAGCATCAACCCGTTTGTCAAACATGCGCATGGTGGTCACTGGGTTGCCTCGAAGAATGTCACACTTTTCAGCCCAGTCTAGCTCTGCAAAATCCACCTTTTGACCTTGTTGTGCCTTTATTGCCATTATTACCTCTGGCCATCTGAATTCTGCAGCAGAGAAGGTAAGAAAAAATGTTGGCTTACCCAATTGTCTGACCATGGCTAGCAAATTCTTCAGATTTTTATCCCAGTAAGCTGGACTCCCTCTCAGTGGTTGCATGAACCTTGTGGCATCTCGGTTTCGCACCAACCGCTCAACCTCACGCTTGTCCTGTAGCAGCTTGTTGGATATTTTCCGTCCATCCCTGGTATTGGGTTTTCCTTTCCTTAACTGAATGGACATGCTGCTTTTGGCCATGTGTGTTTCTGTGACAAACTGCGCAAAGAAGAGGTAGCTTGTGTCTCTTGCAAAATGAGTATCAACACAAAAAAGCCTTGCATTGAAATACATGCTCGGGGACAGTTTGACTTGTCTTGCCTGGTCCAATGTATTCTGTCCAGTAGGGAACTGAACAGGGAAAGCCATTGCCTCAAGCCTAGGAACTTTAAAGAAGCTGACAGGTGTGTTTCCTTGTGCAGGTGCAATGCTGAATATTCCATCACCGTGTGTCCGTGCTTCCTCTCCAAGGTCAGATGGCTGCAAACAACTGTCTAGGCCAATTCCAGGTCTTAGTGCATCCTTCTCATCCTCTGCATTTGGAGGTTGTTGGTAATGGCCTTCCTGTTGCTCAGAAGCAGCCGGTAAACATGCAGACTGTACCTCTGATGGATCACAATTTTCGATGCGTTCAAGTATCTCCATTTCAGTTTCATCACAACTAGGGATGAGCTCGGTGTTCGAGTCGAACATACGTTCGACTCGAACATCGGCTGTTCGATCGTTCGACGAAGATCGAACGATTTGGAACGTTCGCGCCTAATTCGAGTGACGCGAACGGCCCACAATGCACTACGCCATCGCAGTGTCATCCAGGCGCTGTGATTGGCCAAGCATGCACTGTGACCCCGCATGCTTGGCCAATCACAGCGCCGGCAGCGAGGAGAGCAATGATTGGCCACAGGCAGGATGCCTGTGGCCAATTATTGCTGAGGGTGTTTAGTACACGCCCCACACTATAAAAGGCCGCCAGCACGGCGGCCTAGTGTAGTGTGTTCCGGAGCAGGGAAAGAGAAGCATAGGCAGGGACAGTGACATTTTTTTTCTTGCTTAACCTGGATTCCTTTAGTTTAGGGAAAGAGAAGGATAGGTAGGGAGAGTGTCAGTGTGTTTTACTGTGATAATCCTTGTTTCTAGGGACAGGGAAGGACAGTGAGGGAAATTCTCCTTGTGCTATAGTGTGCTAAAGCATTGATCATCAACCATCTTTAAAAAAACATTTTTTCTAGGGACAGAAAACTATAGGTAGGGAGAGTGTCACTGTGTTTTACTGTGCTAATCCTTGTTTCTAGGGACAGGGAAGGACAGTGAGGGAAATTCTCCTTGTGCTATACTGTGCTAAAGCATTGATCATCAACCATCTTTAAAAAAACATTTTTTCTAGGGACAGAAAACTATAGGTAGTGTGACAGCAGGAAGGTAAAGTCACCTGGTTGCATCCAGGGGGGTAGATATATTTCGCCCAGATTCAGGCTTTACGCCGACTTATACAACTAGGTGGAGAGTTGTATAAGGCTAGTGGGCTCATGGATGACTCATACCTCTAGGGAGAGGGCTGGGCGTCGTGCAGACAGGGAGTTGATGAGACCAGCTGAAGCTTGTCAGCTCATTTAGGCCTCTATAAGAACTCCCAGCTTCATTAGATGTTAGCTGATGCCTGGAACCAGACCTGTGTGGACTGTCTAGGGAGAGTGAACCCCTGTGCGGTGAGAAAAAGCCTGTGTGGCTATTTGCTTGGACATTTAAAACCAGGGACTTAGGGACTAGGACAGCACTAGGCTGATCCCAGTTGTTAGTTAGGAAACCTGTATGTTTAGTCAGAGGTCAACTTGACCAGGATTTATTTTGGTTATGTTTCTTTTGCTTTGCTGTGTTTTGTCACTGTAAATAGAAAATAAACCGCACCTTTTTGATTTTGAAAACCACAACCTCCGTTTGCTGGGCCTGTTTTGTGTGGGGAGCCCATCCCGGGGGTCACACACCCCCGCTGCCGAGCTAACCCCCTCACAGTTGGTGGAGAATGCGGGCAGTTTTTTTTAAGCCAGCATGGAGGAGATACTGAAACAGCTGGCTCTAGCAAATGCCAATCAACAGCAGACAAATGCAGGTTTGCAAAGGAGCCTTGCAGCCCAGCAGCAAGCTCATCAACAAGCCCAGCAGCAATCTGAGGCCCGCTTCATAGACCTGTTACAGAAGCAAGAGCAGAGACTACAACAAATGGAAGCAGTAATGCAGCAACGTCCGCAGACCAGTGACGAAAGCCGTCCCACTAATACCGCGTCCTTTGGGGTGAGTCGTTTATTGACAAAAATGACTGGAGAGGATGATCCAGAGGTATTTTTGACCACATTTGAAAGGACTGCTGAAAGAGAAAAGTGGCCTGAGGAGCAGTGGGCTGGACTGGTGGCTCCTCTGTTAACTGGTGAATCGCAGAAGGCTTACTATGACCTAGAGCCTGACCAAGCAAAAGACTATGTGATGCTAAAAGCTGAAATATTGGCAAGGCTGGGTGTCACCCAGGCTGTCCGGGCTCAGCGTGTCCATAACTGGACTTTCCAGCTTGGAAAACCCCCCAGGTCTCAAATGTATGATCTCATTCACCTGAGCAGAAAGTGGCTACAGCCAGAGACTTTGTCCGCACCAAAGATTGTGGAACGTGTTGTAATGGATCGGTTTTTGAGAGCTCTTCCTACTGCCATCCAAAAATGGGTAAGCCATGGAGACCCAGAGACGGCCGATGGTCTTGTGGATCATGTGGAGAAATACTTGGCTACAGAGAACCTGACGGCCTCTTCCAGAGACACTCGGACTTTCCACCCTAAGACCAGACCCTCCCCAGGGGCGGATAAGAGGATTCCAAGGGGTGAGGGTGGAGAGAGTGAGAGGGTAGGAGCTCTACCCCAAGTTTGGCGAGAACAGCCTGGGAAATCAGCGGCTCAAGAGGCGGCAAGAAGGATCGTTTGCTACCGCTGCCGGCAAGCGGGACATATTGCAGCCAATTGCCCGGTTGTGGAGGAACCCATGCAGTGTGACTTTCTGACGGGCAGACGTCAGTCGCTGTGTGTGACAGTCGCATGCACTGCCATTCGAGGAACTGAGAAACATTTATGCAAAATGTGTGTTAATGGTAGAAATGTTGTGGTATTGCTGGATTCAGGTAGCCTTGTGACCCTGATAAAGGCTGAGTTAGTTAAAACAGAGGTCTCTGGGAATAGCAAGGTAGCTGTTATTTGTGTGCATGGGGACACCCGAGAGTATCCAGTGACTACAGTGTGTTTCGAGACCCCCAAAGGTACCCTCTCTCATCCAGTGGGCTTAGTATCTCAGTTACCGCATGACGCCATTGTGGGAAGGGATTTTCCGAAGTTCTGGGAACTGTGGGATGATCCTGAGCCCCTCACTGGTGCCCCTATGTACCAGGAATGTGATAGCCAGAACTCCCCTGAGAGTGGTGAGGACTCTCCGGAATTTCCCTTATCAGTATTGGCAGGGGAGACTCAAGAAACTGGAGAGGAGCCCACCTCCTCAGACGAAAACCTACCGTCTGTGGAGTTTTCTGATCTTGAGGTTCACAGGGAAAACTTTGCCACAGAACAGTTGAAAGACCCCGCCCTAATAAAGGCACGGGAAAACGTAGTGAAAATAGATGGCGAGTTAGTGAACCCAGATAATACCTGCACTTACCCATACTTCAGCGTAGAGAAGGACCTACTGTATCGGGTGGCAAAAAGGGCAGAAGAAACCGTTGAGCAGCTTGTGGTGCCCAAACCTTACAGGAAGTTGGTGTTGGAGTTGGCCCATGGGCACATTCTTGGAGGTCATCTGGGGACAGAGAAAACCCGAGAGAGGGTATTACAGAGATTCTATTGGCCGGGGGTGATGAAGGACGTAGAAAATTATTGTTCCTCCTGCCCTGTGTGTCAGAGGTTGGCCCCGATGCCACATTTCCGTAGCCCGCTGGTCCCTCTACCCATCATTGAGGTCCCGTTTGAGAGGATCGCCATGGATTTGGTAGGTCCTATAATCAAGTCCGCTAGGGGGCACCAGTACATATTAGTTATAATGGACTATGCCACCCGTTATCCAGAAGCGATCCCTCTCCGAAATACCTCGGCCAAAACCATAGCCAAAGAGCTATCCCTTGTTTTTAGCCGGGTGGGTATTTGTAAAGAACTGCTTACGGACCAAGGTACACCCTTTATGTCCCGGGTTATGAAAGAGCTGTGTAAATTGTTCAATGTGACGCAATTGCGTACGTCTGTGTATCACCCCCAAACCGATGGGCTGGTTGAAAGATTCAACAAAACCCTAAAACAAATGTTGAAGAAAGTGGTGGATAGAGATGGAAAGGATTGGGACTGTTTACTTCCTTATTTGATGTTTGCTATTAGGGAGGTGCCCCAATCCTCTACGGGATTCTCCCCCTTTGAGTTACTGTATGGGAGACACCCAAGAGGGCTGTTGGATATTGCCAAGGAAACTTGGGAAAGTGAGAGTTCTCCCCACAGGAGTGTGATTGAGCATGTCGCCCTGATGCAAGATCGAATTGCACAGGTAATGCCCATCGTGAAGGAACATTTGGCCCAAGCGCAGTTGGCACAGCAGAGAGTGTACAACCGTGGAGCCAAGACCCGTACCTTTTCCCCGGGGGATAGGATATTGGTACTTGTCCCTACGGTTGAAAGTAAATTCCTTGCCAAATGGCAAGGCCCCTACGAGATAATGGAAAAAGTGAGCGAAGTGAATTACAAGGTCAGACAACCAGGAAGGCGAAAGCCCGAACAGATCTATCACGTTAATCTGTTGAAAGCCTGGAGGGATAGAGAGTCCCTAGTCGCAGACACTTGGTCACCAGCTCAAACTGGTTGCGTGATTCCTGAGGTTGGAATAGCAGCCACCTTGTCACAACCCCAACAACAGGAGGTTAAGGAGTTTGTGCTTCGCAACAAGGAGGTATTCTCTGAGCTGCCGGGACAAACATCTGGGGTAGAGCATGACATCATTACCCCGCCCGGTGAAAGGGTGAAGTTAAAACCCAGATCCCAGAGGCTCGACGGGAGGCAATACGGGAGGAAGTACAGAAAATGCTGAACTTAGGGGTGATAGAGGAGTCCCAAAGTGATTGGTCTAGTCCCATCGTGTTGGTGCCTAAACCGGATGGGAGCTGGCGATTTTGTAATGATTTTCGTCAGTTGAACAAAGTTACAAAATTTGACACCTACCCCATGCCACGTATAGATGAGTTGATCGACCGGCTGGGAACAGCCCGATACATGACGACTCTTGACCTCACAAAAGGGTATTGACAAATCCCCCTGGCCAAGTCGGCCAAAGAGAAAACCGCATTTGTAACCCCAGACGGGGCGTTCCAATATAAAAGAATGCCGTTCGGGTTACAGAATGCGCCGGCCACATTCCAGCGGAAAATGGACCAGATGCTGAGGCCCCATCGGAAGTATGCTGCGGCTTACCTGGATGACGTAATTGTCCATAGCACAGATTGGGCCTCACATCTGCCAAAAGTGCAAGCAGTCCTGGACTCTGTTCGGGAAGCGGGGTTTACGGCTAACCCCAAGAAGTGTACCATTGGGCAGGAGGAGGCCAAATATCTTGGGTACACCATTGGGAGGGGAGTAATAAAACCCCAACTCAACAAAGTCGAGGCCATCCAGAGTTGGCCACGTCCCAACAGCAAGAAGCAGGTACGAGCCTTTCTGTGAATCGCTGGGTATTATCGGCGATTCATTCCCCACTTTGCTTCTAAGGCTGTGCCCCTAACCAACCTGACGAAGGGGAAAGGGTCGGTCATGATTAAATGGACCCCCGAGGCTGAGGCAGCATTCCAATTCTTGAAACAAGCCTTATGTAGCCAGCCAGTGTTGTACTCACCCGACTTCTCTAAAGACTTTGTCGTACAAAGTGATGCGTCAGATGTGGGGTTAGGAGCAGTATTGTCCCAGGTCCGGAACGGGGAAGAGCACCCAGTCATTTACCTCAGCAGGAAGTTGAAGTCCCATGAGGTAAATTACGCCACCGTTGAAAAGGAGTGTTTAGCGGTGAAGTGGGCTCTAGATTCCCTTCGGTACTACCTGCTAGGTAGGCACTTTGACATGGTTACGGATCACGCTCCGTTAAAGTGGATGGCTCAAAACAAGGAAACAAATAGAAGAGTGAATAGGTGGTTCCTGGCCCTCCAGGAATTCAACTTCACAGTAAAGCATCGCCCTGGCGTTCAAATGGGGAATGTGGATGCTTTGTCTCGAGTACATGAATGCCTGATTGCTGGTGTTCCAACCCCGAGGTTAAAACAAGAGGGAGGGGTATGTGACAGCAGGAAGGTAAAGTCACCTGGTTGCATCCAGGGGGGTAGATATATTTCGCCCAGATTCAGGCTTTACGCCGACTTATACAACTAGGTGGAGAGTTGTATAAGGCTAGTGGGCTCATGGATGACTCATACCTCTAGGGAGAGGGCTGGGCGTCGTGCAGACAGGGAGTTGATGAGACCAGCTGAAGCTTGTCAGCTCATTTAGGCCTCTATAAGAACTCCCAGCTTCATTAGATGTTAGCTGATGCCTGGAACCAGACCTGTGTGGACTGTCTAGGGAGAGTGAACCCCTGTGCGGTGAGAAAAAGCCTGTGTGGCTATTTGCTTGGACATTTAAAACCAGGGACTTAGGGACTAGGACAGCACTAGGCTGATCCCAGTTGTTAGTTAGGAAACCTGTATGTTTAGTCAGAGGTCAACTTGACCAGGATTTATTTTGGTTATGTTTCTTTTGCTTTGCTGTGTTTTGTCACTGTAAATAGAAAATAAACCGCACCTTTTTGATTTTGAAAACCACAACCTCCGTTTGCTGGGCCTGTTTTGTGTGGGGAGCCCATCCCGGGGGTCACACACCCCCGCTGCCGAGCTAACCCCCTCACAGTAGGGAGAGTGTCAGTTTCTTTCACTGTGATAATCCTTGTTTCTAGGGACAGGGAAGGACAGTGAGGGAAATTCTCCTTGTGCTATAGTGTGCTAAAGCATTGATCATCAACCATCTTTAAAAAAACATTTTTTCTAGGGACAGAAAACTATAGGTAGGGAGAGTGTCATTTTCTTTCACTGTGATAATCCTTGTTTCTAGGGACAGGGAAGGACAGTGAGGGAAATTCTCCTTGTGCTATACTGTGCTAAAGCATTGATCATCAACCATCTTTAAAAAAAACATTTTTTCTAGGGACAGAAAACTATAGGTAGGGAGAGTGTCAGTTTCTTTCACTGTGATAATCCTTGTTTCTAGGGACAGGGAAGGACAGTGAGGGAAATTCTCCTTGTGCTATAGTGTGCTAAAGCATTGATCATCAACCATCTTTAAAAAAACATTTTTTCTAGGGACAGAAAACTATAGGTAGGGAGAGTGTCAGTTTCTTTCACTGTGATAATCCTTGTTTCTAGGGACAGGGAAGGACAGTGAGGGAAATTCTCCTTGTGCTATAGTGTGCTAAAGCATTGATCATCAACCATCTTTAAAAAAACATTTTTTCTAGGGACAGAAAACTATAGGTAGGGAGAGTGTCAGTTTCTTTCACTGTGATAATCCTTGTTTCTAGGGACAGGGAAGGACAGTGAGGGAAATTCTCCTTGTGCTATAGTGTGCTAAAGCATTGATCATCAACCATCTTTAAAAAATCATTTTTTCTAGGGACAGAAAACTATAGGTAGGGAGAGTGTCAGTGTGTTTTACTGTGATAATCCTTGTTTCTAGGGACAGGGAAGGACAGTGAGGGAAATTCTCCTTGTGCTATAGTGTGCTAAAGCATTGATCATCAACCATCTTTAAAAAAACATTTTTCCTAGGGACAGAAAACTATAGGTAGGGAGAGTGTCAGTTTCTTTCACTGTGATAATCCTTGTTTCTAGGGACAGGGAAGGACAGTGAGGGAAATTCTCCTTGTGCTATAGTGTGCTAAAGCATTGATCATCAACCATCTTTAAAAAAACATTTTTTCTAGGGACAGAAAACTATAGGTAGGGAGAGTGTCAGTTTCTTTCACTGTGATAATCCTTGTTTCTAGGGACAGGGAAGGACAGTGAGGGAAATTCTCCTTGTGCTATAGTGTGCTAAAGCATTGATCATCAACCATCTTTAAAAAAACATTTTTTCTAGGGACAGAAAACTATAGGTAGGGAGAGTGTCATTTTCTTTCACTGTGATAATCCTTGTTTCTAGGGACAGGGAAGGACAGTGAGGGAAATTCTCCTTGTGCTATACTGTGCTAAAGCATTGATCATCAACCATCTTTAAAAAAACATTTTTTCTAGGGACAGAAAACTATAGGTAGGGAGAGTGTCAGTTTCTTTCACTGTGATAATCCTTGTTTCTAGGGACAGGGAAGGACAGTGAGGGAAATTCTCCTTGTGCTATAGTGTGCTAAAGCATTGATCATCAACCATCTTTAAAAAAACATTTTTTCTAGGGACAGAAAACTATAGGTTGGGAGAGTGTCAGTTTCTTTCACTGTGATAATCCTTGTTTCTAGGGACAGGGAAGGACAGTGAGGGAAATTCTCCTTGTGCTATAGTGTGCTAAAGCATTGATCATCAACCATCTTTAAAAAAACATTTTTCCTAGGGAGAGAAAACTATAGGTAGGGAGAGTGTCAGTTTCTTTCACTGTGATAATCCTTGTTTCTAGGGACAGGGAAGGACAGTGAGGGAAATTCTCCTTGTGCTATAGTGTGCTAAAGCATTGATCATCAACCATCTTTAAAAAAAACATTTTTTCTAGGGACAGAAAACTATAGGTAGGGAGAGTGTCAGTTTCTTTCACTGTGATAATCCTTGTTTCTAGGGACAGGGAAGGACAGTGAGGGAAATTCTCCTTGTGCTATAGTGTGCTAAAGCATTGATCATCAACCATCTTTAAAAAAACATTTTTTCTAGGGACAGAAAACTATAGGTAGGGAGAGTGTTAGTTTCTTTCACTGTGATAATCCTTGTTTCTAGGGACAGGGAAGGACAGTGAGGGAAATTCTCCTTGTGCTATAGTGTGCTAAAGCATTGATCATCAACCATCTTTAAAAAAACATTTTTTCTAGGGACAGAAAACTATAGGTAGGGAGAGTGTCAGTTTCTTTCACTGTGATAATCCTTGTTTCTAGGGACAGGGAAGGACAGTGAGGGAAATTCTCCTTGTGCTATAGTGTGCTAAAGCATTGATCATCAACCATCTTTAAAAAAACATTTTTTCTAGGGACAGAAAACTATAGGTAGGGAGAGTGTCAGTTTCTTTCACTGTGATAATCCTTGTTTCTAGGGACAGGGAAGGACAGTGAGGGAAATTCTCCTTGTGCTATAGTGTGCTAAAGCATTGATCATCAACCATCTTTAAAAAAACATTTTTTCTAGGGACAGAAAACTATAGGTAGGGAGAGTGTCATTTTCTTTCACTGTGATAATCCTTGTTTCTAGGGACAGGGAAGGACAGTGAGGGAAATTCTCCTTGTGCTATACTGTGCTAAAGCATTCCTCATCAACCATCTTTGAAATCCTTGTTTTTTGGACAGTCAGGGAAATTGTCGTTGTGCTATTCTGTGCGAAAGCAATCATCCTCAACCATATTTAGAAATCCTTAAGTAAAGGGACAGAGAAGGACACCTGAAGGTAGCCCTTATTGCTTTTTTCCCATCTCCCTGCAGGCCATCTATTAGAATGTCTGGAAGGCAAACAAGGAGAGGCAGACAGTCAGGAGGCAATAAAAGAGGGCAAGCAGGCTCTGTGTCTGGGGGCAACAGTGCTGGTCGTGGACGCGGTGCATTGTCATCAGCACATGGCCATGGGACACGCTTGTCCTTCTTTTCGGCAGCTGGACATGTTGAGCCACATCATGCCGAAGACTTGGTAGAGTGGATGACCAAGCCCTCCTCCTCCTCCTCATCCTCTCTCACCCAGGCTCAGGGTACTGGCAAAGCAGCTGCCAAAGCATCCTCTTCCCTGGTATCAATGTCAGACTCATCATCAGTCACTCCTTCCCTAGACCCACCATGTCCTCCTCCTGAGGAGTCCCCCGAACTGTTTGAGCACAGTGTTGGGTACATGCTCCAGGAGGATGCCCAGCGTTTCGAAGGGTCTGATGATGAAACCCAGCTACAGGAAGGCAGTAGCGTGAGAGCAGACAGAGGGGATGCTCAAGAAGGACACCAATCTGGCAGTCATGTTCCAGCAGCTGCAGCATACTGCCAGATTGGCTCCAGTGATGAGGAGGGAGGGGATGATGAGGTCACTGACTCCACGTGGGTGCCTAATAGGAGAGAGGAGGAGGAGGAGGAGGAGGATGAGGAGGAGGCACATCTCCAACGAGGCAGGATGCCCTTTGGTGGCCAGCGTAAGGGCAGTACACCGACGGAATCACACCGCAGAGCTCCGCCTGTGCAGGGTGCTGCCTCTGCCCGTCATTCAAAAAGTTCTTTGGTGTGGGCCTTTTTTGAGGCTAGTGCATCAGATCGCACAGCTGCTGTTTGCAACATATGTCTCAAGCGTATATCGCGTGGCCAAAACATCAGCCGCTTGGGTACCACATGCCTGACCAGACATATGTTGACCTGCCATGCAGCTCGTTGGCAAGCCTACCTCAAAGACCCACACCAAAGAACAAAGCAGACCTCTCCTTGCACCGCATCAGCTGGGATCTCCAACCCCACTATAACTTCAGTCCTCTCTGAAACATGCACTGAGAGGAATGAAGGTGTAGAATTAGGTGTGTCACAGCCAAGTACTTGCGGCCACTCTGCTAGCAGTACACCGACGTCCGATTCTAGCAGGCAAATTTCCCTGCCCCAGCTGCTGGACCGTCGAAAGAAGTTCACTCCCAGCCATC
Organism: Rana muscosa; assembly: GCA_029206835.1. NCBI lineage: Eukaryota > Metazoa > Chordata > Amphibia > Anura > Ranidae > Rana > Rana muscosa. The sequence goes on along the minus strand of CM055127.1, from coordinate 5,387,824 downwards.
CACATGCCCAGCGGTTGAATGCTAGATTGGCTAAATTGCTAGCGCTTCAACTGCTGCCTTTTCAGTTGGTAGACTCGGCCCCCTTCCGTGAGTTTGTGCAATGTGCGGTTCCTCAGTGGCAGGTTCCCAAACGCCACTTTTTCTCACGGAAGGCTATTCCGGCTCTCTACCGGCATGTGGAAGGCAATGTCTTGGCCTCGCTGGACAGGGCGGTCAGCGGTAAGGTGCATATTACCGCTGACTCATGGTCCAGCAGGCATGGACAGGGACGTTACCTTTCTTTCACGGCCCATTGGGTCACTCTTTTGGCAGCTGGGAAGGATGCAGGACAAGGTGCAGTAGTGTTGGAGGTTGTTCCACCGCCACGCCTCCAAAATGCTACTACTGGTTGTGACACACCTCTCTCCTCCACCCCCTCCTCTTCTTCTTCCTCCATGGCCTCTTCCTGTGCTTTGTCCTCTGAACCAGCGGTGCTCCGTAGCCGTTCAAGGGGCTACGCAAGTGTGCAGGCAAAAAGATGCCATGCCGTGCTTGCGCTGGTGTGTTTGGGGGACAGAAGCCACACTGGGGCAGAGGTCCTGTCTGCTCTGCAGGGCCAGGCCGAGAGGTGGTTGACGCCACGCCAGCTTAAGCCAGGAATGGTGGTTTGCGACAATGGCACCAACCTCCTCTCCGCCCTCCGACAGGGACAACTGACCCATGTGCCCTGTGTGGCTCACGTCCTTAACCTGGTGGTGCAGCGGTTCTTGGGCAGGTACCCGGGCTTACAGGATGTCCTGAGGCAGGCCAGGAAAGTCTGTGTGCATTTCCGCAGATCTTATAATGCCAGTGCTCGCCTGGCTGAGCTGCAAAAGGAGTTGAACCTGCCCAAGAACCGCCTTATATGTGACATGCCCACCAGGTGGAACTCAACGTTGGCCATGCTGCAGCGGCTGCACACGCAGCAGAGGGCCATCAATGAGTACCTGTGCGACTACGGCACCAGGACAGGGTCAGGGGAGCTTGGTTTTTTTTCTCCACGCCAGTGGGGCATGATCAGGGATGCATGCACTGTCCTGGCACCATTTGAGGAGGCCACGAGGATGGTGAGCAGTGACAGTGCATGCATCAGTGACACTGTACCTCTTGTCCACCTGTTGGAGCACACGCTGCGTGGAATAATGGACAGGGCACTTGAGGCAGAACAGAGGCAGGAAGAGGAGGACTTCCTTGCCTCTCAAGGCCCCCTTTACCCAGACAGTGTTCCTTCTGTCCCACCCATCGCACAGGAAGAGGAGGAGGAGGAGGAGGAGGATTGTGTCAGCATGGAGGTGGAGGCTGGCACTCAGCATCATCAGCAGCAGTCTTTTAGGGATGATTTACAGTCCCAAGAAACCAGTGGACTTGTACGTGGCTGGGAGGAGGTGGCTGCGGATCATGTCGTCCTTAGTGACCCAGAGGACTCCGGAACGAATGCCTCAGCAAACCTACGCTGCATGGCCTCCCTGATCCTGCAAAGTCTGCGGAAGGATCCTCGTATTCTTCGGATCAAGGAGAGGGACCATTACTGGCTGGCCACTCTCCTTGATCCACGGTACAAGGGTAAGGTTGCGGACCTTATGTTACCGTCGCAGAGGGAGCAGAGGATGAGACAACTCCGGGAGGCCTTGCAGAAAGGTCTGTGCAACGCGTTCCCAGAGACTGGGAGGTTACAAACTCCTGGTCCTGGACAACGAGTTGCTGAGGCTTCGGCCAGTCAAAGAAGGAGCGGTGGGGAAGGTGGCCGTCTGACCGATGTGTTCAGACAATTCTTTAGTCCGCAGCCCCAAAGTATGATCGGTTCCAGCAACCATCGCCAGCGTCTGATAAACATGGTGCAGGAATATCTAGGGGCAAGGTCAGACTTGGACACCTTCCCCACCGAAAATCCTCTGGCTTACTGGGTCTTGAGGATGGATCACTGGCCAGAGCTTGCACAGTATGCAATTGAGCTACTGGCCTGTCCTGCATCCAGTGTTCTTTCAGAACGCACATTCAGTGCTGCTGGAGGATTTGTCACGGATCACAGGGTGCGCCTGTCCACCGACTCGGTTGATCGACTGACTTTCATCAAGATGAACCAGTCTTGGATCACCACCAGCTACCACACACCTGATGCTGATATAACAGACTAATTGATTTTAACATGTCACATCCCTTCAAGACTGATGCTGATGCTGAGTGCCTGTGCTGTTATGTTGACTGGCTATCCTCCTCCTCCGAGTCCTCAATGATACGATTGATGATGATAGCTTGGAAGATCATTTTTGTTTATGGGTGCCGCCACCAGTGGCTAAGGCCCAATTTTTCAGCCCCTGTTTAACAGGGGCGTGTAATTACAATTTTTGAAGCAATAATTTGCCATAGGGCTCATTGCTGTGCTCCAAGTACAGTATCTGTGAGGGGTTGGAGTGTTGTGGCACCAGTGCCTAAGGCCCAATTTTTCAGCCCCTGTTTAACAGGGGCGTGTCATTACAATTTTTGAAGCAATACTTTGCAACAGGGCTCATTGCTGTGCTCCAAGTACAGTATCTGTGAGGGGTTGGAGTGTTGTGCCACCAGTGCCTAAGGCCCAATTTTTCAGCCCCTGTTTAACAGGGGCGTGTCATTACAATTTTTGAAGCAATACTTTGCAACAGGGCTCATTGCTGTGCTCCAAGTACAGTATCTGTGAGGGGTTGTAGTGTTGTGCCACCAGTGCCTAAGGCCCAATTTTTCAGCCCCTGTTCAACAGGGGCATGTAATTACAATTCTTGATCTAATAATTCACAGCAGGGCCCATTGCTGCACCCACCAAGAGTAACTCTGAGGGCTTACAGTGTTGTGGCAACGCCACCACCACCACCACCACGAAAGGCCCAATTTTTCAGCCCCTGTTCAAAAGGGGCATGTAATTACAATTCTTGATCTAATAATTCACAGCAGGGCCCATTCCTGCACCCACCAAGAGTAACTCTGAGGGCTTACAGTGTTGTGGCAACACCACCACCACCACCACCACCACGAAAGGCCCAATTTTTCAGGCCCTGTTCAACAGGGGCATGCAATTACAATTCTTGATCTAATAATTCACAGCAGGGCCCATTGCTGCACCCACCAAGAGTAATTGTCAGGGCTTACAGTGTTGTGGCACCAGCACCACCATCAAAGGCCCAGTTTTTACTACCACTGTTCAACAATTATATGTAATTAAAATTCCTGATATAATAGTTGACAGCAGGGCGTTCCATCACCAACCAAGAGTAACTGTGAGTGCTTACAGTGTTGTGCCAACACCAACAACTAAGGGGCCTATTTCTGCAGAGTATATACGGCAGGTCCCTACTTTCAAACATCCAACTTACAAACGACTCCTACTTGCAAACGCAAGAAGACAACAGGAAGTGAGAGGGAATCTACCCCTTGGAAGGAAAATTCTCTCCTGTAAGAATTAATATGGGAGAAAGGTGTCTCCTCTGTACTGATGCTTTATCACCAATCCTTGTTTCAAGAAAAACACCACATTTCAAAAACAGTTGTCATTGGGACGGAAAGTGAGGTGAAATGTTCTGAACAGGGGCACAGACAGCAAAACAAATGTTACAGGGGTGATAACCCTTACCTATGTTTTCCAAAAAGTTTAAAAATAGATTTTTGGGCTGGAGCTACACTTAAACAATGTACCTGTTCAAAATTACAAACAGATTCTACATAAGAACAAACCTACAGTCCCTGTCTTGTATGCACCGCCTGTATACGGCTGTTCAGAGTATATAGGGCCTTTTTTATTTTATGTGCGGGGTTCCCCTTAATATCCATACAAGACCCAAAGGGGCTGGTAATGGGCTGGGGTAGGGGGGGGGGTCATGGGGTAGCTATGCCATTTTTCTTAAAGATTTTCATCCATATTACCGGGACCAGACATTACATTAAAGCCGCAAGCAGTTTTAAATGGCTTTTTTTTCCTTTAGAAGTGTCATTTTGTGCAGGGACAGTTCTAAACACGGGAAACACGTGGCACTTCACAGGCATACTTTAGACACCCCCCAGGTACGATATTTAAAGGAATATTTGACTTTTTTTTTTTTTCACTTTATGCATCATTAAAATGACTGCTCCCGAAAAACGACCGTTTTTAAAACTTCTTTTTGCATTGATACATGTCCCCTGGTGCAGAACCCGGGTTCCCAAACCCTTTTTAGGACAATAACATGCATAATAGTCGTTATAATTAGCACTTTAGAATTCGAATGTTCGCATCCATTGTATTTAATAGGGTTCTAATGTTCGTACGAACTTTCGGTCCGTTCGCGGGTTCTGGTGCGAACCGAACCCGGGGGTGTTCGGCTCATCACTAATCACAACTGTCGAGTTCCATCCCATCATCATTATCAGCATCATAATTAGGGATGAGCTTCGTGTTCGAGTCGAACATACGTTCGACTCGAACATTGGCTGTTCGATCGTTCGACGAAGATCGAACGATTTGGGCCGTTCGCGCCAAATTCGAGTGACGCGAACGGCCCACAATGCACTACGCCATCGCAGTGTCATCCAGGCGCTGTGATTGGCCAAGCATGCACTGTGACCCCGCATGCTTGGCCAATCACAGCGCCGGCAGCGAGGAGAGCAATGATTGGCCACAGGCAGGATGCCTGTGGCCAATTATTGCTGAGGGTGTTTAGTACACGCCCCACACTATAAAAGGCCGCCAGCACGGCGGCCTAGTGTAGTGTGTTCCGGAGCAGGGATAGAGTAGCATAGGCAGGGACAGTGACTGTTATTTCTTTCTTGCTTAACCTGGATTCCTTTAGTTTAGGGAAAGAGAAGGATAGGTAGGGAGAGTGTCAGTGTGTTTTGTGCTTCTGCTATAGTGTGCTTAAAAAAAAACATTTATTCTAGGGACAGAAAACTCTAGGTAGGGACAGTGTCAGTTTCTTTCACTCTGCAAGTCCTTGTTTCCAGGGACCTGGAAGGACAGTGAGTGAATTGTCCTTTTGCTATATTGTGATTAAAAAAAACATTTATTCTAGGGACAGAAAACTCTAGGTAGGGACAGTGTCAGTTTCTTTCACTCTGCAAGTCCTTGTTTCCAGGGACCTGGAAGGACAGTGAGTGAATTGTCCTTTTGCTATATTGTGATTAAAAAAAACATTTATTCTAGGGACAGAAAACTCTAGGTAGGGACAGTGTCAGTTTCTTTCACTCTGCAAGTCCTTGTTTCCAGGGACCTGGAAGGACAGTGAGTGAATTGTCCTTTTGCTATATTGTGATTAAAAAAAACATTTATTCTAGGGACAGAAAACTCTAGGTAGGGACAGTGTCAGTTTCTTTCACTCTGCAAGTCCTTGTTTCCAGGGACCTGGAAGGACAGTGAGTGAATTGTCCTTTTGCTATATTGTGATTAAAAAAAACATTTATTCTAGGGACAGAAAACTCTAGGTAGGGACAGTGTCAGTTTCTTTCACTCTGCAAGTCCTTGTTTCCAGGGACCTGGAAGGACAGTGAGTGAATTGTCCTTTTGCTATATTGTGATTAAAAAAAACATTTATTCTAGGGACAGAAAACTCTAGGTAGGGACAGTGTCAGTTTCTTTCACTCTGCAAGTCCTTGTTTCCAGGGACCTGGAAGGACAGTGAGTGAATTGTCCTTTTGCTATATTGTGATTAAAAAAAACATTTATTCTAGGGACAGAAAACTCTAGGTAGGGACAGTGTCAGTTTCTTTCACTCTGCAAGTCCTTGTTTCCAGGGACCTGGAAGGACAGTGAGTGAATTGTCCTTTTGCTATATTGTGATTAAAAAAAACATTTATTCTAGGGACAGAAAACTCTAGGTAGGGACAGTGTCAGTTTCTTTCACTCTGCAAGTCCTTGTTTCCAGGGACCTGGAAGGACAGTGAGTGAATTGTCCTTTTGCTATATTGTGATTAAAAAAAACATTTATTCTAGGGACAGAAAACTCTAGGTAGGGACAGTGTCAGTTTCTTTCACTCTGCAAGTCCTTGTTTCCAGGGACCTGGAAGGACAGTGAGTGAATTGTCCTTTTGCTATATTGTGATTAAAAAAAACATTTATTCTAGGGACAGAAAACTCTAGGTAGGGACAGTGTCAGTTTCTTTCACTCTGCAAGTCCTTGTTTCCAGGGACCTGGAAGGACAGTGAGTGAATTGTCCTTTTGCTATATTGTGATTAAAAAAAACATTTATTCTAGGGACAGAAAACTCTAGGTAGGGACAGTGTCAGTTTCTTTCACTCTGCAAGTCCTTGTTTCCAGGGACCTGGAAGGACAGTGAGTGAATTGTCCTTTTGCTATATTGTGATTAAAAAAAACATTTATTCTAGGGACAGAAAACTCTAGGTAGGGACAGTGTCAGTTTCTTTCACTCTGCAAGTCCTTGTTTCCAGGGACCTGGAAGGACAGTGAGTGAATTGTCCTTTTGCTATATTGTGATTAAAAAAAACATTTATTCTAGGGACAGAAAACTCTAGGTAGGGACAGTGTCAGTTTCTTTCACTCTGCAAGTCCTTGTTTCCAGGGACCTGGAAGGACAGTGAGTGAATTGTCCTTTTGCTATATTGTGATTAAAAAAAACATTTTTTTCTAGGGACAGAAAACTGTAGGTAGGGAGAGTATTTTTTTTCTTTCACTCTGCAAGTCCTTGTTTCCAGGGACCTGTAAGGACAGTGAGTGAATTGTCCTTTTGCTATATTGTGATTAAAAAAAACATTTATTCTAGGGACAGAAAACTCTAGGTAGGGACAGTGTCAGTTTCTTTCACTCTGCAAGTCCTTGTTTCCAGGGACCTGGAAGGACAGTGAGTGAATTGTCCTTTTGCTATATTGTGATTAAAAAAAACATTTTTTTCTAGGGACAGAAAACTGTAGGTAGGGAGAGTATTTTTTTTCTTTCACTCTGCAAGTCCTTGTTTCCAGGGACCTGTAAGGACAGTGAGTTAATTGTCCTTGTGCTATATTGTGCTGAAAAAAACATTTATTCCAGGGACAGAAAACTCTAGGTAGGGACAGTGTCAGTTTCTTTCACTCTGCAAGTCCTTGTTTCCAGGGACCTGGAAGGACAGTGAGTGAATTGTCCTTTTGCTATATTGTGATTAAAAAAAACATTTATTCTAGGGACAGAAAACTCTAGGTAGGGACAGTGTCAGTTTCTTTCACTCTGCAAGTCCTTGTTTCCAGGGACCTGGAAGGACAGTGAGTGAATTGTCCTTTTGCTATATTGTGATTAAAAAAAACATTTATTCTAGGGACAGAAAACTCTAGGTAGGGACAGTGTCAGTTTCTTTCACTCTGCAAGTCCTTGTTTCCAGGGACCTGGAAGGACAGTGAGTGAATTGTCCTTTTGCTATATTGTGATTAAAAAAAACATTTATTCTAGGGACAGAAAACTCTAGGTAGGGACAGTGTCAGTTTCTTTCACTCTGCAAGTCCTTGTTTCCAGGGACCTGGAAGGACAGTGAGTGAATTGTCCTTTTGCTATATTGTGATTAAAAAAAACATTTATTCTAGGGACAGAAAACTCTAGGTAGGGACAGTGTCAGTTTCTTTCACTCTGCAAGTCCTTGTTTCCAGGGACCTGGAAGGACAGTGAGTGAATTGTCCTTTTGCTATATTGTGATTAAAAAAAACATTTATTCTAGGGACAGAAAACTCTAGGTAGGGACAGTGTCAGTTTCTTTCACTCTGCAAGTCCTTGTTTCCAGGGACCTGGAAGGACAGTGAGTGAATTGTCCTTTTGCTATATTGTGATTAAAAAAAACATTTTTTTCTAGGGACAGAAAACTGTAGGTAGGGAGAGTATTTTTTTTCTTTCACTCTGCAAGTCCTTGTTTCCAGGGACCTGTAAGGACAGTGAGTGAATTGTCCTTTTGCTATATTGTGATTAAAAAAAACATTTATTCTAGGGACAGAAAACTCTAGGTAGGGACAGTGTCAGTTTCTTTCACTCTGCAAGTCCTTGTTTCCAGGGACCTGGAAGGACAGTGAGTGAATTGTCCTTTTGCTATATTGTGATTAAAAAAAACATTTTTTTCTAGGGACAGAAAACTGTAGGTAGGGAGAGTATTTTTTTTCTTTCACTCTGCAAGTCCTTGTTTCCAGGGACCTGTAAGGACAGTGAGTTAATTGTCCTTGTGCTATATTGTGCTGAAAAAAACATTTATTCCAGGGACAGAAAACTCTAGGTAGGGACAGTGTCAGTTTCTTTCACTCTGCAAGTCCTTGTTTCCAGGGACCTGGAAGGACAGTGAGTGAATTGTCCTTTTGCTATATTGTGATTAAAAAAAACATTTTTTTCTAGGGACAGAAAACTGTAGGTAGGGAGAGTGTTTTTTTTCTTTCACTCTGCAAGTCCTTGTTTCCAGGGACCTGTAAGGACAGTGAGTTAATTTTCCTTGTGCTATATTGTGATTAAAAAAAACATTTATTCTAGGGACAGAAAACTCTAGGTAGGGACAGTGTCAGTTTCTTTCACTCTGCAAGTCCTTGTTTCCAGGGACCTGGAAGGACAGTGAGTGAATTGTCCTTTTGCTATATTGTGATTAAAAAAAACATTTATTCTAGGGACAGAAAACTCTAGGTAGGGACAGTGTCAGTTTCTTTCACTCTGCAAGTCCTTGTTTCCAGGGACCTGGAAGGACAGTGAGTGAATTGTCCTTTTGCTATATTGTGATTAAAAATAACATTTATTCTAGGGACAGAAAACTCTAGGTAGGGACAGTGTCAGTTTCTTTCACTCTGCAAGTCCTTGTTTCCAGGGACCTGGAAGGACAGTGAGTGAATTGTCCTTTTGCTATATTGTGATTAAAAAAAACATTTTTTTCTAGGGACAGAAAACTGTAGGTAGGGAGAGTGTTTTTTTTCTTTCACTCTGCAAGTCCTTGTTTCCAGGGACCTGTAAGGACAGTGAGTTAATTGTCCTTGTGCTATATTGTGCTGAAAAAAACATTTATTCCAGGGACAGAAAACTCTAGGTAGGGACAGTGTCAGTTTCTTTCACTCTGCAAGTCCTTGTTTCCAGGGACCTGGAAGGACAGTGAGTGAATTGTCCTTTTGCTATATTGTGATTAAAAAAAACATTTTTTTCTAGGGACAGAAAACTGTAGGTAGGGAGAGTGTTTTTTTTCTTTCACTCTGCAAGTCCTTGTTTCCAGGGACCTGTAAGGACAGTGAGTTAATTTTCCTTGTGCTATATTGTGATTAAAAAAAACATTTATTCTAGGGACAGAAAACTCTAGGTAGGGACAGTGTCAGTTTCTTTCACTCTGCAAGTCCTTGTTTCCAGGGACCTGGAAGGACAGTGAGTGAATTGTCCTTTTGCTATATTGTGATTAAAAAAAACATTTATTCTAGGGACAGAAAACTCTAGGTAGGGACAGTGTCAGTTTCTTTCACTCTGCAAGTCCTTGTTTCCAGGGACCTGGAAGGACAGTGAGTGAATTGTCCTTTTGCTATATTGTGATTAAAAAAAACATTTATTCTAGGGACAGAAAACTCTAGGTAGGGACAGTGTCAGTTTCTTTCACTCTGCAAGTCCTTGTTTCCAGGGACCTGGAAGGACAGTGAGTGAATTGTCCTTTTGCTATATTGTGATTAAAAAAAACATTTTTTTCTAGGGACAGAAAACTGTAGGTAGGGAGAGTGTTTTTTTTCTTTCACTCTGCAAGTCCTTGTTTCCAGGGACCTGTAAGGACAGTGAGTTAATTTTCCTTGTGCTATATTGTGATTAAAAAAAACATTTTTTCTAGGGACAGAAAACTGTAGGTAGGGAGAGTGTTTTTTTTCTTTCACTCTGCAAGTCCTTGTTTCCAGGGACAGAGAAGGACACCTGAAGGTAGCCCTTATTGCTTTTTTCCCATCTCCCTGCAGGCCATCTATTAGAATGTCTGGAAGGCAAACAAGGAGAGGCAGACAGTCAGGAGGCAATAAAAGAGGGCAAGCAGGCTCTGTGTCTGGGGGCAACAGTGCTGGTCGTGGACGCGGTGCATTGTCATCAGCACATGGCCATGGGACACGCTTGTCCTTCTTTTCGGCAGCTGGACATGTTGAGCCACATCATGCCGAAGACTTGGTAGAGTGGATGACCAAGCCCTCCTCCTCCTCCTCATCCTCTCTCACCCAGGCTCAGGGTACTGGAAAAGCAGCTGCCAAAGCGTCGTCTTCCCTGGTATCAATGTCAGACAAATCATCAGTCACTCCTTCCCTAGACCCACCATGTCCTCCTCCTGAGGAGTCCCCCGAACTGTTTCAGCACAGTGTTGGGTACATGCTCCAGGAGGATGCCCAGCGTTTCGAAGGGTCTGATGATGAAACCCAGCTAGAGGAAGGCAGTAGCGTGAGAGCAGACAGAGGGGATGCTCAAGAAGGACACCAATCTGGCAGTCATGTTCCAGCAGCTGCAGCATACTGCCAGATTGGCTCCAGTGATGAGGAGGGAGGGGATGATGAGGTCAATGACTCCACGTGGGTGCCTAATAGGAGAGAGGAGGAGGAGGAGGATGAGGAGGAGGCACATCTCCAACGAGGCAGGATGCCCTTTGGTGGCCAGCGTAAGGGCAGTACACCGACGGAATCACACCGCAGAGCTCCGCCTGTGCAGGGCGCTGCCTCTGCCCGTCATTCAAAAAGTTCTTTGGTGTGGGCCTTTTTTGAGGCTAGTGCATCAGATCGCACAGCTGCTGTTTGCAACATATGTCTCAAGCGTATATCGCGTGGCCAAAACATCAGCCGCTTGGGTACCACATGCCTGACCAGACATATGTTGACCTGCCATGCAGCTCGTTGGCAAGCCTACCTCAAAGACCCACACCAAAGAACAAAGCGGACCTCTCCTTGCACCGCATCAGCTGGGATCTCCAACCCCACTATAACTTCAGTCCTCTCTGAAACATGCACTGAGAGGAATGAAGGTGTAGAATTAGGTGTGTCACAGCCAAGTACTTGCGCCCACTCTGCTAGCAGTACACCGACGTCCGATTCTAGCAGGCAAATTTCCCTGCCCCAGCTGCTGGACCGTCGAAAGAAGTTCACTCCCAGCCATCCACATGCCCAGCGGTTGAATGCTAGCTTGGCTAAATTGCTAGCGCTTCAACTGCTGCCTTTTCAGTTGGTAGACTCGGCCCCCTTCCGTGAGTTTGTGCAATGTGCGGTTCCTCAGTGGCAGGTTCCCAAACGCCACTTTTTCTCACGGAAGGCTATTCCGGCTCTCTACCGGCATGTGGAAGGCAATGTCTTGGCCTCGCTGGACAGGGCGGTCAGCGGTAAGGTGCATATTACCGCTGACTCATGGTCCAGCAGGCATGGACAGGGACGTTACCTTTCTTTCACGGCCCATTGGGTCACTCTTTTGGCAGCTGGGAAGGATTCAGGACAAGGCGCAGTAGTGTTGGAGGTTGTCCCACCGCCACGCCTCCAAAATGCTACTACTGGTTGTGACACACCTCTCTCCTCCACCCCCTCCTCTTCTTCTTCCTCCATGGCCTCTTCCTGTGGTTTGTCCTATGAACCAGCGGTGCTCCGTAGCCGTTCACGGGGCTACGCAAGTACGCAGGCAAAAAGATGCCATGCCGTGCTTGCGCTGGTGTGTTTGGGGGACAGAAGCCACACTGGGGCAGAGGTCCTGTCTGCTCTGCAGGGCCAGGCCGAGAGGTGGTTGACGCCACGCCAGCTTAAGCCAGGAATGGTGGTTTGCGACAATGGCACCAACCTCCTCTCCGCCCTCCGACAGGGACAACTGACCCATGTGCCCTGTGTGGCTCACGTCCTTAACCTGGTGGTGCAGCGGTTCTTGGGCAGGTACCCGGGCTTACAGGATGTCCTGAGGCAGGCCAGGAAAGTCTGTGTGCATTTCCGCAGATCTTATAATGCCAGTGCTCGCCTGGCTGAGCTGCAAAAGGAGTTGAACCTGCCCAAGAACCGCCTTATATGTGACATGCCCACCAGGTGGAACTCAACGTTGGCCATGCTGCAGCGGCTGCACACGCAGCAGAGGGCCATCAATGAGTACCTGTGCGACTACGGCACCAGGACAGGGTCAGGGGAGCTTGGTTTTTTTTCTCCACGCCAGTGGGGCATGATCAGGGATGCATGCACTGTCCTGGCACCATTTGAGGAGGCCACGAGGATGGTGAGCAGTGACAGTGCATGCATCAGTGACACTGTACCTCTTGTCCACCTGTTGGAGCACACGCTGCGTGGAATAATGGACAGGGCACTTGAGGCAGAACAGAGGCAGGAAGAGGAGGACTTCCTTGCCTCTCAAGGCCCCCTTTACCCAGACAGTGTTCCTTCTGTCCCACCCATCGCACAGGAAGAGGAGGAGGAGGAGGAGGAGGAGGAGGAGGATTGTGTCAGCATGGAGGTGGAGGCTGGCACTCAGCATCATCAGCAGCAGTCTTTTAGGGATGATTTACAGTCCCAAGAAACCAGTGGACTTGTACGTGGCTGGGAGGAGGTGGCTGCGGATCATGTCGTCCTTAGTGACCCAGAGGACTCCGGAGCGAATGCCTCAGCAAACCTACGCTGCATGGCCTCCCTGATCCTGCAAAGTCTGCGGAAGGATCCTCGTATTCTTCGGATCAAGGAGAGGGACCATTACTGGCTGGCCACTCTCCTTGATCCACGGTACAAGGGTAAGGTTGCGGACCTTATGTTACCGTCGCAGAGGGAGCAGAGGATGAGACAACTCCGGGAGGCCTTGCAGAAAGGTCTGTGCAACGCGTTCCCAGAGACTGGGAGGTTGCAAACTCCTGGTCCTGGACAACGAGTTGCTGAGGCTTCGGCCAGTCAAAGAAGGAGCGGTGGGGAAGGTGGCCGTCTGACCGATGCGTTCAGACAATTCTTTAGTCCGCAGCCCCAAAGTATGATTGGTTCCAGCAACCATCGCCAGCGTCTGATAAACATGGTGCAGGAATATCTAGGGGCAAGGTCAGACTTGGACACCTTCCCCACCGAAAATCCTCTGGCTTACTGGGTCTTGAGGATGGATCACTGGCCAGAGCTTGCACAGTATGCAATTGAGCTACTGGCCTGTCCTGCATCCAGCGTTCTTTCGGAACGCACATTCAGTGCTGCTGGAGGATTTGTCACGGATCACAGGGTGCGCCTGTCCACCGACTCGGTTGATCGACTGACTTTCATCAAGATGAACCAGTCTTGGATCACCACCAGCTACCACACACCTGATGCTGATATAACAGACTAATTGATTTTAAAATGTCACATCCCTTCAAGACTGATGCTGATGCTGAGTGCCTGTGCTGTTATGTTGACTGGCTATCCTCCTCCTCCGAGTCCTCAATGATACGATTGATGATGATAGCTTGGAAGATCATTTTTGTTTATGGGTGCCGCCACCAGTGCCTAACGCCCAATTTTTCAGCCCCTGTTTAACAGGGGCGTGTAATTACAATTTTTGAAGCAATACTTTGCAACAGGGCTCATTGCTGTGCTCCAAGTACAGTATCTGTGAGGAGTTGCAGTGTTGTGCCACCAGTGCCTAAGGCCCAATTTTTCAGCCCCTGTTTAACAGGGGCGTGTCATTACAATTTTTGAAGCAATACTTTGCAACAGGGCTCATTGCTGTGCTCCAAGTACAGTATCTGTGAGGGGTTGCAGTGTTGTGCCACCAGTGCCTAAGGCCCAATTTTTCAGCCCCTGTTCAACAGGGGCATGTAATTACAATTCTTGATCTAATAATTCACAGCAGGGCCCATTGCTGCACCCACCAAGAGTAACTGTCAGGGCTTACAGTGTTGTGGCACCAGCACCACCATCAAAGGCCCAATTTTTACTACCACTGTTCAACAATTATATGTAATTAAAATTCCTGATATAATAGTTGACAGCAGGGCGTTCCAGCACCAACCAAGAGTAACTGTGAGTGCTTACAGTGTTGTGCCAACACCAACAACTAAGGGGCCTATTTCTGCAGAGTATATACGGCAGGTCCCTACTTTCAAACATCCAACTTACAAACGACTCCTACTTGCAAACGCAAGAAGACAACAGGAAGTGAGAGGAAATCTACCACTAGGAAGGAAAATTCTCTCCTGTAAGAATAAATATGGGAGAAAGGTGTCTCCTCTGTACTGATGCTTTATCAGCAATCCTTGTTTCAAGAAAAACACCACATTTCAAAAACAGTTGTCATTGGGACGGAAAGTGAGGTGAAATGTTCTGAACAGGGGCACAGACAGCAAAACAAATGTTACAGGGGTGATAACCCTTACCTATGTTTTCCAAAAAGTTTAAAAATAGATTTTTGGGCTGGAGCTACACTTCAACAATGTACCTGTTCAAAATTACAAACAGATTCTACATAAGAACAAACCTACAGTCCCTGTCTTGTATGCACCGCCTGTATACGGCTGTTCAGAGTATATAGGGCCTTTTTTATTTTATGTGCGGGGTTCCCCTTAATATCCATACAAGACCCAAAGGGGCTGGTAATGGGCTGGGGTAGGGGGGGGGGGTCATGGGGTAGCTATGCCATTTTTCTTAAAGAATTTCATCCATATTACCGGGACCAGACATTACATTAAAGCCGCAAGCAGTTTTAAATGGCTTTTTTTTCCTTTAGAAGTGTCATTTTGTGCAGGGACAGTTCTAAACACGGGAAACACGTGGCACTTCACAGGCATACTTTAGACACCCCCCAGGTACGATATTTAAAGGAATATTTGACTTTTTTTTTTTCACTTTATGCATCATTAAAATGACTGCTCCCGAAAAACGACCGTTTTTAAAACTTCTTTTTGCATTGATACATGTCCCCTGGTGCAGAACCCGGGTTCCCAAACCCTTTTTAGGACAATAACATGCATAATAGTTGTTATAATTAGCACTTTAGAATTCGAACGTTCGCATCCATTGTATTTAATAGGGTTCTAATGTTCGTTCGAACTTCCGGTCCGTTCGCGGGTTCTGGTGCGAACCGAACCCGGGGGTGTTCGGCTCATCACTAATCATAATCATCATCATCGATTGTCTCATCCAGTCTGATTGAAATGTCACTGTAATCGGGGTGTGTGTCAATGAGTTTTGACAGACCTGCTACTACATTTCTCATGTTGACATTGTGAAACAGCTGGTGGCCTTTGTAATTCAGACGTCTTTTCAGCTTCACTCTGTGTAACTGGGATGTGCTGCGCGATCTTGGTAGAGTATTGACCGTGGTTTCCACCTCGGATGGCACACACACTACAGCGCCGTGTATAGCTGCCTGTTGACCTTTTGGGAAGTGTGATGATCTTAGCAAATGGCAGTATTTTGGCCAAAAGTTGTCTTTCCAGCACATTCAAATTGCAGAGCTCTGGGGGAATGGGCGCCAGCTCCATGTTGTTAGCCACAGCGATGGATGATTTGTGTCCTGCTTTTAAATGTGAATCACAGTTGTGACAAATCCATTCTTTGGTCCTTTCATCTGGTACGGTGCATTGTTCAGGGCCTTGACAGTGATTGTTGCACACATGGACATATTTCCCTGTCAAACAGGCAGCAACAATGTGTAGATTCTTCTTGTAATTGCTGTGAATGCAATGTTTCACTTGGTTAGGGAAAAGGGTGCGATGACACATCGTGCACACAAAAGTTGGCCCAGCTTTAATGCATTCATGGAAAGTGGATATAGCTGTCTGCATTAGGCTGTTGTCCACTGGTTGACTGCATTCCCGCATGACATGAGTCCATCGTCTGTATTTCATTCTTATTTTGAAGGCACATTGCATCTTATGGGTTATGCGAAAATCTGCTTGAGTGTGACGCTTCATTTTCATGTAACTCATGCAATGTTGCAAGTGATGTTTTCTGAAAGCAGGATCATTATGATATTTTCTGGTGATGTTTTCTTCTGCTTCAAGTTGAAATCGGCATTTGTCGCATATTTTCTGGTGATGTATTGCTTCTGCTTCAAGTTAAAATCTGCATTTGTCGCATATTTTCTGGTGATGTATTGCTTCTGCTTCAAGTTGAAATCGGCATTTGACGCATATTTTCTGGTGATGTATTGCTTCTGCTTCAAGTTAAAATCGGCATTTGTCGCATATTTTCTGGTGATGTATTGCTTCTGCTTCAAGTTGAAATCGGCATTTGTCGCATATTTTCTGGTGATGTATTGCTTCTGCTTCAAGTTAAAATTGGCATCAGTCGCATATTTGCTGGTTGTGTATTGCTTCTGCTTCAAGTTGAAATTGGCATCTGTCGCATATTTGCGAATGATATATTGCTTCTGCTTCAACTTAAAATCAGCATCTGCTCTGTATCGGCTGGTGATGTATGTCCTCTTACTGGTGACAGACATCTTTGTAGCCTTGAAATCACGCCTTCTTTAATTTCTGTGTCTTGTCTTCTGTTTTTGACGCCGCTGTGCATTTATTTTGGAAAATGCCTTACTGTCCTTCCATATGCCCTGTGAGGATTTTGCATCAAATGGCCGTGGAGAATTCTTGCTGGCTGGGAATCCAGTGTGTGTTGCATCTTTAGTCATCTGTGTCACTTTGTTCTCCACATGCTTTCCATTATGTGGTTTGTCAGATTGCACCGGTGGGGACAGCAAACCATCTGACAGACGTCTTGAATGATGAAATGAGACTGGCATGAAGTCATACTGCAGTCCATCAATAGGGCCTCTGGTGTCTGTAAGGAGCAATTCATACAACTTATAAATCCTTGCCCCCATATCACTCAAATGTGTAAAAGTGATCATAACAGCTTTTCCTTTTCCAGTGGCAGGAAGCCCATCCTTATTTCGACTATGAGAATCAAACAGTCCATATCTCCCAGACTTGTCTCTGAACAATGCAATGCAATATGGCACTACTATAAAAAGTGCATGTGTAACATCTGCATTGAGGCACTGAAGTCTTGTGGAGAGGTCAAGAAACCAACCTTGGTTGTCACCGTCTACCGTGGCTCTCACACATCCCGATAACACTGGAGATTTAACAACGTTATACTCATATTTGTCAGTGTTGACTCTGAGGGGCACTTCTTCCATTGTCAAGTGTTGGTGCTGATAGACATTTCTTTGTTTTAGCTGTTTTATTGTTGTGCCATACAAGCTGTTGCCCTTCCTCAGTATTTGATTAAGATCATCCTTCCTCACATCATCAAGCTCACTGTGGTATGCCAAAAATGTCAGAGCCATGCATGTACACTGTTTGTTCCTTAACCTTCCAAAGCCATGATGACCCTGATGAAATGATGCCTGCACAGATATCTCACTTGGTACACATGGTTCTTGCATGCCATGGTTTTCAGAAGTGCCCATCACACTGTCACTGTGCTCTTGAACTTGACACTGAGTTGAATATGGGAATAACACCACAGGTTCACTATGTACCTCTTGGGCACATTTACTGTCACAAACCTCCATTTCCACCATGCTGCTGTGGGGCTCTGGATCCCAAAATCGTGGGTCTGAAAGGTCCAGTTTTGTCCAGCGTATCTTTGCAGCTTTAGATCTCTTTCCTTTAGATGGCATGATGATATTTGTGGGAGGAATTATAATTCCACTCAGCTGTATGTGATGAGGTATAATTCCTCCCAGAGCTGTGTGGGAGGAGCTATAATTCCCTCAGCGTTGCCAAGGAAACCAATGTTTGTTTATGCAGGCTCTAACCACAGGTCACAGTATTTTCAGCCTCTCCCGAATACTTGCCATTCTTCAAACGATCGTAAATCCTACAGCGAAGAGTTTTATATTGTGAGAATCACAAGACCCAGACCTACATTTTGATATATAGTATGTCTCTGAAATATTAAAATTAAATGCACAGTCGCAGTTTAGAAATTGCCCTTCAAATTTGAAGTGGCTAGAGGGGAGTTTCAATGAAAGTCAATGGGTGACGTGAGTTGCAAACAAATCATCATATTGTGAAAACTGTAAGGACTATGGCTTATCCGTGGACACGTGTAGTGGCAGCAGGGATAGCTGAACGTTTTGATATAAAATTTGTGTAGGTGGGTTTAAAAAGGAGGGAGTGGTGGCAGGTTAGAAATCATGTCCTGATTTTTCAGATTTTGTCAGCTCACACTCTAAACGACGATATTTCGTGGACGATTTGGCGAAACGTTCCACAAAGTAATAGCACACCAATCGGGAACAATCCGCACGTTTGTAGTGTAAAAACTGTGGGAGGAGTTAGGGTGGTAAAATTTGGCTATAATAAGAATAATAATAACTATAAAAGCTACAATTTCTGGGGAAATTATGTGACGTGTTCTTGCCTCCACCAGTAGTCTACAACTGGAGTGGGCGGAGTAACTGGGTGGAGTGACTTGAGCAACTGTTGTGTGGTTGGAGTGGCTGGAGTAACTGTGAAAAGTGTTAAAAAGCTTAATATTTTAAAAAGTAGAAATAGTAGGAAAAAAAATGAAGTCCCATCATTAGCTGAAAGAGCGGAACATTTTCAATTTTTTTTTATTTTTTGTTCTAAATTTCAATAATTATAATTTTTTAATTTTTAAATAATTTTTTTCAAAAAAATTGTTTTTCCTTTCCAAAAAAAAAAATTTCAGATATTTTTTTTTTTCAAAAATATTATTTTTTCAAAAATGTCTTTTTTTAAAAAAAATTATTATATATTTTTTTTTTTTACTTTTTTTTTTTATTTATTATTTTTTTTTTCAAAAATTACTTTTTATTTTTTCATGGGGGGGGGGAGGGGTCATAAACAGCGGAAAACAGTATCCGTCGTATTACAGTACATAGTAGAGGTACATAGTATTTCATTTACAGATAACAGAATCAAAAAAGTAAGCAAAGTTGAACATTAGAAATGGTAGAAAAAAAAATGAAGAAGTCCCATCATTAGCTGAAACAGTGGAACATTTAAAAAAAATATATTAAAAAAAAAATAAAAAAATTATAATTTGTTTAATTTTTAAATGATTTTTTTTTCCCAAAAAAATTTCAGATATTTTTTTTTTCAAAAATATTTTTTTTTCAAAAATGTTTTATTTTCAAAATGATTTTTGTCTTAAAAAAATATATATATTTTTTAAATGATGTTTTTTTCAAAAATTATTATTATTATTATTATTTTTTTTTATTTATTATTTATTTTTCTTCAAAAATTACTTTTTCTTTTTTCATGGGGGGGGGGGTCATAAACAGCGGAAAACAGTATCCGTCGTATTACAGTACATAGTAGAGGTACATAGTACCGGTAATTCATTTACAGATAACAGAATCAAAAGAGTAAGCAAAGTTGAACATTAGAAATGCCTTCGAGAAATAAGAGGCGACGTGCATTGTCTTTCCCCGCCAGACACCCCAACTGGGAACATACTGTGTCCTGAGGGAAAGACAACACAGCCAACCTCCATGTCACAACAATTTGTGATACAGAAACTCCCCTCTGAGCTGTGTGGGAGGAGCTATAGGTCCCTCAGCGTTGCCAAGGAAACCAATGTTTGTTTATGCAGGCTCTAACCACAGGTCACAGTATTTTCAGCCTCTCCTGAATTCTTGCCATTCTTCAAACAGTCGTATTTTATAACTATAAATCCTACAGCGAAGAGCTATATATTGTGAGAATCACAAGACCCAGACCTACATTTTGATATATAGTATGTCTCTGAAATATTAAAATTGAAGGCACAGTTGCAGTTTAGAAATTGCCCTTTGAATTTGAAATGTCTAGAGGGGAGTTTCAATGAAAGTCAATGGGTGCCGTGAGTTGCAAACAAATCATCATATTGTGAAAACTGTAAGGACTATGGCTTAGCCGTGGACACGTGTAGTGGCAGCAGGGATAGCTGAACGTTTTGATATAAAATTTGTGTAGGTGGGTTTAAAAATGAGGGAGTGGTGGCAGGTTAGAAATCATGTCCTAATTTTTCAGATTTTGTCAGCTCACACTCTAGTTTCGCCATTCATTCCTATGGGACAAATTTTGCCGCAAAAAACAATGATATTTCGTGAACGATTCGGCGAAACGTTCCACAAAGTAATAGCACACCATTCGGGAACAATCCGCACGTTTCGGTATATTACTTGTCTATGTAGTGTAAAAACTGTGGGAGAAGTTAGAGTGGTAAAATTTGGCTATAATAGGAATAAGAATAAGAATAATAACTAGAAAAGCTACAATTTCTGGGGAAATTGTGTGACGTGTTCTTGCCTCCACCAGTAGTCTACAACTGGAGTGGGCGGAGTAACTGGGTGGAGTGACTTGAGTAACTGTTGTGTGGTTGGAGTGGCTGGAGTAACTGTGAAAAGTGTTAAAAAGCTTAATATTTTAAAAAGTAGAAATGGTAGAAAAAAAAATGAAGAAGTCCCATCATTAGCTGAAACAGCGGAACTTTTTTTTTAAAAAAAATATTAAAATAAAAAATTTCAAAAATTATCATTTGTTTAATTTTTAAATGATTTTTTTCCCCAAAAAATCTTCAGATATTTTTTTTTTCAAAAATGTTTTTTTTATCAAAAATGTTTTATTTTCAAAATGATTTTTGTTTTAAAAAATATATATATTTTTTTAAATGATGTTTTTTTCAAAAATTATTATTATTATTATTATTATTTAAATTTATTATTTTTATTTTTCAAAAATTACTTTTTCTTTTTTCATGGGGGGTGGGGGGTCATAAACAGCGGAAAACAGTATCCGTTGTATTACAGTACATAGTAGAGGTACATAGTAATTAATTTACAGATAACAGAATCAAAAGAGTAAGCAAAGTTGAACATTAGAAATGCCTTCGAGAAATAAGAGGCGACGTGCATTGTCTTTCCCCGCCAGACACCCCAACTGGGAACATACTGTGTCCTGAGGGAAAGACAACACAGCCAACCTCCATGTCACAACAATTTGTGATACAGAAACTCCCCTCTGAGCTGTGTGGGAGGAGCTATAGGTCCCTCAGCGTTGCCAAGGAAACCAATGTTTGTTTATGCAGGCTCTAACCACAGGTCACAGTATTTTCAGCCTCTCCTGAATTCTTGCCATTCTTCAAACAGTCGTATTTTATAACTATAAATCCTACAGCGAAGAGCTTTATATTGTGAGAATCACAAGACCCAGACCTACATTTTGATATATAGTATGTCTCTGAAATATTAAAATTGAAGGCACAGTCGCAGTTTAGAAATTGCCCTTTGAATTTGAAGTGTCTAGAGGGGAGTTCCAATGAAAGTCAATGGGTGGCGTGAGTTGCAAACAAATCATCATATTGTGAAAACTGTGAGGACTATGGCTTAGCCGTGGACACGTGTAGTGGCAGCAGGGATAGCTGAACGTTTTGATATAACATTTGTGTAGGTGGGCTTAAAAATGAGGGAGTGGTGGCAGGTTAGAAAACATGTCCTGATTTTTCAGATTTTGACAGCTCACACTCTAGTTTCGCCATTCATTCCTATGGGACAAATTTCGCCGCAAAAATGACGATATTTTGTGAACGATTCAGCGAAACGTTCCACAAAGTAATAGCACACCATTCGGGAACAATGGGATACTCTGTATGTGGGGTGTAGGATTGTATATATTAAGTACTGATATATATGCTAGTGACCCCAATTCGTATAATAGCTGTGTATTGTGATCCTCAACTTATATATAATAAACCACATATAAACATTCCTGACACTCTAAATACCCTTTGAGGGTTGTGACAATGTGCTAATAAAGATATATGTGCCACCTATTTAAATGTGTCACTTCACATTGCTGTGCTTGGTACAAAATCCATAATCCAATAAGTGAAAAAAGTGTTACAAAGAATTATAAAAATGAAAAAAATATATCTATAACATCCGTTCCTTATAAATTCCTGTGTCTTAGTTTCTACAATATACACCTTTGTAGTGCTGTGTATATTTACTGTGTCCTGTGCCAAAAAATGAAGTAAATAGTTCACACCAAAGAGTGACACTGAAATCTAGTTGCAGTCCCTGGTCACTGCCCCAGGTGGGAGCTGCCAGACAACCAATGAATTCCCTTGTAGGTTAACCGAATCCCTAAACCAATGAGATTGATTCACAATGGTCATGTGATGGTTAGCCACTTTGATAGTAAGGGTTAATTCCCTTATAGATCCTCAATCCAGACAGAAAGCTCAAAGTAATAAGAACAACAATAGTAGGAAAATATATGGCATAGCCAAGATAAATTCATATGGCTATAACAAGTTCTTGCGCTGACATAAAAAAGGTTTCAAATATCTTGCGCTGACACAACAAAAGTTCAAATCTCCTTCATGCATATATTCAGTGACTTTAGTGATTCTATATTGCCAGTATGAATCCTCCAGCTTGCAGGTAAGGAAAGGGGTGACTTTGGTGCTCCCCCTCACATGGGTCCCCACTCACCAGATTGATGTACCCCTGCAGGGGTCACACGCTCATCGGATATCCCCAGCAGTAACACCTCCGCTCCTTATGTTGTTCCACTTCTGCTCTTTCCTCCTCCGTCAATCAGATCCTCAAAATGAACCACATTACAGGGCTTCCATAGCGTAAATCGCTTATTTATTAAAAATTATTAAAAACCATCAAAATGAAAATAAAAAATAAATAAAATGAAAGACCCTTCAGACCTTCCTTTATTTTCAGTTTGTTGGTTTTTAATAATTTTTAATAAATAAGCGACTTACGCTATGGAAGCACTGTAATGTGGTTCATTTTGAGGATCTGATTGGCGGAGGAGGAAAGAGCAGAAGTGGAACAACCTAAGGAGCGGAGGTGTTACTGCTGGGGATATCCGATGAGCGTGTGACCCCTGCAGGGGTACATCAATCTGGTGAGTGGGGACCCATGTGAGGGGGGAGCACCAAAGTCACCCCTTTCCTTACCTGCAAACTGGAGGATTCCTACTGGCAATATAGAATCACTAAAGTCACTGAATAGATGCATGAAGGAGATTTGAACTTTTGTTGTGTCAGCGCAAGATATTTGAAACCTTTTTTATGTCAGCGCAAGAACTTGTTATAGCCATATGAATTTATGTTGGCTATGCCATATATTTTCCTACCATTGTTGTTCTTATTACTTTGAGCTTTCTGTCTGGATCGAGGATCTATAAGGGAATTAACCCTTACTATCAAAGTGGCTAACCATCACATGACCATTGTGAATCAATCTCATTGGTTTAGGGATTGGGTTAACCTACAAGGGAATTCATTGGTTGTCTGGCAGCTCCCACCTGGGGCAGTGACCAGGGACTGCAACTGGATTTCAGTGTCACTCTTTGGTGTGAACTATTTACTTCATTTTTTGGCACAGGACACAGTAAATATACACAGCACTACAAAGGTGTATATTGTAGAAATTAAGACACAGGAATTTATAAGGAACGGATGTTATAGATATATATTTTTTATTTTTATAATTCTTTGTAACTCTTTTTTCACTTATTGGATTATGGATTTTGTACCAAGCACAGCATTGTGAAGTGACACATATTTAAATAGGTGGCACATATATCTTTATTAGCACATTGTCACAACCCTCACAGGGTATTTAGAGTGTCAGGAGTGTTTATATGCGGTTTATTATATATAAGTTGAGGATCACAATACACAGCTATTATACGAATTGGGGTCACTAGCATATATATCAGTACTTAATATATACAATCCTACACCCCACATACAGAGTATCCCATAGGGGCAAAGCAGTTGGGATATAAATCTTATATCTACCCAATAGGAGACAGTCCCTAGCACCCAAAGCAGCGCCAACCACCCCATACCTTACAATATACACACCTCTAGTAATTTGTCTTGTTATTAAGATATAGCCTGCGGAGATTATGCGCTGTTGAGCAATTAGGGATAAACCCGGATTGATCTGGATGAATAAGCGAGGCTATAACCTTGGAGAGTCACATTGCGAGAACTTTGGTAAGAATATTTAGATTAGTAGTTAAAAGTGAAATGGGGAGATAGGATTCTGGTTGAACAGGGTCCTTTCCCGGCTTCAAAAGAACTACTATTACGGCTTCATACATGGAGGGAGGAAGGGACCCCAGAGTTTTTGCGGAGTTTACTTCATAAAGTTTGAACAGAAAAATGTGCTTACAAGTCAGTTTTACAGCTTATGAGTCACCCTCATACCCCAAAAGATACCAGATTTGGAGTTTCTGACTGTTCAGGAATGGGAGCTGGAGATCGCCTACAGACAGCTGCTAGACTCAGGGTGGGGCTCCCTTTGCCTGGGATTATGCAGGAGTACCAGCCGACAGTCCTGAAATCATCGGCAATGGGACAAAGTAACAGTTTGCTTTGCTCCCCTCCACCCCCAGCTATGGAAGCAGAGCTCTTATGGCGGATGCAGCAAGTTTTAACTCATCTGGATGAACCTGTTTCTGCACGAGACAAGATTGGATGGAGGAATGTGCCTGTCCAGCAGCATGCCAGAGAATCGGCAGTAGGAACTCTGGAGATTGCTGTCCCCTAAGCTGAAGTGCTGACAACAGGGCAAAGCTCTGATAACCTCTGACCCGCACTGATGGCATCTTCTGGATTTCACAGAGAGGAGCTGTTGAACATCTATCCCCAAACACCAATTCCAGAGACTAGGGATTTAATAGAACTTGTCTGCTGAGGAAAAACAACCCAGTAAACCTCCAGCAGAAGAGCTGGTATGGGGGCCAAATATCACTGAGCTCTGCCCAGCACCAGTAACCTCTTCTTCATTCTACGGTCAGGAGATCGTGAACCTCTATCTCCAGACACCAGTTATAGTGATTGGCAATTTGATAGACTTCTCTGCTGAGGAAGAACAACCTGGTCAGCCTCCAGCAAAAGAGCTGGTATCAGGGCTAAACTTCACTGAGCTCTGCCTAGCACCATCAGCAGCATCTGTGGAGTTTACAAGAGACTTCTCCAGCTGAAGCGCTGGCCACAAGACAGAGGGTCCAAGACCTCTGCTCCACACCTGCGGCAGTTCCAGGGGCCCATGGTGAGAAGGTGACGGTCACTCGCCAACAGTTAACCAGATTGGATGGTGTGGGGTCCTCCACTGAAGTACTAACAGGGCAGACTGCTAATGGCCTCTGCACACAACTGCAGCTTGAGCTGATATCGGTGGATGGGACTGTGGTCTCCACTGACACCAACCCAGCAGAAGAGCTGGCAACAGAGCAGAGTGCTGCTGGCCTCTGCCCTCAACTAACAGAAGAGGGAGTTTCTGTGAAAGTGAATCAGTCTTCGGTCTCTACTGACACAAACCCAGAAAATGGTGCAGCACTGAGACAGAAGGTTGTCAGCCTTGCTTTGCAAGCACTGGGGGATTTTCACCTACCAAAAGTGGATGGGACTTCAGTCTCCACTTGTATACCCCAGGGATGCTGGGCAGTCGGCCCAGATCCCCAACAGCAAGACTGAGTGAGCCCAGTCACCCTGTCTTCTCTCCTGTGGCTGAAAGGACTCCAGGGAGAAGGGCCAGTCCACGCTTCTCCCCAGCGGCGGATATGTTCTACGAGAGAGGCAGAGGTTGGCTGGGTGAGTAATGCTATGTTTGGGACAAATTATTTGGGGTACTGTGTGGATACCGGCATTGGGGGACTGGAACTACTGACTAACTTCAGAGTCAACCTATCTGGGGTCTCCTCCTGTGTTAGTCCCCTGCCGAAAGGGGAGATGTGTGACGGGAGTCACTTTGGGTGGGGGGCTTGTGTGACCCAGCTAACCTTGGAGAGCTCTGGAAACTACATGTCCAGATCCCCAGGCCCCTACTATGTGTAAGTTACCCTGTGTCCATTAGGGGCACAGGGTGACCCAGACCCCCAGTCTGATCTGTGCTAGTCTGACTCGCTGTACAGCCACACTGGAATGTTGTATATATGTATAGATGGTGTGTTGTCTCATGCTGTTGGACTCTTTGCTGGAATCATTCTATGGCCTTTTGCGACACCCTTTATAAAATCCCCTCGCTAATATCGGACTTCAGACCTTTAGCTTATATCTTTAACAATCCCCAATTCCCCCCAGGACTTGATATAATAGCATTCAAGGGGTGGTTGAACTCAGTGGCGGCCCTTCCATAGGGGGGTCACCATTAAAAATTAAATAATAAAAAAAAATATATATATAATTTTTTTTTTAAATGGTCCTTTAAAAAAAAAGTAATTTAAGTGCACAAATGCATTGTGTACGGGGCGCGGGCACAGTGTATTATGGGTAGCGTCATCGTCTATGCAATAACGTGATTGCATGTTACACGCTTTATTTGCCTGCTTTTGTGGCTCAATGTGGCGCAGAGCAGTGCAACGAATCACATCCGTTTTGTACTGCAGGCATTCCCTTGCTGTGGGTTTTTCTATTGTAAATGGGCGGTGCTTTCCCCCGGCAGCAGCATCACTTCCGGGTTCTGTGCCAGAAATAGTAAGTGAACCTGACCCTGCAGCTCCGTGAATGGAGAAGCCACAGGTACTATCTATCTGCCTGTGTCCTTTCTGTAATGCTAATAGAGTCGTGTGAACCGTCTGTAGTATGCTCTGATCGGACTGACTGTGGAGGGAGGGGGGGCATCCTGCTTCACCTTTGCCCCCAGCTATTCACTCGTAATCTGCTGGTGAAGACCGAGACATGTGCCTGGCAGGAGAGGAGAGAACTGGGGGACTGCTGATCGTAGCAAATGCTTCTCCCATTCACCACTAAATCTCTCTCTCATCGGTCTGTCTTATCTAAATATCTCTCATTCTTCCCCTCCCACCCAATGTCTGTCTGTCTGTCTGTATATCTATCTCTCTATCTTTCTGTATATCTATCTATATATCTATCTGTCTGTATATCTATCTGTCTGTATATCTGTCTGTCTGTCTGTATATCTGTCTGTCTGTCTGTATATCTGTCTGTCTATCAATATATCTGTCTGTCTATCAATATATCTGTCTATTTATCTGTCTGTATATATCTTTCTCTATCTATCTATCTATCTATCTATCTATCTATCTATCTCTCATTCTCCCCCTCCCACCCAATATCTATCTATCTATCTATCTATTTATCTGTCTGTATATTTATCCATCTATCTATCTCTAGTTCTCCACCTCCCACCCAATGTCTGTCTGTCTATCTTTCTATTTATCTGTCTGTATATCTATCTATCTGTAGGCCCTATTGTGGGCGAATGACCTGGTGGGTGGGGGGGATGGGGTTGGTTGGGGCTTTGTTTGCACCTCCCCAAAATAATGGAGCACCAGCCGCCACTGGTTGAACTAAAGTTTGTTTAGGATTGGACACTTTTTCTCTTCTTTAGGGCCTCTATTGGTTAGCCACTGTATATGTAAGTTAGATATTCCCCAATCTGAAAAGTTCAGACCATCACAAATTCTAAATTTTTTGTTCTCCCTTTGGAAGTCTAAACCAGACCCCCAAGGACCACCGCGTATGAGCAGTGGTGCTCCCAGGTTATGGATCAGAGGGGAAGAATCTTAATTACCGTATATACTCGAGTATAAGCCGAGATTTTCAGCCCTTTTTTTGGGGCTGAAAGTCCCCCCCTCGGCTTATACTCGAGTCATATAAATTTTACATTGTAAATATTACCTGTAAAGAAGTTGCGGCTGCAGCGTCCATCGTTCGAATTCCGCGGCGTCCATCGTTCAAAATTCCGCGGTCTCTTCCTGTTCCTTTCTTGATAGGCGAGTCTCAGCAGACACTCTCCGCCTATCACGAACGTTCTCTCATCCTCAGTTTTCCAGCAGACGTCTGTGATTGGCGGAATACCCAACACAGTGTCTGCTGGGAAAACTAAGGATGAGAGAATGATCGTGATAGGCGGAGAGTGTCTGCTGAGACTCGCCTATCAAGTAAGGAACAGGAAGAGACCGCGGAATTCGAACGATGGACGCCGCGGAATTTGAACGATGGACGCCGCAGCCGCAACTTCTTTACAGGTAATAATTACAATGTAAAAATTTCTATTTACAGGGAACAGCGAGCTAGGGAACAGTGGGGCATCGGCTTATACTCGGGTCAGTGAGGTTTCCCAGTTTTTTGGGCAACATTAGGTACCTCGGCTTATACTCGAGTCGGCTTATACTCGAGTATATACGGTATATACATTTCACTTGCAGAAACCTGCCTATGCAGTGGGTTGGGAACAAGAACTGGACGATAGTTAGGAGTTGGAAACCTGGAACAAGTGTTTTATTCGCTCCTTTTACCCACTTAAGCCCCGGACCATTTAGCTGGCCAAAGACCAGGCCACTTTTTGCGATTCGGCACTGCGTCGCTTTAAATGACAATTGCGCGGTCGTGCAACGTGGCTCCCGAACAAAATTGACGTCCTTTTTTTCCCACAAATAGAGATTTATTTTGGTGGTATTTGATCACCTCTGCGGTTTTTATTTTTTGCGCTATAAACAAAAATATAGACAATTTTGAAAAAAATTCAATATTTTTTACTTTTTGCTATAATAAATATCCCCCAAAAATATATAAAAAAAAACTATTTTTTTCCTCCGTTTAGGCCTCTATTGGTTAGCCACTGTATATGTAAGTTAGATATTCCCTAATCTGAAAAGTTCAGACCATCACAAATTCTAATTTTTTTGTTCTCCCTTTGGAAGTCTAAACCAGACCCCCAAGGACCACCGCGTATGAGCAGTGGTGCTCCCAGGTTATGGATCCGAGGGGAAGAATCTTAATTATATACATTTCACTTGCAGAAACCTGCCTATGCAGTGGGTTGGGAACAAGAACTGGACGATAGTTGGGAGTTGGAAACCTGGAACAAGTGTTTCTACATATTTTTGGTAAAAAAAAATGCAATAAGCGTTTATTGATTGGTTTGCGCAAAAGTTATATTGTCTACAATATAGGGGGTAGTTTTATGGCATTTTTATTATTTATTTTTTTGTTACTAGTAATGGCGGCGATCAGCGATTTTCATCGTGACTGCGACATTATAGCGGACACATTGGACACTTTTGACACCATTTTGGGACCATTTGGCTATAAAAATGCACTGATTGCTGTAAAAATGACAGTGAAGGGGTTAACCTGTAGGGGGCGCTGAAGGGGTTAAGTGTGTCCTAGGGAGTGATTCTAACTGTTAGGGGGCGTGGCTACGAGTGACACATCACTAATCGCTGTTCTCGATGAGAGGGAACAGACGATCAGTGACATGTCACTAGGAAGAACGGGTAGATGTTGTGTTTACACTGACATCTCTCCATTCTTCAGCTCCGTGACATGATCGCGGGACACCGGCGGACATTGAGTCCGCGGGTCCCACGGTCACGGAGCTCGCGACAGGGTCGCGAGTGCAGCGCGACCACGCAGCGGCAAATTAAAGGGGATGTACCTGTACGCCCATTTGCCCAGCCGTGCCATTGTGTCAACGTAAATGATCGTGCGGCAGTCCTTAAGCGTTTAAAGGAATCGCAAACATCCTCCTCATTGAGTCAAAGTCATTAAGCAATGGTATCATGTCCCTCTTCATTTTGGGAAGATTTACCCAGACACATCCTCCCTATGCTTTCGAGCAGGGGTAGTGTTGTGGAATTTCTAGGCTGTTGTTTACAGAGCACACAGCCCATAATTCCTGTGCTATCTAAACACACACTTTAGATTCATCTTTTTGCAATAATGCTATCTTTAGGTTTGCTAAGATCCACTCACCGTTCATCCCATCACTCATTCAAGGAAAGCAGCACCACACAGCTTATGTTCTCATCTCCAGCATCCCAGCATGACTGCCTAGCCGACGCCTAATCATAGGCTTTTATTAAACTCAAAAGATCTCAGACAGGAGGTGATTGGCTGCAGCAAGCAATCACCTCCCCCCATGGGCGGGGACATCACAGGATGTCCCTTCCACACAGGAGAATGACCATACAAGGACATCCTTCCAACCAGATACAATATTCATTCAAATAGACTAGCAGTGACATACACTGCTACCAATGACGGAAACTACATGACAATTATGCCTCAAATGGACCACAAATATTATTGTTCCTGTGGACACAGATCTGTGCGCTCGGAGTCATTCAACGCCCCCCGCCACCGATCTTCCACCAACGTCTGTATGTGCAAATACGCTCAGATGAGCGCATTACAGCAAAACTGACACTGGGGGGGACATCTAACAACATACATTAATACATTTCCATAAAAATCTCCACAACAGTCCTCCCTTTTTTGTCATATGCACCCCATGTGTCCCTCGATGAAAGTTGATATGCTTCTTACACCCGGAAATGAATCAGTCCTTAGTACATAAAAAGGAAAACATGGCTTGACATGTAGACTCTACTCTTCAGGGGCATGACTTATAAAGGAGGACACGACATGGTGAGCTGTAGTAATCGCGATCGGTCTGTGATCCTCTGTGTCTTGTATGTGGGTCCAGCTTCGGGGCGTCTCATCAAGGAAACTCTGGTCACGCGTCAAATCAGGCAACAGGAGCATCTCGTCACGACATAGAAAGAATAGAAATAAAAACGACATGAGTATATATATTCCCACTTCCTTTAACCACGATCCGCTGTAAAATAAAAATTAGATCCCCAAAGATTCCCAGACCCTTAAAATAGACTCCCAACCTTCACTTAGCTACAGCTCTGGCTTCAACAATTACATATAGAACCCTATCCTTAACGGATGAGAATTGTTCAATCGTATCCCAAGCCCGAGCCCCCCCCCACCTTGTACATCCAGGACCCCATGCCCAGACCTGGTCGGGGTTGGTGAACAAATCCCTTCTAGCTGTCCCTGCCATTCTTAATTTCCTGCGCCATCAGATCCTCGCGATCGGCCGCGACCTAAAATGTTGGGACAGCTTCACCATCACGCATGAACCTCTTGCTTTGGGGGAATTACCTTTATAAGCTGCAGATCCGCATAAACACCAAACTAAAGTTCAAACACACTTGTGGGCTGCCTAGATACCCAAACCGACAAGGGACAGAGCCATTAAAACTAAAACCAGTTTTACCCTCTAAAAATACATTGTTAGGTTCCATTGACAAGTGTCTGTCTGGAGTCTTCACTAGTTTGTCAAAACTCCTCATACCCATAATAACATCATAAATGGCATGTACCGCTGTCATCGCTGGGGACTAAAACTCGGTGAAGACTCAGAACAGACCATCGGTCCTGTTCGCTTTCTGAGCTAGTCAGGACATACACTTTAAATAATAACTTGGGATGGTTTTCACCGTTACCCTTGCTAAAATTTACTAAACAACAAAAATATAAATAAACAAAGATACTCCTCATTCTTTGGTGTGGTTGAGCCGCTTCTTGCAGTGGCTGGCGTGGTCTCATCCCTCAAGCTTCTTTACAACGACCCAGTCACCTGGTTGGAAAGAATGTAAACTGATTACTGAGTCAGGGTCCAGGAGGGACTCGTGAAAACCTTTTGGTGGACATTTTGAAGTTCATGTCACAACGATCGCACCCACCCCATCAGCCGAGAATATAAGTGACAGCTAATGAGGAGAGTACGACTATGGTTTTGATTGACCTCCAAACAACCCTCATATGACAATAACCCAGACATCGGGACTGTGGTCACTGCATAACCTGTGCGTGGCTTACAATACCTGGAACCATTGACAAGGTTCTTAGCCTCTGGGATGGGAACCTACTTCACCAGACTGCTGCTTGCCGATTCAAATTCTATTA
This sequence comes from Rana muscosa, assembly GCA_029206835.1. NCBI lineage: Eukaryota > Metazoa > Chordata > Amphibia > Anura > Ranidae > Rana > Rana muscosa. Next base: position 5,356,230 of record CM055127.1, on the reverse strand, counting down.
AAGAAAGACAGTCTTGGCACAAACTTGGTTAGAATTACAGAGGTTATTATTAGTTTGAAAAAAACTGTCACTCTTCCATTTATCATTCCCCCCCCCCTTTTCTTCCTCATTACAGACTGAAGGAAGAAATGCGTGGTGCAGGAAAAAAGAAACAATGAAATAACCTATGATACTTTTACCTCCCTTAGACTCATGTATTTATCCATATGTACCGCTGTCTACATACACCTGTTCTCTGTGCACAAACTCCTTGGACCTGAAAAATACTTATAAGCAAAATCATTACTCTATCCTTCATATTTAACCTGCAAAGAATGGTAAAACAATAATGACATTCCTGTACATTGGTAAATTGTCAATGACATTCTTTCAAAACCGATTCAAACAAAACCCCCTGTAACCCTTACTTTTCTCGTTCCTACAAACATACAACAGCCGCGATGCATCGAAGGATCGCTGCGGGAAAGTTCGAACATATTCACGTTACTACATACAAACATTCAGATACAAATGTGGGGGAGATACTTCATAGTCTCCAAAACCACAAATGAAAAAAAACAAAAACAGCCAGAATTCTCCCTTCACTCTTTCAGCAATAGAAAAAAATACAATGGGAACATGAGAGCAACTCGAGAAGCCTGCATGGACCAGCCATACAAAGTTCAAACAAACGGGCATGAGACTACACCTCCATCAACACACTCGTACCTCCAGACATCAAAAGTACCTTCCACAGGAGTACACCTTACTGTACCCTCTGACCAGATATGTCATCCTTTAAGGGGTCTCATGTCCGGAGCCCCAAACCCAGACCTCATGTGCGGTGCAGTTGTCTGACTGGTGTGGAGCCTAATTTTTTTCCTCCCAAGCATGGACGGCACATTACCCATGACGATTTGAATCGCTTATGAAGTGTCCCGCGTCCAGGACACCCTTGCACTAGTTTTCGGAGCAGTACTGCTTAGTGACCATTTTTACAGTACTGGCACCCGGCGTATTCCGATTATTTTACACGGCCTCCCGGTATGCTAGAATCTACTCCTCACGTTTATGCTAATCACAGAAATTCCGATTATTTTACACGGCCCGACCTGTCTCACGATAAACGTGTTTGTCAGACGAACTACAAAGCACCATGAAATCCTCCACTATTCAAAACAATATTATGGCTTCTTTCTACCTGCATCTGGATGTTACAATAATGGTGATGCCCCCCTTTGCTCTCTACCTAAAACTGTATTACAGTACAAAACTTCACAAAACTGGAACAAAATATAAAACCACTTTTAAACGCCAAAATGCTTTCCATTTTCCTTCCAAGCACAAATCTCATTCAGACAACCCCAAGCTCCTCCCACCAACTTTCTGCTGATATATAAATGCTGAAAAGAAACTTCCGGTTATGCTCAGCTACTTAAAAAAACCAAACTGGTTTATTTACATATCAATTGTTCAGGAAGAGGGAGGGGTAGGGGAGGCCTTAATCGCCTTGTCTATCAAGACTCCAAAAAATCCATGGCTACACATTATATATTTCAACAATTTAAAACCTTGTCAAGAAAATGATGGAATAAAATCCCCCTTTGCAAATGGGAGGGTCCTGACCCAAACATCCCCTGCAAGCAAAACCACAAGTTGAGACTCAAATCTTCAAAACATACGAATTGCCTTCTGGGAAACTCCCAAATATTTAAACATAAAAACACATCATTGTACAAAAACTCTGTTAGTCTTACAATCCATCAAAATTCAGTGTAAAGTGAACTTTTTCATATACTGCAAAGTCAGCTGACCCTGCAAAAGCTTACATTCACTTAAATGAAAACAGAGAAATCCCCCTCCTAACACCACCTGCATGGAGTTTGCATGTCCTCCCTGTGTCTGCGTTGGCCTCCTCCCACACTCCAACTGCTGGTAGGTCAGCCAGATCCCATCCATAAATAGGCCCCAGCATGTGCGTGTGTCCGCAAGCGCGTCGTGGCCCCTCGGGGTAAGACCGCGCTATTTCAAGATACCACTCTACTCAACTCAAAAGGCGATGCTTAGAAAAACAATTTAAACCAGAGACAAAACCATCCTCTCAGTATGTCACCCCGGCGTCCCACCACTCTCTCCAGCAGTGCACAGGTCAAACTGTAAACGCATAAAACAGAAGAAAACTGCGCCAATCAACAAATGCCAATACAGCATATTCAGGAGCCGTGTTTGCTAAACTGGAACTTCCTATCTCAAACTGTAAACGTCTCAAAATGGCCGACAAGCCAGGATAACAAAATGGTGGATGACCACCACCCCCACCTCATGGACAACAACAAAAATGGCGCCATGCAATTTTTCCCGCCAAAACCAGCATGGGACGTCACAATGAACACCACATGGGTTCCCCCACACAAAGACAAACACAAATGGCCTCCACCAGGTTCCAACGCAGAAAAGACTGCACTACATTCGCACCAAACATCAAAATCTGCCCAAAAGCTGAGAAATTCCACCAGCAAGACAGCCGACAAATGCCACATGGTATAGTACCCAAAGGAAAGGTTCCCTTATAGGACACCAACAGGCTAAAGAAAAACTGCGCCTTAGCCTTGCGGTTTGCCTGCCATTTTAACAAAAGCCAAGAATGGCGCCATTACTTTTTCCCGCCAAAACCAGCATCTCTTTAAAAGAAAATCAAAAATGTTTTTCTCCACAAAGACAGACTACACAGTTGAGATTTTTCTAAATTATCATCAAAATCCACTGAAAAAGGTGTCAGCTACACTCTACAAGGACCACATGTACACTTACAAACTTAGCCTCCCTTTTGCCAACTAAACAGCACATTCAATAAATGTTAGTTACATGACAATATTAAAAACATGTTCATTTCTCTAAGTTCATATACTCTGAGATATTCACCACTTTTCTCTACCTAAAGTTCACACACAGTGGCCTCAGCTTCCATAACAAGCCATTGCAGAGACATACTATTGTCTGCCTTCTAGCAATGCCTGGCCACTTGGATATGCGGCGGGAACTTTCAACTCAAAACCCAAACACTTTCGTTAAAATATTTTTACACTTATGGGGACATGTGTCTTTGTCCCCTACAAAGGCAAAAATCACAATCTATCCATTTCTATTTTTCATAGAAATCACAAACACCACACACATACAGTACAATGTTGCCTGCATGTCTGCTCAGAGTGTCTTTCCCTCAGGGCAAAGCCCCAGCAACACAAAACAGTGGGCAAGCCCTTCCCCCATTCAAGCACATGGCAGCCAAACAATCTACTTACAAACTTCTCAGTGCACTAAATCCCACAGCTATACCTTCATTTCATACACAATATACATTTTCCATCAGATCATCTCTCAGGGCCCTCCCACTACAAAACTCCTGCATGATATTTACAGAAAGTCACCAACTTTCACCCTTGTAACTGAGATGCTGGCTGCCCCTCCCCCACTAAACCTCATGGCTCACAAACAATCGTCCACTTTACAAACTGCTCAGTACATCGCACAAACAGCCATCTCTTACACAATTTCAATCGCACTCATGGGTACACATGTCCTATATCACACAAACAATCTAATCACACACAGGCACACACAGGCATACCCACACAGGCATGCACAAACAAATTCACAGGCCTACGATCGGATTCACAGGCATACGATCTCTCTCCCAACAAAATCACACACACACACATGCACGATCGGATTCGCAGACATACACACACACTGCAAACTTAAAGCATTATTTAAAAAAGACAATTTTTTTTGTTCTTTTACAAAGTAGAGCCCCCCACATCGGAACGTAGATCCACTCTCCCCCCCCCCATCTCGATCCGATGTCCAAAGGGACTCCATCTGTTCCCAAAGATCCTGGCCCGCCATAAACTGTTGTGGAATTTCTAGGCTGTTGTTTACAGAGCACACAGCCCATAATTCCTGTGCTATCTAAACACACACTTTAGATTCATCTTTTTGCAATAATGCTATCTTTAGGTTTGCTAAGATCCATTCACCGTTCATCCCATCACTCATTCAAGGAAAGCAGCACCACACAGCTTATGTTCTCATCTCCAGCATCCCAGCATGACTGCCTAGCCGACGCCTAATCATAGGCTTTTATTAAACTCAAAAGATCTCAGACAGGAGGTGATTGGCTGCAGCAAGCAATCACCTCCCCCCCATGGGCAGGGACATCACAGGATGTCCCTTCCACACAGGAGAATGACCATACAAGGACATCCTTCCAACCAGATACAATATTCATTCAAATAGACTAGCAGTGACATACACTGCTACCAATGACGGAAACTACATGACAATTATGCCTCAAATGGACCACAATTATTTTATAGTTATGCTACTGTTCCTGTGGACACAGATCTGTGCGCTCGGAGTCATTCAATGCCCCCCGCCACCGATCTTCCACCAACGTCTGTATGTGCAAATACGCTCAGATGAGCGCATTACAGCAAAACTGACACTGGGGGGACATCTGACAACATACATTAATACATTTCCATAAAAATCTCCACAACAGTAGGCAACCTCGGCCCTCCAGCTGTTTTGAAACTACAAGTCCCATGAGACATTGCAAGACCCTGACAATCACAGGCATGACTCCTAGAGGCAGAGGCATTATGAGATTTGTAGTTTCACCACAGCTGGAGTGCCGAGGTTGCCCCACCCCTGTTTGATTGGCTGTGGCCACTTAGGCTCTCTCTTGCATACCTGGTGGATGTGCCCCTGTATAAGAGGCTTCTTGAATAGGATCTTTCAGATGTTGCGCAGGCTCGCAGGGGCTACTGTCCCCAAAATGCCATAAGTCGATTTACTGAACATGGGGTCAGTTAAGCTTCCCAAACATACACAGAAACTGATCCATTTTGTTCTGCTCTGAGCTAAAATTTCCATTGCTCATGCGTGGAAGTGGTCATTTGTCTTCCTGGCAGCAGCTAAACAAAACATCTCATGGATAATATCTAAAGAAAAGGCAGTAGCATTTTGCAAGACATGTCAAGCAGTTCGAACATGCCTGGGAACCCTGGTCTATCTACATCCACGCTCCCTTATTACATACTTCTGTGCTACCAACTCAATCTCCTCTCAGCGTTTGACTCGTGGCTGATTCACCTTTTCACTCTTTCCTCAATGTCCTTTTTCCTTTTATTCTGCTCCTTCCTTTTCTTTTTAATTCTCTTGATACCTTGCCTACCTGGTAGGCTATAGTAGACCAACATCGAGTCTTCTCCGTCATACATGCTGACTCTGGGGTTTTGGCGGAGACCTGCCATGAGGGATTTGCCTTACCTCTTTATTCTTCAGAGGAAGGATTATGAACTGTCTGGGGGATATTCATTGGTCACCTTTTCTATCTCCCAGTTTTCTATAGGCTTATAGCTTTGGCTTTTGCCACGTTGCTAGTATCCTATTCTCAGCGGTTGTCTGTCCCTCCCATCAGATGATTTGTGGGTAGGCAGGTGAAATAGCAGTGTAGTTGTAGGTTTCTGGGATTAAGGAATTATTTGAATGCATAGAAGTCAAGCCATTGAAATGAAAAGGTATATTAGTCTGCAACTGAAGTCTGCCATTACAATACACAATTTCAATAATCTGGGAGTGTGGTTACATTTCAAATCTCAATCATGTCCAGCAGCAATATTTTTCATGTTATGAACCTTATTTACCTCACAACCAACTAAAATATACAGTGCATTGGTGTTTTTTAATAAAGGGGGCCGCACATGATTTATTCATGAAAGCACCAAGAGACTACTTATTACCACATGAGAAGGAACAGTAAGCATTATACTTTATATCTCATTTCTACAATCCTGCATTGTCAGCATGGAGGATAAATGAGCTCAGCTCCTACTACTTCTAATTACATTTCATCAGTCTGCCTCTCATCATTACATACTGTTAGCTTGAAATTCTGTTCTTAGCAATATTACATAACAATTGAATGGGGATCTAAAATGTTTTTGCTGCCTTAAATAATGTCTAGATCAGAGCAGGAAGTGTTTGTCTCTTAGGCCCCTTTCACACTGGGGCGTTTTTCATGCGGTTTAGCGCTAATATTAGCGCTATTATACCGCATGAAAAATTCGTGCCTGTAGCCTTCAATGTGAAAGCCCGAAGGCTTTCACACTGAAGCGGTGCGCTAGCAGGACCGCTCCAAAAGTCCTGCTAGCCGCTTCTTTACAGCGGTAAAGGAGCGGTGTGTTCACCGCTCCTTTACCGCGGCTGCCCATTGAAATCAATGGGACACCGCGGTAATACCGCCCGCAAACCGCGGCAATAGCCGCGGTTTGCGGGCGGTATTCACCCTTTTTCGGCCGCTAGCGGGGGTTAAATTCACCCCCCTAGCGACCGCATACCGTGGTAAGAACGACGGTATAGCAGCGCTGAAAATCGCGCTGCTATACCGCCACCGCACCTGCCCGCCCCAGTGTGAAAGGGGCCTTAAAGTGTTACTAAACCTACAACATTAAAATCAGTCTGTATATGCAGTAAAGCATATGTAGCGGGTATGTACTTTCCCGGGTGTAATTTGAACTTGGCAGAGACATCAGTGATGTGTAATTCCCTGCAGCCCAGCAGGTGGCGATGTCGCCCTGGGCTGGGGTTGAATCATTGCTGTGTGCTGTGCCTCCTTTTTGTCCTTCCTCGGCAACGGTATGGTGGGGCAGGGAACGCGCTGTGCTTGCTGGGAGAGGGTATAAAGGGGCCGGCCATCTTTGTCACGGGGTCGAGTCCCAGGCACCTTCAGCCTGTGGGCGGTGGTTCGTGACGGTTCTCTAGGCGGGCCTAGGCCTAGAGGACAGCCGGAGGTCGTGTTCCATCCCAGGCACCTTTAGCCTGGGGTGAGGTACTCGGATGGAGGTCTGGAGCTCAGTGCCCAACACTGAGTTCCGCGAGGGAAGGAGATCCTAGGGTACCCAGGGATTGGGTACCCGAATCCGGAAGGCGTAATGGACCGGGGGGAGCTCCTCACTCGAAGACCTGGTGCAGCATATTGCCAGTGACGGGTGAGCCTCTCATCGGAGACCGCCTGGAAGGAAATCCCCCCCCCGCTCGGAGACCGCAACTCACTTTCAGGGAGGAAAGTGGAGAACGCATTGTGTCTGGGCCTACTCGCATCCACATCTCATTTTCTGTTCTGTTTCTACAAGGGAGTTCAACTGATTGTGTTCATTCGAGAAGATTAAAGGAGTGTTGAACTTTAATGGTGTGGGGCTCAATTCCTGACAGACATTGTTCAAGGTAACTCTCGGTGGAGGCTCGAGGTGCACAGCACTGACCCGAAGGTAAAAGAACTTTGCTTACACCACACTGACACCTGTGGTGAAGGCCAGGCGTGGTGTCCACGCTCCCTTCCCCTCTGAAGGTACCCCTAGACAAGAGACAGACGAGCTGAAGAATAAGAGGGGAGTGAGGAGGTAGCTACAAGTGGGGGCTCGGGTCCGGTATATTGTTTGTGCACCGCGGAATTGAACGTGTCTGCTGGAAGAGTTACGCGAGTAGGCAGGCCTTCATTGGCCGAAGTGCATCCCTGTGCTCGAAGTCGTGGACATGACCCATTGAAGGGAAAGGCCCGCGCAGAAGAGCGAGGAAAGGGAGAAGCTCAGCCGTGTGAAGTACTACATGTGCGGGTTTCTATTTGCACTGCGCCACCAGGCACACCCCCATCGCTTAGTTCGTGGGCGTGACTCAAACAGAAAAGAAGAAAAGCCCGCGAACTGGAGCAAAGGGGAGGAGTCCAATACGTGTCAAGGACTACACGTGGGACGTTGGTGCAAAAACTTTGCAGTGTGTGATGGATCAGCAACAGGTCGCCATGTTCGGACATACATTGTGGATTCCAGTTCACCCTTCCACCACGACATTGGCTGCTGCTGCTCCGGTAACAGATACAGGGATCCGGCTAAAGCCAAGGGGTCGATTCGCCCTGTATTCGTGCATGGACGTTGAGGCCTTGGGTGTGATTTGTCCCGGCTGTTCGGGACTGGTGTGCCAACTGAAGCCATTCGGGCGATGTGAGGCCTGTGGGGAGTTCCTGTTCGAAGTGGATCCGGCGGTTGAGAAGCCGAGAACCATCTACCCTGGCCGTGCTACAGGCAACACCACTCACAGAGGAGGAATCACTGCTTTGAAAGCCACCCCTACGCACACTGCAGCGACCGCGGAGGAGGTTGTGAAAACTTAGCGGGAGAAATCCGAGGATGCTGACTCGGTCACCACTGTCTCGCAGCGTCCACCACCGAAGAGAAAGACTGGTATGGTAGCCCCAACCAGCGGTTGTGGTGGACCGTCTCGCCTGCTTACGCCCGGCCCGGATGGATCCGTCGACAAGAGTTCCGGACGTCCCGCTTCAAGTAAAGGCCGAGGTAAGCCAGGCGGAGAGATTTGGTGTGTGGGAAGAGGTGAAAACTCAGTCTCCACTACAGGCTACCTGCCCGCGGAGGAGTGTGACACCTCTGACCTAGAGTCGCTCTCAGACATGGGAGACAACGTTGCAATAGATGAACTGTTTGCAGAAAAGGGCTCGGACAAAGTACCTCTCGCTTCATTCTGGAGGACCAGGGATCCACCCATGTCTACAGGGGAAAGTACACCCCGGGTGGAGGCACCAGCGCCTGAGGAGAGGTCCCGTCCCCAGCCTGCCTCTACATCCCTGGTGCCATCTGTACCGAAGACCGTGGAAAAGAGACTGTTACTGCGGGGACCAATGCCCAGATCAGATGTGATCAAGGTCCCTCGCCACCCGGACTCAATAGTTTTGCCTGGCGAAGGGGACAAAGCTACCATGCCTCCTTTGGCGAGACTACAACGCCTATTTGGCCAGAAGGTTGCTGCAGAGTACGGATGGGAGAATCCATACTTGTCGAAGGAACTGCTCACTGAGGTGGAAGTGTGTCGGGAGCGCTGGTACAATGACTTTGTGTGGACCCACCTTCAGGTTCCCCACGCCCGCAGGTACCTGGCATGCTCTCCAAAGGCCTCTCAATGTTTTAAAGACTGCAAGGCAGAGTGGATGTTGGGACGGCACATCCATGCAGACAAGGTGTTGATCCGGCGCAAGGAAGGAGAAGATGTGGAGTATCATCTGGAGACCATGGATCAACACTTGAAGCCACTTGTTCTGCCGCATCCCCGTTTTTACCTGTAGGAGAGAAAAGACTCCGTTCTTGTTATGTTGCTGAACTTTCTGGGGCCCGTTGCTTTTGTGCCCAGAGGAATGAAGGACTGTTCCTGTTGTTCTTCACCTTTCCTACAAGAGACCATGGACTCTGGGTAGATAGGGCCAAAGAGAAGAGGAAAAGTTCCACGAGTGCAGTTACCGCGGTGCTCTCACCAGGTGGCAGTGTTGCGCAACGTTAAACACTTCTCACACACTCAGGCCTCGTACACACGACCGTTTTTCTCGTCCAAAACAGTCAAGAAAAGTGCCGCGAGAGTTTTTTTGTCTAGAAAAACGTTCGTGTGTATGGTTTTACGACGAGAAAATTGCCGAGAATCTCGACGAGAAAATAGAGAACCTGCTCTCTATTTTCTCGTCAGGATTCCAGATTTCCTCGTCGTGTTTCTCGTCGGCCTGTTTTGTGACGAGAAAATGGTTCGTGTGTATGCTTTTACGACTCTTCCAAAAGCGCGCATGCTCACAAGCAACTATGAGACGGGAGCGCATCTTCTGGTAAAACAAGCCTTCATAATGGAGAGAGCATATTCGTCACGCTCAAAAATATTTCATCGTTTAAATGTTCTGCATTGAAATCTTCGTTAGAATGTTACATTAATCAAAACGAGTGACCTTCTTTTACTGCTGATATTCACACAGAGTTATGCCTTATTTTTAACCTTTTTCATGCTGCTCTTTATAAGATTTATGTGTATTATATCGTGCAAGTTTTTCGGAATAATTTAAATGGTTAGATTTTTCAAAATGATGTTAATTATAATTTCTCAATGTTTTGATAGCGATCTCCCATTTAATTTTGGAATCTATATTATTTAAATTTCACACCATGTTTTTGTGCTAATCAGATTTAGTTATTCTTTTGGGGGGGGGGGTGATATCTGTGCCTTTTATTGTCAGTCAAATGTATCTGCTTACTCCAAAGCTTGAATTTGTTTATTTAAAAATACACATAGTCAAGTATGAACTTAAACAAAAAACACATTTATTCATGTTTATAAATTAAATAAAGAGAAGGCAGCGCTGGAGAAGCTGCTGCCATATGTGCATCCCAGGGACCCCAGAGCACACAGCAACCCTGTGTGGACACTAAAATTGGGAGCTTGAGAAGGCCAACATTTCTGAACACAATCTGATGCTGGCCTCCCAGAGGTCAGGAACAGCAGCAGGTGAGATATATGTCCCAAGTGTGTGGTACTACAACAGGCTGCCTTCTGTCCGACCACAATGAAGCAAGGCCATCACTTCCTCTTCTTCCTGGCAACCTTCCCTGCAGCCTTTCCTGAAGCCTTTCCTGCAGCCTTTCCTGCAGCCTTCCCTGCAGCCTTCCTTCTTCGTTTGGCTGGAGGCTGGCCCACTGGAGGGGTACTCCTGTCAGGAGGAGGAGGTGGAGCTGTAGCAGAAGGGGGTGGGGCAGAAGAAGAAGGTGGAGGTGTAGCAGAAGGGGGTGGGGCAGAAGAAGAAGGTGGAGGTGTTGCAGAAGGGGGTGGGGCAGAAGGTGGAGGTGTAGCAGAAGGGGGTGGGGCAGAAGGTGGAGGTGTAGCAGAAGGGGGTGGGGCAGAAGGTGGAGGTGTAGCAGAAGGGGGTGGGGCAGAAGAGGAAGGTGGAGGTGGAGGTTGAGGTTGGGTCAGTTGGGCCACCTCACATATGGCGGTATTGGGTGTAATTTTCTCCATCACCCCCTTGTTGAGCAAGGTGATGAGCAGGGGCTTGCATAGGAGGCGTTGCTCCATGCTCATCACCTTGAACTTAGCCTCCACTAGGCCGGCAATGGCCTCTTCAGGGGATGTGGGCTCCTTGAGGGTGGCATGGGCCTCTTTAATAAGGGCCATTGCTGCCTCACTGGTGGTCCTGTCCCTCCTGCCTCTTTTGTGAAGCCGGATGGGAGGCACCTGGGATCTGGTGCTTCTCCTTTGCCCTGCCACCTCCTGGCTGCCACTGGGCCCTGCCACCTCCTGGCTGCCACTGGGCCCTGCCACCTCCTGGCTGCCACTGGGCCCTGCCACCTCCTGGCTGCCAATGGGCCCTGCCACCTCCTGGCTGCCACTGGGCCCTTCCTCCTCCTGCCTGACAGTTTCCAGACCCTCCTCCTGGGTGATTTCATCCTGTGTATGAAAAAGGAACATAGTTTAATATGTTGGTTTAATCTTTGCATCAAACTTTGTAATCCTGATTGAAGCAATTAGAATGTAAATGCATAAATCCTTGCTTTAAATTTACCACTACATCAGATTGACTATTTAGCACCCAATTAAGTGCAGAATAATGTCTACAGATCTTGATTTCACTTGTGGAATCCAAAATAATGCATGTTTCTCATCCTGACATATTTGTCAAACATTAATTTTATCCCAATACATTTTCAGTTAATACTATACCTGGCTCCAGATGGCCAAATCTGGATCATCCAGGATGGCTGCCTCCTCTTGCTCCAGAGAAGGCTCAGGTTGGCTGCAGGGAAGTCTGGGGGGAAGAGTGGAGAGTGATGGCCTTGTGTCAATGTGGTCATCCAGGAAGGACATCCTGTTGTAGTACCACAAAATCGGGACATAAACATCATCTGCTGCTGCTCCTGACCTCTGAGAAGCTAGAGCGTTCAGTCCTGTAGGTACCTCTCAAGCTCCCAATTTTAGTGTCCACTTGTTTTGCTGTGGCTGTGGGCACCTTGGTATGCACAAATGGAAGCAGCTTCTCCAGCGCTGCTTTTCTCACTCCTTTTTTTTATGGATGGGGTTTTTCGTCTCCCACAGAGCCGGCAGCTCCCTTACCCGGTCAATAAATTCCGCCAGAAACTCTTTGTCGCTAATAAAGACATTCATATTGTATCTGCAAGTTAAATAAATTATATTTAACTAATGTGAGGCAAACAGTCTAACCTCCTTAACATCCTAGTCACCATATATATCCTCCAACAATCTCAAGACAGTATAGGCCAACAATTTTTACAAGTCACAAAATCACATACCTTCGTTCGCACGTCACTTGAACTCCTCTCTCCGCACACCGAACGTACTATAGTCACATGTGTGTTTGCTATATACACACCACGCATGCGTCAAAATTCGAACACGTCGCTCCGCACATGTCGCCCGCCCATGACGTTCTAACTAACATCTTTTCCCCGCCCCTTCTCTTTCGGCGCGCAGACAGATATGGCGGAGTTACAGCAGGTGTCTGATAATTCCGCAACTAGCGAGGAGACAAGCCCGGAGACCGAGGACACGTCACGATCAAGGAGGAGATTCAAGGCATCGAATATGTCTTTGGCGGAGATGGTGGACATCTTGGTCAAGGCTGATTATGATGCCAAGCATGGGCCGTATAGCAAACCAAATAGAAGGAAGGCCAAAATCCTCACTAAAGTTGTGAAGAGTCTGAGGGCGAAGTTCGGGGTGAAACGCTCAAATGAGCAGCTCAGAAAGAGGTGGTCAGACCTCAAACTGAGGGAGCAAGACCAGTTGAGGAGCATAAAGAGGATGCTCGCTAAAAGTAAGTAAAATGACGACGTTTCTGCTATTAATCTTTTTATAGTAAAAAGAAAAAATATTCAGCGCTGAAAAAATAGTAAGGAAATACTAAAAGTTGCAAGCCAGCACTCAAGGTATACTCATAAAAATCCCTCAAAAACAATCTGAAATAAAAATAGTGCAGCGCAACAAAAACTATGTGGAATACATGTCATAAACACATATCAAATTCATAAATCAGTAACATAACATAAAGTCCATAAGTGCTTGTGAACCAGCAATAATAATATGCAAAGTGAATATAAAAGTGTCCAGAGATCCCTCCACCACAATAGGATTGGCCTCTCACCTCACAACTTCGACCTAACTAGAGGTCACACAGCTTGTACTCAAAAGAGTAAATGAGAATCACATGGGAAAACTCCGATCAAACAGTGGTCTCATAAAGCAGGATATCAGGCTGGAAACTCCATCATATAGGAAGACAAGAATAAAGAACGATCTAGTGCTCTCTGTATAGACTATTTAATATGTTAAAATATACAACTCAAAAAATGTTACTCACAAATAAGGCACTCAGACGCGAGTGTCAGCGTTCAAAGCATATGGATAGAGCGGCGTGGTAACACAGACTGTGGTGATGACCGCGAATGACGTCTAGCGTGGCTCCTCCCCCCGTACGCGTTACGTCCAGTAGGCGGGACTTCCTCAGCGTGGGGTTGGATGGCACACAGACGTCTCGCAACACAGCAACTAAAATAGTGTCATGGTAACCATCCTGCAGCGAATCAACCTCCCAGTAAGAATCAGCCAATCCAGGCTGATCTCACATGCCACAATATTTGGCTGGCCAAGGGAGCCGTCTACCGCAGACAGGATAACCAAAAAGATAAAAGTTTAAAATATCAAAAAAAAAAAAGGAACAAAGAGCTCCAAAAAATTAAGATATATAAAACTTTAAATCTAGGTGCAAATATAAAGGGGAAAGGACATAGAAAATATATCACTGTCCTAACATAGCCAACCCAAATTGCACAACACATGTTCTTTTAGGGAACACACCCATAATAAAATTCCAAAAAGGTGATAACACCTAAAAATGAAAATTATAAATAAATGGTTAATAAATAAAGACGTCATACACGGTCATCACGAAAATCTGCAACAGCCATATACATCATAAAATAATCAAAAATCTATCAAAATAAAATTCAATATAACATACAAAAACAGAAAAAATTATATATATCATAAAAGCATTATCTATTAGAAATAAAACAATTAAGATCGAAGTCTACATTTAAACCTGCAGGCGACATTACTTTGGTTTCAAAAATCCAGAAAGATTCCCTGCGACTAAGTTGTCGAAGGTAATGTCCACCTCTCCAGTGCCTCTGTACTTTTTCCACCCCCCAAAATTTCAAACATTTGGGATCACGTTGATGGAAATTTCTAAAATGCCTGGATACACTATGTGTCTTGACTCCTCTTTTTATATTACTAATATGTTCACCCACTCTGACATGTAGTGCTCGTGAGGTACGTCCTACATACTGTAAACCGCAATCACACTCAAGCATGTATACAACACCCTCCGTTGTACACGTAATTAATTGCTTGATCTGATATTGAGTGTGCGTAACAGATGCAGTAAAATCTTTCCGTTTTTTCAGATTATTTTTAGCATGCCTGCAAGTCGCACAGCGACCACAGGCATAAAAACCTGACAGGAAGCTAAAAAGCTTAGTACCAGCTACAATAGGTGGATCTAACACCCCAGGGGCAAGGCTATCGCGGAGAGAGGGCGCCTTACGGTAAACAAATTGGGGACGGTCAGGGAGTACCGAGCCCAAAATGCGGTCATATTTTAAAATAGGCCAGTGTTTGGCAACTATTTTTTCAAATTTTTTGTATTGAATGCTAAAGTCCATTACTATCTTGAAATTATTAACATTCACATCAGTAGAAGGACTATTAGGCCTATCTGCAACAATAGTACTTCGATCCATACCTCTTACTCTCTCTATTTCGGTAGTAATCATAGAGTGAGTATACCCTTTTTGCTTAAACCGAGAGGCTAAGATCTGAGATTGTAAGAGAAAATCCCCTTCAGAGGTGCAATTACGGCGGAGTCTAACAAATTGCCCTCTAGGGATATTACACAGCCATAACCTATGGTGACAACTCGTCAGGGGTATATAGCCATTTCTATCAGTAGCCTTAAAATGATTCTTAAAATGATTTTCTCTTACAATCTCAGATCTTAGCCTCTCGGTTTAAGCAAAAAGGGTATACTCACTCTATGATTACTACCGAAATAGAGAGAGTAAGAGGTATGGATCGAAGTACTATTGTTGCAGATAGGCCTAATAGTCCTTCTACTGATGTGAATGTTAATAATTTCAAGATAGTAATGGACTTTAGCATTCAATACAAAAAATTTGAAAAAATAGTTGCCAAACACTGGCCTATTTTAAAATATGACCGCATTTTGGGCTCGGTACTCCCTGACCGTCCCCAATTTGTTTACCGTAAGGCGCCCTCTCTCCGCGATAGCCTTGCCCCTGGGGTGTTAGATCCACCTATTGTAGCTGGTACTAAGCTTTTTAGCTTCCTGTCAGGTTTTTATGCCTGTGGTCGCTGTGCGACTTGCAGGCATGCTAAAAATAATCTGAAAAAACGGAAAGATTTTACTGCATCTGTTACGCACACTCAATATCAGATCAAGCAATTAATTACGTGTACAACGGAGGGTGTTGTATACATGCTTGAGTGTGATTGCGGTTTACAGTATGTAGGACGTACCTCACGAGCACTACATGTCAGAGTGGGTGAACATATTAGTATAAAAAGAGGAGTCAAGACACATAGTGTATCCAGGCATTTTAGAAATTTCCATCTACGTGATCCCAAATGTTTGAAATTTTGGGGGGTGGAAAAAGTACAGAGGCACTGGAGAGGTGGACATTACCTTCGACAACTTAGTCGCAGGGAATCTTTCTGGATTTTTGAAACCAAAGTAATGTCGCCTGCAGGTTTAAATGTAGACTTCGATCTTAATTGTTTTATTTCTAATAGATAATGCTTTTATGATATATATAATAATTTTTTCTGTTTTTGTATGTTATATTGAATTTTATTTTGATAGATTTTTGATTATTTTATGATGTATATGGCTGTTGCAGATTTTCGTGATGACCGTGTATGACGTCTTTATTTATTAACCATTTATTTATAATTTTCATTTTTAGGTGTTATCACCTTTTTGGAATTTTATTATGGGTGTGTTCCCTAAAAGAACATGTGTTGTGCAATTTGGGTTGGCTATGTTAGGACAGTGATATATTTTCTATGTCCTTTCCCCTTTATATTTGCACCTAGATTTAAAGTTTTATATATCTTAATTTTTTGGAGCTCTTTGTTCCTTTTTTTTTTTGATATTTTAAACTTTTATCTTTTTGGTTATCCTGTCTGCGGTAGACGGCTCCCTTGGCCAGCCAAATATTGTGGCATGTGAGATCAGCCTGGATTGGCTGATTCTTACTGGGAGGTTGATTCGCTGCAGGATGGTTACCATGACACTATTTTAGTTGCTGTGTTGCGAGACGTCTGTGTGCCATCCAACCCCACGCTGAGGAAGTCCCGCCTACTGGACGTAACGCGTACGGGGGGAGGAGCCACGCTAGACGTCATTCGCGGTCATCACCACAGTCTGTGTTACCACGCCGCTCTATCCATATGCTTTGAACGCTGACACTCGCGTCTGAGTGCCTTATTTGTGAGTAACATTTTTTGAGTTGTATATTTTAACATATTAAATAGTCTATACAGAGAGCACTAGATCGTTCTTTATTCTTGTCTTCCTATATGATGGAGTTTCCAGCCTGATATCCTGCTTTATGAGACCACTGTTTGATCGGAGTTTTCCCATGTGATTCTCATTTACTCTTTTGAGTACAAGCTGTGTGACCTCTAGTTAGGTCGAAGTTGTGAGGTGAGAGGCCAATCCTATTGTGGTGGAGGGATCTCTGGACACTTTTATATTCACTTTGCATATTATTATTGCTGGTTCACAAGCACTTATGGACTTTATGTTATGTTACTGATTTATGAATTTGATATGTGTTTATGACATGTATTCCACATAGTTTTTGTTGCGCTGCACTATTTTTATTTCAGATTGTTTTTGAGGGATTTTTATGAGTATACCTTGAGTGCTGGCTTGCAACTTTTAGTATTTCCTTACTATTTTTTCAGCGCTGAATATTTTTTCTTTTTACTGTCTTCATCTTATTCATTTTATTTAGCTGCAGAAAATGGATGTTTTTTCCTATCTTGAAAATAGGGAAGTCATCCTTACTGATGTATTCTCGAAAACTGTTAATACCTCTGGTCAAGGTGATCTGAGTTTTTCTTTTAGAAAATTGGGGCATCTTTTTGACAAAAAAATTAAAACCTGGTGGGATATTGTATCTTTTGAGCAGTATTTATCTGCCCAGATTATTCCCAGATGCTTGAGGTGGGATTTACCACCTAATGATGGTCTTTTTGATGACGAATCTAATAAGGAATGGTGTGATTTTTTTGTTTGCAAGGGCTTTGAGCTTTTGCGGCTATTGCTCTCTCGCAAACTACGCAAAAAGAAATGGCTAGAAAGCCAAATTAAAGAAATCACTGACCGTATTGAACCATTCAAGGATACGTCTGAATTTATTCAACTATCAGGAGACCTTAAAACTAAATTAATTAAGTGGGATAAAGAAACACAAGATAAAAAGAAGAAAAAATTTCTACGTGATTTAAATGATTTTGGAGGTAAACAGGTTTTTAAATGGCAATCTCTTTATGCCACACAACCAATTAATCCCGATCAGGCTTCTATGGACACGGCAGAATGTGCTATCAGTGTCCCAATCCCAACAGATCATGACCACCTATCTTGGACTCAAGTAGCCCAATCACATATTACACCAACTAGGACTGGTACCCCAAAAACTAGGGGACATGGTCCTAATAAACCCAGAGGTAGAGGTAAGGGAAAAGGTAGAGGTAGCCACCACCAACAGCCCACCACTACAGGTTATAGTCAATATCCTACCCATTATGAAGATTCCTCCTGGAGACCGGTACCCAATAGGGGAAATGGTAACCAACGAGGAAGGGGCAACTATTTTGTGAGAGAAGCCCCGCTGGCCACACACAATAGCTATGCACCTCTGCAAGATTATTGGGAAGAACAACCCTATAATAATAATCATTTTTTAGGTCAGGAGAGGACCCCTTGGAGGGGTCCTCCTCCACATACTCCAATATGGGCAGACCATCGGAGGGATCATCCGATCCCCCAAGGCCCAGTGGGGAATGTATTACCCAGTCTCAAAAGAAAAAACAGAGAGGAACCAGGGGGGGTAGACGAGTCCAAAAGGCAAAGACCTTATTAGGGACAGGGATCTTTAATCTGAGTGGGATTCCACTCTCGGATGATGAGATATGTGTGTTAGACAGAGGTTTGAAGTTTGCCCCTATATGCAACCTTAACAAATTTCAGACCTATGTCAATGTTCAAAAATTTGTTCGTAGCCTTAATATGAAAAAATATTTTCTCTCAGATCCCATTCAAAGGAATGCTTCTCAGTCTGAAAACAATCATTCCAATTTGAGAAATAGGTCAGTTTTTAACCCTCAAAATAATGACAACAAACATTTGGAGGTTTTCAGAAATATGGTATGTAGAGATTTGGATTCCCTTCGAATAAAGAAGGTTAGAGACTCACAGCATATTAAACGAGGGATTGTGTCATTGGAACAACGGAACGATATAGTTATTCGGCCTGCGGATAAAGGGGGGGGTCTTGTAGTACTTAGTAAAGCTTATTACCTTGAGGAAATGAATAGATTACTGAATGAAGGGGACACCTATCTATTATTGAAGGGAGACCCTATGGTGCCATTCAAGAATGAGCTGCATTCTTTAATAGAGGTAGGCAAAAGTGAGGGTATTCTTAATGCTAAGGAGGCTTCTTATTTGGATCCCTTCCATTGCCGTACACCTATTATTTATTTTTTGCCCAAGCTTCATAAAAACACTGAACGCCCTCCGGGTCGCCCTATTGTCAATGGTATTGACTCCGTGTCTTCACGGTTGGGTCAGTACCTTGACTATTTTTTGCAGCCTTTAGTCTGTAAAGCACCAGCGTATCTTCGTGATACTAAGCAGATTTTACAGATCTTGGACACTCTCTCTTGTACATCCAATACCATTTTGGTCACCGCCGATGTGGGGTCCCTATATACGATCATTGATCACGATGCAGCTTTAGCCTCTGTTGCATTGGCATTGGCGGATTCAGACCTCAGTACTCAACACGTTCAATTTTTATTGGATGGTCTGAGGTTCTGTCTTTTAAAAAATTATTTTTGGTTCAATAGGGATTTCTTTTTGCAACGACGTGGTGTCGCTATGGGTGCTCGGTTTGCTCCCAGTGTGGCCAACCTCTTTATGGCCCACTGGGAGGCTGAGGTGGTCTTTCGTGATCGCCCACCACAATTGCGGTGCTATAAAAGGTATATTGATGACCTCATAATGATCTGGGAGGGTGATATGCTTAGTCTTCAACTTTTTATGAATAAACTCAATAATAATGATAGAAATATTAAACTTACCTGGACGCTTGATCACAATAAAATTACTTTCCTTGATTTGGAAATTTTTAAAAAGGACAACTGTCTCCACACTAGGAATCATTTTAAGGCTACTGATAGAAATGGCTATATACCCCTGACGAGTTGTCACCATAGGTTATGGCTGTGTAATATCCCTAGAGGGCAATTTGTTAGACTCCGCCGTAATTGCACCTCTGAAGGGGATTTTCTCTTACAATCTCAGATCTTAGCCTCTCGGTTTAAGCAAAAAGGGTATACTCACTCTATGATTACTACCGAAATAGAGAGAGTAAGAGGTATGGATCGAAGTACTATTGTTGCAGATAGGCCTAATAGTCCTTCTACTGATGTGAATGTTAATAATTTCAAGATAGTAATGGACTTTAGCATTCAATACAAAAAATTTGAAAAAATAGTTGCCAAACACTGGCCTATTTTAAAATATGACCGCATTTTGGGCTCGGTACTCCCTGACCGTCCCCAATTTGTTTACCGTAAGGCGCCCTCTCTCCGCGATAGCCTTGCCCCTGGGGTGTTAGATCCACCTATTGTAGCTGGTACTAAGCTTTTTAGCTTCCTGTCAGGTTTTTATGCCTGTGGTCGCTGTGCGACTTGCAGGCATGCTAAAAATAATCTGAAAAAACGGAAAGATTTTACTGCATCTGTTACGCACACTCAATATCAGATCAAGCAATTAATTACGTGTACAACGGAGGGTGTTGTATACATGCTTGAGTGTGATTGCGGTTTACAGTATGTAGGACGTACCTCACGAGCACTACATGTCAGAGTGGGTGAACATATTAGTAATATAAAAAGAGGAGTCAAGACACATAGTGTATCCAGGCATTTTAGAAATTTCCATCAACGTGATCCCAAATGTTTGAAATTTTGGGGGGTGGAAAAAGTACAGAGGCACTGGAGAGGTGGACATTACCTTCGACAACTTAGTCGCAGGGAATCTTTCTGGATTTTTGAAACCAAAGTAATGTCGCCTGCAGGTTTAAATGTAGACTTCGATCTTAATTGTTTTATTTCTAATAGATAATGCTTTTATGATATATATAATTTTTTCTGTTTTTGTATGTTATATTGAATTTTATTTTGATAGATTTTTGATTATTTTATGATGTATATGGCTGTTGCAGATTTTCGTGATGACCGTGTATGACGTCTTTATTTATTAACCATTTATTTATAATTTTCATTTTTAGGTGTTATCACCTTTTTGGAATTTTATTATGGGTGTGTTCCCTAAAAGAACATGTGTTGTGCAATTTGGGTTGGCTATGTTAGGACAGTGATATATTTTCTATGTCCTTTCCCCTTTATATTTGCACCTAGATTTAAAGTTTTATATATCTTAATTTTTTGGAGCTCTTTGTTCCTTTTTTTTTTTGATATTTTAAACTTTTATCTTTTTGGTTATCCTGTCTGCGGTAGACGGCTCCCTTGGCCAGCCAAATATTGTGGCATGTGAGATCAGCCTGGATTGGCTGATTCTTACTGGGAGGTTGATTCGCTGCAGGATGGTTACCATGACACTATTTTAGTTGCTGTGTTGCGAGACGTCTGTGTGCCATCCAACCCCACGCTGAGGAAGTCCCGCCTACTGGACGTAACGCGTACGGGGGGAGGAGCCACGCTAGACGTCATTCGCGGTCATCACCACAGTCTGTGTTACCACGCCGCTCTATCCATATGCTTTGAACGCTGACACTCGCGTCTGAGTGCCTTATTTGTGAGTAACATTTTTTGAGTTGTATATTTTAACATATTAAATAGTCTATACAGAGAGCACTAGATCGTTCTTTATTCTTGTCTTCCTATATGATGGAGTTTCCAGCCTGATATCCTGCTTTATGAGACCACTGTTTGATCGGAGTTTTCCCATGTGATTCTCATTTACTCTTTTGAGTACAAGCTGTGTGACCTCTAGTTAGGTCGAAGTTGTGAGGTGAGAGGCCAATCCTATTGTGGTGGAGGGATCTCTGGACACTTTTATATTCACTTTGCATATTATTATTGCTGGTTCACAAGCACTTATGGACTTTATGTTATGTTACTGATTTATGAATTTGATATGTGTTTATGACATGTATTCCACATAGTTTTTGTTGCGCTGCACTATTTTTATTTCAGATTAATCTTTTTATAACCTGACATGTTTTTTTTTTTTTATCATATTGGACTCCCTTCCAAAATGTAATATTTTGAACTAGGTTGGGCACAGTAATCGTTCGTTACGTTACCGACACTTCGTTCGGCCACTATCCGTGGTTTTGGCTTATTTAAGAGCCACAAAAGTAATTAGACATCTGCCATTTTTGATCAAGTATTGTGGATAATTTTTAAGTCTAGATGATGTGTTTGTAAAGAGAATGAAATGCAAACTTTTATCAGTGTAAAGGAGAGGACACTCAGCAGCTGCTTCCACATCTGTACTTTGGAGCACTATAGTGTGGGCCAACAGACCCGCTGTCAGGGTCACCTGTGGCCAGGTGACAGATGCACACCGTAGGGGGACAGGAGTGCACCGCGAGGTAGTGAACCCTATGGCTGGCTTCTGCGGATAGGAAACTGGGTGGTTGTGGAAAGCGGGACCAGAGGAGCACAACCGGGATCCAAACAGAAGCTAGAGCCAAGATTCCCCAGGGCGCGGAGTCTAAGACCCAGCTGGTCTTCTCCAGGGCCTCTAGTGGTGAGGATGTTAGCTGCAGGCTGGGACCAGGTCGCGGCCCCTGGAGTTTCCTAGCTCACGCCCCGTAGGATAAGGGGAAAAGAGGGGAAGCAGCAGCACACGATAAGAGAGAACCGAATAACAAGCTGAAGGTCAGGGGCCACAAGCAGACAAGGATAACGAAGAACGAGCCGAAGGTCAAGGGTCACGAGCAGACAGGGATAGTCGGGGACAAGCCAATAACGTAACAGAGAGACAGACGTAGCACACGGCAGGCAGGACCCCAAACACACAATGCCTAACAAACACGTTGATCAGCAAAGCAGGCTTGCAGTGCACAGGTTAATATAGTGTTCAGTGATAGGGCCTGGGGTGGAGTCAGGCTGGGAGGAGATTATAAAGGAAGCCAGGTGAAGGAGGTCTGGTCTCTAGATGAACACATGAGGAGGAAGGTAAGATGGCAGACAAACACTACTGCATATCCATGACAGTACCCTCCCTCTTATGGGCCCTCCCCGCCTGGACCCAGGCTTAAAGGGAAATCTCTGATGAAACCTTCTCAACAGATGAGGTGCAGCGACATCAGATGCAGCGATCCAAGACGCCTCCTCAGGACCAAAACCTCTCCAATGCACAAGGTACTGAAGAATGCCTCTGCAGAGCCGAGAATCCAGAACTTGTCTAACCTCGTACTTAAAATTATCCTCAGAGACCGAAAACGAGGTAGGGAGATGACAAGAAGATCTATTGAGGACCAAAGGCTCTCTAGGAATAAGCAAGGGCATGAGAGGATCAACAGGAATCTGAGGAGGGTCCCCTAGACCCTTAAAGGGGAACTGGTCATCTTGCACAGGACCATCAGACTGGGCAGATGTCAGTGGAACCCTGAAGTCAGGTTGGTTAGAAGGTGACATGTCGCCGGAGTCAAGCTGAATAGCTGAAGGACAAGCAGAATGTCCCGAACAAGAAAAAGTGAGAGGCTCACTGGGCATGGGCTGGACTGGCATAACTAGTACAGAGGCAGAGTGAATAGCTGAGTCAGGTGTAGCGACTACCTGAATCGCATCGCAAGACGTAGCGACTGCAGGACTTGTAGACAAGCTAGCCTGGCTGTGCGTCCAAGGGTGGTTAGGGACAGAGAAATGTAAATGGTTATGCAACCTGGAATGAATGACCGGCTCAGATTCACAGGGGGCAACCTTGAGTAGGCAGGACGAGGAACAGGAGGGACCCCAAGCCAGGATCTGTCCAGTAGTCCAGTCCACATGAGGAGAATGGAGCTGTAACCATGGGAGACCCAAAATTATAGGCGTTGAGGCCTTGGGTAAGATAAGGAAGGATATCCACTCCTGGTGGAGTGTCCCTACCGACATCTTAACAGGGAGGGTCTGGAAGCGGATAGGTCCCCCTGGGAGAACAGTACCATCAATCGCCAAGACCACCAATGGCGTGGTGAGGGGCAAAAGAGTAAGTCTCATGGACGATGCGATTTCCCAGTCCATGAAATTACCAGCGGCTCCGGAATCCAGATATGCTGAGACCGAATGAGAAGAAGCACCAACATGAAGGAACACAGAAAGCAGAAGACGAGAAGGGGAAGGTGATATTTCTGGGTCCAATACTCCACTTTCCAGATGAAGTGGACCCGAACGTTTTTCTGGACAAAGAGAGCAAGTGTCACGAAAATGACCTTTGCCCCCACAGTAAAGACACAGACCAAGAGTTCTGCGCCTAGCACGTTCCTCGGGGGATAGCCTGGTCCGACCCAGCTGCATGGGTTCCTCAGCTGGTAGGAGATGCTCTACGGGTCGAAGAGAGGGGAGCTCAGGCTGACTAAGAACCAAGGAGTGCTGGCGTTGCTTTTCTAAGGTCCTCTCCTGAAAGCAAATATCGATCTGGTTACACAAGGAGATAACGCCGGCCAGATCAGTGGGGATGGTTCTTCCAGCTAATTCATCCTTCACTCTATCAGACAGGCCATGCAAAAAGGTTGCGACTAAGGCCTCATTGTTCCAGCTCAACTCAGCCGACAGTATGCAGAAATGAAGGGCATACTGTCCCACAGAAGCAGACTCTTGGCGGAGACGTAAAAGGGCGCTGGCCGCTGAAGAGACACGAGCCGGTTCTTCGAAGATATTCCGAAAAAGTTTCAAGAAGCCAGACAGGCTAGAAACCACTGGATCATTCAGTTCCCACAGAGGGGCTGCCCAGGCTAAAGCTTCACCAGAGAGGAGGGAAATGATATAGGCTACCTTAGCCCGATCAGACAGGAAGTTTTGGGGCTGGAGCTCAAAATGAATCATGCATTGGCTAAGGAACCCCCTGCAAGCCTTGGAGTCCCCAGAGAAACGGGACGGAGCTGGCAGTTGTAGCGAGTGTGTGGCTGCGACTGGTGCAATAGGTGCAGCCGCTGATTGTATTTGAGGTTGCGGATTCAGGGTTCCCAAGGAGGCCTGAAGCTGCTCGAAGTGAGAAGCCAGATCCTGGAGGAATCGCATCACCTGAGTCTGATTCGATTCCTGGGTTTCAAGTCTGCAAACTATGCCCTGCAATGGATCATCCGCGGGTAGCGGGATGTCAGCCGGGTTCATGGCTGATCAAACTGTCAGGGTCACCTGTGGCCAGGTGACAGATGCACACCGTAGGGGGACAGGAGTGCACCGCGAGGTAGTGAACCCTATGGCTGGCTTTTGCGGATAGGAAACTGGGTGGTTGTGGAAAGCGGGACCAGAGGAGCACAACCGGGATCCAAACGGAAGCTAGAGCCAAGATTCCCCAGGGCGCGGAGTCTAAGACCCAGCTGGTCTTCTCCAGGGCCTCTAGTGGTGAGGATGTTAGCTGCAGGCTGGGACCAGGTCGCGGCCCCTGGAGTTTCCTAGCTCACGCCCCGTAGGATAAGGGGAAAAGAGGGGAAGCAGCAGCACACGATAAGAGAGAACCGAATAACAAGCTGAAGGTCAGGGGCCACAAGCAGACAAGGATAACGAAGAACGAGCCGAAGGTCAAGGGTCACGAGCAGACAGGGATAGTCGGGGACAAGCCAATAACGTAACAGAGAGACAGACGTAGCACACGGCAGGCAGGACCCCAAACACACAATGCCTAACAAACACGTTGATCAGCAAAGCAGGCTTGCAGTGCACAGGTTAATATAGTGTTCAGTGATAGGGCCTGGGGTGGAGTCAGGCTGGGAGGAGATTATAAAGGAAGCCAGGTGAAGGAGGTCTGGTCTCTAGATGAACACATGAGGAGGAAGGTAAGATGGCAGACAAACACTACTGCATATCCATGACACCCGCCTTTTTTGGGTGTCCCACACAGGTGCATCAGAGAATTTTTGTGGTGCCTCCATGTCAAAAAAATTACATCCAAATGTGAATACTAAACATATTTGGGGTCATAAATAATGCATTCTTCTTTAAATTCCGCACAAACACACACTTGTACCACACTTCCAAACAATTTAGCCTGTTTTTATTTTAACAATGAGATTTACAGTGTGATAAATAGACCTTTGGTTTTATTCTCATAGGGGAGAGAAGACTGGGAGGAGGACACTCCAGGGAGCACATGCACCCCACAACTTCCAAGCAACCCCAAACTCCCAAAGACCCACAACCGAAAGATGTGCAGGAAGTTGAGGTGGAGGAAGGAGAAGTGCAGGAAGGAGAGGTGGATGACGTTGTGGATCTGGTCACCACAACAGGTCAGTATCTGACACCACAGCTTAAGGTAAGCGAGGTAGGCCTGCAGAGTTATAATAATTTTTTATTTTGGTTTTTAGGGGATGTAAATGTTGTGAAGGATAGTACACGGTTCTCTGCTGACAGTGCCCTCCGCCTCATCCAGCAAGTGATGGAATGTAGCACGGAACTGGACCTAATAAACAAAGAATCCATGTGATGGAACAAACATTTAAAGACATTCTCGATGTTTTGGGGAGAATTCAATAAGCCATCCAAACACATTTGTTTTTAGAATTTTTTCAAATTTTTTGACTACCAAACCAGCCAAAAATTGAATATGCACACAGTGTGTCAACATGTGCTATCTGCCATCAGGGGATATCCATGTACGTCTTTTGTGGGTGCAACCCCTTCCTCGTATCAAAAGTCGGTGAACTGAGGAAGGGGATGCACCCCCAAAACACGTCCATTGATCACCCCTGATGGCAGATAGCACATGTTGACAATAGGGATCAGGATTGTAAACTTCCTATATGAAAAAAAAAAAAATGTGTGCATATTCAATTTTTGGCTGGGCAAGGGGTGGCAGGACCCCATATTAGGACGGGCACATAGAGACATAGTTTGTGTAAGTGAATGTCTCCGATTGCTCAGAGGTATCCAATGTTGTAATTTTTGAAATGCAACTGTTATTTTTGTATTTTCATAAGCCAAAAATTGCCGGGTTGGGGCCAGGCCAACCCCAAAGTAAAAAAAAAATAAAAAATGAAGAGAATGTGCACAGAGTAAAATATTTGACCACAAACAACGTGTAGCTTCTTTTTATAATACCCTCTAAGCTTATTTGGTTCTTTTGTAAGGTTACATAGTGAAATGGTTGTTATTTACTAAAGTAAAATACACTTGCCACTACAAATGCACAAAGACAAACTAGGAGACAGGAAAGAACAAATAATTAAAGGTTTAAACAAGATTTTTATTGGGATACTTAGACATAGGCTGGCATAGGAATTGCCCCCCTACCCGTGAAATAATCCATGTATTTGTCCCGAACCACACGGGCATTTTGGGGGGGCAAGCCAAGACGGGCAGATTCCAGGCCCGGAAGGGGATTTGCAGGGGAAAGTCCAGCCTCTGGCAAAACTGAGGCCATATATGAATTCGATTTGCGGCAAAGAAAATTGTGTAGCACACAGCAGCATAACACGACATAGTTTATTTTGTAGTCCGCCAAGTGGATGGAAGTCATAAAAAGGCGGAACCGGCTGGCCATTATGCCGAAGGCATTTTCAACGACTCTTCGGCCCCTGGCCAGCCGGTATGTTGAACACCCTCTTCTCTGGGGTCAGGGTCCTCTGTGGAAATGGCCTCATAAGATGCCGTCCGAGTCCGAAGGCTTCATCAGCCAAGAAAACAAAGGGGAGTCCTTCAATATTCCCTGCATCCGGTGGCAATGCAAGGTCGTCACTCTGGAGACGGAGGGCAAACTCCGTCTGGATGAAGGATCCCCCATTTGACATCCGGCCATTCTTCCCTACATCAACATAGAGGAATTCATACCGTGCTGACACCACCGCCATCAGCACAATGCTATGAAACCCCTTGTAGTTGTAGTAGTAGGACCCAGAACGGGGTGGCGGCACGATGCGGACGTGCTTCCCGTCTATGGCACCACCGCAGTTGGGGAAGTCCCACCGCGTGGCAAACTCTGATGCCACAGTCTGCCATTCCTGTGGCGTGGAAGGAAGCTGGGGAGTGAAACAAGATGAAATAATATTAGAAAAACAAAGTCATACATTACAAGGAAATTCTATCCCAAAAAATTAGAGGCCAACATCAATCTAATTATACGTTTATTAAGGTGTGTAAAAAAAGGATAATGGAAGGCTCATTTATCATATTCATCACCCCCTCTGATGGGCCATTACTAAATTATTTTGGGGGGGGGAGATGTGTTTGGCCACAGGATAGCATTGCAGTGGCGGTGCGTCCAGAGTGGGCGCTGGAGCACTGCCCCCTCTCTCCTGTGCCCATCACTCAGAACAATACATAGGTTCATGCGTTGCATGAACCTATGTATTGTCTATGCCGCACACTATTCAGGTGGATGGCCTCTTGTAAAGCGACCGACATATGAATCATTGCGGCATTTAGGGGGTTAAAATTGCATAGCAGAAACAGGTAGTAAAATAGTCTTGCAAATTACAACCTGAGGGATGTAATTGGCTTCCTAAAAGAAAAATCGGGGACGCAGGGAGGGGGGCATTCCTTGGGTAAACACTGACAGGCTGCTCTGCCAATCATGTTCACCAAGTCTGTTTAATGGTAACATGATTGGCTGATGCAACATGAAGGGAAGGAGAAGACATCAAGGACAGAAGAAGGATGGCGCTGACCACAAGAAGGTAAGTGCAGGGCTGGGGGGAAACTGGCTGCATTAGAGGGGACTAAATGGCTGCATTTGAGGGAACAAAATGGCTGCATTGGAGGGGACAACTGGGGGCGTTTAATAGGCAACAGAGCAAAAAAGGAGGAAGTTTATTTCCTAAATTGGGGTTTGAACCCCCCAACATTTGGAGCAACAGGCGCCCCTGCTGGAAAAGTTAGTGAAGGGAAATATTTAGGGAGGAGAAAAAAGGGGCAATCTAAAGCTTCCAACATGCATGGGGACAAAGGGGACATTCTCAGCATATTACAATCATGGTAATTAGGGAAGGATGAAAGAAATACAATACATTAGCATACATGTAATACCTAAAATGTGATGTTAAGGGAGCAAACTTACCCTAATATAGTCCTCCTGCAGGACTTGGATGATGGCAGAACAGGTGTCTGGCATTATGAGGCCCAGAGCCTGGGGGGAGATGCCTGTGGTGAACTTCAAGTCCTGAAGACTTCTCCCTGTCGCCAGGTAACGCAACGTGGCGATGAGCCTCTGCTCAGCACTGATGGCTTCCCGCATAACGGTGTCCTTCCTGGTAATATAGGGGGACACCAAAGCCAACAGTTCCTGAAAAACGGGGTCAGACATCCTCAGAAAATTCCTGTAGTCCTCAGGATTATTCTCGACGATCTCCCGCAGCAGAGGCATGTGGCAGAATTGGTCCCGCTGGAGCAACCAATTCTTGGTCCATAAACTCCTCCTCACACCATTCATGGACTGGTCTTGGTCCAAAACAAGCAGACCAACACCAAGTGCACGCACAG
The DNA here is from genome assembly GCA_029206835.1 of Rana muscosa. NCBI lineage: Eukaryota > Metazoa > Chordata > Amphibia > Anura > Ranidae > Rana > Rana muscosa. The sequence continues at coordinate 5,327,328 of CM055127.1, read as the reverse complement.
CACGAACTCGACGACGAGAACGTCCAGGCGACATGGCTAGGAAACGGTCGTCTAATCAGAACGTACAGAACAGAACGCACTTTAGAACAGCAAGGCCTATGAATAACGAAATGAAAATCAGAAACGAACAGGCAAGAACGCACTGTAAAACAGATACGACCTGCCTAGACGCCCTGAAAGTCAAGATACGAACCCACAAGCACAAACTGAACGGCAGAAAACGATCTGAAAAGTACGAAGACTGAAAAGCGCGAATCATCTCTTCCCAAACTTTTACTTCACACGCGGTAACACGAGATCAGCAAAAGCAGCCCAAGGGGTGGCGCCAAGAAAAAGATCTTCCCCTTTATAGTGCCGTCGTACGTGCTGGACGTGAGCGCGGAGAACAACGAGGAAATTGGGAAATGACAGTGTGTACGCATAGAAAGCTTGACGAGAAAATCGACAAGCTTAACAAGAATCTCGTCGAAAAAAAACGACGTGTTTTTTACGACGAGAAACTCGGTCGTGTGTACGAGGCCTCACTCTTTAGAGAAAAGGGATTTCTTCCAGGAGAAGTTTATTTTCCCTCACACGAATACATGTGTCAGGGTTATGTGTGTTAATCCTTTCTTTTCCCTCTGCAGGAGAGCATCCCATCGAGACCACTGAGTATGGGGTGGGTCTTAGTCAGGATGGGTGGGAAAAGTAAAATGTGAATATGTGATTCCAAGTTATGGTTTAATGCGGTTGTTTTTCTCTTTTGTCTTTATTCCCCTTTTATTACAGGGCTCAGACACAATGTTTCAGTTGGGTAGTTTTTTCCTAAAAGTTTTATTTTTGTACAATTGTTAGTTGGTCTCTGGATTGGATTATGTCAGCCGTGAGGGCATGATTTACTCCAGACACAGGGGACCAGTGTCAAACCACCAGGGGGAGAGTCTAGCGGGTATGTACTTTCCCGGGTGTAATTTGAACTTGGCAGAGACATCAGTGATGTGTAATTCCCTGCAGCCCAGCAGGTGGCGCTGTCGCCCTGGGCTGGGGTTGAATCATTGCTGTGCCTCCTTTTTGTCCTTCCTCGGCAGCGGCATGGTGGGGCGGGGAACCTGCCGTGCTTGCTGGGAGAGGGTATAAAGGGGCCGGCCATATTTGTCATGGGGTCGAGTCCCAGGCACCTTCAGCCTGTGGGCGGTGGTTCGTGTCGGTTCTCTAGGCGGGCCTAGGCCTAGAGGACAGCCGGAGGTCGTGTTCCATCCCAGGCACCTTTAGCCTGGGGTGAGGTATTAGGATGGAGGTCTGGAGCTCAGTGCCCAACACTGAGTTCCGCGAGGGAAGGAGATCCTAGGGTACCCAGGGATTGGGTACCCGAATCCGGAAGGCGTAATGGACCGGGGGGAGCTCCTCACTCGAAGACCTGGTGCAGCATATTGCCAGTGACGGGTGAGCCTCTCATCGGAGACCGCCTGGAAGTAAATCCCCCCCCGCTCAGAGACCGCAACTCACTTTCAGGGAGGGGAAAGTGGAGAGCGCATTGTGTCTGGGCCTACTCGCATCGCATCCACATCTCCTTTTCTGTTCTGTTTCTACAAGGGAGTTCAACTGATTGTGTTCATTCGAGAAGGTTAAAGGAGTATTGAACTTTAATGGTGTGGGGCTCAATTCCTGACAGACATTGTTCAAGGTAACTCTCGGTGGAGGCTCCGGGTGCACAGCACTGACCCGAAGGTAAAAGAACTTTGCTTACACCACACTGACACCTGTGGTTAAAGCCAGGCGTGGTGTCCCCGCTCCCTTCCCCTCTGAAGGTAGCCCTAGACAAGAGACAGACGAGCTGAAGAATAAGAGGGGAGTGAGGAGGGTGCTACACATACTTGTTATATTCACTTTGGAACCTAAGGGCCCTTTCACACGGCTTTCCGATCAGGTCCGCCTGTCAGTTTTTCAGGTGGACCTGATCGGATGCTCCATTCACCCCTATGGGGGGGGCGGATGTCATCTGTGACATGTCCACTGACACCCGCTGCAATCTGATCCTGTCCGCCAAATCCAGATGGATGGTTACCCTGTTTTCCATCTGTCTGGAGGATTGAATCAGATCGGATGAAAACAGACAGGCGGTCTGTTTTCATCCGATCTCCCCATAGAGAATAGGGATGAGCTGAACACCCCCCGGTTCGGTTCGCAGCAGGACATGCGAACAGGCAAAACATTTGTGGGAACACCGTTAAAGTCTATGGGACACGAACATAAAAAATCTAAAGTGCTAATTTTAAAGGTTAATATGCAAGTTATTGTCATAAAAAGTGTTTGGGGACCTGGGTCCTGCCCCAGAGGACATGTATCAATGCAAAAAAAAGTTTAAAAACTGACGTTTTTTCGGGAGCAGTGATTTTAATAATGCTTAAAGTGAAACAATAAAAGTGAAATATTCCTTTAAATTTCATACCTGGGGGGTGTCTATAGTATGCCTGTAAAGTAGCGCATGTTTCCCGTGTTTATAACAGTCCCTGCACAAAATGACATTTCTAAAGGAAAAAAAGTAATTTAAAACTACTCGCGGCTATAATGAATTGTCGGGTCCCGTTAATACAGATAAAAGTCATTGAATAAAAACAGCATATTTGGTTCGGGAACCCCGAACCAAAAAAAAAAAAAAATGCGTGGGGGTCCCCCCAAAATCCTGCCCGCAGACCCCCACAACCACTGGGCAAGGGTTGTGGGGATGAGGCCCTTGTACCCATCAACATGGGGACATTCTCCCCATGTTGAGGGCATGTGGCCTGGTACGGTTCAAGAGGGGGGGGCGCTCTCTCGTCCCCGCCTTTTCCTGCCAGGTTGCGTGCTCAGATAAGGGTACGGTATGGATTTTTGGGGGGAACCCCACGCCATTTTTTTATTTTGCCACCGGATTCCCCTTAAAATCCATACCAGACCTGAAGGGCCTGTATGGATTTTGAGGGGGACCCCTACGCCATTTTTTTAAATTTGGCGCAGAGTTCCCCTTAATATCCATACCAGACCTGAAGGGCCTGGTAATGGAATTTGGGGGACCCCAACGCATTTTTTTATTTTATTTTGGTTCGGGGTTCCCCTTAATATTCATACCAGACCCAAAGGGCCTGGTAATGGACTGGGGGGGAACCCATGCTGTTTTTTTCATTGACTTTTATCTGTATTGCTGGGACCCGACAATTCATTATAGCCGCGAGTAGTTTTGAATGACTTTTTTCCTTTAGAAATGTAATTTTGTGCAGGGACTGTAATAAACACGGGAAACATGCGCTACTTTACAGGCATACTATAGACACCCCCAGGTACGAAATTTAAAGGAATATTTCACTTTTATTGTTTCACTTTAAGCATTATTAAAATCACTGCTCCCGAAAAAACTGCAGTTTTTAAAACTTTTTTTTGCATTCATACATGTCCCCTGGGGCAGGTCCCAGGTCCCCAAACACTTTTTATGACAATAACTTGCATAATAACCTTTAAAATGAGCACTTTCGATTTCTCTTATAGACTTTTAAAGGGTGTTCCGCGGCTTTCGAATTTGCCGCAAACACCCCAAATTGTTCGCTATTCGCCGAATGGGCGAACAGCCAATGTTCGAGTCAAACTCATGTTCGACCCGAACATAAAGCTCATCCCTAATAGAGAAGAGGGGGACTCTGACAGGTCTATCTCAGCACAGTGAGCAGGGACAGACTGTCATCCGCCTGCTCAGCGGGGATCAGCGAATCGACCCCCCGCTGAGAAAATGGAGTCCGTCAAATGGACAAGCCTGTGTGAAAGGGGCCTAATGGGTTGATCCTGTGAATTGTGCAAAAAAGGCTGTTTGATTCTGTCTTCTTTGTTCCTCCTATTCTTCCAATGTCCCCAATCCATCTCCTGATAAGACAGAGCCTTTGGAGTCACTCTGCACATGCTCAGTTTGGTGTGTATTTCTAGAGTTTTTTTTCTTCGGAGGGAGCATGTGATCAGCACAGGGCCAATCAGCACTATGCAGACAGAGAGTCAGGGGTCATGCAGCCTCATAGGACATTGAGGAGAATTAAAACTACTCCTACAAGCTTTAACCAGACACTGATAGAAGTCACAAGACTGCTATATACTGCTGATGAGAAAGGGTATTTGGCAGTTTATAGTCACTAGAATAAATGCATTTCCATGTTCTGTGTACTGTGGAAGACCAGATATAGTGAATGCAGGGCACTGGATTTAGTAATAATATTGAAGATATTAGGAAGAAGATCATGTATACTTGACTTTACAGTGGAATGTATCATAATATTCTGCTGTGCTGCTGATCTCTGGCTGCTGCAGGTTTCCAACACTTCCGGGTGTGTTCCCAAGCAATGCATTGTGGTTCCCCCCTACCACATCAGGACCCGGGTCTGAACCTGCCATCTCTATGGTGCCTGGCTGTGACTTTTCTTGCTGTGCCACCAGGGATGCTGGACATCTCCCTGCCTGATTCTTCGGACAACCTTACACGGTGTATGGATTCTCTTAAACCTTGAACCCTTTGATTCTCCCCTAAACGTCCTAATTTAAGCCATGTCCCTGCATTTCCTGTTTGCCAAATTATTGTGCTCTCTCCAGCCCAGATACCTGCTGCTATCCTTATCTTCATTACCACTCTTTACCAACCCTTGGCTTGTTCGTCAACTAAGCTTCTGTCTGATCCCATCCAGCTACTAATTGTTACTGACCCTGTTGGCTTGTTTACTGACTACGCTTCTGCATGATCCATACTGGCTTTATATGCTACTGGACCCAAACTTCCTCGTCTCCTGGTAGGTCAATACTGAGGCCCATGACAAGGTAATAACACCAATTACAATCTGTATCCACCATCAGGAGCTCTGGTAAATACTGGTTAGTGCTTACACCTTGCACCTCAGGCAAGCCAGCATCATTGTCAAGGCTGGGCTCAGCCCTTTCTTCTCTGAGCTGGCCGCTCAGCTGTCGGTTAATCGTCAGCTCCTATCTCTCCACAGTGACTCACCTGTTGATGATTTCCTGCTCGTCAGTCCTTCTTACTTAAGCCATCCAGCCCAGATGATCTCTGCCTGGTCAACATCACAGAGACTATATCCTGCGTTCCTGTTAAAGACTTGCTTGGCTGAAGTTCCTTCTGGCTCCAGATCCTGCTTGCTGTTCCACTACGCCGATTCCTGGCCTCCTGACTTTCTGGCTTGTCTGACTATCTGTTTTGGTTACCAAACTTTGGCTATGTTTTGACTACGTTTGTTCTATTTACTTTTATTATTAAACAAGTGTGATTTAATTGTACTTCTGTCTTGGTCTGATTTTCATGGTTTCTGACAGTAGGTGAAGGCCATGAATTCAGAAGATGCAGTCAATCCACCTGTTGGTAATATTTTTTCCAGATTGGATGAGCAGGATCACCGTATGGATCAGTTTGCCATAGCATTACAAACGCTCCTGAGTCGCACGGCTCACCTGGAATCTCCCACTATGGCTGCTCCGGTACAACCTGTGTTGCAGGCCGTCCCTGCTTCTGCTCCAGTCTCTGTGCAGGCACCCACCTCGTGTATTACCTCTGTAAGAGTCATGTCTGGTTCTGCTCCGCATCCCCAGCGATTTGGGGGCGATCAAGTCCAATGCAGAGGGTTTCTAGACCAGGTTGAGATATGTAACGGCAATCCCAATACGAAAGGGGTTAACGCCATTTCGGATATTCCCTTTCCGAACATAAGGCAGCTACTTAAACTCCATAGTCAGGCGAACGAGATCCATAATGATAATTCCCCCCTAATAACGAGACACAGCTCTGTTGTTAGGTTTCCAGCAGGTCTGACAAACTTTATTGAGAAAAGCAGGCTGTTATATACACTAAAAGAATACTGTAGTCCAAATGAACTCCACCAACAACATCACACAATGGTTCCCAAATACACATTATTCTGACATTCCTTAGCAGACAACAGGTGAGTTCATTAACTAATCCCTTCACAGCTTAAATGCCTAATATGCATGACCTTTACGTTTCCCAGACTGGCTGTCTGCTACCTTACAATATCATAAATACACCTTTGACCAGACCTAATTTACATGAGTTAATTATCACACTCCACAATGAAAAGATCTTTAGAAGATAGCCTGGAATTACACAGGCAGCCAGGTGGTTGGAGACGATGACATTAACATCTTTCAATTAACCTGTTGAGTTCAGAATCAACCACCAGTAAATAGTTAATATACTTATATCCTGGGGAATATTGTGGATTAATATTACAGACCCATTTTAAAGCAATCCAAGACATATTCTGAATGTCCATTATTTTCTGGCTCATACTTTTCTAAGAGCTTCTGGGTTCCACGGGCCCTCCCAATACATCTCTCCCCTTTCGGGAGGAGACTAACACAGGAGGAGACCCCAGACGGGTTGACTCCAAAGTTAGTCCATAGTTCCATTCCTCTAATGCCTGGACAACCCATCAGCATTGCCATTTTGCTTACCGGGTCAGTAGCTGATGGTGAAGTTGTAAGGCTGCAGGGCGAATAATGGAATTCAGTTCTGGAACTGTCACTTGCTTTGCTCTCTCAATGGCTCCCAAAACTTGTTGCTGATGCTCTTGGGAGAGGTAAGGCAAAACCTGGGCGCAAATCCCATTTAATCTAATGACAATTTCAGCCTGTTTGTGCATTTCCATGTTCAAGCCATGGGACATCTCATAATACATGACGTAGTGTCGTTGCATCTCTGATTTCTCCCTGGCCAACTTGTAACCTTCCAATTGTAGACTGTGATATTGTGCCTGATCTAAGGTACCTTTTGGGGGAGATAGTCTTACCCGGGTCTCAGCAGCAAGCGGGTCGGTTCCAGTAGCACGAGTCTGGGCACAGGTAGTCACTGGGTTGCCTTCAGCGGGGCCCATCGGGGCGTAAGCAGAAACGAGGGGGGCCAAATCATTCACCAGTAGTACACCTGCTGGCAAATCCTTCATCACCCCCACATTCACGTGTCCCGAACCAACCCCCCAATCCAGGTGAACATGGGCAACGGGTAGCCGGAAGACGGTGCCTCCCGCTACTCTTACGAAGATAGCCTGGACTCATTTACATTACACAGGCAGCCAGGTGGTTGGAGGTGATGACATTAATATCTTTCAATTAACCTGTTGAGTTCAGAATCAACCACCAGTAAATAGTTCTTTTACTTATATCCTGGGGAATATTGTGGATTGATATTACAGACCCATTTTAAAGCAATCCAAGACATATTCTGAATGTCCATTATTTTCTGGCTCATACTTTTGTAGCGATACCTCCAACTAAGAAGGCCGCAGATTTAGTTTGGGGCCTGAAGAACAGCTCCGCCAACCCCCGGCAAAGTACTCGACCCCCTACTGGCACAGTTAGTTACGGCAGCAATAAACTCTTATACTGTATGAGCAATTCAACATCGAGACGATAATAGTATAAAAAGGGTATAAGATTTACTTAAGCTTTTGATAAGAAAGGGGTTAACATTTATAACAGTTCACAGATAGTATATATATATATTGCAGAGCCCTGCAGCACTAACACACTATGCATATGAAGTGAACAGTAATAAGTGCGCCAAGTGGGCGACCGTTAACTAGGCGCCCTGTGGCGCAGTAACCAAACAAATTAGCAAACTGACCAGGCCTGGTTCAGATATCTACAACTTAGTCTATTGGGAATAAGGTTCTTTTCTTCACCGGCAGGTCTTTAACGGTGGTGCACATTAACAGAGTATGATTTGTAATCCAATGGGAAATGTAAAGATGGGGTGAACACTGTATTATATAAAGTGTTAGTACCGCTCCTTTAAGGTCCTCTAATGAGAGTATCAAGAACAACTTGCGGGCCACGGCAGTCTATAGGCCTATTCGCAACAACAGTATATATTTTGGGCATACGCCCTCTCACCCGCCCGGACAGGGTCCCAGTCCGGGGAACTTCCACCGACTGTATCACACACACACACAGTGTCCCCAACGATCGGGTCCTCAATCCGGTCCCGGCTGTAGACAAACAAGGTTCGGAGCCACCCAGGCTCGCAGTGGGGTGGAAGGCTCTTTGGTGCTGCGCAAGGTCTCAGGCTTCAGGCCTTGCACTCCGACACATCCGCACAGGAGGATCAGTCTCTGAAGTCTCGTGTCCCAAAGAGGCCGAGCGCAGCCGCGCCTTCTCCTTATATAACCCCTCCCATGAGTCTCTGCGGTGAACACTACCGAATGGGTTTCTGGGTGATGTAGTCTCCGGGAAGTAAAAGGGGAACACCCCGCTACACTTTCTAAGAGCTTTTGGGTTCCACGTTACAAGATATACTTTGAGATGCTGCCCCAGGCGTTTCCCAAGGACAGAAGCAAAGTATGTTTCGTGACATCTTTGCTTTCTGAGAGAGCCTTGGCCTGGGTAAACCCTCTATGGGAGATGCAAAAACCCATTGTCCTGAGTTACCCAGATTTTGTGGCTTCCTTAAAAAGGGTATTTGACGTTCCCGCATGCACCGCTTCTGCTGCCAAGTGCCTCATGTCCATCAAACAGAGTATGTGTCGGGTCACCTGTGGCCAGATGACAGATGCACACCATTGGGGGTCAGGAGTGCACTACAAGGTAGTGAACCCTATGGCTGACTGCTGCGGATGGGATACTGGGTGGTTGTGGAAAGCGGGACCAGTGGAGCACAACAGGGATCCACAGAAAGCTAGAGCCAAGATTCCCCAGGCTGCGGAGTCCAAGACCCAGCAGGTTTTCACCAGATCCTCTAGTGGTGAGGATGTTACGCTGCAGCTGGGTCCAGGTCGCGGCCCCTTGAGTCCCCTAGCTCACGCTCCGTAGGGTAAGGAGGATAGAGGGGAAGCAGCAGCACAGGATACAAGAATAGTGAGGGGACAGGCCAAGGTCAGGGCAACAAGCAGACAAGGATAAACGAAGTTCAAGCCGAAGGTCAAGGTCACAAGCAGACAGGGATAGTCGGGAACAAGCCAATATTGGTAACAGAGAGACAGACGTAGCACACGGCAGGCAGGAACCCAAACACACGATGCTTAAACAAACACGTTGATCAGCAAGGCAGACTTGCAGTGCACAGGTTAATATAGAGTTCTGTGATAGGGCCTGGTGTGGAGCCAGACTGGGAGGAAAGATTATAAAAGCAGCCAGGTGAGGAGAGTCTGGCCTCTAAGGTGAACACATGAGGAGGAAGGTAAGCTGACAGACAAACATTACTGCATATCCATGACAGTACCCTCCCTCTTATGGGCCCTCCCCCTCCCCCACCTTGGCCCAGGCTTAAAGGGAAATCTCAGATGAAACCTCCTCAACAGACGAGGTGCAACGACCTCAGATGCAGCGATCCAAGACACGTTCTCAGGACCAAAACCTCTCCAATGCACAAGATACTGAAGAATGCCTCTGCAGAGCCGAGAATCCAGAACTTGTCTAACCTCGTACTTTAGATTATCCTCAGAGACCGGAACCGAGGTAGGGAGATTACGAGAAGATTTATTGAGGACCAAAGGTTCTCTAGGAATAAGCAAGGGCATGAGAGGATCAACAGGAATCTGAGAAGGGTCCCCCAGACCCTTAAAGATGAACTGGGCATCTATCACAGGACCGCCAGACTGGGCAGATGTCAGTGGAACTCTGAAGTTAGGTTGGTTAGAAGGTGACATGTTACAGGTGTCAAGCTGAATAGCTGAAAGACAAGCAGAATGTCCTGAATAAGAAAAAGTAGGAGACTCACTGGGCATGGGCTGGACTGGCATAACTAGTACAGAGGCCGAGTGAATAGCAGAGTCAGGTGTAACGACTACCTGAATCGCATCGCAAGGTGTAGCGACTGCAGAACTTCTAGACAAGCTAGCCTGGCTGTGCGTCCAATGGTGATTAGGGACAGACAAATGTAAATGGATATGCAAACTGGAATGAATGATCAGCTCAGGTTCACAGGGGGTAACCTTGGGTAGGCAGGAAAAGGAACAGGAGGAACCTAAAGCCAGGATCTGTCCAGTAGTCCAGTCAACGTGTGGAGAAGGGAGCCGTAACCATGGGAGATCCAAAATGATAGGAGTTGAGGCCTAAGGTAAGATAAGGAAGGATATCCACTCCTGGTGGAGTGTCCCTACTGACATCTTAACAGGGAGGGTCTGGAAGCGGATAGGACCCCCTGGGAGAACAGTGCCATCAATCGCCAAGACCACCAAGGGCGTGGTGAGTGGCAAAAGGGTAAGTCTCATAGAAGATGCAATTTCCCAGTCCATGAAATTGCCAGCAGCTCCGGAATCCAGATATGCTGCGATCGAATGAGAAGAAGCAGCAACATGAAGAAACACAGAAAGAAGAAGACGAGAAAATGAGGGTGAAATTTCTGGGTCCAATACTCCACTTTCCAGATGTATTGGACCCGAACGTTTTTCCGGACAAAGAGAGCAAGTGTCACGAAAATGACCTTTGCCCCCACAGTAGAGACACAGGCCTAGAGTTCTGTGCCTAGCACGTTCCTCTAGGGATAGCCTGGTCCGGCCCAGCTGCATGGGTTCCTCAGCTGGCAGGAGATGCTCCACGGGTTGAAGAGAGGGGAGCTCAGGCTGACTAAGGACCAAGGAGTGCTGGCGTCGCTTTTCTAGAGTCCTTTCCTGAAAGCGAATATCGATCTGGTTACACAAGGAGATAACTGCGTCCAGATTAGTGGGAATGGTTCTTCCTGCTAATTCATCCTTCACTCTATCAGAAAGGCCATGCAAAAAGGTTGCAACTAAGGCCTCATTGTTCCAGCTCAACTCAGCCATCAGAATGCGGAAATGAAGAGCATACTGTACCACAGACTCTTGGTGGAGACGTAAAAGGGCACTGGCTGCTGAAGAGACATGAGTCGGTTCTTTGAAGATATTCCAAAAAAGTTTCAAGAAGTCAGACAGGCTAGAAACCACTGGATCATTCAGTTCCCACAGAGGGGCTGCCCCGGCTAAAGCTTCACCGGAGAGGAGGGAAATGATATAGGCTATCTTAGCCTGATCAGACAGGAAGTTTTGGGGCTGGAGCTCAAAATGAATCGTGCATTGGCTAAGGAACCCCCTGCAGGCCTTGGAGTCCCCAGAGAAATGGGACGGAGCTGGCAGTTGTAGTGAATGTGTGGCTGCGACTGCGACCGGAATAGGTGCAGCCGCTGATAGCGGTTGAGGTTGTTGAACCGAGGGTCCTAATGAGGCCTGAACCTGTTCAAAATGGGAGGCCAAATCCTGAAGGAATCGCATGACCTGGGTCTGATTAGATTCCTGGGTCTCAAGTCTGCTGACTATGCCCTGCAATGGATGATCTACGGGAAGCGGCACGTCAGCCGGGTCCATGGCTGATCAAACTGTCAGGTCACCTGTGGCCAGATGACAGATGCACACCGTTGGGGGTCAAGAGTGCACCACAAGGTAGTGAACCCTATGGCTAACTGCTGCGGATGGGATACTGGGTGGTTGTGGAAAGCGGGACCAGTGGAGCACAACAGGGATCCACAGGAAGCTAGAGCCAAGATTCCCCAGGGCGCGGAGTCTAAGACCCAGCAGGTTTTCACCAGAGCCTCTAGTGGTGAGGATGTTACGCTGCAGCTGGGTAAGGAGGATAGAGGGGAAGCAGCAGCACAAGATACAAGAATAGTGAGGGGAAAGGCCAAGATCAGGACAACTAGCAGACAAGGATAAACGAAGGACAAACAGACAGGGATAGTCGGGAACAAGCCAATATCGGTAACAGAGAGACAGACGTAGCACACGGCAGGCAGGAACCCAAACACACAATGCTTAAACAAACACGTTGATCAGCAAGGCAGACTTGCAGTGCACAGGTTAATATAGAGTTCTGTGATAGGGCCTTGGGTTGAGCCAGACTGGGAGGAGAGATTATAAAAGCAGCCAGGTGAGGCGAGTCTGGCCTCCAAGGTGAACACATGAGGAGGAAGGTAAGCTGACAGACAAACATTACTGCATATCCATGACAGTATGAGAACTGTTGCCGATTACGTCATCAAATTCTGTACTCTGGCAGCAGAGGTTGCTTGGAACAATGAGGCCCTCATGGCTGCTTTTTCTCATGGTCTCTCGGATACCATCAAGAATGAGATTGCAGCCCGAGATATACCCACTGAGCTGGAGAGGTTGATCACATTTGCCATCCTCATTGACTCCAGACTCAGAGAGACTCTCTTTTAAGGACCGCTTGTGGAAGCCTCCTGTACATTTGTTTTCGAGCTTTGCAGTCCCATCCTTGCCTCCCTCACCTCCCATGCCTCCTGGTACAGAGTTGGTCAGTGAGGGTGAACCCATGCACTTGGGCTTCACACGTCTCTCTGCGGATGAGAGAGCCCTTAGGAGAAGGGAGGGATTGTGCCTTTATTGTGGCCAGGCAGGTCACTTTTTGAAGTCTTGTCCTACCCATCGAGGGAACGCTCGAACCTTGACAGACCTTAGGTGGCGTGGTTTCGTCCCCAGTTATCCAGAAGGATAAGCCCCTGGTTCCAGTTACCCTTTTTTGGGCTGAGTCATCCATTGAGATACATGCTCTAATCGACTCTGGGGTTGCAGGCCTGTTCATTAATGCTGCCTTTGTATCAAAGCACTCGATTCTGCTGCAGCTGCGTGCCACTCCACTTGCCATTGAGGCTCTTGACGGGAGACCTCTACATTCTGCCAATGTGACTCATGAGACTGTTCCTTTGTCCATGGCCAAAGGGGCTCTTTATCATGAAATAATTAAATTCCAAGTTATTTCCTCACCTAAATTTCCGCTGGTTATTAGTTATCCTTGGTTACAGAGGCACAATCCCTCTTTCGAATGGCAATAAGACATGCTTTTAGAAGGTGGCTAAGGTCCTGTGCATCTCTTCACTCTCCGCCCTGCCGGAGGAGTACTATGATTTTAGCAATGTCTTTGACAAAAGTCAAGCCGGTAGTTTGCCTCCACACCGGTCGTATGATTGCCCAATTGACCTTCAACCTGGTGCCATACCCCCTCATGGCCGGGTTTACCCTTTGTTGATCTCGGAGGATAGGGCCATGGAGGAGTATGTTGCAGATGCACTTTCTCAAGGTTTCATCCGCAAATCCTCGTCTCCTGCCGGTGCTGGTTTCTTCTCTGTGAAGAAGAGTGGTGAACCAAGACCTTGTATTGATTATAGGGGTCTCAATTGTCTCACGATTAAGAATGCTTGTACAATTCCATTGATTACAGAGTTATTTGACTGCCTCAAGGGAGCAACGGTTTTCACAAAGCTTGATTTGAGAGGGGTATACAATCTCGTGAGGATTAAGGAGTGTGACGAATGGAAAACTACGTTTAATGAGAAACAGGCCATTATGAGTACCTCGTAATGCCATTTGGCCTTTGCAACGTTGCAGCAGTTTTCCAGGAATTTATCAACGATGTCCTCCGAGATTTGTTGCAGTTACAGTGCCTTGCAAAAGTATTCACCCCCCTTGGCTTTTTACCATAGGTGTGCACAGCCTATTGCATTAGGGTGTGCAGCTCAAACACATATGTGTATGCATGTGTATTTATACTGATGGTGTCAGTTGAGCAGTGGATGGTGTCAGTAGGGCAGTGGATGGTGTCAGTAGTTTTTATTTTTATTATTTTTTACAATTTTATTTTTTGTATTTGTTTTTACAGTTTTTTTTAGGAGCCGCATCACCATCCCCACAGTGAAACATGGTGGTGGCAGCATCATGCTGTGGGGATGTTTTTCAGCAGTCAGGACTTGGAAACTGGTCAGAGTTGAGGGAAAGATGGATGGTGCAAAATACATGGATATTCTTGAGCAAAACCTGTACCACTCTGTGTGTGATTTGAGGCTAGGATGGAGGCTCACCTTCCAGCAGGACAATGACCCCAAATACACTGCTAAAGCAACACTTGAGTGGTTTAAGGGGAAACATGTAAATGTGTTGGAATGGCCTAGTCAAAGCCCAGACCTCAATCCAATTGAAAATCTGCGGTCAGACTTAAAGATTGTTGTTCACAAGCGCAAACCATTCAACTTGAAGGAGCTGGAGCAGTTTTGCAAGGAGGAATGGGCAAAAATCCCAGTGGTAAGATGTGGCAAGCTCATAGAGACTTATCCAAAGCAACTTGGAGCTGTGATAGCCGCAAAAGGTGGCTCTACAAAGTATTGACTTTAGGGGGGGGGGGGGTGAATAGTTATGCACATTTACTTTTTTTCTGTTATTTTGTCCTATTTGTTGTTTGCTTCACAATAAAAAAAAAAATCTTCAAAGTTGTGGGCATGTTATGTAAATTGATGCAAATCCTCAAACAATCCATGTTAATTCCAGGTTGTGAGGAAACAAAACATGAAAAAGCCAAGGGGGGTGAATACTTTTGCAAGGCACTGTATGTATGGTGTTTTATCTTGGTGATATCCTCATATTTCCAAGTCCCTAGAGAGCCACCACACAGATGTCTGTCGTATTTCGAAAGTTGAGAGAAAATCTCTATTGTAAGTTGGAGAAGTGCGAGTTCCATCGTAAACAGGTTCAATTCCTGGGTTATGTAATTTCCACTGCTGGTTTTTCAATGGACCCAGAGAAACTTTCAGCAGTCCTACAGTGGCCCAGACTCGTGGGTAAACGTCCTCTGCAACGTTTTCTAGGCTTTGCCAATTATTATTGGAAGTTTATTCATAACTTCTCGTCCCTGGTCAAACCCCTGACTAATATGACCAGAAAAGACGGTAACCCACAAAGTTGGTCTCTGGACTCTGTTAAGGCCTTTGAGAGTCTCAAGGCTGCCTTTGTTTCTGCTCCTGTGTTGGCACATCCTAATGCTACGTTACCCTTTATGCCCTTCTGTCTCAACGTCCTACCTCTGAGAGCGTTATGCATCCGTGTGACTACTTTTCAAGGAATTGTCACCTGCGGCGTGCAATTACAAGATTGGGGACAGAGAGTTGATTAGCGATCATTTTAGCCCTTAAGGAACTGAGGTATCTCCTTAAAAAGGTACCACTGTGCCGGTTCTCATTCTTACTGACCATAAGAATCTCACATTCTTGTCTGAGGCTAAACGCCTCTCTCCCAGAAGGGCACGATGGGCTCCTTTTCTTGTCAAGTTTCCATTACATTGTCTCATTCTTACCCGGTACTAAGAATGTAAAGGGCTGACACTTTGTCGCAACAATTTTCCTCCACTTCCAAGATGGAGTCGGTTCCGGTACCTGTGATTCCTCCTGATCGTATTTTGGCTATGGTTGGCACCAGTTTCACTTCCCCTTTGGGTGACAAAATTATTGCTGCTCAGGTCCATGCTCCTCCTGAGAAACCTTTTGACCGCTGCTTTGTCCCTGAGAGTCTCCGTACTGCCGTGCTCCAGACGTACTATTCTCCCAGGGCTGCTGGCCACCCTGGAAAGAATCAACTCTTTTGGGCCATTCCTCAACAATTCTGGTGGCCTAGTCTATGTACTGATGTAGCCGCCTTCGTAGTCACTTGTTCCGTGTGTGCTCAGAGTAAGACTCCACAACACAATCCAGTAGGTCTCCTACAGCCTATAGCCAATGGAGAGAGGCCTTGGACCCATCTGTCTATGAATTTCATTGTGGAGTTACCCAACTCCCAGGGCAACACAGTTATCCTTATGGTGGTTGACAGGTTCTCGAAAATGTCTCATTGTATTCCACTTAAGAAGTTGCCCACATCTAAGGAACTGGCTTAAATTTTTGCTCGGGAGATCTTTCGCTTACATGGGCTACCCAAGATGTGCATCTCGGACAGGGGTAGTCAGTTTGTGTCCCGGTTCTGGCGAGCCTTTTGTGCACAGTTGGGAATTCAGCTTGCTTTCTCATCTGCGTATCACCCACAGTCAAATGGGCCCGCAGAACGAACCAACCAGTCCTTGGAGCAGTTCCTGCGTTGCTATATTTCTGACCATCAAAACAACTGGTCAGACCTCTTACCATGGGCGGAGTTTGCTCACAATAGTGCCTTGAATTCTGCTTCCCGATTTGTCCCCGTTTTATGGCGAACTATGGTTTCCAACCTTCCATACCTGCCTGACTCATTTCTTCCGCAGAGCATTTCTGCATTAGAGGAACATCTCCGTGGTCTTCGATCCACTTGGGCACAAGTCCAGGAGGTCTTGCGACATGCCAATTAAAGGTAAAGACTCCATGCCAACCGCAGCCGCCTGCCTGCGTCTTCCTACCAGGTTGGGGACAGGATATGGCTGTCATCTCACAACCTCCAACTCTGTGTTACCTCTCTAAAGTTAGCACCTTGGTCTATTTGGCTTTTCCGTATTCTCGTCAGGATTGACCCAGTGGGTTACGCTTTAGACCTTCCTTTTAATATGTGTATCTCAAATGTATTTCATGTCTCCTTATTAAAAGCTTTGGTCTACAACCGCTTTACCACCTCGGTGCCACATCCTAACCCTGTACAGGTTGGAGAACCATGAGGAGTATGAAGTACAGTCCAATGTTGACTCCCGTAGGTTCCGTGGGCATATACAGTACCTGGTGCATTGGAAAGGGTACAGTCCGGAGAAACGCTCTTGGGTCTCATCCTTGGACGTACATGCCCCTGTCCTCCTCCGTGATTTACATAGACGTTTTCCCCTCAAGCCTGGTGGTACTCTGAAGGGGAGGGGTTGTTAAGGAGGGGTACTGTCAGGGCTGGGCTCAGCCCTTCCTTATCTGAGCTGGCCGCTCAGCTGTCGGTTAATTACCAGCTCTTATGCTCGTCAGTCCTGCTTACTTAAGCCGTCCAGCCCAGATAATCTCTGCCTTCGCCTGGTCAACATTTCAGAGACTATCACCTGCGTTCTTGTTAAAGACTTGCTTGGCTGACTTTCCTTCTGGCTCCTGCTTGCTGTTCCACTACGCTGATTCCTGGCTTCCTGACTTTCTGGCTTGTCTGACTATCCATTCCGGTTACCGAACTTTGGCTATGTTTTGACTAGGTTTGTTCTATTTACTTTTATTATTAAGCAAGTGTGATTTCACTGTACTCCTGTCTCGGTCTGATTCATGGTTTCTGACAATCATCTGCTGGGGGATCTGCTTGTACATTTCCAGATGACTATCTGTGAACCTCTTTACTGCTTCAGCCACTGGCCCCTGAGCCTGGCCATACCATGACACACCAGCTACTATACTAGAACAAGACATAGGTTGCATATCTATATAGCTGTCCATCAGAAAAAACACCATTGCTATAAAATGAACTACTTCCTTGAACAGTTGTAAACCTTACTAGATTTTGTAGGCCAGTCCCACGGTTTTTGAGCCCTAGTGACACCTACTTCTTCTCTACTGGCACTGATCACACACCATCCACTGCCCTACTTGCACTGTCCACTTTTAAGATAGGCCAAGTTAAAAAATTTACAGTGACATTTGTTTTATTATAAGTTTTCCTTACTTTTTAGTTAGGCCTTGCTAGGTAACTTATTTTTAAAAAAGGTGCTCAACAACAATTTATATTTGTATCTGAACCACCTTCTTCAGCAGCACATAAAAACAACTACTGTGGCAAACTCCGGGTCTCCAAATTCTCCCTCCCTCATGCTTTAATGAAACCCTCACCCCTGCCAACAATTTTTTAATAAGTTCCATATTCAATTTGTTCCCCAGTCTGAACTGTTGTTTGATCATATAAAAGTAGATTGGGTACAGTTCAGTTGGTATATGAACACTCACTAGGGTTAATTAACTAAAACTGGTGCGCAGAGAATCTGATGCAGCTCTGCATAGTAACCAATCAGCTTCTAACTCCAGTTTGTTCAGTTAAGCTTTAACAATATAACCTGGAGAGGGTTGGCGCTTCCAGACTGGCAGAAATATTATCTGTCCGGCCAGATGGTGTTTGCCAGGCACTGGCTGCTGGCTGACGAGGGTGACTCTGCCACAGTCCTGGAAGCGGCACACCTGGGGTCATACGAAAGCCTGAGGTTGGCTCTCTATAGGGGTCCTAAATCTAGTCTGCCCCTCACGGTCTCCATGAAAGCCACCGTCAGGGCATGGGGGATCGCTACCCTTCTAATGTCCCCGTCATATACGGGAGTGTCGCCATCGGCCCCCTTGTGGCTGAACCCGAGCCTTCCAGACCTTTGTTCGCTCCCTGACCCCATGATATGGGCATGCAGGGGGGTTAAATTACTGGAGGATGTCACTAGGGAAGGTGAACTTATATCGTTTGATCAATTAAAGGATAGACATGACTTGCCAAACTCGTTCTTCTTCCGCTACCTACAACTGCGCCATGCTTTTTAGGCGCAGTTCGGTGGCCGGAGAATTGAGTCACTTCCATCAGCGCTTGAGACTCTTCTGAAAGACGAGGACCTAACCAAGCCCCTATCCAGGGTTTATAAATCCTTGTTTCCTAAATCGCCCCGGGGGGTCACTAGGTGCAGAGAGAGGTGGGGAAGAGAAATTCCGGAAATACAAGGAGAGGATTGGGAGAACATGTGGGACCATCCGTTCAGGCATTTAGTTTCGGCTAGGGACCGTTTGATTCAGTTCAAATTCTTACACCGGGTGTATTTCACCCCGGCCAGACTCTTCCGCATCTACCCATCCTCTAGTAGTCAATGCTGGAGGTGTTCACATGCCCCGGCGGACTCTGAACATATTTTTTGGACCTGCCCCCTGATTCAGGCTTTCTGGGCTGGGGTGGTGGGATGCCTGTCGGAGGTGCTCAGTGCCCCCTTTCCTCTGTCGCCCAGGGTTTGTCTCCTGGGGTTGGTGGAGGAGGTGGTTCCGTCCTTAGCACACCGAACCTTGCTGAATATTGGGTTATTTTATGGCAGGAAGGCCATTTTGTTACAATTGAAGAACCCTAGCGCCCCCACCCTCTCATTCTGGAAAGGCCTTGTCAATTCAGTTATCCATTTATATAAAGCCGCTTACAGGACTAGGGGTTGTGCAAAAAAGTTTATGAAGGTCTGGCGGGCCTGGCTAGACTCATCCGCGACAGTAGGTTGATAAATGTTATAAATCCGAGGGCTAAGTGGAGTTTCACATAATTATGATCGTAAAACTGGCCAAAAGCAATACATAAAGTATAATTTTCAGTCTTATCGTGTAGAATGTCAGTGTCACACGCTAATATGTAATGGGTATGGAGGGGGGATAAAGCAAAGCATAATTATTATTTTATTTGCTGTGATGAGTGGTAATTGGTTCTTATTCTGGGTATTTTTTTAACCTTTTATTTTTTTTCTTAGGTTAAATGTTCTAATTGGTTGACTACCGGGCTTTGGTCAAGTTGGGAGGGGGGAGGGGTTGTAGAGGTAGGGTTAGGAAGACTAGGAAGACTATGTTAGTCTAAGTAAGTAAGCCAAATATGGCTGCTGCTGGGTGGGTTCGTTGCATGCCCGGATATTTTTTGTATGTAAGGTTGTGTGTTTTGTTGTGTTGTTGTATTGTATTGTACTGTACTTAAATCCAAATAAAAAGAATTTATAAAAAATAAAAAAACAATATAACCTGGAAGCTGATTGGTTACTATGCACAGCTGCACCAGATTCAGTGTGCTCCAGTTTTGGTAAATGACCCCCACTATGTCTAGAACATGTTTGGAATGTGCACATTAATGTGCCCTTCTTATCCATCCACAAACAGGCAGAGACGGCTCGCAGATTCCTGGGGGTGGGCAAAGTATAGGCAGGTAAAAATAATTTTGACACTACATTTGGACAAACATCTAGTGTCCAAAAATGGTTGCATCAGAACAAAAACCATCAATGTAGCTGAAACAATAATTTGCATAAGCCCCCCATTAACAAAACACGTGAGATTTTTTTGTAGTTGAAAATTCTGCTGCCGTCTCCTGCAGATATCATAAGGTGATGTGTTGACCCCCACGCAATTTGTGAGGGACCTTGCATCAGAACTAAAACAAAACTGCATTTTCCTCACAATCCTGCATGGCTGACTTCCTCAATCTCCTGCATAATAGAATATACCCAAGACCTTTATAAGCATTGCCTTCCCTAACTTTAACCAGTTTATAAAATAGTTTTACAACTGTATAATAAGTCCTGGAGGCCCACCCCCTTGATTGTAGAAAATAGGTGCAGTGCAAGACTTAAAAAGTAACTCCATATTTGTTGAGAAATAATCAGTCCCCCTTTGGGTGGACTGTTGGGAGCCTACATGTTTTTATATCAGACATTTATGGATTTTTACTGCCTGGTTAATTAAGCCATTTGGCCTGTTTGGAAGTTGTCTTGGAATGCCAGTGCAGAAATTTTACCCAGCAGTAGGGATGAGCTTTGAGTTCGAGTCGAACTCATGTTCGAGTCGAACATTGCCTGTTCGCCGAACAGCGAACAATTTGGGGTGTTTGCGGCGAATTCGAAAAGCCACGGAACACCCTGTAAAAGTCTATGGGAGAAATCTAAAGTGCTATTTTTAAAGGCTTATATGCAATTTATTGTCATAAAAAGTGTTTGGGGACCCGGGTCCTGCCCCAGGGGACATGTATCAATGTTTTAAAAATGGCAGTTTTTCGGGAGCAGTGATTTTAATAATGCTTAAAGTGAAACAAAAAAAGTGAAACATTCCTTTACATTTCGTACCTAGGGGGTGTGTGTATAGTATGCCTGTAAAGTAGCGCACGTTTCCCGTGCTTAGAACTGTCCCTACACAAAGTGTCATTTCTGAAGGAAAAAAAAGTCATTTAAAAGCACTCGCGGCTATAATGAATTGTCGGCTCCCTGCAATACAGAGAGCAGTCATTGAAAGTCATTGATAAAAAAAATGAAAAAAAATGCGTGGGGGTCCCCCCAAATTTAATTACCAGGCCCTTCAGGTCTGGTATGCATATTAAGGGGAAACCTGCATTAAATAAAAATAAAAAATGACGTGGGGTTCCCCCCAAATATCCATACCAGACCTTTTATCCGAGTACGCAACCTGACAGGAAAAGAGGGGGGGACGAGAGACCGCCCCCCCCTCCTGAATCGTACCAGGCCACATGCCCTCAACATGGGGAGGATGCTTTGGGGTCTGGATCAGATAAAAAATCCAGCCTTAGTAATAGGCTGGCAAAGCTGTATCCTTTTTTTTTTTAAAAATCAAATCATCTTTTTATTGATTCTTTTCCTTTACATACATACAAACAACAAAAAACATCGAATACAACATACAACCCATGCCCGCATTGAGAGGAAAAAAAAAAAAAAACACAAATTACATCCCCCTTTCCCCCAGCTCTCCCAGTCTCCCCCCCTCCCAACTCCCCTCCCCCATCCCCCCTCCCCTCATATCTCCAAAATATCACACCACCCTCTCCATATTTTTCAAATTTCTCTGGGGAGCCTCTACGTAGGAAAATATATTTTTCTTTAATTACCGTTTCCCTTATTTGTATTTTCCACTCTTCTACGGTGGGTGGATATGGTGAAAGCTACTTTTGCGCAATAAGCTTACGGGCCTGGAATAGACTTCTAGTTATTGAAATAATACATTCCTCTGGGATTGTCAATTCATCCAGTATACCCAGAAGACATCCTCTAGGCTCCATGAGGATCCCACTCTCAAATACCCTATTAATCATAGATACCACCCCGGTCCAATAACGATGAAGTTTGGGGCATCTCCACATCATGTGTATTAGATTGGCTACTCTCCCTTTACATCTAGGGCATCGGTCTGTGTCTCTACATATCCATTTGAATAATTTCTCTGGTGTATAATGTGCCCTATGTAGGATAAATAGCTGTGTTAAATTTTGTGTTGGAGATAAGGAAGCCTGAGGTATTACTGATAGTGCCTGTGCCCACTGTTCATCTGAAATTGTCCCAATGTCCCCTGACCAGGCTAATCTTGCTGGTATGTCCACATTTTTTTTAAATTTATCAAATAATATATCATATAACTGTGATATCAAACCCTTTTTTTTTTTTGCCCCGTCTTATCTAGCAAGGCTTTCACCACTGACTTATTAAACTTAAATTCCTGTGTGCGCTCCTGTGTTTTTATCGCATGCCTGAGCTGGAGGAACTGAAAAAATCTTTGATTTGGAATATTATATTCTTTACTTAGTTCACTAAAGGATTTCATCTGCCTCAAATAGCTGTGGCATATACCTTATTCCCTTCTGCCTCCAAAACTCAAACCCCTCCAATTTCCCCAATTCCGCATATCTGCTATTATTCCAAATTGGCGTATATGAAGTAAATCCCTTTACCTCAGTAATTTTCCTAATTTCCTGCCATACCATGTCAAATAATTTACCCGTGTGGAAACCTTTATCACACAGTTGATTTCTCGATTCTAATAATGATATTAGTGGATAAGCTTCATATACTGATAATAGCAGATTCTGTATAGGGTCAGAGAGTACTGCTTTTGTCCATCCACTGAAATGTTGAATTTGTGAGGCTAAAAAATAGTTTTTGGGATGGGGAATTGCAAGTCCTCCCTCTTCCTTATTTAACATTAAAGTTAACTTTAAGTGGTCGTTTATTCCTCCAAATCAGTTCTCTAAAAAGAGATTCTAGTTTTCTAAACCAAAAAGCTGTAATCCATACAGGTGAATTATTAAACACATAGAGTAATTGCGGAGCCCAAACCATTTTGATTAGGTTTGCTCTTCCTATCACCGTCAGAGGTAGTTTGCACCAGCTTCGACATTTATCTTTAAATTTTGCTAATAATGATTTTAAATTCAAATTAATATAGTCTTTTACATCCCGAGAAATCTCTATCCCCAGATATTTCACTGTGTCCTTAATTTGGATTTTAGAAGCTTGGTTTAATAATGGGGTTTTTAACTCATCTAATGGTAAAAGTAAGGATTTGTCCCAATTGATCTGGAAACCCGAGAATGACCCAAATATGGAGATAAGGCTCATAAGTTCCGATAATGAATTTGAGGTGTCCCCCAGGAAAATAAGAGTGTCATCTGCATAAAGGGCCACTTTATCCTCTCTACCTGCCCGACGAAACCCAACTATTTTAGTTGATTGTCTTATGGCAAGGGAAAGGGGCTCTACTGCTATAGCGAACAGTAATGGGGATAAAGGGCAACCCTGTCTTGTCCCTCTAGATAGGGTAAACCCTTACCTATTCCAAAGGCCTCCAATACAGTCCAAAGATATTCCCACTCCACCATGTCAAAGGCTTTTTGGGCGTCTAAACATAATATTGCTCTAGATCCCCTATTTTCCATAGGCAATTGCATATTCAAAAATAGTCTGCGAATATTTGTTGCAGCTGCTCTCTTTGGAATAAAACCTGTTTGATCTTCCTGTATCAAACTACTAATATATTTTGATAGCCTATTTGCAAGAACCCTGGCCAAAATCTTTACGTCTGAGGTAAGGAGGGATATAGGACGATATGATTCAGGCAATATTGGGTCCTTACCCTGTTTTGGAATCACCACTACTATTGTTTCCTGCATTGATTTTGGGAGTGTTTGTTTTGCATACGCCACTTTTATTACCTCTAGAAGTTCTGGTAGTAAAAATTTTTCACATTTTTTATATATCTCAGTCGGTAGTCCGTCCAACCCTGGTGCTTTATTATTATGAGTTTGTGAGACGGCTAAGCTCAATTGTTCCAGGTTTTGGGAGAACCAATTTATCCAAAAATTGTTTAGCTTGGCTAATGGGGTTCGACACCTCAAGCCTCGTACACACGAACGAGTTTCTCTGCAAAAACTAGCAAGAAACTTGCTGGCAGAGATTTTTTGCCGAGAAATTCGTTCGTGTGTATGGTTTCTCGTCAAGAAAAGCGACAAGTATCTCGACGAGAAAATAGAGATCCTGCTCTCTATTTTCTCGTCGAGATTCTCGTCAGCATGTTTCTCGGCGAGAAAAGTGAGTGTGTGTACACTTACCTGTCCTCCCGGAAGCCCGCGCATGTTCGAAATGCATTTGACGCATGCGCGGTAGCTTCCTAGGCATACGTAGGGTATACCAAGATGGCGGCGACGGCATCGAATGTGACGAGCGCATGCTCGTCGTAGTCGATGACGTCACCGCGTATGCTCCATTCAAAGAACCGCGGGTTCTTTGAATCGAGCATCTGTACACTCGGCCGGGACAAGTTTCTTGTCCAAGAATCTCGTCGAAAAAAACGACATGTTTTTTTTGACGAGAATCTCGGCCGTGTGTACGAGGCCTTAGACTCATAAAGTGAGGTGTAGAAATCAACAAATATCTTCTGAATGCTACTTGTGTCATACTTCACCTCACCTTCAAGATTTTTAACTGCTGTAATAGTATTGGGGCCTTCTTGTGCCTGAACTATAATTGCCAGCATACGTCCCACCTGTTCCCGCATCTCATAATGTTTTTGTTTTTGAAAAAATCTACTATTTTCTGCTTTAGTTAAAGCCAAACTTTTATGAGCTACCTGCGCCTCCTGCCAAGCCAGACGGTTTTCTTCTATGGGATTCATAATATAGTCCTGTTCCGTTTGAGTCACCCTTTTCATTACTTCCTCCTCTCGTCTCCTTGATGAACTCTTAATTTTATGGATTTCTTTAATCGTTATTCCACGCAAATATGCCTTCATAGTGTCCCAAACTACTAGTAAAGAAGTTGAGTTTTTATTTACCTTAAAGAATTCAATTAACTGTAACTCAATCGTATCTTCCTACCTCAGTAATAATAGCCATTGTGGATTAATTTTCCAAAAAGGAGTAGATGTCTGTCCCTCAGGCTGTATATTCAATATTAGTGGGGAATGGTCTGACAGGCCCCTGAGGGCATATTAAATTGATTCTACCAAAGGCAGCAAATTATCATTCCCCAATGCCAAGTCAATACTTGACAAAGATTTGTATGTGCTCGAGCAGCATGAATATTCTCGTCTTAATGGATATCTATTTTTCCACATGTCTATTAGCCCCATCTCTTGTAATTGTTTAGCAAATCTAGTTCTCTTCACCATTTTGTTTTTCCTTTATGGTACTATGTCTATCTTCCCCCTCGTTCATTATGTTATTAAAGTCTCCTATTACCAGGGTTGGCAAGTGCGGTCATTGTACCATTTTTCCGAAAACATTTTTCAACACTTCATCACTATAAGGAGGAGGAATATAAACATTGACCAATAAAAGGTTTATCATCTATTAAACACCTTAACACAATATATCGACCTTCTGGGTCTAAAAAACTCTCTTTGCATGAGAACCGTATCAAGCGAGAAATTAAGACACTGACACCTCGTGAGTATGTAGTGTATACAGCATGGAATTGATATGGATATCTTGCACCTTCAAAGAGCACAGTGTCTTCTCGCCCGAGATTGGTCTCCTGCAAAAATATTATCATAGGTTTATAAATTTCAATAGCCTCATAAACTGCTTGTCTCTTCTGCCTGTCTCCCATCCCCCTTACATTCCATGATAACACCATTATTTTACTACTCATCATAACATTTCAACAAAGAATATTGACCAAAGCTTCACCCAACCAGACACGCCATTTGATATGACCGTATAGGTCTTAGAGAAGGATTTCTCCCACTGAAAGAAAAATATGGAGAGAGAGAGAAAGACATACAGAGAGATATCCATAGAAAGAGGAAAAGAGAGAGAGAGAGAGAGAGAGGGGAAGAGAGAGAGAGAGAGAGAGAAAAGAGAGCAAGGAGAACCCAGGAGAATTTTTTTTTTTAACCCCACACAATACACCCCCCCACCCAATCCCCAACCTCCCTCTTGCGAGCACAATCATCCCTATGGATTCCCACCAACCACCCAGGTTGGTAGAAACCTCTACCCCTCAAAACAGTCCACACGGGACTCATACAAGGGGACTAACTAATGACCATAAACAGTTGCAAGTGAAATGTATGTGCTAAAAAAAAGACAAAAAGTACAACTAAGAGGATTGCAGAAATCAAAAAATTATGGTCCACCGTTTCATTATTCAAATATAATTTTCCGAGTGTAGAAAGGAGAGGGAAAAAATAAATAAAAATTTTATATCGAATTTCTTTTTTTTTTCTTCAGGAAGTCTTTTTATTCTCTTTTATGTTTCTTTCATCTAACCAGACGTTGACTGCTTTCGGATTTTCAAAAAAAAGAACATTTTCTCCATCCATAATTCTCAGCTTTGCTGGGAATAACATTGAGTATGTTATTTGTTTTTGACGCAGGCTACGCTTAGTCTCTTTAAATTTTTCACGTTTCTTCTGTACTTCCATCGAAAAATCTGGATAAAAGGAGATTTTATTACCCTTATACTCGATATTTCCTTTTTGGCGTGCTTTAGAAAGGATTAAGTCTCTATCTCTGTAATTCAGCATCTTGATTATCACTGTCCTGGGATTACTTGAGGATGAGCCCTTTCAATTGTATAAAGTTTCGAGAATCCCTCCATGCCCAGTGTATCCATTATCCATTTTTCAAAAAAGTCAATCATTGATTGGCCTCCTTCCTGTTCAGGAATGCCTAGAATGCGAACATTATTACGTCTTTGCCTATTCTCCAAATTGTCCAATCTCTGTGCTTGATCCACTATTTGTTTTTTGGTCTGTTGGAGTTCCCTCATTAAGGAGGGCAAAGCATCTTCTGTTGTGCTGATCCTGTTTTCCAGATCAGTTGTACGTTCACAGATTTTTTGATTTTCTTGTCTTATAACTGTTATATCCTTTTTTTAAATCTAGCATTTGATTCGTTAGAGAATTATTACATGCCTGTATCGCGGCGAAGACATCACTCAATGTTGTTTCCTTTATGGTAGTTTCATCTACTTTGCTGACTAATTGATTTAGACTACCAATAGCCTTATACCCGCCTATACCCTCTGGACCAGATTCCACCATATTCTCTTGTTGTGCTTGAATATGATCGCCATTCTGTACCAATAGAGTATCCGATATATGTCTTCCATCAAGACCCCAGGAAACCTGAGGGACCTTCGGAGGCAGCGTTTTATTTAATTCCTCCTGTTTATTTTCTTTTGGGACCTGTTCTTTCTCGTCCCTAGATGCCAACCTAGACATACTGCGAGTTTCAGGCGTCAACTTTGTCATGTCTTCCCCAACCCCTTTTTTAAAAATGTCTTGCGTTTGTATTTTATTTATACACTCAATGTTTTCCTGTAATGAGTCCTCCCCCAAAGGTGTTTTCTTTTCATCTTTTCTTTTCTCTTTCTCCTTCCTCCCTCTTTTACTTGACATCTTTCCACTTCGTACCCTCTCCTGCTTGACTCTATTTTCTTTCTCTCTTTCTCCTTCCTCCTCACTCCTCCTTCTCCCTTTTTTTACCTCTATTCTCCTTACACCACCCCTCCCCCTCCTCCTTTCCACCCCGTCCCCACCACTCCTCCCTTCTCCTCTCCCAATTCTTTTTCCTTTTTTTTTCACCCCTTTCTCCCTTTCCTTTTGGTTAGCCGGTGTGAATATGAATACGCACAATGATTATTACAAAATGAATCCTTAAAACGATCCTAGAAAAATTTCCTGGAATATTTTAATTTGCGTTCACTCTGGTTATGCGATTCTTAAAGTGTCTGAGTTATACTATACAACTTCTCTGCTTCTTGGCCCCAGCCCGGGCTCCGCAGTCTGCCACCCAGCCACACCGTCCTGCAAATTAGTAAATAATTCTAAATGCATAGTGTCTGAAAATAGATTTCATAAATTCCATATACCTTCTTATTTTACAGATATTGCTTTTATATAATGCCTCGGGGCCACCTCCTCCAATTTCAAATTTCCCCAGCAAAGTTCCATAGAAAAATCTGCGACTAGGAAACTGAACGGACACTACAGTTCAGAAAAAAAAGTTCAAAGAAAAAAAAAATCATATGGAGGTAAGAAGGTATAGAGGTATAGAGGTGTAGAGGTGTTGAAAAAACATGGGACTGTAGATAAAAGAACTTAGATTTGAAGCTGCTGCTGCTTTTGTGCTTTTGTGCTTTTCTGTTTCAATATCTGCTCCAACCACCAGCCACCAGCCAGCCAGCCAGCCAGCCAGCCAGGCATCTCAGTAATATCTCCAGGACCTTCCTGCAGCAGTAATCAGTATCCTTTTAGATGAATCCAATGTAAATCCTCTAATTTACACACCAGTTGTCGATGCCACTTTAATGTGACTTGCGAGACATGTCACCCTACCAATCGAGGATGCGGTAACCTTCTGAGACGTGCTTGACAGGAAGATCGATTTAAATTTGAAGAGGGCATACTCCACGGTGGGCGGTGCTTGTAGACCAGCGGTTGCCACAGACTGCCAATATAGAGAAATCTCTACGTGAAGGAGCTGACCAGGAGAAAATAATTACTTCCCTTCAAGAGCTGAAACTAGTGGGCGACATTGTCGCAGAAGCTTCAGTGGACATCATTAGATCCTTTGCTAGCGCAATGTTGGCATCGGTCATGGAAAGAAGGGTTTTGTGGCTAAAGCCATGGGTAGCAGACACTGCATCAAAATTGGTGCAAGTTCCCATATGACGGGGCTAACTTTTTTGAATCCAAGCTGGATTAGCCATTTCAAAAGGTGACAGGAGGAAAGTCAGGCCTGATCCCCTCCGACAGGAGACCAAAACCACAAAAGGGGCCTTCCTATAGACACAACCTCCCAGAAAGGTACAGGGAGGCAAAGACATATAGACCAGGAAGACCACCATGACGAGAGATTCACAGAAATCTTTTTGAAGGTGCGACCGTCCTGCCTGTGCAAGTGGGATCCAGACTCAGAGTTCATACAGGTTTGGACGGAACACATAGAAGATGCCTGGACACTTTTTACAATAAAAGTTTGGTCACAAATGGAAGTTCATAGGCAAACCACCCAGGAATCACTTTTTTTTTTTTTCAATGTAACTTTTTATTGTTTTGTTTTGAAATAAACAGAAGGCAACAACAGATATCATAAGGTACATTCTATATACTTCTTGTATAACCGACGGACATGTCTTCTACTATACAGTGGGGCAAAAAAGTATTTAGTCAGCCACCAATTGTGCAAGTTCTCCCACTTAATATGAGAGAGGCCTGTAATTGTCATCATAGGTATACCTCAACTCTGAGAGACAAAATGTGGAAACAAATCCAGACAATCACATTGGAAATAATTTTTTGGGCAAATTATGGTGGAAAATAAGTATTTGGTCACCTACAAACAAGCAAGATTTCTGGCTCTAACAGACCTGTATCTTCTTCTTTAAGAGGCTCCTTTGTCCTCCACTCATTACCTGTATTAATGGCACCTGTTTGAACTTGTTATCAGTATAAAAGACACCTGTCCACAACCTCAAACAGTCACACTCCAAACTTCACTATGGTGAAGACCAAAGAGCTGTCGAAAGACACCAGAAACAAAATTGTAGACCTGCACCAGGCTGGGAAGACTGAATCTGCAATAGGCAAGCAGTTTGGTGTGAAGAAATCAACTGTGGGAGCAATAATTAGAAAATGGAAGACATACAAGACCACTGATAATCTCCCTTGATCTGGGGCTCCACGCAAGATCTCACCCCGTGGGGTCAAAATGATTACAAGAACAGTGATCAAAAATCCCAGAACCACACGAGGGACCTAGTGAATGACCTGCAGAGAGCTGGGACCAATGTAACAAAGGCTACCTACCATCAGTAACGCACTACGCCGCCAGGGACTCAGATCATGCAGTGCCAGACGTGTCTCCCTGCATAAGCCAGTACATGTCTGGGCCTGCCTGAGGCTTGCTAGAGAGCATTTGGATGATCCAGAAGAGGATTGGGAGAATGTCATATGGTCAGATGAAACCAAAGTAGAACTGTTTGGTAGAAACACAACTCGTCGTGTTTGGAGGAGAGAGAATGCTGAGTTGCAACCAAAGAACACCATACAAACTGTGAAGCATGGGGGTAGCAACATCATGCTTTGGGGCTGTTTCTCTGCAAAGGGAACAGGACGACTAATCCGTGTACATGAAAGAATGAATGGGGCCATGTATCGTGAGATTTTGAGTGCAAACCTCCTCCCATCAGCAAGGGCATTGAAGATGAAACATGGCTGGGTCTTTCAGCATGACAATGATCCCAAACACACCGCCCGGGCAACAAAGGAGTGGCTTCTTAAGAAGCATTTCAAGGTCCTGGAGTGTCCTAGCCAGTCTCCAGATCTCAACCCCATAGAAAACCTTTGGAGGGAGTTGAAAGTCCGTGTTGCCCAGCGACAGCCCCAAAACATCACTGCTCTAGAGGAGATCTGCATGGAGGAATGGGCCAACATACCAGCAACAGTGTGCGACAACCTTGAAGACTTACAGAAAACGTTTGACCTCTGTCATTGCCAACAAAGGATATATAACAAAGTATTAAGATGAACTTTTGATATTGACCAAATACTTATTTTCCACCATAATTTGCAAAAATAAAACTTTCCAAATCAGACAATGTGATTGTCTGGATTTGTTTCCACATTTTGTCTCTCATAGTTGAGGTATACCTATGATGACAATTACAGAACTCACTCATCTTTTTAAGTGGGAGAACTTGCACAATTGGTATATGACTAAATACTTTTTTGCCCCACTGTATATATCATACATCCTAATATACAATATCCACCATTCTATGTATGTTAAGTCCTCACCTCTCGATCGGGCCTTACTCATATTACTCATAAACCTTTAAGTCATTCATGTCCCCACCATTGGGCATCCGATCCCCCCCCCCAAGGCCCTACTTTGTCCTCATGCTGGCCAGGGGATTTCTGCCCCATTTATTCCTCTATCTCATTGCCACTCTCTTTATTTCGACTTAATCCCTCCCCCCCCCCCAAGAGAAGAAAAAGTAAATAAATAAATAACGAAGAAAGAAAAAAAAAAACGTAAGGGGGGTTAAAGCTTCCACTCTCTCTCCTCTACGTCCCCCCAGTCCCCCGACAGCATCCGTTCAGTTATGGTCTATTAGGGTTTTCCCCTCCTCTGAGTATTTAAAAAGATTCCATTCTGACCATGTTTCAAGATAAACTCCCCGTTTCTGCCGGGAGGTCCAGACCAGGTCCTCCATCATATTCAAGTCTTCTACTCGCTTAAGCCACATCCCTACTGACGGTGTCTGGGTCTGCTTCCACATTGCTGGAATACAGGCTCTTGCCGCATTCAGGAGGTGACAGAGGATCGATCTCCTATACTGTTTCACCGCAGTGTCCGAGTCCTGTAACAGGAAGAAAGTCAGATCCTCCGGCAGCTCCTCCTCTCTGAACTTTTGCACGATTTCTCGAACCTCCTTCCAGAAACTCTGTATTCTGGGACAAGTCCAGAACATGTGTATTAACGTCCCTCCATTTCCCCCGCACCACCAGCACTTATCTGATATATCTGGGTAACATCTGCTTAATACGGCTGGGGTACGGTACCATTGCGATAGGATCTTAACCACTTAAGCCCCGAACCAATACGGACCATAATGATCAGAGATGATTTCACAATTTGGCACTGCGCTGCTTTAACTGGAAATTGTGCGGACATGCAATGTTGTACCCAAACGAAATTTGCGTCCTTTTCTTCCCACAAATCCAGCTTTCTTTTAATGGTATTTGATTGCCTCTGCGATTTTTTTTTTTGCGATATAAACGGAAAAAGACTGAAATTTTTTTAAAAAAATGATATTTTCTAATTTTTGTTATAAGAAAAAACGAATAAACTCAATTTTAGTCATACATTTAGGCCAAAATGTATTCAGCCACATGTCTTTTTTTTTTACTAATGTCAATAAGCGTATATTTATTGGTTTGCGCAAAAGTTATAGCGTCTACAAACTAGGGTGCATTTTCTGGAATTTACACAGCTTTTAATTTGACTGCCTATCTCAATTCTTGAGGTGCTAAAATGGCAGGGCAGTACATAACCCCCCCAAATGACCCCATTTTGGAAAGTAGACACCCCAAGGAAATTGCTGAGAGGCATGTTGAGCCCATTGAATATTTTTTTTTGTGTCCCAAGTGATTGAATAATGACAAAAAAATAAAACATAATTACAAAAAGTTGTCACTAAATGATATATTGCTCACACATGCCATGGTTATATGTGGAATTGCACCCCAAAATACATTTTGCTGCTTCTCCTGAGTACGAAGATACCACATGTGTGGGACTTTTTAGGAGCCTAGCCGCGTACGGGACCCCGAAAACCAAGCACCGCCTTAAGGATTTCTAAGGGCACAAATTTTTGATTTCACTCCTCACTACCTATCACAGTTTCGAAGGTCATAAAATGCCAAAATAGCACAAAACCCCCCCCCAAATGACCCCATTTTGGAAAGTAGACACACCAAGCTATTTGCTGAGAGGCATGGTGAGTATTTTACAGCTCTCATTTGTTTTTGAAAATTAAGAAATAAAATAATTTTTTTTTTTTTTTTTCAATTTTCAAAACTTTGTGACAAAAAGCGAGATCTGCAAAATACTCACCATACCTCTCAGCAAATAGCTTGGGGTGTCTACTTTCCAAAATGGGGTCATTTGGGGGGGGTTTGTGCCATCTGGGCATTCCATGGCCTCCGAAACTGTGATAGGCAGTGAGGAGTGAAATCAAAAATTTATACCCTTAGAAAGCCTGAAGGCGGTGCTTGGTTTTTGGGGTCCCGTACGCGGCTAGGCTCCCAAAAAGTCTCACACATGTGGTATCCCCATACTCAGGAGAAGCAACAGAATGTATTTTGGGGTGTAATTCCACATATGCCCATGGCATGTTTGAGCAATATATCATTTAGTGACAACTTTGTGCAAAAAAATAAAAAAATACAAAATAAATAGCATTTTGTCCGCAACTTGTGTCAACATATAAAATATTCCATGGACTCGACATGCCTCTCAGTATATAGCTTGGGGTGTCTGCTTTCCAAAATGGGGTAATTTGGGGGGGTTTTGAACTGTCCTGGCATTTTATACACAACATTAGGAAGCTTACATCCACTCTT
This sequence comes from Rana muscosa, assembly GCA_029206835.1. NCBI lineage: Eukaryota > Metazoa > Chordata > Amphibia > Anura > Ranidae > Rana > Rana muscosa. The sequence continues at coordinate 5,294,489 of CM055127.1, read as the reverse complement.
TTAACCACTTGAAGACAAAGCCCTTTCTGACACTTTTTGTTTACATGAAAACATTTTTTTTTTTGCAAGAAAATTATGTTGAACCCCCAAACATTATATCTTTTTTTAAAGCAAAGGCCCTACAGATTAAAATGGTGGGTGTTGCATTTTTTTTTCCACACAGTATTTGCGCAGCGATTTTTCAAACTTTTAATGCACTAAAACACACTATATTGCCCAAATGTTTGATGAAATAAAAAAGATGATCTTAGGCCAAGTACATAGACACCAAACACGACATGCTTTAAAATTTCACACAAACGCGCAGTGGCGACAAACTACATACATTTTTAAAAGCCTTTAAAAGCCTTTACAGGGTACCACATTAGATTTACAGAGGAGGTCTACTGTTAAAATGACTGTCCTCGATCTGGCCTTCGCGGTGATACCTCACATGCATGATGCAATTGCTGTTTACATATGACGCCAGACCGGCGCTTGCGTTCGCAATTGCGCAAGAGCAGGGCGGGACAGGGGTGCTTTTTTTATTTATTTTTTTTTTTTTTTTATTATTAATTTTGCTTTTTTATTTTATTTTTAAACTGTTCTTTCCATATTTTTTTTTTTTATCATTTTTATTGTTATCTCAGGGAATGTAAATATCCCCTATGATAGCAATAGGTAGTGACAGGTACTCTTTTTTTGAAAAAACTGGGGTCTATTGGACCCTAGATCTTTCCTCTGCCCTCAAAGCATCTGACCACACCAAGATCGGTGTGATAAAATACTTTCCCAATTTCCCAATGGCGCTTTTTATATCCGGGGGGGGGACATTCCCTCCCACTGCTTGTAAAAGCAGTCCAGAGGCTAATTAGCCGCTAGGATTGCTTTTACATGAAAGTCGGCCGCTGGCTGAAAAGAATGATGCCAAGATGATACCTAAACCCGCAGGCATCAATCTGGTATAACCAAAGTCCAGCAACATACCAGTACGTTGCTGGTCCTTGTTGGACATGTATTGTCATTTTTTTTTTCATGCAGCCTGTTGGCTGAACGAAAAAAAGAGATTGATCGGTGGGTATGCCCACCATTAGAATACCTCCCTTCATTCACCCACTTCTAATGATGGGCATACATGCACCATTTATATATGCCGAAGCATGGGGGCATCCTCCCGCAAAAGTTATGCCGCACACACATGGTCGGACTTTTCCACGGGCATGCCTCCGTCGGAATTCTGACCGTATGTACGCGGCATTAGGAGCAAAATTGCTCCTCCACCCCTGCTGCCCCCATGCTTCGGCATATATGCTCTTTTTTTTTTAACTGTGGTGGTGAAATCACCTCCTACAGCACTGGAGTCGCAGGGATCAGGCCTGTCTCTGCGAACGCTGCAGTTATGTGTGTTGTGTTTTGTAAGTGACAGTGATCGATCGATACTGCACTTGGGTGGCCTGGGCTGGACGGAGGGGCAAAACGCAGGTGCTAGCAGGTATCTGGGCTGATCCCGCTAACACTGCGTTTTTGGGAACCTTAAACTGCTGGGGACGCTAGTATAGATCTGATCAGATCAGATATTGATCTGTTCAGATACTATACCACTAAGGGAGGTGTATGCTTCATGCGTGGGTGTTAGCGTTACTGGCACTAACTTGACGCTGCCTGGGGCGACGCAGACCCTCTCTGACACTAAAACCTAATTGATATCACCCGCCGGGCGATCATGGGGTTAAACCTTTATTGGGTTATATACGGTGGGTGCCCTGACACTATAAAAAGCAAACTAACTAACCAGCGTCACCCGTAACACTTATATGGTGATCTCTGGTGAAAGGGTTAACTAGGGGCCATCGGGGGGTTAAACCTTTATTAGGTAATATATGGGGGTACCTGACGCTATATAAAAACCTGACGGGGAACCTAAATAACAAAATATCTAACTGGCTAACCAGTGCCACTAGTAACACTTATACGGTGATCACTGGTGAAAGGGTTAACTAGGGGCAATTAGGGGGTTAAAACCTTTACTAGATAATATATGGGGGTACCTGACGCTATAAAAACCTGCGGCGAACCTAAAAAAAAATAACTGGCTACCTATCGGCATCACCGACACTAAGACAGCGATCAGAAAAACTATCGCTTTTTGACACTGGCAAAAGGGGGTGAAAGGGTTACCTGGGAGGCGATCAAGGGGTTAAACCTTTATTAGGTAATATATGGGGGTACCTGACGCTATAAAAACCTGCGGCGAACCTAAAAAAAATAACTGGCTACCTATCGGCATCACAGACACTATTTATCCACTTTGAGATTTTTTACAATATTATTGACTTTCCCTGCACTATATGTGCTCACATTTTAAATCTAGTGGATGGGTGTCTTTTTCAATATAGTATTATACCATTATTGTCATGTGTTATTTTATTTTATTCCATTTTATATTACCACCATGGATCGTTTATCTATAAGATCAACACTTTTACAATTAATCATATATGGATATATGTATTTATTTTAAAACACACGACACATTCATGTTAAGGTGTTTCATTTTGATCACAGCAGAACACAATTGGCTTTGATTGCGGTGCTTCTTCAGCCCCCAATCACGCTAATTAACACCTGCGTTTTGATCACATGTTTGAACTAGCATTTATATATATTGGATTGTATTTTTTATGAACACTAGCTATGAGTAAGCACTCCTAAGTGTGAAACGCGTTAGCTGTCCCTGTTACCCCGTTGCTGTGACATGTAGTGCCTGTTTTATTTTGTTTTATTTTTCCAATAAAAGCCACGTTGGATTGGAGTGCGGCTATCCAGACTTCTTCATTTTTTCCTCCTCACCGACACTAAGACAGCGATCAGAAAAACGATCACTTAGTGACAGCGGTGCTAGGGGGTGAAAGGGTTACCTGGGGGGCAATCAAGGGGTTAAACCCTTATTAGGGGGGGTTAGGCGGCTACACTGGACCTAAAACACTCTGCCCTGACACTTTTACAGTCACAAATGTCACTGATTGCAGTGATCAGTAAATAAATGGTCACTGCAATCAGTGACACTGTGACTGGGGGGTGATCTGGGGGGGCCTGGGGGGGCGATCATGTGTGTGGTGTCAGTGTGCTGTTATGTGCACTAACCTCTGTGTCTTCTCTCATGCGGCGCTCGGTATATGTGAGCGCCGCATGAGAGATGACATCACTTCCTCCTGCCTGTGTAAACACTACGGTTTTAGAAAACCGGTCTTATCCTACTGAATACTGAACAGAGAGAGGTCGTGCGTACAGCAGCTCCTGACATCCAGGGCTGCACTGCTTTATCTCCCCAGTTCTCCCTGGCATTCCCCCCGTGCTTCCCCCTCTCCCCCTGGTCCCCCCACCCCTTCATACAAGGGACCCACAAAACGATTCACGAGCCCGCTGCCGCCGAGCCCCCCCCCCGTCAGGCAAGACCGCGGCTGCGGCCTATTACCACCGTGCATCGGTCCCCCTGCGGGCGCATCCCTTGCTCCAGCACAGTGCCCAGCTCTCCAGCCGCCACCCGCCGCATTCGACATTATCTCCACCCGCAGCTGCTGCCAGGAAAGTCCCCGGCTGCGGCCTAGTTTTGGCCTGGCACCGCCATAAGTATCCCCTCTCCTACAGCCGGACCTTCAGTAAGCCGCTGCACCCCCCGCGATCGGAGCCAAGCCCAGGCACCAGAGGGCCCCCGAAGCAGCACTAGCAGCTGCCTGGCCCGACAGGATAGTCAGCGGCTTCGGCCTAGCCCCGGCAGCCATCTTGGGCCACCCAGCCTCAGCCCTTAACAGCCTCTCCCGGCCCCCTTGGACCACTCTGACCCGGTATAACCACCGGGTGGCACCCCCTCACTAACCAATTGCCCGTGGCCCCCACTGGATCACTCCCAAAAGGCTGCCAGGAGAACCAAACAAAGATCCGGCCTGGCAAGCAGCGTCCATCTTGGTACACCCAGGAGCTTGCCTCAACACTGACACAAATTTTGTTTTATAAAAAAACTACTTTTTTTCTTTCTCTCTATATATCCTACTGATATTGCCCCCCCACCCCACCACTATTCTTCAAACTCTGTAAAAACTCTTTCTCCACTTATTACGGTTCTCCCCCACCCGGCGCACTCAGGCTACCCCAACCTACAGCTCCGACCACCACTACTGCACTATCTCCCCAGATCCTCACACACGGTCAAGCATAACGGACGTTGTAACAGGACCCCTAAACTCATCACTTCACAGAGCAATCCACACACATGGTCAAGCGTAACGGACGTGTGTGTAACAGGAGCTCTGAGCTCACCGCTGCACAGAGCAATCCACACACATCGTCCAGCGTAACGGACATGTGTGGCAGGAGCTCTGGCCATCCAGGACCCTCCCTAGACTCCTCCATTTCGCTCCCCCAACAAACGTAAACCTGACGACCTGGGGCTTCCTCTGGACCCCACTCTCCCCTAGCTCAGATCACCCAGCTCACCATCATGTTGTCCGCAGCCGCCAACTGCCCCCTGCCGCCATCTGGGCGCCCGCCTCTAGACTGCTAGACCTGCAGGACAGACAGCGGCTGCGGCCTAACTCCGACCATCCCATCACCCTCTCCCCGTTTCTCTCTCCAGCGGGCCCATGTGTCGACCTGGTAAGTACACTGGGGCACCTCCAACCAGTAGGAAGTTGATCCAGGGTTTACTCGATCGCCTCTCGGGGGGTCAGGAAGGAATTTTCCCCTGCTGTAGCATTTGGCCTGACTCGGCTGGGGTTTTTCGCCTTCCTCTGGACCAACAGGGGGGAGGCTAGGTCATTGGGCCCGATTCACCATCCCACCACCTTTTTTTTCTTCCCATAATGTGCAACTTTAAATACTCAGCGGACACCCTCCACAGGCTAAGGAATACTGCCTCAACATTACCAACCTCCACCCAAAAAATACTACGAAAAGAACAACTGCTAAGGATTAATCGACAATCGAATATCAAAAACACGAAAACACCACTTCAACTACAACATTTATCATGCGCCCTGATCAACACCAGATCGGCAGTCAAGCACAGACAGGAAATTCACGACTTCATCACGCAAAACGACATAGATTGCCTCTTTATCACGGAAAGCTGGCTAACACCTGACTGTAACACCATCCTAACAGAACTGGTGCCTGAGAACTACTCCATCCTAACCGAGCATAGAACAGGACAAAGAGGAGGAGGCCTAGCAGTGATCTTCAAATCTCACCTCTCTCTCACCAAACCAACTCAACAGAACTCCTTGCCTTTCATGGAGACACTCACGCTGCATCTTCAAACAACACCTCAAGACACCATTCACATACTGCTATGCTACAGACCACCAGGACCAAAGACAAATCTCCTCACACCCTTCACCGAATTCATTTGGACATACACTTTTTAAAAACCAAAAACTACCTATTACTCGGGGACTTCAACCTCTGGGCTAACTCCACTCAGGACCCCATCGCCACCTCCTGTATCAACCAATTGGAAGAATTAGGTCTGCAGCAATTGATAAATGCCCCCACGCATGGATCGGGTCACATTCTTGACCTCATCTTCAAACAAAATCTGGACATCAACACAGTGGACAACATGCCGTTACCATGAACGGACCACCACGCTATCAAATTTAAAATTACCACCAACACCATCTCCCAAAAATCAGAACACTCAATAACAACACACTGGACAAGATCTCAGAAGAAACTACACTCGGAACTCTTCAAAACGACTCTATCAAAAAAAATAGGAACGCAAAATCACAACCACTCAACGGAACAAACACTCAACTCCTTAAACAAAGCATTACTACAAACAGCAGACACAGTCGCTCCGAGACGCAGAGCACTCATTCGCAAAAACAACTCCGGCTGGTTTAATGACACTCTTACTCTACTGAAGCAAGAACGCAGAAGAGCCAAAGGAGCCTGGAGAAGAACCCCAACTAAGGAAAACCACATTAATTACAAAGCACTCACTAAGAAATATCACAAAGCAATTTTCAAAGCAAAAAAGGAACATTTCTCAAACACCATCAAAAAAGGCCTAAACCGACCACGTGAACTTTTCAAACTAGTTACTCAGACTATGAACCCCACTTGCCTAGAACCTCCAGCAAACGAAACCCAAGAGTTCGGTAATGAGCTATCGGATTTTTTTATCGACAAAATCGAAAACATTCGGGAAATAATTCAACAGAAAAAAACAACCAACTCTGCTCTGCCAAAGCAAATAGAGGAAATCAATACGAACATTATACAATTGACAAAATTTTCGCTGGTCCCGATCACCATCGACACCATAAAAAATATAATCAGAAGCCTCAGAGACAGCACATCTCCAAATGACATAATGTCTACAAAACTCCTGAAAGAATGTACTGACATTTTAGCACCCACCATAACACACCTTGTAAATCAATCATTCAAAGAAGGTATTGTTCCGATCTCTCTCAAGCAAGGCATAATCAAACCCCTCCTAAAGAAACCCAACCTCGACCCCAAAGACCCAAACTACCGCAGACCGGTAACAAGCCTCAACACCATCTCCAAGATCATGGAGAAAGCAGTAGTACAACAGCAACAACTCCATTTGGACACCCACAAACTCTTGGATCCACTACAATCAGGCTTCCGCCCAGGCCATGGCTCAGAAACAGCACTTCTTAAAATATGGGATGACACCCTCAAAGCAGCAGATGACGGAGAATCATGTCTCCTGGTGCTGCTGGACCTCAGTGCAGCGTTCGACACAGTAGACCACAAAACGCTACTCATTCGCCTTAAAGAAGTAGCCAGAGTCGCAGACCCTGACCTACCCTGGTTCGCATCCTTCCTAGACAATCGTTCCCAGACAGTGAAACTAGGAGCCTTCACCTCTGAAACTTGTGCAATTACTTGCGGAGTCCCCCAAGGATCACCCCTGTCACCCGTGCTCTTTAACATCTACCTCCTCCCACTCCTCAAAATCATCAGCAAACAGGACCTGTGTTACCACTCATACGCTGACGACACCCAACTCTACTTTCGTATTACCGGGACAAAAGACCAATATAACGGATTGGAAAACTGCCTCACAGTGATCGATGATTGGATGACTGAGAATTCCCTCAAACTCAACGGATCCAAAACAGAACTCCTTCTCCTCCACGAAAACCGAAAGACAAATACGAAGACTTCTTGGACACTCCCCACCATCCTTGGACAGACCATCACCCCAAGCACCAAAGTCAAAAGTCTGAGTCATCTTTGACTCGGAGATGTCGATGGACGCACAAATTGGATCAGTAGTCAGCGGATCTCACCATCTCCTCCGTCTACTACGTAGACTCATCCCCTTCATCCCAGAAGAGGATACAGCAGTAGTAGTTGGAACAATTATCAACTCCCGACTCGATTACGCAAACGCCCTCTACCTCGGACTACCCAAACACCAGATTTCGCGCCTACAATTCGTCCAGAACACGGCTGCCAGGCTGGTAACGGGAAAAAAACCTTGGGAATCCATCACCCCATCACTGAGGACCCTTCATTGGCTAACCGTAAAGGATCGGATCACATTCAAGACCCTCTGTCTCACCCACAAGTGCACACAGGGAAACGCGCCACAATATCTATGCGAGAAGATAAAATACTACACCACCAATCGCAATCTCCGATCAACCAACCAAAACCTCCTTCACATCCCCAAGGCCCGCTACAAATCAAAGGGAGAACGTGAAGATTTGCAGTCCAAGGACCACGGCTATGGAACGCTCTACCCACCAACATCCGCATGGAAGAAAACCACCGGGCCTTCAGGAAAAAACTTAAGACCCACCTATTTTGATGGATCAGGACGTCACTGGATGCAAAGCGCCTTGAGGCGATTTAGTTCGCATTTGTAGCGCTATACAAGTTATTCACTCACTCACTCAGAGGAAGCATTTGATCGCGAGGGGGTGGCCAGAATCGAATGGCGGCCCCCTCATCACGGATCACTCCCAAAGCGATCCCGGCCGCTCACTGTACCGGAGGGGGGTCCGATCGGACCCCCCCACCCATACGAAGGCAGGCACGTACAGGTACGTGATTTGTGCCTGTCCGTGCCATTCTGCCGACGTATATATACAGTGAGCGGTCGTTAAGTGGTTAAAGTTCATCTCCTGCATTTTTATACAGACTGAGGATTCAAACATGTTACGTAGTATCTTATTCTTTTGCTCCTCCGAAAAAACCCTATCCAACTCCATCTCCCACCTCCTAGAGAAGGGCAACTGAAACTCTTCACCAGGGGTATTCAGCAATTCACAAATTTTAGAGAGAGTATGCCGCAGTATACCACTCCCATTAAAGTACTCCTCAAACTTTGTTAGCTTTCGTTCATATTTACTTGGTAAGCTCAGGGTATTAAAAAAGTGTCTTAATTGCATTGCCCTCCAAAAGTCCAATTGACATGATCTTTGTCCCGTTATCATCTCCTGAATCGTGGGCCAAACACCCGCCCTCAGAAAGTGAGATACTTGAAACAACCCCTGTTCAACCAGTTTACTAAAGGGTCCCTTCTTCAGTCCCGGTCCGAACTGTGGATTCCCCAGAATGGGGAAAAGGGGTGAGTCTAGTGTTGATAGTTTCCCCTTCACAAATAGCCCATATCCCATCCGAAGTGTGGGACCGATCAAGGGGTGCGTCTTCACACCCCCCGGGAGGTCCTTGTAACACCATGCCGCTCGATGAAGTAATCCACTACACTGAGCTTGTTCTAGCTCTGGCCAAATTTTCCCCTCACTATGTTGACTCCAATCAATCAGGTGGCTCAATAAGGCCGCTTGGTAATCTTTGTATATATCTGGCATTGACACACCTCCATATCGTTTAGGTAACGACATCAGCGATCCCCTAATTCTTGGGTGTTTATTTGCCCATATGAATCTCCCAAACAGGGACTGTGTCTGTTTAAAAAACTGTTTAGGTATCGCAATAGGGAGCGTCTGGAAGAGGTACAAAAATTTTGGCAAGATGTTCATTTTAATGATATTGCACCTCAAATGAAACCCTTTCTGCCATCCATCCAGAAGGATCCGCACTCTAGCTAGTAATGGTAAAAAATTTCACATATTTGTGAAAGATCCGCCGGGATGGAGGTCCCTAAATACATCAGTGCTTGATCTGTACATTTAAATTTATAATTAGCTTTCAAAGTGTTCAGTTCTTCCTTAGGGATCGCAACTCCCATTGCTTCAGATTTTACATAATTGATCTTAAAATTTGATAAGTCTCCATATGTCTCCAATTCTTGGAGCAGGTTAGGGAGGGAAACCATCAGATTAGTCAGGTTAAACATCATATCATCCGCATACACCGATGTCTTATGCTCTATACCTCCCACAGGCACCCCCTTAATATCTGGGTTCATTCAGATCCTACTCAATAGTGGCTCTACCGACAGGGCAAATAAAAGAGGTGATAATGGGCACCCTTGTCTCATCCCGTTAGATAACTTAAAAAGTGGGGACAATACTCCATTCACTTTAACCTGGGCCGTGGGCTGAGTATAATTACTTGAAATCCATTGCAGCATCTTATTCCCAAACCCCATGTGTCTCAAGACCGAGAGCATAAATTGCCAGTTAATACGATCAAAAGCCTTTTCCGCATCTGTTCCCAGGAAGATACATGGGGTTCGGGATGTGCCTACCAAATGGATCAAGTTCAAAGTCTTGATCGTGTTGTCCCGGGCTTCTCGCGTTTGCACAAACCCTACCTGATCTCTATGGACCAGGCAGGGTATGTGCTGCTCTTGTCGCATTGCCAGGATCTTGGAGAAGAGCTTCAAATCCGTATTTAATAGCGCGATCGGCCTATAGCTCCCACACTGGGAAGGATCCTTACCTTCCTTTGGTATGACCGCAATCAACGCTTTCAGGGATTCTGTGTGAAACGAACTTGTGTCTCCTAACCCATTAAACATTTTTAGCAGGAATGGTCCTAAAATAGGGAAGAGAAGTCTATAATATTGAATTGTAAAGCCATCCTAACTTGGAGCTTTACCTCTCTTCCCCCTTTTCACTGCCTCCTGAATTTCTTCTATAGTAATGGGCCTCTCCAATTCCTGACTTACTGCTGGTGTTAAACTCGGAATGCCTGAGATTGCTATATACTCTTCCATTGTAGTTTGGTTCTGAGAACTTGATTGCAAGTTATACAAAGCTGTATAAAAATTTCCAAACCGCTGCACTATCTCTCTAGGTAGCCTAAGTTTTTCACCTCCCACCCCTCTAATCATTGATACATAAGTCTTTTATTGTTGCTCCCTCAAAGAGCTAGCCATTTTCTTCCCACACTTGTTCCCAAATTCGTAGTTTTGTCTCCTGCCTGTCTGTATTGCCCTCTTTGCTTTGTACAAAAGTAACTCTGTAGTCTGTCTACGCACCGCCAGCAGGAGCCTTTCCAGGTCTGGATTAGGGCTCCGTTTGTGTAGAAGTTCTAACCGTGCGATCTCTGCCAGGAGCGCAGTCAACTTTGCTTCCCTTTCCCTCTTAATCCTTGCCCCATGTTTCATTAAGACTCCCCTTATCACTGCCTTGTGTGCCTCCCAGATCACCCCTGGATCGCAGTCAGGCGTGTCATTAATCTGGAAATACCACCTTGCTTCTTTCTGTACATCTTCCAATACTGCAGCATCCTGCAGAAGACTTTCATTCAGCCTCCAGGTCACCGACCCGGGAAGCTGGAAATCCGCAAGGTTGTATGTCAGGGTAGTTGGCGCATGATCTGACCAGGTAATTTTCCCTATTCCAGCTTCTTTAACTGCATGTAACTGGTTATGTGGAATAAAAAAGTAAAAAAGTAATCTATACAGGAGTATATCTTATGGGGAATGGAATAAAAGGAGTAATCTCTCTCTCCTGAATGTGTCAATCGCCATAAATCTACTAGTCTCTCTTTCTGTATCAGCCGCAAGATCCGTTTCCGGCAGGGATGAGCCGAACACCCCCCTGTTCGGTTCGCACCAGAACCTGCGAACAGACAAAATGTTCGTGTAAACTTTAGAACCCTATTAAATACAATGGACTCGAACGTTCGAAATCTAAAGTGTTAATTATAAAGGCTAATATGCAAGTTATTGTCCTAAAAAGTGTTTGGGGACCCGGGTCCTGCCCCAGGGGACATGTATCAATGCAAAAAGAAGTTTTAAAAACGGCCGTTTTTTCGGGAGCAGTGATTTTAATAATGCTTAAAATGAAAAAATAAAAGTGAAATATTCCTTTAAATTTCGTACCTGGGGGGTGTGTATGATATGCATGTAAAGTGGCGCATGTTTCCCGTGCTTAGAACTGTCCCTGCAAAAAATGTCATTTTTGAAAGAAAAAAAGTCTTTTAAAACTGACTCGCGGCTATTAATGAATTGTCGGCTCCCGGCAATACATACAAAAGTCATTGATAAAAAAAAAAAAAAAAAAGCGTGGGTGTTCCCCAGAATTCAATTACCAGGCCCTTCAGGTCTGGAATGGATATTAAGGGGAACCCCGCCGCAAATTAAAAAAAAATTGACGTGGGGTTCCCCCAAATATCCATTCCAGGCCCTTCAGATCTGGCATGGATTTTAAGGGAAACTCCACCCCAAATTTTTTTAAAAAATGGCGTGGAGTCCCCCTAAAAATCCATACCAGACCCCTTATCCGAGCACGCAACCTGGCCGGCCGCAGGGGAAAAGGGGGGGACGAGAGAGCGGCCCCCCCTCCCTCCTGAACCGTACCAGGCCACATGCCCTCAACATGGGGAGGATGTCCCCATGTTGATGGGGACAAGGGCCTCATCCCCACAACCCTTGCCCGGTGGTTGTGGGGGTCTGCGGGCGGGGGGCTTATCGGAATCTGGGAGACCCCTTTAACAAAGGGGACCCCCAGATCCCGCCCCCCCCCATGTGAATTGGTAAGGGGTACATTGTACCCCTACCATTTCACAAAGAAAGCGTAAAAAAATGTTTAAAAAAACACACAAACACCTTGAAAAAGTCCTTTATTTAAAAAAAAAAAAAAAACATTCCAGCGGTGAAATCCAGTGTCCCGCGGCGATCCCGATGTCCAGCGCTGTCCTTCATTGGTTGTGCCTGAGCGGACCTGATGGGGAACTCCCTCTCAGTATTTTAAATGTATAGACCCGCCCCTTCTAGAGTTCCCCATCAGGTCCGCTCCCTCGGTATGTCGGACCCGCCTACGTCATTGGCTTGAGCGGGGAACTTCCTTCACTATGTAAATTTAAATTACACAGTGAAGGAAGTTCCCCGCTCAAGCCAATGACGTAGGCGGGTCTGACATACCGAGGGAGCGGACCTGATGGGGAACTTTAGAAGGGGCGGGTCTATACATTTAAAATACTGAGAGGGAGTTCCCCATCAGGTCCGCTCAGGCACAACCAATGACGGACAGCGCTGGACATCGGGATCGCCGCGGGACACTGGATTTCACCGCTGGAATGTTTTTTTTTTTTTTTTTTTTCAATAAAGGACTTTTTCAAGGTGTTTGTGTGTTTTTTAAAACATTTTTTTACGCTTTCTTCGTGAAATGGTAGGGGTACAACGTACCCCTTACCAATTCACATAGGGGGGGGGGCCGGGATCTGGGGGTCCCCTTTGTTGAAGGGGTCTTCCAGATTCTGATAAGCCCCCCGCCCGCAGACCCCCACAACCACCTGGCAAGGGTTGTGGGGATGAGGCCCTTGTCCCCATCAACATGGGGACATCCTCCCCATGTTGAGGGCATGTGGCTTGGTACGGTTCAGGAGGGAGGGGGGCCGCTCTCTCGTCCCCCCCTTTTCCCCTGTGGCCGGCCAGGTTGCGTGCTCGGATAAGGGGTCTGGTATGGATTTTTAGGGGGACTCCACGCCATTTTTTTTTTAAATTTGGGGTGGAGTTCCCCTAAAATCCATGCCAGATCTGAAGGGCCTGGAATGGATATTTGGGGGAACCCCACGTCAATTTTTTTTTAATTTGCGGCGGGGTTCCCCTTAATATCCATTCCAGACCTGAAGGGCCTGGTAATTGAATTCTGGGGAACCCCCACGCTTTTTTTTTTTTTTTATCAATGACTTTTGTATGTATTGCCGGGAGCCGACAATTCATTAATAGCCGCGAGTCAGTTTTAAAAGACTTTTTTTCTTTCAAAAATGACATTTTTTGCAGGGACAGTTCTAAGCACGGGAAACATGCGCCACTTCACATGCATATCATACACACCCCCCAGGTACGAAATTTAAAGGAATATTTCACTTTTATTTTTTCATTTTAAGCATTATTAAAATCACTGCTCCCGAAAAAACGGCCGTTTTTAAAACTTCTTTTTGCATTGATACATGTCCCCTGGGGCAGGACCCGGGTCCCCAAACACTTTTTAGGACAATAACTTGCATATTAGCCTTTATAATTAACACTTTAGATTTCTCCCATAGATTTTTCGAATTTGCCGCGAACACCCCAATTTGTTCGCTGTTCGGCAAACGGGCGAACAGGCAATGTTCGAGTCGAACATGAGTTCGACTCGAACTCCAAGCTCATCCCTAGTTTCCGGGTACCCGCCGATGCTGCCGAGGTCCCGGAAGAGGTGTCCACATTGGGCACCAAGCGGATATTCAGATCGCCCCCCAAAATCAGCTGCCCTTCCTGAAATACCCCCAGTTTATCCAGAAATTTCCCAAAAAATATGTCCTGTTGTGTGTTGGGAGCGTAGAACGAGGCCAGCGTTACCACTGACCTCCCAATCGTCCCTTTCAGGGCCAGGTATTGTCCCCCAACATCCACCAGGGTGTCTGTGCATGACCATGGAATCTTATACGAGATCTGAATAGATACCCCCCCCTTCTTTACCACCGGATAGGTGGCATGATATCTAAGAAAGGGGAGACCTCCCTCTCTGAAGTGTGTCTCCTGAATAAAAGCTATCTCACTCCCCGCCTGCTTCAGCTCCCGCAGGAGTATCTGTCTCTTTTCTGGAGTGTTTAACCCTTTTGCATTGATCGACATTATCGACAATGCATCCATTTTTTTAATGATCAATGCAAGGCTATACTGTAAAGCCGAAAATAACACTGGCGGCAGGCTGGGGGACACCCAGTGAGAGAGAGCGGGAGACAGACAAAAAACAAAAAGCTCCTCCCCTCAAAAAACAAAAACAAAAAAAAAAAAAAACAATAAATAAAAAAAAAAAAAAAGAAGGAACCCTTCCCTACTCTAATATCAAATGGGAAGAAAGCGCCCCTGCCCTTCCTCCCCAGCGATATACAAAGCAATTGCTTTAAACACTCCTACCCTAACTGAGTGTTGACCTACTAGGGGGGGATTAGTTGCGCATGCTCCCGAGCGAGGGGTCCCTGGCCCCCCCACCCGTTCCTCCTGTCCCTATATGATGCCCAATTATACCACCTAACTAATGGCTTATCTTATCTTCCATTAGACCGTTGCCCCGTCCGACCCTTTGTTCTAACTCTTATGCCGCGTACACACACGTTTTTTTCTACATGTTTCCCGCGGCAGTGTTTCCCATAGGGAAACACTGCCGCGGAGCCCACAGACGGTTGTTTTTCTCGACAAGAGAAAAAACTACGTGAAAAACGACCGTGTGTGGGGAACAAGCCGTTCCCTCGTTTTTAATGACATTATTCACGGCGGTTTTTTAACCGCCGTGAATAATGATCGTGTGTACGCGGCATTATAATCCTACTCCTGCTGACTCCTATAATCCTCAGAGAAAAAAAAGAAAAAAAGACCCGAAGTGCAAATCCTTCCAACGCCCCAAAAAAAAGAAAAAAAAAGAAAAGGGAAATCGAGAGTGTATTGTGGTAGGACCTACCTCCCCCCCCTTCCTTACCTATGTTCCAACCATTCTTATATTCCTATATCTACCAGGAATATTTGCCTTATCAAAAGGGGGAAAGAGAGAAAAAAATAAATAAATGAAATTTAAATAAACTGCCCCATAACAATATCCCATGGTTACCCAATATCCCTCTCTATATATATGTTTCAGCAGACCTCAATTCTGACACTCCTACCCTCTACCTCTCTCTGCTATCTGCACCCTGCACCCTCCCCTTTCTTTTATTCTTCCTATTCACATTGTTATCATCACTTATTAACAGTTATCATTGGCAAGGTATGAGATCTATTTATACCACAGTATACTTTTAGTTCTCCATAAACTCAAAAATAAATAAAAATAATAATACAGGAGATATCAAAACAATACTTTACATATTATTCCTATCCAACAATGCATTACAGATAATCGCCTATATTACACATTGCCACCTGCTCTGGCCATTTTCCCACAAAAAAATAAAAATTTAGAGAGAGGGAAAGAAAGAAAAAACCTCCTCTGTACTATTTCTTGAGGTAACTGCATATTATCCCCACTAAACACATACCTCCTCTGCCCCTCCTCTTAACCCGCCCATCCTCCCCCCCCCCCCGGCGGGGCCCCACTTGTGCATATCTAAATTGACCCCCAGTGACTATGTATATATTGCTTGCCCAAATCTAATTTGTGAGTTTTTTTGGGTTTTTGTTTTGTTTTTTAAATATACCTATGGTGTTTATAGTGTATGTTTGTGTATGTAACCCTACTCTATGTCTCTCACAGAAAAAGGAATAAAAATAAAAAAGGGCCAAAAAAAAAAGGGGGGCCTTGTTTCCCCGCTATATTTATTTATACCAGCAACTTGGAGCATTCTCCTGTATATGGTTTGAGTGAGTGTATGTGAGTGAAAGTGTATTCATGTGTATATGTGTGTCAGTGTGTGCCTCTGTGTGCTTTATAATGCGTCCGTCGGGGGCAGGATGAGCGGCCATTGAGGCCAATACTAAGGAGCCCCCTATTTAACCTTTTGGGGGTATTTTCCTATTGCGTATACTGTCCCTGTCTCCCACATTACCTCCTACCTACCTCTTGTACCCCTTTGTCCCCTCAATCCCCCTCCCCCTAGTCTCTCACCCATCCTCCCCTCCCCTACCCCTCCCCCTCCAAAATACCACATAGATTCAAATCCTCCTTACATTGTACTCATTATCCAAAAATGTGATAAAAAAAAAAGGAAAAAAAAAACAACCCCAAAAAAAAAAAAAGAAGGGAAGTTTGAATGCACTTACCCAGACAAATTCTGTGGGCTGCCTTTTGATCCATAACCTCCTCCCTTTTTACCTATCATATGCAAAATTAAACAACCCCGCCATTTCTGAGTGAGGAGGTTAGGAACCAAAAAAAGCGAAAGAAAAAGGGGCGGGGTCACCCCTCACCTAAACACCCCCCACCCCACCAGACCGCCCCCTTCCCCCTATTCATATACCCCGTACCCCATATCCCCCCAATCCACCCCATACCCCCCTCGATCTTCCCTCTCCTCCCACTCTCTCTATGAATCATACATAAACCCATCCAACAGCTTTAGGCCCCAAAAAAAAACAAGTCAGCAAAAAAAAAAAAAAAAAGGTTTCAATGCCTGCCCTTCGGCATTTCCTCTCCTCCCAGAATCTTTACCAAGATTCTACTACCCATAATCATATATCTCAGGAAGAAGGGATTAAGATGACATCATTACCTGGATTTTCAATTAGGGGGGGAGGAGATAAGTCAGGGCCACTCCAAAATAAAGCCCTGATCGCCAATGGTGGTATGGACTGTTGCGGCACCCAGACAAGAAACGTTTGGTATATAAAAATAAGCAATTTATTACAAAAAGTACAAAAAAGAATACATGATTGAGAAAGAGCCGAACACCCCCCAGTTCGGTTTGCATCAGAACATGCGAACAGGCAATAAATTTGTTCGAACATCCGAACACCGTTAAAGTCTATGGGACACGAACATGAAAAATACACACACACTACAGCACCGTATATAGCTGCCTGCCGACCTTTGGGAAGTGTGATGATCTTGGCAAATGGCAGTATTTTGGCCAAAAGTTGTCTTTCCAGCACATTCAAATCGCAGAGCTCTGGGGGAATGGGCGCCAGCTCCATGTTGTTAGCCACATGGATGATTTGTGTCCTGCTTTTAAATGTGAATCACAGTTGTGACAAATCCATTCTTTGGTCCTTTCATCTGGTACGGTGCATTGTTCAGGGCCTTGACAGTGATTGTCGCACACATGGACATATTTCCCTGTCAAACAGGCAGCAACAATGTGTCGATTCTTCTTGTAATTGCTGTGAATGCAATGTTTCACTTGGTTAGGGAAAAGGGTGCGATGACACATCGTGCACACAAACGTTGGCCCAGCTTTAATGCATTCATGGAAAGTGGATATAGCTGTCTGCATTAGGCTGTTGTCCACTGGTTGACTGCATTCCCGCCAGGGATGAGCCGAACACCCCCCTGTTCGGTTCGCACCAGAACCTGCGAACAGACAGAATGTTCGCGTGAACTTTAGAACCCTATTAAATACAATGGACTCGAACGTTCGAAATCTAAAGTGCTAATTTTAAAGGCTTATATGCAAGTTATTGTCATAAAAAGTGTTTGGGGACCCGGGTCCTGCCCCAGGGGACATGTATCAATGCAAAAAAAAGTTTTAAAAAAGTGTTTTTTCGGGAGCAGTGATTTTAATAATGCTTAAAGTGAAACAATAAAAGTGAAATATTCCTTTAAATTTCATACCTTGGGGGTGTGTATAGTATGCCTGTAAAGTAGTGCTTTTTCCCCGTGCTTAGAACTGTCCCTGCACAAAATGTCATTTCTGAAGGAAAAAAAGTCATTTAAAAGTACTCGCCGCTGTAATGAATTGTTGGCTCCCGGCAATACAGAGAAAAGTTATTGAAAGTCATTGATAAAATAAAATAAAAAATGCGTGGGGGTCCCCCCAAATTCAATTACCAGGCCCTTCAGGTCTGGTATAGATATTAAGGGGAAACCTGCGCCAAATTTAAAAATAGGGGGGGGTGGGATCTGGGGGTCCCTTTTGTTAAAGGGGTCTTCCAGATTCCGATAACCCCCCCCTGCAGACCCCCACAACCACCGGGCAAGGGTTGTGGGGGATGAGGCCCTTGTCCCCATCAATATGGGGACATGGTGCTTTGGGGTCCAGACCCCAAAAGCATCCTCCCCATGTTGAGGGCATGTGGCCTGGTACGGTTCAGGAGGGGGGGCGCTCTCTCGTCCCCCCTCTTTTCCTGAGGCCTGCCAGGTTGCGTGCTCGGTTAAGGGTCTGGTATGGATTTTTGGGGGGAACTCCACGCCATTTTTTTTTATTTGGCGCAGGGTTCCCCTTAATATCCATACCACACCTGAAGGGCCTTGTAATTAAATTTGGGGGGACCCCCATGCATTTTTTATCAATGACTTTCAATTACTTTTCTCTGTATTGCTGGGAGCCAACAATTCATTACAGCCGTGAGTACTTTTAAATTACTTTTTTCCTTCAGAAATAACATTTTGTGCAGGGATAGTTCTAAGCACGGGAAACAAGCGCTACTTTACAGGCACACTATACACACACCCCCCCCCCCCCCCCCCAGGTATGAAATTTAAAGGAATATTTCACTTTTATTGTTTCACTTTAAGCATTATTAAAATCACTGCTCCCGAAAAAACTGTAGTTTTTAAAACTATTTTTTGCATTGATACATGTCCCCTGGGACAAACACTTTTTATGACAATAACTTGCATATAAGGCTTTAAAATTAGCACTTTAGATTTCTACCATTGACTTTTACAGGGTGTTCCGTGGCTTTTCGAATTTGCCGCGAACACCCCAAATTGTTCGCTGTTTGGCGAACGGGCAAACAGGCAATGTTCAAGTCGAACATGAGTCCTACTCGAACTCGAAGCTCATCCCTATACATGATACACAATTAACAGTCACATAGGTGACTTAACATCAAAACATTAAAATCATTACAAGCTCCACAGGTGTGTAGAGAACAAGATTGATGTGGCTACTAACATTTCCTCAACATGTTTCGTGACCAAGTCACTTCCTCTGGAGGAGTCAAACCCCTACCTTTGTTCAATCATGAGGCAACCCATTTCCATCATTACCTGGAAGACATTCATTCTGCTTTTGGCAGACAGCTGGGAGATTTTGCTCCATCATCGGAAGATACTGCTCACAACACTTCAGAACTTTGGCTGGTTAATCAACTGGGAGAAAAGCAACCTTCAGCCCACACAGAATATAATCTTTCTGGGGGAAGAACTAAATACAGAGTTGAAGGTGATCGCATCGGACCCCAGCCAGGAGGGATGAGTAGCTCATTACCAAGATCAAGTAGCGCAAGGACTAGGGAAGTTTCAGGCACAAGGAATAGTATCAAATATACTAGAGCTCAGAGCAGCCTTTCAAGTTCTCCTAGCCTTCGGCCCGTCCTTGAAGGGGAAAAATGTTTTAATATGGATGGACAACAAGGTGGCAGTAGCTTCCATTCAGAGACAGGGTGGTATCTGAAGCCGCACACTGCTGGAGGAAGTTCGCCCTATCTTGGAGTGGGCTCAAATATATCTTTCGGATTTATTGGCTGTGTATGTTCCAGCAGCACAGAACCTGTTGGCAGACTGCCTAAGCAGGGAATTCCTGTTGAACAACGAATGGTCTGTGAGCCATCAAGCATTTACTCTCCTGACTGAAACTTGGGGAATGCTGGATGCTGAATGCTGGATATCGATCTGGCAGTGACACTGGCTAATGCCAAGTGTCAGAGATTCCTGTCGAGAGCGTCTTACCCATCAGCCGAGGGAATAGACTGCCTTCTACATCCTTAAAACTTCCAACTAGGATACATTTTTCCACCGGCACCACTTATTGCGAGATTCCTCTGAGGCTCAGGAGGTCATCAGCCACAGTGATAGCGGTAATTCCTTTCTGACCAAGGAGGCCTTGGTTCACGACCTTGATGCAACTCCATCTCGGAAACATTACCTCTTCCTGTGTCTCGGGACTTACTTTACCAAGGTCAATTCCTTCACCCGGCTCCGGCCCTTCAGGTCTGGTATGAATTTTAAGGGGAACTCCATGCCAAATAAAAAAAAATAGCAAAAAACAACGGGTCCCCCAGATCCTGCCCCCCCCCCCCATGTGAATGGTTATCGGGTACATTGTACCCATTCACCAAAAAAAGCAGTGAAATGTAAAAAAGCAATAGCCAGTTTTTGAAAAGTCCTTTATTGTAAAATAACTCAGAGCCGTCTTCTTCCCGTGCCATCTTCTCCTGCCGCTGTCTCTCCCACCGCCATCTTCTTCTGCCACTGTCTTCCCCATCCGCCATCTTCTCCCCAAGCCGTATCTCCTGCCGTCGCCGTCTTCTCCCTCTGCTGTGTTCTTCCATGCTGCAGGTTACCTGCTAAAAAAAAAAAAGCAGCTCTTCTGTGGCTGTCTTCCTCCACTGTGTTGTCCCCCGCTTTGTGGCGTCTCTTACATAGCCATGGGATAGGCTCTCCGGATGACGTCATTGGATGGCCACGCCATAGAAGAGCGGGGTTTTTTTTATTAGTGGGTAACCGGCGGCACGGGAGAGGACAGTGGCGAAAGGAGAGATGGCAGATGGAGAAGACAGCGGCAGGTGAGACCGCTCAGGGAGAAGACGGCGGATGGTGGTGGGAGAGACAGCGGCAGGAAAAGATGGCAGCAGGAGAGACTGCTCGGGGAAGAAGACGGCTCAGAGCTATTTTACAATAAAGGACTTGTCAAAATCCGGCTATTTTTTTTTTTTACATGTCACTGCTTTTTTTTTTTTTATGGGTAGGGGTACGATGCCCATTCACATGATCTGATAAGCCCTCCGCCCGCAGACCCCGACAACCACCGGCCAGGATTGTCGGGAAGAGGCCCTTGTCCCCATCAACATGGGGACAAGGTGCTTTGCGGCGGACCCCAAAGCCCCTTCTCCATGTTGTGGGCATGTGGCCTGGTATGGTTCAGGATGGGGGGTGCTCGCTCGTCCCCCCTTATTCTGACCTCCAGGCTACATGCTCAGATAAGGGTCTGGTATGGATTTTGGGGGTGACCCCACGACATTTTTCTTTTTTTAAATGTTGGCATGTGGATCCATAATAGACCCGTGTTTGGGGATTTGATTGGGCCCGGGAGAATGGACAGAAGGGCCACCTTAGGGGAGAGGGCGAGAGAGTCATCATACACTTTGTTTTATACCTCAAATATTTTTTTCAAAAATGTCCACCTGTGCCATGTCTTGTTCAATCAGCGTGGATGGTTTGGTCAGCGGGCGTGGGAACCATTCAAGTAATCTGGAGAATACAGCCGAAGCATGATGTATCTCGAAATCTTGGAGACCTATACCCCCTTTGGATTTATGGGAGCATAAAATGTTATGTTTTAGTCTGTAGGGGTGGTGCTGCCATACAAATTAAAATTGCTAGGGAGCAGAGAATTCAGTAGTAGGACATTGGGAGGGTAATTGGGAGGGCCTGGAACAAGTAGAGCAGTTTGGGGAGGATATCCATCTTAAAGGGACACTAAAGGTTCCTTTTTTATTTTTTTAAAATAACAAACATGTCATACTTACCTCCACTGTGCAGCTTGTTTTGCACAGAGTGGCCCCGAACATCCTATTCTGGGGTCCCTCGGCAGCTCTCTCTGCTCCATCCCACATTAGATAACCCCCTTGGAGAAGAGCTCTCCCGAGGGGGTTACCTTGTGGGCGCGCTCCCGAGGCATACACTCAGCGTCTATGGACACCGAGTGTATGCCTCGGGAGCGCCCCCTGGCGCCTGCGTCATTGGATTTGATTGACAGCAGCGGCAGCTAATGGCTGTGCTGCTATCAATCTATCCAATCACCACCAGGACTCTGTGGAGAGGAGGACACTGGGGACGTGCTGAGCAGGTGAACTGGCTCAGGTGAGTAAAACGGAGGGGCTGGGGGGCCAGTGATTGCCAGGTGTTTTTTCACCTTAATGCATAGGATGCATTAAGGTGAAAAAACACAAACCTTTACAACCCCTTTAAGGACATTGATGCGACCTAGCCACGGTAACTTAAGATGGTGCCAGGACTCAAGTGATTGTTGAATTTTAGTCATTAAAGGGGTAAAATTTATGGAGTAGATATCGTGGAAGATCCGTAGGATCCCTGTCCTTAGATATTTGATGCATTTAGTCTATAAAGTGCAAATGTGCAAAAAACTTATCAAAGTGGCAAAAGTGGCATATATCAAATTAGCATATATCAATCTCTATATAAACCATGTGCCAATTGATAGATTTGCATGTATCAACCACTGTATAAACAAAACCAGATGTCATATAAAAGTACTACAATAAAGTGCAATAATACAGTGAAAAGTCCATAAAAGTGACTGAACAATCTTCATATAAATGATGTGACTTGATACAAGTGCTTGACCTCGTGAGACCCGTCACCTCTAGTAAGATGGAAGGCTTACCGGATCACCAGCGATCCCCTTACTCTGGGAGGTCAAAAAGCGTGAATTGGATCACAGATCCCCAACATGGAACTCCAGATCTCCTGGGCTTCCCAGATCTCCCGGGTGTCGCTTATCAGGAACCTCTGTGTCTCAGATGGTCAGTCACGGCAAGTATCCCATGTGTTCAGAGAAACTGCAAATCATGCAAAAAAAAGAATACTCCAAATAGTGCAATATTGTCTCTTCAAAGGGTTTAATAGAGTAAAACAAGTTACAGTGCTGTTTATGGACTCCTACGAGTCTCTAATTAGTGTAAAATCAAGATAAAAACAGAAAGTTGCTTGCAAGTAAAAAGATCCTGTATACAGACGTTTGGCCTGGAATATGTGGGGTGCACCGTTCGGATGTTACATATAAGGCTCAGTGAACACATAACTAACTAACTAAGGGCTTCGACAAACATAACGTCTCTAAACATTATGATTTAAAGCACAATCGTGATCCCAGGGGGACCACTTTTCTGGCCATTGAAAGGTATGTACCTCATTGGCGTGGTAGTAATGGGAAGCAGACTATCTCGAGAGCCGAGACCAACTGGATACACAAATTGGGGTCCCATATTTCTGGGGGCCTTAATGTGGAGTGGGACATCAACTGTTTTATCAATAATGGTTGATGTGCCCCTCCTATGTGTATAGTCCAGGGGCAGCATGTTCCTGATTTGAATTGAGAACAATTTTATATTTTATTTTATTCAAATTTTATTATTTTGTACAATTAATGATTTCCTTGATTGGTTTCCTCCATTAAAATGTCCTTGTATTAAAAGCTATATGATATTGTAGTGTTGGTTAGATTATTGGCAATGTTTGGCAGCAAGCCTATTTTATCAATTGTATTTATATTTTGCTACCACTAGATGGCGGCATATATTTACATCTGCCGCCCTTCCCTGGTCTGTTTGATACACAGCCTGGTGTCTACACGCAAGGGAGATTTTCTCCCTTGTCCTTTAACGATCTTGATTCGTCTGCTCATTGGACGCCTTTTTGGGTTTGATTAACCTCAACCAATGGCAGGGCTTCCACTCCTTGCCAATGGACTATATAGAGCCTTAGCGCAGGCGTGTGGGCATACCCCTGATGACGTCACATTTGACAAAACGATCGTTGGGACGCCACGCTCACATGCTCTGTGCATGCGATCGCTTTTTAAACGTTTGTATACAGGATCTTTTTACTTGCAAGCAACTTTCTGTTTTTATCTTGATTTTACGCTAATTAGAGACTCGGAGTCCATAAACAGCACTGTAACTTGTTTTACTCCATTAAACCCTTTGAAGAGACAATATTGCACTATTTAGAGTATTATTTTTTTTGCATGATTTGCACTTTCTCTGAACACTTGAGATATTTGCCGTGACTGACCATCTGAGACACAGAGGTTCCTGATAAGACACCCGGGAGATCTGGGAAGCCGTGGGGATCTGTGATCCAATTTGCGCTTTTTGTCCTCCCAGAGTAAGGGGGGGGGGTCACTGGTGAACCGGTAAGCCTTCCACCTAAAGGAAAAGTTCTGTTGGACCGTGGTTAGGGCACGGGTTGGTATGGATATGTTCAGGGCTTCTGTTTTAGCTATGTTCAATTTAAAATTGCTATGTGTGACGAATTGATTAAAAGCCAGCAGCTACAAATACCGCAGCTGCTGACATTTAATATTAGGACACTTACCTGTCCTGGAGTCCAGCGACGTCGGCAGCAGAAGACGAGCAATCGCTCGTCACTCTGCTACCCCCACCGCCATCCTCGGTGAGGGAACCAGGAAGTGAAACCTGGCGGCTTCACTGCCAGGTTCCCTACGGCGCATGTGCGAGTCGCGCTGCGCCGCTCTCACCGGTCCCCATTGTGTTCTGGGAGCCATGTGTTTCCCAGAACACAACAGGTATTCTGCAGGAAGTGACGTACTACCCGCAGCATACCCGCAGAGAGGACTCCCGGAAGTGGGTGAAAATACCTGTCTTAGACAGGTATCTGCACCCCCCTCCCCCTGAAAGGTGCCAAATATGACACCGGAGGGGGGAGGGTTCCGATGAGCGGAAGTTCCACTTTAGGGTGGAGATCCGGTTTAAGTTCTCTGGAGGAAGGAGGGAATACTAATTTGTGGTTGTGTCATGTACAGCAATAGATCATCTGCGTATAGGGAGAGCTTACATTGGGCCGAGGGGGTGTGGATACCATGCCTGGAGTCATTGTGACAAATTGCCTGGGCTAGGTGTTTAATTGTTATAGCAAAAAGGAGGGTGAATAGTGGGAAACCCTGCCTGGTCCCGTTGTTAATCTCAAAACGTCTCTAAATGCTGCCTGTTAGCAGTTACATTCACTGAGGGGTTGGAATAAAGGGACATTATTTTAGCCAGCAATTTGGGTCATTTTCCTATCTGCTGTAGTGATAATTGGAGGAATGACCAGCTGACCCTATCGAACGCTTTCTCTGCATCGCATGCCAACAGACAGGCGGGGATATGTTTATGCTGAGCATAGGAGATTAGGTTGAAGGTCTTAGTGGTATTATCCATAGGCGTGTGCACAGGGTGTGCCAGGTGTGCCTGGGCACACCCTAATCACGTTGTGCTGCACAGATTCCCCCTGCTGCTTGGCTGCAGAAGAAGGGACTGGGGAATCTCTGTCTTAAAAGTGAGACATCAGAGGTCTGTTTAGACCTCTGATATCTCACCAAAGACCCCCCATGGCGCTTCTAAAAAAATTGTACATAAAAAAATTATAATTTATTATTAAATAAAATTGTGAAAAATAGTAAAAAAAGTTATGATAAAAAAATAAATAAACTACTGACATCAATTTCTTCCCTACGGACACCGTCCACTGCTCTACTGAGAATATATATATATATATGTTGGAAGGCCAGCATGGTGGCCTGAATTTATGGGAGGAGCCCGGCGGCTATATAGCCAGCCCACTCCTCCACAAGCCTCGTTGGTATTCCTGTGCGCACCACATGGTTTCTGACGCAACGTCACGTCGTTACGTCATTTCAGAGCGACCGTCAGCGAGCGCGGCACGATTCGACCACTCTCATCCAGGGACTCAGCGCCGTTCGCACGCCCGTCTCGGCCACAGGTAGGCTCTACTTTCTATGCTATATGGATGCCATGCAGGAGATTTTTGCTCTTGGTCCAGCGAAAATCTCCCCTTAGACCCCCGCACTGCCGCTTGTTACCGTGTCGCGGTAGTGTCACCGGGCACCGTTATTTCCGCCCTCCCGGCCGCCCCTTTCATCACTTTCGGGCATCCGGGACTTGCTGCCACACCCCCCCCTCACCTCACTGTTCCTGCATTTGTTCCATCACAGTGTTAGGTGCTAGTCAGGCTGCATCTGTGCACCGGCTCGCAACCACTTCCCTTAGCCTGTCTATGTTTGAACTGCCCAATCGCTGACGATCGCACCTGCAGTGTACCAGCAGTCCCACTTTTTCAGCCCATGTCAAAGTAGGGACCAGCTGCTCAGTACCGTACTGCTTAAAATTCTTAGTTCACTAGTGCTCTGAGGTACAGCAGGAGTTTGCAAAGATGCCGTCATTAATTCATTTATCACATTTAATTGGTTGTAGCTATTCTTTATTTTATTTTTAATTTTATTTATGTTATTTATTTATTTTATTTTTCTCCTCCTTTCTTTTTGTTGTTTTGGTTGTTTTGTTTGTTGTTTTGGTCAAAAAAAAATAAAAAATTTAGTGAACATGTTAAAAGGAAAAAAGAAAAAAAAAAAAAGAGGAAAAATAATAATGAAGATATATATTAGGGGGGCGGTATATATGTATATACACAAGTACAGGGGGCAAAGGGTTATACGAGGTCTTGCACCCTGCTTCCTAGCCCACACGCGATGGGCATACCCACCTCAGAGCAAGACACCTGTTGTTTTTCAGCCCCATTTCTGTACATGCTCCAGAGCCCGGTGGTTTCAGTCGATCTGCAAACGTACCGATTCACGTCTCTGTCATGGGTCATTTCGGCCACTCATTTAGCAGGTTCTAAGTTTTAGGCGCATTCTCGGCAGCAGCTTCACCCTAAACACGCACCAGTCCTGCACGGCCCCATTTCGGGACATGCTCCAGAGCTCGGTAGGTTAGCCGCATTGCAAACGCACCGACTCGTGTCTCTGTCATGGGACATTTCTGTCACTCACTTTCACCATCGTTACCGCGTCCGTTCGCTCGTCTAGGTACAGTCGAATCAGTCAGTACCCCCTCATCACGTATTATCTATTGTTTCTTCCCCAGATCAGTCAAATCCAGCTCCATCCTGCACTAGGTTGGACGCCATTTCTACAGGTAAAAAAAAAAAGGAAAAAAAAAATATATAAAAGTTTTTTTGTTTTTTTTTAGGGGGAAGAAAATCCCCCGTAAGAACAGAAACAACCCCGATTGTCGTGTCATCCCTTACAGGTTCCGGTCACCACCCCAACCTCGGAAGACAGGATTGATTTCCTATCCAGGCCCGAATTACTCAGAGCCATGTCTCAGGCCGACAGTGTAGATCTCACCGCCCCTCCTTCACCTTCTCCCGCCTCAGAGAGCGGCAGCACACGTTCCCTCAGGGGATGGACCATCCCCAAGTTGACCGCAGAACTGAGACGCCGGCAGGTGCCTTTCCCGGCCACAGCCAGGAAGGCAGAGCTCTTTAGGCTCCTATTTCCTCCACCAGCTTCAACCGACCTCCCCATGCCAGCTTCACCTGGACCAAGCACGCAGCGGACATCCCTGCACTCTGTTGCCACGGCCATCACTCAACTCCACACCCTGGTAGCTTCCTTGTCTACCGCAGTCACAGCCATGCAGGCCAGAGTGACGCTCCTGGAGGTCCACCCACCGACCGTCACTCCTGACCTACCCGTAGTCCAGGTCCCGACACCCCCTCCAGCTATCCCTACAGGCAAGTGCCCCATTGTCCTCCCAGCACATTTGGTCCCAGCCAGCATTAGGAAGGAGATCCTGGATGGCAAGGACATTAACTTTGCCTCCCTATTAATCGCAGTCCACGATGTAGCGGATAACAAGGCCTACACATGGGGAGACGTTTCAGTGGTCCTCAAGGCCAAAGACCCAAGGCTGAATCGCAAATTGTCAATACCAGAATTTGCGCTGCCTTCGGGACTCTCAGGGATGTCCTGTGCTCGGCCTCCCCCAACAGACGGGAAGAGTTGGACCTATATCTCCACACTTTGGTGGATCTAGGTTACAAGTACGGAGGATTTTCGTTCTACGACTATCACCGCTCCTTCTCAGCCAAAGCAGCTGCTAGGCTGTTGCAGTTCCAAACAGCCACAGACTGGAGTCTCATGGATACCGAGCTCTTCTGCCGCCACTTCACTGGCCTACGCTCACCGCTATGCACGAACTGCCAGTCCTCTACCCATACTGCCACTTGGTGCTCTAACACCACCAATGTTCGCCTCCACGAAGTCCCCTCCACCTCAAGGGCAGCTATAGGCTTACCGG
Organism: Rana muscosa; assembly: GCA_029206835.1. Lineage (NCBI taxonomy): Eukaryota > Metazoa > Chordata > Amphibia > Anura > Ranidae > Rana > Rana muscosa. The sequence continues at coordinate 5,266,621 of CM055127.1, read as the reverse complement.
CCTCCCAGCAGATGGCCCAGATGGACAAGTTCGGACACCCAGTACTGACAGCAGGGGGAGCAGCCATCTGCAATAACTTCAACTTTGGATCCTGCAACTTTAGTCAGTGCCGCCTGCTTCATGTTTGCCTCGTATGCCACAGGGCACACCCAAAGACCCTGTGCCAGGTCAAGCAACAGAAAAAGTCTTGACTAGGCCAAGTTAACGTTCTGTGGCTGGAGCACTACCTAATTTTACACCCCACCCCCTCTCTCACCACCTTCCTCGTCCAAGGGTTCACAACCGGCTTCCACACAGGCCTCATCTCCTTACCCCACACGTCTCACGAATGCAAGAACCTGCGTTCAGCCGCCACAGATGAACAGGCCATAGATCAGCTGTTACACACCGAGCTGCAGCGAGGCTTTGTCATAGGCCCCTTCACTCAGCCCCCTTTTAACACCTGGAGAGTCAGCCCTATTGGGCTTGTCAAGGGCAAGTTTTCGAATAAAGTTCGCTTGGTGTACGACCTGTCTGCACCTCATTCTTCCCCCATCCCCAGCCTAAATTCCTTAATCCCCTCGGAAGAGTTCTCCCTTAAATACGCCTCCGTAGACATGGCATTCCAAGCCATAATTAAAACCGGCACAGGCGCCTGGCTCTCCAAAGCCGATATCTCGGATGCCTTTAAGCTCCTACCCATCCATCCATCCCTCTGGTGCTGGCACGGCATTAAATGGAGAGACTCTTACTACTTTGCTACCAAGCTGACTTTCGGCTCCAAGAGCAGCCCCTGGCTCTTCGACACTTTCGCACAGTCTCTCACCTGGATTCTGCTGCACCAAGCCCAGTGTCAAGAAGTCATCCACTACTTGGACGACTTTTTGCTGGTTGAACAGCCTGATACGCCCCCGAAAGACCTCGACAAGTTAAGAGTTGACCCTGGACTAGAACACCACCTACAGCAAGCATCACAGCTCATCAATCAGTCCCTGTCTTACAACACCTTAAAAGCCTACCGTGCTGCCTGGGACGTTTTCAGCAAGTTTCTGGCACCCCGCTCCGATAATACGGCCGTAGACGTCAAGCACGTACTGGCCTTTATCTCGTCCTGCCATAATAGCTTGGCCTTATTGGATCGTCTACTGTCGTACCTACCGGCACAAACAGACTCTACTCCCCTACTCCCTTTCCCAACCACACCTTTAAGCACCTGCCAGTTCGTCAAGCATGTGAGGATCCTTCTTCGAAGTCTACATCTCAACCCAGCTCACTATACAGCTCACTCGTTTCGCATCGGGGCAGCTTCGGCCGCCTCCCGCCATGGGGTGCCAGATCATGTCATTAAGAAACTAGGCAGATGGAAGTCCGCCTGCTTCGCCCGGTACATTCCTAACCCTCAGCTGGAGATCGCACAAGCTTTTCAAAAACTTGCTCAGTAAACAATCCAAATAAAATGATATCCCTACCTGACTGTTTTTGCCCCCTTATTTTGGCATACCGTCCGTTAGGCCAGGGCACGCTTCAGGTCTATCTATGTTGTAAGTCCGCGTCAATGTATCTTACCCATATCCTATCGGCCATAGGGCTCCAACCATAAATATATATATATATATATATATATATATATATATATATATATATATATACACACACGTGTGTTGAGCTTTGGGTGCACACCCTAATGCCATGGTCTGCGCACACCTATGGTATTATCCCTGGCCTCGCAGCCTGGGACAAAGCCCACTTGATCGCTATGTATCAATTTAGGGAGTAAGGGAGCAAGACGGTTTGCGATGAGCTTCGAAAAATTAGGATTGACATTCAGTAGTGATATGGGTCTATAGTTTCGACAGCTCGCGTGATCCTTCCCTGGTTTGGGAATGACTATTTGGTCTTGAACTAAGTGAAAGATAAAAGATAGGGGGTGCGCTTAGTCCACTTCTTTGAAAGCCTGTGCCATGATCAGGGCCAACAAAGGGGCAAATGTCTTAAAGAAGCGAGGTGTGTAACCGTCTTGTCCAGGACTTTTGCCATTTTTTAGGTTTTTGCTCACTAGTAAAAAGTCAGCTGTAGAGATTGGCATTTCAAGGTCCTCAGTAGCACTGGCCGAGATCATGGGCAGGGCCGTATCTTCGTATCTTGTATGTATTTGGACATATCGCATTCATCTGGATGGGGAGGTGCATGCATAGTCTGCGGGGGGCAGGTTGTTTAAAGAGGAGTAGTAATCACGGAATTCGGAAACAATCCCTGAGTTCTTGTGGAGCTTGCTGTTAGAAGATGCAAGGATATGGGGGATGTTTTGTGTGCGTTGTTGTGGGTGAAGAAGTTGTGCTAGGTGCTTGCCGCATTTATTGGCCTGAACATAATGAAGGTGTCTTTTTCTTTTGGAGGGCAGCTAGGAAGCGCTCCATTAGGAGGTGTAGAAGGTCACGACGTGCATTAGATCCGTTAGGATCTTAGGTTCTAACCTGAGTTTGATGGTTTGTCCTGCAAGCTAGGTCAGATAACAAGTTGTCATTCAGTCACCATGTACGTCTGTGAGTGGGACCGGGGCGTGATCCGACCAGAGCCTGAGCCCAATATTACAAGAGGGGATAACGTCTAGTGGTGATTGTGAGAAGATGTAGTCGATTCTGCTATAGGACCTGTGAGCTGAGGAGTAGGGATGAGCTTCGAGTTCGAGTCGAACATAAGTTCGACTCGAACATCGGCTGTTCGATCGTTCAACGAAGATCGAACATTATGGGCCGTTTGCGCCAAATTCGAGCGCCACGTCACGGCCCATAATGCACTGCGTCATCGCAGTGCATTGCTGGCTGATGATTGGCCAAGCATGCACTATGACCCGCATGCTTTGGCCAATCACAGCGCCGTCAGCACAGAGAGAGCCATAATTGGCCAAAGGCAGGGTGCCTTTGGCCAATCATGGCTCAGGGGATTAAGTACACACCCCACACTATATAAGCCAGCCTGCACGTCGGCCTTCTGTAGTGTGTTGCGGCTTTGAGAGAGAGATAGAGAGTGTCATCTAATTTCATTTAGATAGATTGAGCAGGCAGGCGATTCAGTTAGCTCCAGTATATTTATACACATACACACACACACACACACACACATTGCAGGCTTTGTGTATGTATATGTATATATATTATATATATATATATATATATATACACACACACTGTATACAGTTTAGCTAGATCTCATTGCAGAGCGTTCCTGGTGTACTGTTCCTAATATACTACAGGCAGGCAGTTGATTCAGTTAGCTGCAGTATATTCAGTACTGTATCTTGTGCACAGTGTGCAGCTAGATCTCACTGCAGACCGTTCCTGTTGTTCTCTTCCTAATATAATACAGGCAGGCAGTTGATTGTTAGCTGCAGTTTATTCAGTATACTGTATCCAGTTTAGCTAGATCTCACTGCAGACCGTTCCTGTTCTTCTCTTTCTAATATACTACAGGCAGGCAGTTGATTAATTTAGCTACAGTATATTCAGTATATATATACATCCCAGCTTTGTGCAGCTACATCTCACTGCAGGCCATTCCTGGTGTACCTATTCAAATCCATTACAAATGCAGTAGGTCTGGAAGGCCAACAAGGAGAGGCAGCCACTAAAAGAGGCCAAGCAGGCTCTGTGTCTACAGCCAACAGTGCTGGTCGTGGACACGGTGCATCCTCAGCACGTGGTTGTGGGGCACACTTGTCTTTTTTTTCGGCAGCTGGCCGTGTTAAGCCACAACATGCAGAAGAGTTGGTAGAGTGGATGACCAAGCCGTCCTCATCCTCCTCATCCTCTGTCACCCAGGCTCAGAGTACTTTGGCTGCCAATGCAGCTGCCAAAGCGGCCTATTCCATCAGCTCCAGGTCATCAGTTACTTCTTCCTTAGCCCCACCATCATGCACGGAGCAGTCCCCCGAACTGTTCGACCACAGTGTTGGGTACATGCTGCAGGAGGATGCGCAGCGTTTTGAAGGCTCGGATGATGGTAACCAGCTTGAGGAAAGCAGTTACGTGAGCTCAGAGAGAGGGGGTGCCCAAGAAGGACAACAAACTGGCAGTCATGTTCCCCCAGCTGCAGTATACTGCCAGGCTTGCTCCAGTGACGAGGAGGGAGGGGATGATGAGGTCAATGACTCTACATGGGTGCCTGATAGGAGAGAGGAGGAGGAGGCACATCTCCAATGAGGCAGGATGCCCTCCAGGGTCCAGCTTAAGGGTAGCCAACTGACTGCATCACACCGCAGAGCTCCGCATGTGCAAAAGTTCTTTGGTGTGGGCCTTTTTTGAGACATGTGCAGCAGATCGCACCGTTGCTGTTTGCAACATATGTCTGAAGCGTATCAAGCGTGGCCAAAACAAGAGCTGCTTGTCGACCTGCCACGCAGTTTGTTGGCAAGCGTACTTAAAAGACCCACACCAAAGAACAGGGCGGACCTCTCATTGCTCCTCATCAGCTGGGATCTCCATCCACATGCCCAGTGGCTGAATGCTAGCTTGGCTAAATTACTGGGACTCCAACTGCTGCCTTTTCAGCTGGTAGACTCTGCCCCCTTCCGTGAATTTGTGGAATGTGCGGTACCTCAGTGGCAGGTTCCCAAACGTCACGTGCTTGAGTTGGTGTGCTTAGGGGACAGGAGCCACACTGGGGCAGAGATTCTGTCAGCTCTGCTGGGGCAGGCTCAGAAGTGGTTGATGCCACACCAGCTTCAGCCAGGAATGGTGGTTTGCGACAATGGCACCAACCTCCTCTCCGCCCTCCGACAGGGACACTTGACCCATGTGCCCTGTTTGGCTCACGTCCTTAATTTGGTGGTGCAGCGGTTCTTGTGCAGGTACCCAGGCTTGCAGGATCTCCTGAGGCAGGCCAGGAAAGTCTGTGTGCATATCCGCTGGTCATATAATGCCAGTGCTCGGCTGACTGACCTCCAAACGGAATACAACCTGCCCATGAACCGCCTAATCTGTGACATGCCCACCAGGTGGAACTCAACGTTGGCCATGCTGCAGCAGCTGCACATGCAGCAGAGGGCAATCAATGAATACCTGTGAAACTATGGCACCAGGACAGGGTCAGGAGAGCTTGGATTTTTTTCGCCACACCAGTGGCTCATGATCAAGAATGCATGCACTGTCCTGTCACCATTTGAGGAGGCCACGAGGATGGTGAGCTGTGACAGTGCATGCATCAGTGATACTGTCCCTCTTGTCTACCTGTTGGAGCATACGATGTGTTGAATAATAGACAGCGCACTTGAGGCAGAACAGATGGTGGAAGAGGAGGACTTCCTTACCTCTCAAGGCCCCCTTTATCTAGACAGTGTTCCTGCGGCCCCGTCGATCACACAGGTAGAGGAGGATTGTGTCAGCATGGAGGTGGAGCCTAGCACTCAGCATCAGCAGCAGTCTTCAAGGGATCATTTACAGTCCTCAGAAACCCATAGACTTGTACGTGGCTGGGAGGAGGTGGCTGCGGATCATGTCGTCCTTAGTGACCCAGAGGACTCCGGACCGAATGCCTCAGCAAACCTACGATGCATGGCCTCCCTGATCCTGCAAAGCCTGCGAAAGGACCCTCGGATTTGTGGTATCAAGGAGAGGGATCATTACTGGCTGGCAACCCTCCTTGATCCACGTTACAAGGGTAAGATTCCGGAACTTATCCAGCCGCCGGAGAGGGAGCAGAGGTTAAAACATCTTTGGGAGGCCTTGCAGAAAGGCTTGTGCAAAGTGTTTCCAGAGCCTGGAAGGTTACAAATTGCTAGTCCTGGACAACGTGTTGCTGAGGCGTCGGTCAGTCACAGAAAGAGCCGTGGAGAAGGTGGCCGTCTGACCGATGCGTTCAGACAATTTTTTAGTCCGCAGGCCCAAGGTCAGATCGGTTACAGCAACCATCTCCAGCGTCTGATTTACATGGTGCAGGAATACCTAGGGGCAAGATCAGACTTGCATGGTGCAGGAATACCTAGGGGCAAGGAGACCTTTCCAACCAAAAATCCTCTGTGTTGCTGGGTCTTGAGGATGGATCACTGGCCAGAGCTTGTACAGTATGCAATTGAGCTACTGGCCTATCCTGCATCCAGCGTTCTTTCGGAATGCACATTCAGTGCTTCTGGAGGCTTTGTAACCGATCACAGAGTGCGCCTGTCCACCGACTCGGTTGATCGTCTCACCGTCATAAAAATGAATCAGTCTTGGATCACCAGCTACCAAGCACCTGATGCAACCGAATAATTTTTTTATGAATGTGAGATCCCTTCAAGACTGCCTATGCTGATGCTGAGTGACTATCCTATTCCTCCTCAATGTTCATGCTGATAGCCAGGCCCAGACTGGGACAAAAATAAGCCTGGGCGTTGGTAGACATTCACGGGGGTGGCTGGTAGTGATGAGCCGAACACCCCCGGGTTCGGTTCGCACCAGAACCCGCGAACGGACCGAAAGTTCGCACGAACATTAGAACCCTATTAAATACAATGGATGCGAACGTTCGGATTCTAAAGTGCTAATTATAACGACTATTATCCATGTTATTGTCCGAAACAGAGTTTGGGAACCCGGGTTCTGCACCAGGGGACATGTATCAATGCAAAAAGAAGTTTTAAAAACGGACGTTTTCCGGGAGCAGTCATTTTAATGATGCATAAAGTGAAAAAAAAAAGTCAAATATTCCTTTAAATATTGTACCTGGGGGGTGTCTAAAGTATGCCTGTGAAGTGCCACGTGTTTCCCGTGTTTAGAACTGTCCCTGCACAAAATAACATTTCTAAAGGAAAAAAAGCCATTTAAAAGTGCTTGCGGCTTTAATGCAATGTCTGGTCCCGGTAATATGGATGAAAATCTTTAGGAAAAATGGCATAGCTACCCCATCAACCCCCCCCCAACCCCAGCCCATTACCAGCCCCTTTGGGTCTTGTATGGATATTAAGGGGAACCCCGCACACAAAATAAAAAAGGACCTATATACTCTGAACAGCCGTATACAGGCGGTGCATACAAGACAGGGACTGTAGGTTTGTTCTTATGTAAAATCTGTTTGTAATTTTGAACAGCTGCATTGTTTAAGTGTAGCCCCATGCCAAATTCCTTTTTTTTTAGCTTTTTGTAAAACATAGGGAACGGTTATCACCCCTGTCACATTTTTTTTGCTGTCTGTGCCCCTGTTCAGAACATTTCACCTCACTTTGCGTCCCAATGACAACTGTTTTTGAAATGTGGTGTTTTTATTGAAACAAGGATTGGTGATAAAGCATCAGTAGAGAGGAGACACCTTTCTCCCATATTAATTCTTACAGGAGAGAATTTTCCTTCCAAGGGGTAGATTTCCTCTCACTTCCTGTTGTCTTCTTCCGTTTGCAAGTAGTAGTAGTTTGTAAGTTGGATGTTTGAAAGTAGGGACCTGCCGTATATACTCTGCAGAAATTGGCCCCTTAGGTGTTGGTGTTGGCACAACACTGTAAGCCCTCACAGTTACTCTTGGTGGGTGCTGGAACGGCCTGCTGTCAACTATTATATCAGGAATTGTAATAACATATAATTGTTGATCAGTGGTAGTAAAAATTGGGCCTTTGATGGTGGTGCTGGTGCCAGAACACTGTAAGGCCTGACAGTTACTCTTGGTGGGCGCAGCAATGGGCCCTGCTGTGAATTATTCGATCAATAATTATAATTGCATGCCCCTGTTGAACAGGGGCTGAAAAATTGGGCCTTTGGTGGTGGTGGTGATGGTGGTGCTGGTGCCACAACACTGTAAGGCCTGACAGTTACTCTTGGTGGGCACAGCAATGGGCCCTGCTGTGAATTATTCGATCAATAATTATAATTGCATGCCCCTGTTGAACAGGGGCTGAAAAATTGGGCCTTTGGTGGTGGTGGTGGTGGTGATGGTGGTGCTGGTGCCACAACACTGTAAGGCCTGACAGTTACTCTTGGTGGGCGCAGCAATGGGCCCTGCTGTGAATTATTCGATCAATAATTATAATTTCATGCCCCTGTTGAACAGGGGCTGAAAAATTGGGCCTTTGGTGGTGGTGGTGGTGGTGATGGTGGTGCTGGTGCCACAACACTGTAAGACCTGACAGTTACTCTTGGTGGGCGCAGCAATGGGCCCTGCTATGAATTATTAGATCAATAATTATAATTGCATGCCCCTGTTGAACAGGGGCTTAAAAATTGGGCCTTAGGCACTGGTGGCACAACACTGCAACCCCTCACAGATACTGTACTTGGAGCACAGCAATGAGGCCTGTTGCAAAGTATTGCATCAAAAATTTTAATTACACGCCCCTTTTAAACAGGGGCTGAAAAATTGGGCCTTAGCCACTGGTGGCGTCACCCATAAACCAAAATGATCTTCCAAGCTATCATCATTAATCGTATCATTGAGGAGGAGGAGGAGGATAGCCAGTCAACATAACAGCACAGGCACTCAGCATCAGCATCAGTCTTGAAGGGATGTGACATTTTAAAATCAATTAGTCTGTTATATCAGCATCAGGTGTGTGGTAGCTGGTGGTGATCCAAGACTGGTTCATCTTGATGAAAGTCAGTCGATCAACCGAGTCGGTGGACAGGCGCACCCTGTGATCCGTGACAAATCCTCCAGCAGCACTGAATGTGCGTTCTGAAAGAACGCTGGATGCAGGACAGGCCAGTAGCTCAATTGCATACTGTGCAAGCTCTGGCCAGTGATCCATCCTCAAGACCCAGTAAGCCAGAGGATTTTCGGTGGGGAAGGTGTCCAAGTCTGACCTTGCCCCTAGGTATTCCTGGACCATGTATATCAGACGCTGGCGATGGTTGCTGGAACCGATCATACTTTGGGGCTGCGGACTAAAGAATTGTCTGAACGCATCGGTCAGACGGCCACCTTCCCCACCGCTCCTTCTTTGACTGCCCGAAGCCTCAACAACTCGTTGTCCAGGACCAGGAGTTTGTAACCTCCCAGTCTCTGGGAACGCGTTGCACAGACCTTTCTGCAAGGCCTCCCGGAGTTGTCTCATCCTCTGCTCCCTCTGCGACGGTAAGATAAGGTCCGCAACCTTACCCTTGTACCGTGGATCAAGGAGAGTGGCCAGCCAGTAATGGTCCCTCTCCTTGATCCGAAGAATACGAGGATCCTTCCGCAGACTTTGCAGGATCAGGGAGGCCATGCAGCGTAGGTTAGCTGAGGCATTCAGTCCGGAGTCCTCTGGGTCACTAAGGACGACATGATCCGCAGCCACCTCCTCCCAGCCACGTACAAGTCCACTGGTTTCTTGGGACTGTAAATCATCCCTAAAAGACTGCTGCTGATGATGCTGAGTGCCAGCCTCCACCTCCATGCTGACACAATCCTCCTCCTCCTCCTCCTCCTCCTCTTCCTCTTCCTGTGCGATGGGTGGGACAGAAGGAACACTGTCTGGGTAAAGGGGGCCTTGAGAGGCAAGGAAGTCCTCCTCTTCCTGCCTCTGTTCTGCCTCAAGTGCCCTGTCCATTATTCCACGCAGCGTGTGCTCCTACAGGTGGACAAGAGGTACAGTGTCACTGATGCATGCACTGTCACTGCTCACCATCCTCGTGGCCTCCTCAAATGGTGCCAGGACAGTGCATGCATCCCTGATCATGCCCCACTGGCGTGGTGAAAAAAACCCGAGCTCCCCTGACCCTGTCCTGGTGCCGTAGTCCCACAGGTACTCATTGATGGCCCTCTGCTGCGTGTGCAGCCGCTGCAGCATGGCCAACATTGAGTTCCACCTGGTGGGCATGTCACATATAAGGCGGTTCTTGGGCAGGTTCAACTCCTTTTGCAGCTCAGCCAGGCGAGCACTGGCATTATAAGATCTGCGGAAATGCACACAGACTTTCCTGGCCTGCCTCAGGACATCCTGTAAGCCCGGGTACCTGCCCAAGAACCGCTGCACCACCAGGTTAAGGACGTGAGCCATACAGGGCACATGGGTCAGTTGTCCCTGTCGGAGGGCGGAGAGGAGGTTGGTGCCATTGTCGCAAACCACCATTCCTGGCTTAAGCTGGCGTGGCGTCAACCACCTCTCGGCCTGCCCCTGCAGAGCAGACAGGACCTCTGCCCCAGTGTGGCTTCTGTCCCCCAAACACACCAGCGCAAGCATGGCATCTTTTTGCCTGCGTACTTGCGTAGCCCCTTGAACGCCTACGGAGCACCGCTGGTTCCGAGGACAAACCACAGGAAGAGGCCATGGAGGAAGAAGAAGAGGAGGGGGTGGAGGAGAGAGGTGTGTCACAACCAGTAGTAGCATTTTGGAGGCGTGGCGGCGGAACAACCTCCAACACTACTGCACCTTGTCCTGCATCCTTCCCAGCTGCCAAAAGAGTGACCCAATGGGCCGTGAAAGAAAGGTAACGTCCCTGTCCATGCCTGCTGGACCATGAGTCAGCGGTAATATGCACCTTACCGCTGACCGCCCTGTCCAGTGAGGCCAAGACATTGCCTTCCACATGCCTGTAGAGAGCCGGAATCGCCTTCCGTGCGAAAAAGTGGCGTTTGGGAACCTGCCACTGAGGAACCGCACATTGCACAAACTCACGGAAGGTGGCCGAGTCTACCAACTGAAAAGGCAGCAGTTGAAGCGCTAGCAATTTAGCCAAGCTAGCATTCAACCGCTGGGCATGTGGATGGCTGGGAGTGAACTTCTTTCGACAGTCCAGCAGCTGGGGCAGGGAAATTTGCCTGCTAGAATCGGACGTTGGTGTACTGCTAGCAGAGTGCCCGCAAGTACTTGCCTGTGACACACCTAATTCTACACCTTCATTCCTCTCAGAGCAGGTTTCGGAGAGGAGTGAAGGTATAGTGGGGTTGGAGATCCCAGCTGATGCGGTGCAAGAAGAGGTCAGCTTTGTTCTTTGGTGTGGGTCTTTAAGGTAGGCTTGCCAACGAGCTGCATGGCAGGTCAACATATGTCTGATCAAGCATGTGGTGCCCAAGCGGCTGATGTTTTGGCCACACGATATACGCTTGAGACATATGTTGCAAACAGCAGCTGTGCGATCTGATGCACTCGCCTCAAAAAAGGCCCACACCAAAGAACTTTTTGAATGACGGGCAGAGGCGGCGCCCTGCACAGGCGGAGCTCTGCGGTGTGATTCCGTCGGTGTGCTGCCCATACGCTGGCCACTCAAGGGCATCCTGCCTCGTTGGAGATGTGCCTCCTCCTCATCCTCCTCCTCCTCTCTCCTATTAGGCACCCACGTGGAGTCAGTGACCTCATCATCCCCTCCCTCCTCATCACTGGAGCCAATCTGGCAGTATGCTGCAGCTGCTGGAGCATGACTGCCAGATTGGTGTCCTTCTTGAGCATCCCCTCTCTCTGCTCTCACGCTGATGCCTTCCTCTAGCTGGGTATCATCATCAGATTCTACCAAACGCTGGGCATCCTCCTGGAGCATGTACCCAACACTGTGCTCAAACAGTTCGGGGGACTCCTCAGGAGGAGGACATGGTGGGTCTAGGGAAGGATTGACTAATGAAGATAATGATACCAGAGAAGAGGACGCTTTGGCAGCTGCTTTGCCAGTACCCTGAGCCTGGGTGAGATAGGATGAGGAGGATGAGGTGGGCTTGGTCATCCACTCTACCAAGTCTTCGGCATGATGTGGCTCAACATGTCCAGCTGCCGAAAAGAAGGACAAGCGTGTCCCATGGCCATGTGCTGATGACAATGCACCGCGTCCACGACCAGCACTGTTGCCCCCAGACACAGAGCCTGCTTGCCCTCTTTTTTTGCCTCCTGACTGTCTGCCTCTCCTTGTTTGCCTTCCAGACATTTTAATGGATGGCCTGCAGGGAGATGGGAAAAAGAGCAATAAGGGCTACCTTCAGGTGTATACTGTGCAGGAGGCTTAGCAACAATGACACTGACACTGTCCCCTGCCTATCCTTCTCTGTCCCTAAACACAAGGATTGAAAATATGGAACAGCAAAATTGGTTTAGAACAGAATAGCACACTGACACTTTCCCTCACTGTCCTACTCTGTCCCTCCCTACAAACAAGTTTTAGCACAGAATAGCACACTGATAATTTGCACGAGTGTCCTTCTCTGTCCCTAAACTCAAGGATTTGAAATATGGAACAGCAAAATTGGTTTAGAACAGAATAGCACACTGTCAGTTTCACTCACTGTCCTACTCTGTCCCTACAAACAAGATTTAGCACAAAATAGCACACTGACACTTTCCCTCACTGTACCTCTCTGTCCCTAAACTCAAGGATTGAAAATATGGTTCAGCAAGATTGGTTTAGAACAGAATAGCACACTGACACTTTCCCTCACTGTCCTACTCTGTCCCTCCCTACAAACAAGATTTAGCACAGAATAGCAGACTGAAAATTGCCACGAGTGTCCTTCTCTGTCCCTAAACTCAAGGATTGAAAATATGGAACAGCAAAATTGGTTTAGAACAGAATAGCACACTGACACTTTCCCTCACTGTCCTACTCTGTCCCTCCCTACAAACAAGTTTTAGCACAGAATAGCACACTGATAATTTGCACGAGTGTCCTTCTCTGTCCCTAAACTCAAGGATTTGAAATATGGAACAGCAAAATTGGTTTAGAACAGAATAGCACACTGTCAGTTTCACTCACTGTCCTACTCTGTCCCTACAAACAAGATTTAGCACAAAATAGCACACTGACACTTTCCCTCACTGTACCTCTCTGTCCCTAAACTCAAGGATTGAAAATATGGTTCAGCAAGATTGGTTTAGAACAGAATAGCACACTGACACTTTCCCTCACTGTCCTACTCTGTCCCTCCCTACAAACAAGATTTAGCACAGAATAGCAGACTGAAAATTGCCATGAGTGTCCTTCTCTGTCCCTAAACTCAAGGATTGAAAATATGGAACAGCAAAATTGGTTTAGAACAGAATAGCACACTGACACTTTCCCTCACTGTCCTACTCTGTCCCTCCCTACAAACAAGTTTTAGCACAGAATAGCACACTGATAATTTGCACGAGTGTCCTTCTCTGTCCCTAAACTCAAGGATTTGAAATATGGAACAGCAAAATTGGTTTAGAACAGAATAGCACACTGTCAGTTTCACTCACTGTACCTCTCTGTCCCTAAACTCAAGGATTTGAAATATGGAACAGCAAAATTGGTTTAGAACAGAATAGCACACTGTCAGTTTCACTCACTGTCCTACTCTGTCCCTACAAACAAGATTTAGCACAAAATAGCACACTGACACTTTCCCTCACTGTACCTCTCTGTCCCTAAACTCAAGGATTGAAAATATGGTTCAGCAAGATTGGTTTAGAACAGAATAGCACACTGACACTTTCCCTCACTGTACCTCTCTGTCCCTACAAACAAGGATTAGCACAGAATAGCACACTGTCACTGACACTCTCCCTACCTATCCTTATCTGTCCCTAAACACAAGGAATCCAGGATTATGTAAAGGAAAAATAATGACACTGTCCCTGCCTATGCTTCTCTTTCCCTGCTCCGGAACACACTACACAAGGCCGCCGCGCTGGCGGCCTTTTATAGTGTGGGGCGTGTACTAAACCCCCTCAGCAATAATTGGCCACAGGCATCCTGCCTGTGGCCAATCATTGCTCTCCTCGCTGCCGGCGCTGTGATTGGCCAAGCATGCGGGGTCACAGTGCATGCTTGGCCAATCACAGCGCCTGGATGACACTGCGATGGCGTAGTGCATTGTGGGCCGTTCGCGTCACTCGAATTTGGCGCGAACGGCCCAAATCGTTCGATCTTCGTCGAACGATCGAACAGCCGATGTTCGAGTCGAACGTATGTTCGACTCGAACACGAAGCTCATCCCTAGTGGCTGGTGTAGGAGACAGACTGTACTAGCATCGTATGGTCACAATAGGACTGGAACACTGTGATATAAAGGGGATTGCACTGTAAAGGGGCACTGCAATGATTACAGTGCCCCTTTTCAGTGCAGTCCCTTTTGAATTACAGTGTCCCAGTCCTATTGTGGCCATACAATGCTAGTACTGTCTGTCTCCTATTGTGCCCAAACTGCCCAGTGACACTGACCTGCTCTCTGGTGGTGCTGGACAGCATGGCGCTCTCTCTGGTGGTGCGGGTACAGCGTGGCTCTCTCTGGTGGTGCGGGTACAGCGTGGTTCTCTGGTGATTCGGGTGCAGCGTGGCTCTCTCTGGTGGTGCGGGTACAGCGCGGCTTTTTCTGTTGGTGCGGGTACAGCGTGGCTCTCTCTGGTGATGCTTGGGCTATTAGTTCTCCCAGCACAGTCCTCTCTTTCTTTTTCCATGTCTCCTGTACAGTGGGTGACCGCGAGAATGTATTTTCATTGCGATACCATCGCGCAGATTCTCGGCGACAGGGTGCCGACATCTCACGCTCGCTGCAATAGCGAGAAGGCTCAGGCCGTGTGCGACACGACACTGTATTGAACGGGGATCCGACGTGGATTCTCGCCAATACCAGGCACTGTGTTTGGTATTGTTGTGGAAAAAATGTATTAATGTATGTTGTCAGATGTCCCCCCAATGTCAGTTTTGCTGTAGTGCGCTCATCTGAGCGTATTTGCACATACAGACGTTGGTGGAAGATCGGTGGCGGGAAAATCTTCCTATAGAAACAGCGATGTTTGCTCCATTTAGAGATGTTGTTTTGCGCCCCGTTGGGGGACTGGCCACCTCCTGGCGGGGGGGCGTTAAATGACTCTGAGCGCACAGATCTGTGTCCACAAGAACAGTAGCATAACTATAAAACAATTGTGGTCCATTGAGGCATAATTGTCATGTAGTTTCCGTCATTGGTAGCAGTGCATGTCACTGCTAGTCTATTTGAGCAATTGTATGGTCATCTGGTTGGAAGGATGTCCTTGTATGGTCATTCTCCTGTGTGGAAGGGACATCCTGTGATGTCCCTGCCCATGGGGGAGGGGATTGGTTGCTGCAGCCAATCACCTCCTGTCTGAGATCTTTTGAGTTTAATAAAAGCCTATGATTAGGCGTCGGCTTGAGAGTCATGCTGGCCTGCTGAGATGAGAACATAAGCTGTGTGATGCTGCCTTTTTGGGATGAATGATGGGACTAATGAACGGTGAGTGGATCTTAGCAAACTTAGCTAAAGATAGCATTATTGCAAAAAGATGAATCTAAAGTGTGTGCTTAGCTAGCACAGGAATTATAGGCTGTGTGCTCTGTAAACAACAGCCTAGAAATTCCACAACAGTAAATGGCGACTCTGATTGGACCAATTGCGGCCTCTTTGAGCATCACATCAGCAGAGGAGGGAGAGTGGACCTGCGATGTGATGCGTGAAGAGGCTGTACTTTGTAAAAGAACAAAAATTTTCGTCTTTTTGAAATAATGCTGTTTGCAGTACGAGAGATGTGTGTGTGATTTTGTCATGGATCGTATGCCTGTGAATTTGATTGTGTGTGCCTGTGTGGGTATGCCTGGGTGTGCCTGGATGTTTGTGTGAGAGAAGCTGAAAATGGCTGCCCCCATGAGGTTTAGCGGGGATGGGGCAGGCAGCATGGCCATCAGTGACCAGCATGTTTGAAAGTTGTGTATATCTGACTTTCCAATTTTCAGAACAAAGTTGTGTGTAGTGTTTGAGCCTGTGTGAATGCTGATGGAAACTGTATATTGTGTATGAAATTAAGGTATAGATGTGGGATTATTCAGCCTGCAATGTGTGTTGGGTTGAGCTTTTTGTATTTCTCAGAGGCTTGTTTGTGAGCCATGTGCTTGAATGGGGGAAGGGCTTGCCCACTGTTTTGTGTTGCAGGGGCTGTGCCCTGAGGGAAAGAAACTCTAAGCAGACATGTAGGACAACAATATACTGTATGTGTGTAGTGTTTGTGGTTTCTATGAAAAATAGAAATGGATAGATTGTGATTTTTGTAGGGGACAAAGACACATGTCTCCATAAGTGTAAAAATATTTTAACAAAAGTGTTTGGTTTTTAAGTTGAAAATTCCTGCCGCATATTCAAGTGGCCAGGCATTGTTGGAAGCCAGACAATAGTAGCTGTTTGTTGAAAGGAATACGCCCTTTGAATGGTTGCAGGCTGTTTTGGATGCTAGCATTGAGGAGTTATATTTCTCAATGGCTTGTTATGGAAGCTGATGCCACAGTGTGTATATGAACTTTATGTAGAGAAAAGTGTTGTTTTAATGTTGTGCATGTAACTAACATTTATTGAATGTGCTGTTTAGTGGCCAAAGGGTCTAAAAATGTTTAAGTGTACATGTGGTGTCTCAGGTGTGTGGCTTTGTGGAGATGGCATGAGCCTTGTGGAGTGTAGCTGACACAAATTTTCAGTGGATTTTGATGATCATTTAGAAAAATCTCAATGGTGTAGTCTGTCTTTGTGGAGAAAAACATTTTTGATTTTCTTTTAAAGAGATGCTGGTTTTGGCGGGAAAAATTGCATGGCGCCATTGTTGTTGTCCATGAGGCTTGCGATGGTTCATCCACAATTCATGGGCTTGCCTCTGGTAGGCTGTTGCCTTACCTTTGTTTGCTGATGTCACTGTGTGTTGCATGGTCATCTGCTGATCTCAGCTTGTGATTTTGCAGGATTTATGCCTTTGCAGTGGGACTATTAATTATTTTTAGTTCTATAATTCAGTATTGTGGTTTAATTTTTGGGGTTTTTATTGCATCATCTGGGCATTCATCTGGACTTTTGTCATATGTTTTATAATCATTGTCCATTGTTTTTTTGGTATCTAGTGGTTGGTGCACATCAGCCCCTGGATACTGTGTTGGCATTTGTTGATTGGCGCAGTTTTGTCCTGTTTTATGCGTTTGCTAGATTAAATAGTTTTTCTAAGCATCGCCTTTTGAGTTGAGTAGAGTGGTATCTTGAGATAGCACGGTTTTACCCTGAGGGGCCACAACGTGCTTGCGGACACACGCACATGCTGGGGCCTATTTATGGATGGGATCTGGCTGACCTACCAGCATTTGGAGTGTGGGAGGAGGCCAACGCAGACACAGGGAGGACATGCAAACTCCATGCAGGTGGTGTTAGGACGGGGATTTCTCTGTTTTCATTTAAGTGAATGTAAGCTATTGCAGGGTCAGCTGACTTTGCAGTATATGAGCGGCGGTTTTTGTATCGGATTTCGTTTTTAAGTGAAAACTCCACTTTACACTGAATTTTCATAGATTGTAAGACTAACAGAGTTTTTGTACACAGTGGTGTGTGTTTTTATGTTTAAATTGGAGTCTTGATAGACAAGGCGATTAGGGCTAGGCCTCCCCTCCCCCTCCCTCTTCCTGAACAATTGATATGTAAATAAACCAGTTTGTTTTTTTTAAGTAGCTGAGCATGTAGCATGAGGTTTTTTTCAGCATTTTATATATCAACAGAAAGTTGGTGGGAGGAGCTTGGGGTTGTCTGAAAGGTTGGCCAATGAGATTTGTGTTTGGATGGAAAATGGAAAGCATTTTTGCGTTTAAAAGTCTTTTATATTTTGTTCCAGTTTTGTGAAGTTTTGTACTGTAATACAGTTTTGGGTAGAGAGCAAACGGGGGCATCACCATTATTTTATCATCTATATACAGAGAGAAACCACATTGTTCAGCAGGTTGGTAAACTGGCGTAAGTGTTCTGTGTGGTTTAGTCTGACAACGCAGTGTATGGGTGTATAACGGAAAATGCTTGTGTATGCATGCACTGTGAGGGGTAGAGGCCTAATTTGGGGGTTGATCTGTGGTTGTTGCTGTAGTTCCAAAAGTGTTGGGACAACAAGCCAGAGAGTTGACGCCTCGGTTAGGGTTTCTAGTTGGAGGACTTGACCATATAGTGGTTGTAGTTCTTCAATTCACCGTATAAGAAGACACCGGGCGGTGATCTCCGAAATGGGTGCAACGGTTTAACCTGGACGCAGGTTTAAGACTATAAGCCGATTCGAATCGCCATGGACACAAGGAGGTTTGTGCAAAGGGAAGGAATGGAGGCTTCCCATAGTCAGACGGTCACACAGTGCACAAAGCCTAGTTTTGGGGCAAAGGCCTTTGAACCCCAAAAAAGATTAACATAGGTGGTCCAAGGATACTATTTTGGGTATCCCTCTGGAATGGATGTAGTTGAGCTGCGGCTTCAGAAATCTGTAATGATGGGGAACGGTGGCTCATGCCCGTTTGTTTGAACTTTGTATGGCTGGTCCATGAAGGTTCTCGAGCTGCTCTCATGTTTGTCCCATTGTATTTTTTTCTATTGCTAAAAGAGTGAAGGGAGAATTCTGGCTGTTTTTTGTTTTTTCATTTTTGGTTTTGGAAACTATGAAGTATTTCCCCCACATTTGTATCGGAATGTTTGTATGTAGTAACGTGAATATGTTCGAACTTACCGCGGCGATCCTTCGATGCGTCGCGGCTGTTGTATTTTTGTAGGAACGAGAAAAGTAAGGGTTACAGAGGGTTTTGTTTGAATCGGTTTTGAAAGAATGTCATTGACAATTTACCAATGTACAGGAATGTCATTATTGTTTTCCATTCTTTGCAGGTTAAATATGAAGAATAGAGTAATGACTTTGCTTATAAGTATTTTTCAGGTCCAAGGAGTTTGTACATAGAGAACAGGTGTATGTAGACAGCGGTACATATGGATAAATACGAGTCTAAGGGAGGTAAAAGTATCATAGGCTATTTCATTGTTTCTTTTTTCCTGCACCACGCATTTCTTCCTTCAGTCTGTAATGAGGAAGAAAAGGGGGGAGAATGATAAATGTAAGAGTGACAGTTTTTTTTTTTTTGTCAAACGAATAATGTTAACCTCTGTGATTCTAACCAAGTTTGTGCCAAGACTGTCTTTCTTTGATAGAATTTGAATCGGCAAGCAGCAGTCTGGTGAAGTAGGTTCCCATCCCAGAGGCTAAGAACCTTTTGTCAATGGTTCCAGGTATTGTAAGCCACGCACAGGTTATGCAGTGACCACAGTCCCGATGTCTGGGTTATTGTCATATGAGGGTTGTTTGGAGGTCAATCAAAACCAGGGTCGTACTCTCCTCATTAGCTGTCACTTATATTCTTGGCTGATGGGGTGGGTGCGATCGTTGTGACATGAACTTCAAAATGTCCACCAAAAGGTTTTCACGAGTCCCTCCTGGACCCTGACTCAATAATCAGTTTACATTCTTTCCAACCAGGTGACTGGGTCGTTGTAAAGAAGCTTGAGGGATGAGACCACGCCAGCCACTGAAAGAAGCGGCTCAACCACACCAAAGAATGAGGAGTATCTTTTGTTTATTTATATTTTTGTTGTTTAGTGAATTTTAGCAAGGGTAACTATTAGACTTGTGCACAACGGAAAAATTTGTTCTGTTTCGGTTCGCTTCTTGTGCACAACAGAAAAATTTGTTCAGTTTCGGTTCGTTTCTTTCCGGTCCTGTTGATTCGTAATCATTCGTAATTTTGCTAGACGGGATTTTTCGTGTTCGGACTAATTCGTATTTTCGCAAGCGACATTTTTCGTTGAATTTTTCGTTGCTTTATAATTCGTACTTTCGGTAGAGTACGTTGTTTTTCGTTGATTCTGGACACAACTCCTACTTTCGTAACTTTTTTTGGGTTCGTTGATTCGTAATTTTCCGTGTCTCTCTCACAACGACGCTGCCTATTATGCCTAATGTGCTTCGAATGGATTTGTACTTTTCTAAATACATAGCGGTTATTTGTAACGATTCGAAATCTCGTATTTTACTTTCGTTTTCTACATGCGGCTATAGGCTCCGCCCCTGTACACCATTTTGAGAGGGTTCAGCACGGTGAGGGAGAAGCAGAGAGCAGAGCAGAGTGTTATTGTGCTTCGAATGGATTTGAAATCTCGTATTTTACTTTCGTTTTTTCATGCGGCTATAGCCTCCGCCCCTGTACACCATTTTGAGAGGGAGTTCAGCATGGTGAGGGAGAAGCAGAGAGCAGAGCAGAGTGTTATTATGCTTCAAATGGATTCGTACATTCGTAACTTTTTTCATAACAAATTATGCCGAAGACATTCGGGCATTCGCTATTTTGCGGTATAATTTATTTCGGATTCGGTTTTATTCGTAATTGCTTTGTTCGGAAATTCGAATGCTTCCGAATGTCCGAAAGTTGCTAAATTCGGACGAATTTCGATTCGTTACGAAACGAATTGCACAAGCCTAGTAACTATGAAAAGCATCCCAAGTTATTATGTAAAGTGTATTACCTGACTAGCTCAGAAAGCGAACAGGACCGATGGTCTGTTCTGAGTCTTCACCGAGTTTTAGTCCCCAGCGATGACAGAGGTACATGACATTTATGATGTTATTATGGGTATGAGGAGTTTTGACAAACTAGTGAAGACTCCAAACAGACACTTGTCAATGGAATCTAACGGTGCATTTTTAGAGGGTAAAATTGGTTTTAGTTTTTTTTTATATATTCTTTATTTATATTTATATTTCAAAGGGGGTACAGAAAATAAAATACAGTACAACACTTCCATTTACTTTGTACATATATTAAAAAAAAAGAAAAAAAGCCACAAAGGGAGCACTTGGCTAAAAAAAAAACAGTAATTTTGCTCGCTCTACAAGATCTGTGGGACCCACCTTACAAAATTAATATAGTCAACTTATCACGGTTAAAATTTCATAATGTCACCAATTCATTCCCTCAGATATTTCTATAATTCCTTCCATTACCATCACCTTTTCATTGTCTGTACTCCAATCCATCCACACACCCTCCCACCTCCCCCTTTTATATCTTATTCCCCCACTCATCCTCCCCCTCCCCCCTCCCATTAACCCAAACAGATACAAACTAAACAGAACAAAACAATACAAGAAACAAAACAAGAAACAAAAAAAAAAAAACACACCTCTCTTCCTTCCCCTCTCCATCCCCCTCCCAGTGGAGTCGGTCCAGCCCCTCCTCTTTTTTATAGACAAGACGGACTTAATCCCTTCTCATCAACCTTCTTCCTTCTTCCGAGTAAATAAAAAGATTCCATATAGTCCAAATTTGGGTGTATTGCTCTTTTTTGTCTTGAGCCGAGAGGACTAAGTCTTCTATAGCTCCCACATTTCTTACCCTATTAAGCCACTCTGCAATTAATGGCGGTCTAGGGTCTTTCCAACACCGTGCAATACACGCCTTGGCTTCATTGACCAAATGGCATAACACTGAATTTTTGTAAGTTTGTATTGGTATTTCTGATAGGCGTAATAAAAAAAAAGGAGGATCATCTTGCATTGGGTAAGTTGTAAATTTTTGAGAGATCCTTCTTACCTCTGACCAGTATTGTCTGATCCTGGGACATGTCCAAAAGATATGTAACAGAGTTCCACGTCCCCTCCTGCATCTCCAGCACTGGTCAGAGGCTTCTGGGAAGAACTTACGTAATTTCGAAGGTGTGTAATACCATCTGGTCATTAATTTATAATTCAATTCCTGAGTTCTAGAACAGACTGATGTATTCAAGGAGAGATAAATTATCTTCTGATATTCAGCTAATGTAAATGTCCTCTCCAGGTCCCTTGCCCATTTTACAATTGCTGGGACCTGATAATTATCTGGGGGCGAGATTAGCAACGTATATATTTTGGATATTGTTCGGGGGAGGGGGTCCTTCTCCTCACAGTATATTTCGAATTGTGTCAGACCCCGTCTAAAGCTTTTCGCTGAGCCTAGTGAGCCCAGGAAGTGCCTAAGTTGTAGTGCCTGCCAGTGTTCTATTTCAAACCTACCTCCCTTCTTAGTCAAAGTCTCAACTGTCTGCCAAAGGTCTGAGTCCAGAAAATGTGAGATTTGCGTGCAACCTTTCTCCCACAACTTCCGAAACGGCCCTACCTCCATCCCTGGGCCAAAACTTGGATTCCCAAAAACCAGGTACAATGGTGATTGTAATGATGAATATTTAGTGTTCTGGCATATTTTGGAGCCAATCAAAAGGGTTGGCCCTATAAATGGGTGTTTTTTTAGAGGGTCCGGCAATCCTGAATAGCACCAGGGTGCCCTGCCCAACGGGACCTTACTAATCTCTTGCTCCAATTCGATCCATTGTTTCCATTTTACGTGTCTACACCAGTCTATGACCCTGCCCAAGTGTGCTGCTTGATGATATTTAGAGACATCTGGGACTGCGAGGCCCCCATGACTCTTGGGGAGGGTCATCTGACTTCGACTAATCCTTGGTCTTTTTTTTGCCCAGATAAATTTAGTAAAAAGTGTATTTACTTGCCGGAAAAAGGCAGAAGGTACTTCTACAGGCACCAATTGAAATAGATACAAAAATTTTGGTAGTATATTCATTTTAATTATGTTACAACGGCCAAACCATGAGTGTAATCCATACTGCCACTTATCTAGTAACGAGCAAGCTACTTTATATAACGGGGGAAAGTTGACCAAAAAGGTCTTCTCTGTTTTTGACGGTATATGTATCCCCAAGTATTTTAATGCTACCCCTACCCATTTAAAATTAAAATTGGGCTGAATAGTTTTCTGCACTGATAGAGGGAGGGTCACCCCCATCGCTTCCGATTTAGCATAGTTAATTTTTAGATTTGCTAGTGCTCCAAATCCCTCTATTTCTTTCATCAAATTTGGCAGGGAAACACGAGGGCTAGATAGAGAGAACAACAGATCGTCTGCATAGGCTGAAATTTTATAATTATGGCTTCCTATTTGAAAACCTTTAATGTCTGAGTTTTGCGTAATTCTATTTAATAGAGGTTCGAGGGAGAGAGCAAACAGCATAGGGGAGAGTGGGCATCCCTGTCGCGTCCCGTTTGTAATTTTAAATGGCTCAGAGTATATCCCATTGACTTTGACCGATGCCTCCGGGGAAGCATACATTCCCTCTATCCATTTTATCATATGTTCTCCTATTCCCATTTGTCTCAACACCTCGAACATAAACCTCCAGTTCACTCTATCAAACGCCTTTTCTGCGTCTGTGCTTAGAAAGATACTAGGTGTTTTTGTTTCATTTGCCCAATGGACCAAGTTGAGTACCTTGATAGTATTGTCCCTGGCTTCCCGGGCTGGATTAAACCCCACCTGGTCCTTATGTACCAGTTGATCTAATAGCGGTTGAAGGCGTGCAGCCAGTAATTTTGAAAAAAGCTTTAAGTCAGTGTTCAACAATGAGATTGGGCGGTAACTCCCGCACTCCGCCGGATCTTTTCCTTCTTTCGGGATTACCGATATATATGCCCTAAGTGTGTCCTGCGGTAGTGCGGAGGCCCGGCCGATCCCATTGAACATCCTGGTCATATGTACCCCTAATATAGGAAAGAATTACCTATAATATTGGATCGTAAATCCATCTGGCCCGGGGGCTTTTCCATGTTTAACTCCTTTCATCACTTCCCTCACTTCTTCCATTGATATGGGAATCTCCATATTGTTACGTTCAGGTGAGGGCAGCCTAGACAGACATGCAGAAGTAAGGTATTCCTCTATCTTAGCTTGGGGTATGGATGTTGAAGTCAAATTATAGAGTGAGGAGTAATACTCCCTGAATCTTTGAGCAATATCTTTGGGGAGTGTGATTAATTGCCCCTTTTCTCCCTTTATGTGAGGTACATATACTGACTTTCCTTTCTCTTTCAGCTTCCCTGCAAGTATTTTACTGCATTTGTCTCCTAATTCGTACGTTATTTTCTTTCCCATCTGTATTGCCGCTTTCGCTTTATACCTAAGCAGGTCCGTTAATTGACTCCTCAGGTGTGTCAACTTCTCCCCTACTGACCATCCTTGTGTTTTCTTATGTTGAAGTTCTAGTGCCTGAATTTCCTCCACTAGTTTTATCGTCTGTGCTTCACGTGCTTTTTTTAGTCGAGATCCATGCTTTATCAGTACTTCTCTCATCACTGCCTTATGAGCTTCCCATAACATGCCCGGGTCACTCCCCGGTGTGTCGTTCGTCTGAAAATAAGCTTCCATCTCTTTCGCCACGTCTTCCCTGATTTCAGGGATCTGCAGCAAGCCCTCATTTAGACGCCAACGCCACTCCGGGGAGGAAGCCGTGCGTGACAAGGAGATATGAATCATCACCGGAGCGTGGTCTCACCAGGTTATGTTACCTATAGTGACTTCTAGTACTGCCGTCAATAGGTAATGTGGCAATAGGAAGAAATCAATCCGCAAGTACATTTGATGCGGGTTAGAGAAGAACGTATAGTCTCTCTCCCCCATATGCATCACCCTCCAGACATCTATCAGCTGCATTTCTTGTAGTTTCCGCAAAATTTCCCTTCTGCTACTTCCTGATATAGAGGAAGACCCTGTTGATGTGTCCACTTTAGGATCTAGGGGTATGTTAAAGTCCCCTCCCAAAATCATTTTTCCCTCAGCAAACGTAGCTAACCTAGATAGGGTTTTCTTTAAGAAGATGTCTTGATATGTATTTGGGGCGTAAACCGTGGCCAATGTCACTTTCACCCCCCCAATGTATCCTTTTAAGAATAGGTACCTTCCTTCTTTGTCCAACTGTCTGTCTAACATAGACCAGAGCAGCCTGTTAGAAATTACAATAGAGACCCCTTTAGATTTAGATGTTTGATTGTGTGCATGGTAAGCATACGGGAAGAATCTATTTTGTAGGTATGGAAGTCTGCTTGTCTTAAAATGGGTCTCCTGTATAAATGCCACGTCTGTGCGAGTTTGTTTTAATTCATTTAGGAGCATCCTCCTTTTTTCTGGGGCGTTAAGCCCTTTAGCATTAATAGAAGTTACCCTTACTCCCTCCATCTCGAGAGAGAGAGATAAAGAGTGAGTCTACTAAAGAGAGGTAAAAAAAAAAAAAAAAAAAACACCCCTTACCCTCTAAATAACTCTAATCCCCCCCACCCTTATCCTTTTGCCCCTAGGGGAGGCGCTCACTTCTGGGCCTCTAGTCTTACGGCCCCAGTGAGCGCTTACCTAATTGGGGGTTTGGTCTGAGACGAACGGAGTGCTCTCCTCCCTTCCCCTCCCTCCTCCCCTCCCCCAACCCTCCCATTCCCTTAACGGCTCTTTGCCCAGCTCTTCTATTTCCAGATCTAGACATTATTACAGCAACTTCATAGACTTATTACTTTCATTTTTCATTTCCCATTTTCCATTTTTCATATTTCAAACATTCCACATCCCCCTTTAATCAACCCCAGGAGAAATAGAAATAGAAAAAAAAAAAGAAAAAAAAAAAAAGGGAAAGGAAAAAGGGAAAAGAAAGAACATATATTTCCCCCTTCCCTTCCCCCTTTAACTATTCACCTCTAGTTCCTGACAGATCATGCCACTCAATCTGCCCTATCTGGGCATAAAGAGACTGAACATCAAGCGTATTTTCCCCCTTTTCCTTCTTTCCTTCCCTTCCTCCGTCTATCAGGATCTCATATATAGAATGATTTAGTCTAATAGGAAAAGTAATTAATAATGAATTAATACCACACAAATCTAAAATACAGATGTAATCCTAAAAAAAAAAGGGGGGGGGAACATGATCCATACACATTTCCTATGTACTTCCTAAAAAAACAATTTGCCACAATGCAAGTTAACAACTTTTACATCATATAATCCAAACAAAGTTAATAAAGAAAGAAAAAAATAATAATAATTATTCCCCTTTCCTTTTAGAGCAAGTCCCCACCTCCTTCCTCCCCCCCACCTCCGCCCCACCCCCGCCCCACATACCTAGAAAGTGTAAAAAAAAAAAAGGGGCATTGTATATATTTATCTATTCTTGTATAGAAAAAAGAAAGATAAATATAAAAAAAAGGGAAAAGTGTATCTAATGTGTCTAAAAGACAAGAGAAAAAAAAAAAAAAAAAGAATGTGTTATCGCTGTATTATTTAAAGGTTGAAATTGAAGGTGAAATGTGTTCTAAATATATTCTAATTTTTAAATAAGTGAAAAAATATTATTTGTGCTTCCTATATTAATCTAAAGTGTTTGTTTTGGTGGGAGCGGAAGGGGAGTGATGGGGAGGGGGAATCGGCAGGGAGTTGGGGGTGCAGAGGGGAGAGAATCATCTCCCCAATTAGAAGGGGTCTGCTGAGGTAGTGTCTAGACAGTCCCCCCCCCGGAGAAAAAATAAATAAATTCATACAGGGAAGAGAAAGACAAAAAAAATTTAAGGGGTGATGTTCAATTACAAAACTACATGCGGGTGTGAACCTAGGCAGCAAAAAAAAGGAAAAGAAAAAAGGAAAATAAATAAATAAATAAATAAAAAATTTCCTAGGTCATTGTTCTTACTTCCATTAGTCTCAACCTTATCCCTTTACAGGGCTCCCTATTGTCTCTAATCTCTCTCCTTCTCCATTCTTTCATACTGGTGGTTCAGGAGAATCTAAAGAGTTTGTTTTTCTCTTTGGTATCCCTAGATTGTATTGCAACCAGTCTGGTACTTCAAATGCTTCTATCTCCAGAAATTTGAACAGTTTGGGCAAGTCTAATATTTGTTGTAAAGAAAATGTTTTCCTATTTCTCTTTATGGTAAGGGAGAATGGATATCCCCAACGGTAGGACCCCCCAGATTTTCTAATTTCATCCAGCAGGGGGCGCAACATCGCCTGCCGCTGTAGGGTGGCCCGGGAGAGATCAGGTAGGATTTTTATCCTAGATCCCTCATACATTATATCCCCAGCCTCCCAAGCTTCACGGCTTATCAACTCTTTATGCGCATATCTTTAGAAGCAACAGATTACATCTCTAGGTCTATTCAAGTCCACAGAACGGGGGCCCGGAGATCTATGGAGTCTTTCAAACTCAAATATCTGAAGGGGGGTGGAGTAGCCAGCTGAAGGCATATCGCCTGTATAGACTCCTGTAGTCTCTCTCTTTCAACTGTCTCTGGCACCCCCCTAAACCTCAAATTCTTGCGTCAACTGCGGTCTTCGAGTTCCTCCAGCCTAAGTTGCATATCATTTACCTGGGAAGGGCGATATGTCTGCCCCTGTTCTATATGTAATACACGTTTTTCTAGGGATGTCAACAGTGTCTCATCATTATGTAACTTATCTGTTAGCTGTTGTATGTCCCCCCGTATTGCTTCCAGGTCTCTTCTATGAACCTCCTCCACTCGAGCTACCAGTGCCTCCATATCCTCCTCCACTCGAGTTACGAACAGCTCCATGTCAGCACGGGTCGGGAGCGCTTGGAGATCAGCACGGGTCGGCAGGGCTTGTAGCAAGGTTCTCAGGTCTATCTCCTGTTCTCCGGTGCAAGATTCTGAGCTTACGCTCGGGCTATCCTGCAGTTTCGGTTTCGGTTTCTGTTGTTCCATCTCACTCTCTCTCCTACCAGCGTTACACGCCCTCCACGAATCCTCCGCTGTTATGGTGTGTGGGGGTATTATTGCCAGTTCACTCTGCTCCCTCTTCTCGGTCAACTCGCACCGCTGCTGGGGCTTCCCGTTCTGACGTGGTTTACTCCCCGCCTCTCTATTCCGCTCCGCTATCGCAGCTGCTGCCGCTCTAGTCAGGGGGAAGAAGCTTGGTATCTCAGGCTGCAAAGATTGTGATGCCGAGCTAATTGTTTTCCGCGCCTTGCTTTTAACTATAGCTTTAGTTTCCTTGTTTTTCATATCAGATAGGGAAAGCCTCTATGCACCTTTGGAAGCGTTTTGAAAGTGGGTCCCAATATATTCAGTATATTCAGTATATTCAGGCAGACTTTATAGACTTCATAGACCATAGGACCGACCGTAGAACCAGAACCAGTACCATATGAACATGTATACCGCTGTTCACTCTCCTCTCATTTTCAGTAGCCGGGAGGGTGGGTGGAGGACGGAGGACGGAGGGTGAAGGGAGCTCTCACAGCATGTTGCTCTACTCCGCCATCTTGCGGCCACGCCCCCAAAGTACGACCTTACTTTCACTTCTGATCAAAATTGGTTTTAGTTTTCATGGCTCTGCCTCTTGTCGGTTTGGGTATCTAGGCAGCCCACAAGTGTGTTTGAACTTTAGTTTGGTGTTTATGCGGATCTGCAGCTTATAAAGGTAATTCCCCCAAAGCAAGAGGTTCATGCGTGATGGTGAAGCTGTCCCAACACCTTAGGTCGCGGCCGATCGCGAGGATCTGATGGCGCAGGAAATTAAGAACGGCAGGGACAGCTAGAAGGGATTTGTTAACCAACCCCGACCAGGTCTGGGCATGGGGTCCTGCATGTGGGGGGGGCTCGGGCTTGGGATACGATTGAACAATTCTCATCCGTTAAGGATAGGGTTCTTCATGTAATTGTTGAAGCCAGAGCTGTAGCTAAGTGAAGGTTGGGAGTCTATTTTAAGGGTCTGGAAATCTTTGGGGATCTAATTTTTATTTTACAGCGGATCGTGGTTAAAGGAAGTGGGAATATATATATACTCATGTCGTTTTTATTTCTATTCTTTCTATGTCGTGACGAGGTGCTCCTGTTGCCTGATTTGACGCGTGACCAGAGTTTCCTTGATGAGACGCCCCGAAGCCGGACCCACATACAAGACACAGAGGATCACAGACCGATCGGCGATTACTACAGCTCACCATGTCGTGTCCTCCTTTATAAGTCATGCCCCTGAAGAGTAGAGTCTACATGTCAAGCTGTGTTTTCCTGTTTATGGACTAAGGACTGATTAATTTCCGGGTGTAAGAAGCAGATCAACTTTCATCGAGGGACACATGGGGTGCATATGACAAAAAAGGGAGGACTGTTGTGGAAAAAATGTATTAATGTATGTTGTCAGATGTCCCCCCAATGTAAGTTTTGCTGTAGTGCGCTCATCTGAGCGTATTTGCACATACAGACGTTGGTGGAAGATCGGTGGTGGGAAAATCTTCCTATGGAAACAGCGATGTTTGCTCCATTTAGAGATGTTGTTTTGCGCCCCGTTGGGGGACTGGCCACCTCCTGGCGGGGGGCGTTAAATGACTCAGAGCGCACAGATCTGTGTCCACAAGAACAGTAGCATAACTATAAAACAATTGTGGTCCATTGAGGCATAATTGTCATGTAGTTTCCGTCATTGGTAGCAGTGCATGTCACTGCTAGTCTATTTAAGTAATTGTATGGTCATCTGGTTGGAAGGATGTCCTTGTATGGTCATTCTCCTGTGTGGAAGGGACATCCTGTGATGTCCCCGCCCATGGGGGAGGGGATTGGTTGCTGCAGCCAATCACCTCCTGTCTGAGATCTTTTTAGTTTAATAAAAGCCTATGATTAGGCGTCGGCTTGAGAGTCATGCTGGCCTGCTGAGATGAGAACATAAGCTGTGTGATGCTGCCTATTTGGGATGAATGATGGGACGAATGAACGGTGAGTGGATCTTAGCAAACTTAGCTAAAGATAGCATTATTGCAAAAAGATGAATCTAAAGTGTGTGCTTAGACAGCACAGGAATTATAGGCTGTGTGCTCTGTAAACAACAGCCTAGAAATTCCACAACAGTATGAATCCTGAGCGGGAACTCCACGCCAAATTTTAAATAAAAAACCGGCATGGGTTCCCCTCCAGGAGCATAATAGGCCCTTCGGTCTGGTATGGATTTTAAGGGGAACCCCCTAAGCCGAAAAACTGTGTGGGGGTCCCCCTCAAAATCCATACCAGACCCTTATCGGAGCATGCAGCACGGTCGGTCAGGAAAGGGGGTGGGGACGAGCGAGCGCCCTGCGGTCCCCCCACCACTAAGCACCTTTCCCACATGTTGATGAGGACAAGGGCCTCTTCCTGACAACCCTGGCCGTTGGTTGTCGGGGTCTGCGGGCGGGGGGCTTATCGTAATCCGGGAGCCCCCTTTAATAAGGGGGCCCCCAGATCCTGGCCCCCCACCCTATCTGAATGAGTATGGGGTACATCGTACCCCTACCCATTCACCTGGAGGAAAAGAGTGTCAAGAAAAAAAAAACACTACACAGGTTTTTAAAGTCATGTATTAGGCAGCTCTGGGGGTCTTCTTCCGACTTCAGGGGTCTCTTCTTCTGCTCTCCGGTGTCATATCCGCGCTCTCTAGTTCTTCTCCCACTCTCCGGTGCCTTCTTCCTTTGGCCGGGCGCCTCCGCTATCTTTTTCCAGCTCTTTTGCTAGCGGAGGGGCCCTGTCTTCCCCGTCGTCTTCTTCTCTCTTCTCCTCTTCGATGTTGACACGCCGCTTCCTCCGCTGTAATGCCGGATGAGCAACGATTTATATAGGCCTCTTATGACGTCACAGTCCCATCATGCTCCGGGGTGCGCAACGATTTATATAGGCCTCTTATGACGTCACAGTCCCATCATGCTCCGGGTGGCAACCCGGAGCATGATGGGACTGTGACGTCATAAGAGGCCTATATAAATCGTTGTGCATCGCGCACCCGGCATTGCAGCAGGAGGAAGCGACACATCAACATTGAAGAGGGAAGAAGACGACAGGGAAGACTGGGCCCCTCCACTAGCAAAAGAGCTGGAAGAAGATAGCGGAGGTGCCCAACAGAAGGAAGAAGGCACCGGAGAGTGGGAGAAGTACTAGAGAGCGTGGAGACGACACAGGAGAGCAGAAGAAGAGACCCCCGAAGTCGGAAGAAGACCCCCGGAGCTGCCTAGTAAATGTGAGGGGGCGGGATTTGGGGGCCCCCTTATTAAAGGGCACAAGAACAGGAAGCGCGTGTGGGCGCAGACTGTATAAAAAGTTTAATCAAATAGAAAGGTTTGTAAAAACACTCACATTTAAGTGGTAAGTTTGTGCATGATAAGGTCCCAAACAACCAGGGTCATCAGTGATATCTGTCTCTATGGAGCCGATGGATGTGCTGTCTCTGCAGTCGTCTCTGTAGCCACTAGATGGTATACAGCTGGCAGCAGTGGATGGACATCAGAGCGAGGCTTGAGGAGCAGACTATAATCCAGGCGAGGAGAGATTATGTCACTGAAATACGCAAGGTTTCTCGAGCTGGCATGCCGTGAATGACGTGACGGCCGCGCTCATTCTTCAGGCTCGCCTGGATTACAGTCTCTTCCTCAAGCCTCGCTCTGATGTCCATCCACTGCTGCCGGCTGTATACCATCTAGTGGCTACAGAGATGACTGCAGAGACAGCACATCCATCGGCTCCATAGAGACAGATATCACTGATGACTCTGGTTGTTTGGGACCTTATCATGCACAAACTTACCACTTAAATGTGAGTGTTTTTACAAACCTTTCTATTTGATTAAACTTTTTATACAGTCTGCACCCAGAGGCGCTTCCTGTTCTTGTGTTTTTCAGTGTTTGGGAACATGAGTTCTATTCCCCCTGGATGGCTGCCGTGAGTGCGGACTTAACCCTTTCCTCTCTTCATCCCTCCCACACCATATCCCATTTATATTGCCATCCAGCATACTGAACCTGCACTGCCAATGTGCATCAATCATTGACTTATTCACAAAGAGTGGACTTGTTGTCTCTTTGTGCATATAATTGTATGCTCATTCAGTACTTTTTTGTTTGTTCACCATTGGATACTTTTTTTGGTTTTCAGTTTTGCGCCATTTTACTTTTATAAACCCTTGTTAAAGGGGGCTCCTGGACTCCGATAAGCCCCCTGCCCGCAGACCCCGACAACCACCGGCCAGTGTTGTCAGGAATAGGCCCTTGTCCTCATCAACATGTGGGAAATGTGCTTTGGGGTGGGGAGTGGGGGGCCGCAGGGCTCCCCCCTGCCCCAAACCCGCCATGTTGAGGGCATGCGGTCTGGTACGGCTCAGGAGGGGGCGCTCGCTTGTCCCCACCCCCTTTCCTGACCGACCGGGCTGCGTGCTCGGATAAGGGTCTGGTATGGATTTTGAGGGGGACCCCCACGCCGTTTTTTCGGCTTAGGGGGTTCCCCTTAAAATCCATACCAGACCGAAGGGCCTGGTATGCTCCTGGAGGGGAACCCATGCCGTTTTTTTATTTAAAATTTGGCGTGGCGTTCCCCCTCAGGATTCATACCAAACACAGTGCCTGGTATTAGCGGGAATCCACGTCGGATCTCCGTCCACCAGCCTCAATGTCAGCAATGCTTGTCGCTCATTGTGAAAAGGAAAAACAAAATTTTTCCTTTCCCGATGAGGAGCCAGCTCGGCGCTGGCTCTCGTGACGGGGCTCATAGGTTGTCAATCTCGCTGCTATATTGGCGAGATTGAGACAATATCGCGGACACCCACTGTAGTAGCTGCTACAGTGTAGCACTCCTCACCTTATTTCCGGGTTTTCTATTTTCCTCCCAGCAGAGTGCATGCTGGGGACTTTAGTCTGCTCCCTGTTGAGAACAATTGGGCCACCTATCTTTGGGACTACATTTCCCATGATGCCCCTGTATTTTCTTCTGATTAGCCCCCTGCTGTGGCCAATGGGGAGGGAAGAAGAACAGGCAGTGTAACGACACCCCAAGTATGAAAGGGGTTAACGCCGCTAGGATATTCTCTTTCCAACCACATGACAGCCACCAGGCACTCCAACCAGCCGAATAAGACCCCATACAAATACTTCTCCCTCCACAGACGAGACAACCACTCTGTTTGAGGTTCAAGCAGAGAAAGACAATCTTTATTGAAAAGACCACAAGTTTTATACACAGTTAAAAGAGAAGGTGCATCATATTTCTCTGGAAATACACCTGTGACCAGACCTAATTAACATGCTAATTACCTAATCCTTTTAAGCAGCCTGGCTCAGAGACATTTAGGCTAGACATGCCGCCTTGTAGCTCAGAAGACACAATCAACATTAACACACCGAACTCCTAATAGCAGAGTTAATTGCCACAATGAAAAGACCCTTAGAAGCTATCCTAGACCCATTTGCATTACAACAGACAGGTGGCTGGGGTGATGACATTAACATTGTTAAGCAATAGACGGTTGGCCTGTTACATTGAACTTCCTGGAATGCCCAAATAACATTTTCATATTTCTTGAGATATATTGTTAATGAATATTACTGTCCCATTTTAAGTAATCCCACGATATATTTCCTCAGTCGCCCTATGCCCAAAGTGACCCCTGTCACAGGCAGGAAAGCCTTCTCTTCCCCCATGCTGCCGATATGAGAAGTGGAGGTGGGCAAGCGGGGGAAACATCCTGAAAGCGGCCCGCAACTCTCCCCGCCTTGCCCCACTGTGCGGACGCCCATGGCTGGGAGGAGGAGGAGCGGAGAGCGGAACTGTCAGCGCAGCTCTGAGGCTGAACTGTGTGAGAGAGACACACAGCTCAGTCCATGCAGCCGCTGGTTCCGCCAGAGATGACACAGGCATGGCCGCATATCGATAGACGAGCGGCGGCCGTGGCCTCTGTTAGCCATGTTCAAGCCGCGGTCGCCGCTTACCTCCCACTGTGCGGCCTGATCATCAACCTGCCACGGAGCGGGCAGCCCCAGCCCTCCGAGCAAATGCCCGTTCTGCCCTATGGCCAGTCCAGGCCTGTTGATAGCTTCTAATAAAAATTTTGGTTCTGGGCACCACCACCAGTGGCTAAGGTCCATTTTTTTTGCCCCTGTTTAACAGGGGCGTGTATAATTAACATTTTTGCTGTAATATTTTGCAGCAGGGCTCATTCCAGCGCTCAAATAGAGTATCTGTGAGGGGTTGCAGTGTTGTGGCACCAGCACCAATGCCTAAAGACCAATTTTTCTGCCCCTGTTGAATACTGTTGAAAATCTGGCGATCGTGTAACAGTGGTCACTAGGAAATAGCAAGTCTAAAGTAAGCACTAAAAACAGAGTCAATGAAGGCTCTGCAAACCCTAATGTGGGGAACGTGGCAACACATGTACAGGGCTACACGCCCCGGCCTAAAAGAAATATAAACAGTCTAGATATGACGATAGGCAAACCGGTGGGGACCCCCAGGAGCCCAAAGGAGACATCTCAGGGATAACCTGAGTGGCTCCAGGAAATAGCTCCTATAGTGAGGGTCCCCCTCCAACCACCTGCAAATATAACTCATTATCAATCATCCATTAAATGATGCATATGGCTATAAAAAAAAAATAGAGTTTAAACTTGTAATATTGCAAAAAAGACATACCGCTTGTGTCGGCAGCACACTCGGTAGATCCCTGGAAACCTAGTCCGACACGGGTTAGGCAACCAACCAGGGGTCATCAGTCGTAATCAGGGTTCCCAGGGTTAGGAGAAAAGGAGAAATATTTCCCACCAGCCGGTGGGGGGTTGGAAGAATTCATCCTGATTTGAATGCGTTGGAGCGGGAACGTTTCTTCTTTGTGAAAGTTGTCCAGCCAGTAGAAAGATTCAGGCCAGGGGTCGCTGCTTGTAGGGGCCAATCTGGGATGTGGATTTGAGGTAATTCAAAAGTTCCTAAGAAGTTAGTCAGGTCTCCAAGTAAGCGGAAAATCGCCGTCTTGCCATTGTAGGATGCTGAGAGCTGAAAAGGAAATCCCCATCTGTATTTGATTTTTTTTAGCTTGCAGGGTGTCCGTGACGGGCCTAAGGGCCTGCCTCATCATCAGAGTCTGCCGAGACAGGTCAGCCAGCAACATGACTGGGGTGTCATAAAAGAGAATGGAGTCTTGTGAGCGTGCAGCTTGCATGATATCTTAAAAAGTAAAGGTTCAGCACCTAGGTGTGTTGGAAAAAGGTTGCCGCCCCCCTAAAAATCTCCATAAGGAGAAATTGACAATAAAAACAAAAATAAAGTGGGGTAGTGGTGCTACCTGCCCTTGGTTAACCAAGGGGTCTAAAGGGATAAAAACCCACAGCAGGCTCAGCCTAAGCCTAACCTGTGTGACCAGGGGTAATTGCTACAGGGAAAAGCTACCTGCAGGACAGCAAAGGGGTCCTCATTAAATGTGGGCTATCCACTGACTAGGTTAGACAAGTGTGTGTATATGCAAACAGATGATAAGTATGGTATAGGCTACCCTGATGCATAAGTAGCTGGCACAGGGTGTGCAGTAGGTCTTGAGCTTGTAAACAATATATGGCTTAGTCAATAATCATAAAAAGTAGTGTCCAACACTGCATGCAACTCCAAAAGGATGACTCCAATTGAAAGGATGGCTATACATCCATAAGGCTCCCAGAAGTATCCGTAAGCAGGCAGTGCATGGGTTAAATATTCAAGAAAAAATTATTTTAACAGTTCATAAAAGTGACTGGTGCTCCGTGCTGGCAGATGTAAAAAGGTGACTTCAGGTGCTCCCCCACCAGTGTCCCCACTCACCAGATGCCGCAGCCCCTGCAGGAGCAAACCGCGTGTAAGGTCAAATCCACGACGGGCCCAGGACCTCCTTGCCACCGCTCACTGGAATTCCAGGATGTTGATCTCCAAGTCCAGAGGTGAAAGGCAAAAAAGTAAGGCACTTCGGTATTCCTCAAAGAAGAAAGAAAATGGCTCCCATGGTGTAGTAGTAAAAAGTATTATTTAATAAAATTGTTTAAAAAGTTACACCAAATATTCAATCCACTGCTGTGAGGCAGCATGGGACAAAATAAGCGAGCAAGCACTGGGGATCGCTGCGTGCGCTCCAACTGCATTCCACCAGCTGCTCTGAAGGCGGAAGTGACGTATTGTGCGTGGTTCCGCCTTACGTGTTTCGTCATAGGACGTCATCTGAGGCGGTACCATCTTACTGCACCCTACATCTCTTTATGGAATAGCAGTCATGCAGGTCCCACCTCCCCCATACGGGGTATCCAATCAGCGGGGCTAAATTACGCCACCACATTCCGTAATGTGGGGGACGGTAGAACTAGGTCATAAAGGTATACCCGGATAAAAATCTACTAGCCCGCATCTCTGCTCTCCCATGTACAAACAGTAAAGAGGAACCAAAACATAAATTGTTAGACATAGTACACAGATTATATCAGCCTAATATTTAGGATTGAACAGCATAATTAAAATCGGGTTAAAAACTCCAGGGAAAAATGATCCTTTCTAAATAAGAACTAATAGTGACAAAGGAGAAAAGTAGTAAATGTATATGTGGTGTCAGGATGCTAATAGGTAAAGTGGACGCAAGCTAAACACACAAGTAGGGAATCCCAATACGGAGGAAGTGTGTGCGATGAATAAACCCTGCCCAAAGCCCCCTGGTGGTTGCGCTGGGAAAAACAGTATTCCCTAACGTTGTGCAAATCAGATATTACCATGTAAACCTTAGTGGGTGAAAGGTAATAGCAATGGGTAATTATCATGAATTGGTAGTTAATTAATTATTTATAGGCCACTCACTTGTAAGTACTATTTGCGGAAGATGGCACCATTCATAAGCCATAAGAAGCCGCAAGGGTCTAACTTGACAAATTCGCCAAAGTATGGCTAGATCTTAAGTAACTCATAACGACCTGCAGTACATGAACTATATGCCACCAGGGCCTGTTATGCCCTAAAATGTCCTAAGGTAATACCCAATGTATGGGTAAGGTCAAAGTCCTAAGCCCTGAAGGGGCGCAGGAATTACCCAAACCATAGGGAAAGAGACATAGGAAACTCTATGAATAAGGAAATATGTTAGGAAAACACAGATACTAAAATTAAATGAAATGAAAAGGTCCAAAAGGATAATATTTACCAGAAACCGACAATGGTGGGCTACCACTAGGTATTAGATATTGACTAACCACACCCCGTCTGTGTAACACACAGAGGGAAGTGTACTAGATTGTGAGCATAAATAGCCATATTAATAAAGATAAGAGTAAACAAGAAGAAAAATAGCCCGCACGAAAGGGGAGGTTGGAAGGACCAGTGGGGGTACCTGGGTCCCAAAGGAACCAAGTCCAATTTCATGGGTTGGCAATGAAACAGTTAAGATCTATATCTAAGTTTAACCCCTTCGGGACAAGAGTCACCAATCGGTATATCCAACTAGTTTCGTTTTGCGAGATCAGAGTCTCTTTGTTGCCCCCTCTCCAGTTATCTTTAATTCAAATGATTTTTATTGAGTTACAGCATTGTACAGAGAATAGAACATAAGTATACCAAAATTGCTATATCACAAGGCACTTACAACTTTGCCGTCATGTTTTACAAAGACTTCTATAATTTTACACCAAAGCACTCTATTCTCAATTATCGTTAGCTTAATGTGAAATTATGTGTTGGAACTTAAATGTAACAATAAGATCTGAAGCCGTTTAAACATATTGGCAATGTGTAGTCATGAAACTTAAAATGTTTAACATCAATATCTTGAACATTGGCTATAACAAAGTATAGTCTAGGATAAAAAAACAAAAAGGGAGAAAGGAAAAAGAGAGAGACAAGGGAAGAAGGACAAAGTATGTACGGGGACAACTACTTAGGTTTTGTCATAGATTTCCATAGTAACCAGTTTGATTCATATCTAGATATACAACCGTCCCTGTAGGCTAATATTTTTTCATATTCGGCCACTACATTGACTTTCGTGATTAATTCTCTTAGGCTGGGAACTTCATTTGTTTTCCATTTACTCATCACAACAGATCTTGCAGCAAAAATGATATGCATTGCTATAGATCTGACCATTGTTGGGTACTCCGACATATTAATACTTAGTATAGCCTTTTCAACAGAAGGATGTGTAAAGACTCCTGTAACTCTTGAAATGAGTTTGAATGTTTCTGACCAGAAGCTGCGGAGATGGGGGCACGCCCACACCATATGAGTAAGGGTCCCCACCTGACCATACCCCCTCCAGCAGAGATTCGAGTTGGTAACAGAAAATTTTGCAATAATGTATGGGGTGAAGTGCCATCTTACCAAAAACTTTTGTGCTAGTTCCTCGCAATTTGAGCAGCGTGAGTATTGGAGGTTATTTTAAATAGCTAATAGCCATTGTTTCTCTGAGAAAACCTTACCTAGTTCTGTTTCCCATTTAATTAGCGAGTTCAATTTGGTGAAAACCAACTTAGAGTTGAGTATACTGTACATCAAAGATATACCTTTCGCTTTTGGATTAGTGGAATTTAAAAGTTTCCATACTGGAGTGGGGATTGAGGTATAATCAGTGTTCAGGTGCTGATATAGGGAGAAGATATGACTGTATGTCAAGAATTCTGATGAAGAAATGCAAAATTTAGCTTGTATGTCAGAGAATGGCAACAATTTGCCAGCCATTGTAATGTCTTTGAAGTGTTGGATTCCTTTTCTCAGCCAGTGGGTCAGGGTTATATTCGAGATCAACCAATGAAGGGTCTCGAGCGGTATAGGGACCACAGCGGAAGGTACTGATGAGTGTGTTACTTCTTTCATATATGTCCATGCCTGTACTGACGCTAGTATGGTGGGGTGTTCTATTGAGGTGTTTGTTTGCGGAAGATTATGAGCAATAAGAAGAGACAGTGGTGAACTGGGGGACAACCATGCATGTTCTAGTTGGCTCCATGGCTTGGTGTCTGTTTGATCAAACCATCCTCAAAGCTGGTCCAGTACAGCTGATATATAATAGTCTTTCAGAACTGGGAGGCCCATGCCGCATACTTTTTTGTGGGTCCTCTGCAAATTTGGGGAGATTCTTGCTCCGCTACCCGTCCATATAAATTTGGATAATTGTTTCTGCATAGCGCAAAAAAAGGATTTTGGGAGGGGAATTGGGAGTGCCCTGAAGTAGTAGGTAATTTTCGGAAGTAATAACATCTTATATGCTGCTAGGCGGCCAGACCAGGAAATGTAGTGTTTTTGGATTCTAGAAATTTATTTTTGGAATTCAGAGATTAGCGGCTCGTAATTGGTCTTATAGAGGGTACCCAGGTAAGTTATAGAATTTGGGGTCCACGGGTAAGGTAGATTCTGTTGAAGATACTTTTTAGTGGATGTATCAATTGCTATGCTCAAAATATTTGATTTAGGTGCATTAACCTTGTAGTAGGCCACCTTACTGAACTGGAGGAGAGTTTCATGGGCTGCGGGGAGAGAGATAGCTGGGTTAGGCAAAGTCAATATGACATCGTCCGCAAAAAGTGAAATCTTGTGGTGAGTGTCCTGGGACTGGATGCCCTGGATTAGTGGATGGTTTCTAATCTTTTCCGCTAGGGGTTCCATGACCATGGAAAATATGAGTGGAGACAGGGGGCAACCCTGTCTCGTCCCATTTGATATCTGGAAGTTCCTGGAGAACATGCCTTCCGTGTAGACGTAAGCAGAGGGAGAAGAATACAATGCCAGAATTGCCTTTTGGATTGGTCTTATCATACCAAATTTCTCCAAGACCCTGGCGAGATATCTCCAGTGCACCCTATCAAAGGCCTTCTCTGCATCCAAAGTAAGAAGCAGGGAAGGCCTTCTGGATCTCTCAGTCAAATAAATCAGATTAACGATTCTCCTGGTCTCATCAGTAGCTTGGCGACCAGACACAAAACCCACCTGATCTTGAATACATTTTGGTAATAGACCCGCTAATCTGTTGGCAATTATTTGGGTATACAATTTAACAGACGTTTAAAAAAGAAATGGGTCTGAAATTTTGTGGCACGGTTGGTGCCTTGCCTGGTTTGGGCAAGGTTACTATGGTAGCTGTTAACATTTCTGGTGGAAATTAAGCTTTGAACATCGCAGCGTCAAAGACCTATTTTAGGTATGGTGACAATTCATTATTAAACAGTTGGTAATATTCGGATGAATATCCGTCGGGGCCCGGCGATTTGTTATTCGGCAGATTCCTAATCAGTTTTCCTATTTCATGTACTGTGAAAGGTAGATTTAGTGATGAAAGCTCTGTTTGTGAAAGTTTAGGTAGGTTTACTGAGGCTAAAATCTTTTATCATGATGTCTGAGGGCTGGTAGGTGTCTGAATCATCTTTTAAGTTATAAAGTGATTCATAAAAGTCGCTAAAAGCGTCTGATATGTCTTTTGGGTTGGATACTGTAACTCCTGTTTTGGGATTTGTTATGTGCGGGATTCTTTGTTTGACTACTTTGTCTTTCAATTAGTTTGCCAGCAATTTCCCAGCCTTGTTGCTGCATCGGTAATTACGGGCTTTCAGTGCACGGAGGCGGTTTTCTTGTTGAGAAATCAAATGTGTACGGAGTTCCTGCCTGGCGTAGAATAGTAAATCCCTAGTTTTTTTGAGTAGCATTTTGTTTGTTGAGGGATTCAAGGTGTTAAATTTTGGTTAACAGGTCATTGAGCTGTTTCGTCCGCTGTCTCCTATGTTTCGTACTCAATTGTATGAGCAGGCCTCTAATATACACCTTATGTGTATTCCAGAGTGTGAAGGGATCGTCCACCGACGGGGTGTTGATATTGAAAAACTCTTTTAGAGCTTCCCGAATTTATTTTGAACTCTCAGGTTGAGAGAGTATAAATGTCATTACGCCATCTATTTGCCCTTGTTTCGGCGCCACGATCCCCCACACAAATGGAAGTAGGAGCTTGGTCAGACCATGTTATCACATGTATATTAGATTTGACAATCTTTTTGTAACATGAATTTATCCACCAAAAACAAATCTATACGAGAATATGTATGATGTGCATTAGAAAAAAAAGTAAACTCCCTTTCTGTGGAGTGTTGGCATCTCCACACATCGAATAGACCAGAAGATGAGATAAACTGGGCCAATGTAGCCCTTCGTAGACGGTTAACAGAAGAACTAGATAGGTCCTATATTAGGTACTCAAAGAGCGAAGAATAGGACTTTGTAGGCAACACACAGAACATATGGTACAAAATAATTTTATTACAGAAATGTTAAACAAAGATTAAAAGACCATACAGTATATATAAAGTGACAGTGGAAAGTCCCTTGAACGTCGACGCGTTTCGCCGTGAGGCTTCGTCAGGACCGACAAAATAGGGGGGGGGACGATTACAAAACACACTTGGGACAAAATCTCACTATCTGAAATGAGATACATACAAATTAGTATATGATGTACACAATTAAAAACATATAAAAAATATAGTATAGAAACATCCTTGGTGCTATATGGCCACCCATCCACCCCTCCCTGCACAACAAAAGATCCAAACGCCTTTAGCCCCAAAATAGAAAAATGCAAGAATACCTTGGAGAACACTCCAGATAGCAAAGAGATGTACACCAGACTATCAATTCGTATATATTGGTCTGGAATTTGGTGTGAAATTATGATCTGGTAGAGATAAATGAGAACATGTAAAAGTATATGTAAATCTCAGTTTGGGCTTAACACTATTGTATATAAAAAATGATGATGAGTTGCAATCATACCTGTTGGTCAGGACAGAAAGTCGCAGGGAAAAAGAAAATCCACAGAAAAAAGAGTTGGACACACTAGATATTTGCAGCTACAATTGGCTTGGCAGAT
The DNA here is from genome assembly GCA_029206835.1 of Rana muscosa. NCBI lineage: Eukaryota > Metazoa > Chordata > Amphibia > Anura > Ranidae > Rana > Rana muscosa. The sequence continues at coordinate 5,225,474 of CM055127.1, read as the reverse complement.
CTATAGGGACCAAAAGACTGTAATCAGGTATATATTGAGGCCCAAAAAATTACCAGCTATATCCAGGCAAAATTGCCAAAGCGGGGGTAAAAGACGTTGTGGTGGTGAAGTTCTCTAGGGCCAGCAACTCCAACCATAAGCATTCACAATAGAAGTGCAGGTAGATCAGCCAGTATAGTAGAGATTCTGCCACTATACAGAATCTAAAACAAAAGTACAGGCTTGAATATTCAAAGTAATTAAGTAAAGCAAATAGTGTCCATTAAGGACCACCATGATGTATGAGATGCTCCTTATCTGGCTATTGGACGTCGCAGTGTTAGCCCCCGGGAGTCAGCCTCGTGCTGAACACAAGGACAGACTCCCATTAGTGTCATATTTATAGTGCCAAATCGCGGCAAAAAACGGGCATTAGCGTGCGGCGCGATGACGTCATTCATCTGCGTCATACGCGTTGGCGTCATCGCGGCAGTGCGCCGCCAGCAGAAACCGGAAGTGGCACATACGCCATCTTACAAGAGGGAAAGAGGCAGGGAAAAACAAGGAAAAACATATACGCGCCACAATCAAATTATTAAGCACATCAACTTATGGAAAAAAAGCAGGACTACACAACAGAAGTAATGCTGATAGAGCCATATGCTAGAGGGAAGGTAGCACAGTAGATTAAGGCACTGGTCATGGCAATTACCAGCAGGAATAAAGAATGCACAGTGAATGGAGTGCTTGCAAGGCCATATACTAAAGATAAAGAAATGAGAAATATATAGTAGCACAGTAAATTGAGGCACTAAACATGGCAATAACCATCAAAGGATGAAAATACGCAGAAAGGAGAGGATAGGCACCAGAGAGCACACAAGGATATCATACAGTTTAACATACATATATAGTGATATATTATACATAATATGAATCTAAATATAGATAAATGTTCCTTGGAACTTAGTTCCATTTTAGTGCGTTACACATATAGTTAATATTAGTTCATATCGCTCTGTCAACACTTAGCAGAGCAATCCAAATATAGGAAGTCTTCTTTTGGTTATGTGTTATACTATTTAGAAACCCTTCAATGAAAATTGGAATAATATCTCTGAAAAAAAGAGAGCAGAGAGATATTTCAATCAAGTGGAGATGGATCCATTCAGGGAACATCCCACATAGGGTAGGGAAAAAACGGCAGCATTAAGGGAGAGAACCATGACAGAGAATAGTGAGGATGTTATAAGAATGGTTTAAAGCTGACCATATCATTAAGGCCCGGATACTGGGTGGCTTTTAATTTATATATCCATTCCGTTTCTTTTTGGAGGACCCTCTGATCAAAGTTGCCTCCCCGTGGGTCCTCATAGACCCGCTCCAGGGCGGCAACCTTGAAGACCTGGGGTTCATAGCGGTGCCTGAACGCCACATGACGACCAATAGTGGTGTTCAGGAGACCACTAGTTGCATAGTATACATGATCTTTGATCCTTCTCCAAAAGGCTCGGATAGTTTTGCCGATGTAGAAAGATCCACAGCAGCAAAAAATAATGTAGATAATCCCCTTGGTCTGACAAGTGACATGGTGTTTCAAAACATGAACCCGTCCGTTTGGTAAAGTAATCCTGGGGCCCTCAATTAGAAGGTGACAGTAGTCACAGTGGCCACATCTATAGAGTCCTTTTATCTCTTGAGGTGTGCTATCCAATCGCCTATAATTGCTTTGTACCAGACGATCACGAATCGAGTTGGCTCGTCGAAAAGTAGTTTCTGGACTGGTTCCAATGTACTTTTTTAGGACATTATCGGCAGCCAAAATGTGCCAATGTTTTTGCATGATTGTCCTGATTTGGGCATGCTGGTCAGAGTATGTAGTTATAAATCTTACTACATCCGGGGTGTTCTTTTTGGGAGTTCTAGCCAGTATAACATTCCTAGGTCTCATAAGGGCTTTTCTGTAGGCACTCTTAAGACATTTTTTGCTGTACCCCCTTATTTTTAGACGTGTATATAGGAGATCAGCTTCCTCTTTGAATTTGGTGTCGTCAGTGCAGTTCCGTCTTAGACGTAGATACTGCCCGAACGGTATACTTTGAATCAAAGAGCGGGGATGCGCACTCGTTGCATGTAAGATAGTGTTTCCCGCCATGGGCTTACGATACAGGGTGGTTTTGATTACACCATCTCCTGTGACATAGATCAATATGTCCAAATATGCAATCTTTTCTTGACTGTAAGCCATAGTAAATTTAAGATTGTATCTGTTGGTACTCAGCATTTGCATAAACTCGTTAAGGGTGGTAAGCGATCCCGCCCATAGCATCAGCACGTCATCAATAAAACAAAACCACCCCAAAACAAAACAGAAAAGGTGTCCAAATTCATCATTGGAAAAAAGTTCACGTTCCCACCCCCCCAGGTACAGGTTCGCATATGAAGGCGCACAACATGTGCCCATAGCGACCCCCTGTACCTGGAGGAGGTGGGACCCATCGAACGAAAATACATTTTTGGTTAGAATATGTTCCAAAAGTTTGAGTACAAAGCAGTTTAGACCAGTGGACTTGGGACCTCGTTCCCTCAGGAACCGAGAAATGACTTGGAGTCCTAATTTGTGTGGAATAGAAGAATAAAGGGCTTCTACATCTATAGATACTAGAAAGCATCCCGGGGGCACATTAAGGCCATCAAGAGTTCTAAGGAGATCAGGGGTATCCTGGATGTAAGACGGAAGGGTAATCACATGAGGTCGCAGATATTCGTTGACAAATTTTATCGCTAGATAGGTCCAAGTCCTTATCTGAGATCGCAATAAAGTCCCTGCACACTATCATATGGCCCTGTTTCCTGGTTGATACCTTCTTCAAGATCCTCTTTAAGAAGCATAGTTGATTTGTGTTTGGAAGATACAGGTTCACCAACGTGTATTTGATTTGAAATATCTCACATATCAAGACAATAAATCTATCCGAGGTATCTAGATGGGATTCAAGCAGCATGAAAGGGATGGAATCCTTAATGGCAATTGCTACTTTTTCTTAGGACCGTTTGCCAAATATATATGTGGGTATTTCTGGTGGCGGAAAGAAGGAGGGTTATGTGAAGCAAAATTAGTCTCTTGAAAGCATATAATGTCACTTCGGAGCCAGGACGCTTTCTTTCAGGCCATTTGGCGTTTGTGAGGGCTGTTCAAGCCCTTTACGTTAAATGAGGTAATATTGAATGCCATTGTGGTAATGAAAAAATTAAGTACAGCTCTACTATAATCACAATAAGCTGTTTCCTTTGGTTACATGTCTGCACGTCAGTTGTCCTTGTTGCTGTGGTAGGTAGAAGTGAGGGGGTAAAGGGAGGTAGTCCTTCGTATCACTACTTTTCCAGTTGAGAATATGACCGGACTGATTCCTGAGAGGAGAAACAATAAAAAGGAAAAGGAGCAAAAAGATGAGACAATCAAAGTTAATAAAAAAATGTGCGATTCTGTGAGAAATCTGTGCGGAGAGTTTACCGCTATAACTTGGGGGTAACAAGAGTCAAACTTTGTGGCATATTCCCGGGCTGCCAGGGGTATAGTACTGGGATAAAAGAAAATTAAGTGATCAGCCTGTTTACACGTCTGAGTTATCCTGGGTTGACAGAGGTGAGTGTCGCTTGTCCTCATCATTGTGATGTGGGTCTAAAATTTGCCAGTCTTTCATGAGACGGAGGCCTTACTGGACACTAGCTATCACATATGTGGTGCCATCTTTTGTAACCAGCAGTTTGGCGGGATAGAGCCAACGATAGGGGATGCGATGGTTGTTCAGTGGTTTTTTAATAGTAGCTAGTTGCCTGCGTTGCTGCATTGTAAAAGCCGAGAGATCTGCAAAAAAGGACAGATCTTGCAGGTCTGAAGGCAAATCCTCTCAACGTCTAACAGACATAAATTGGTCCTTTATGTGGTAGAAGTGAACTCGGACTATAGTGTCTCTAGGTAGATGAGAAGGGATATTTTTGGGTCTTGGTAGTCGGTGTATGCGGTCAATTACAAGATCTTCCAGCGGTGCATCAGGAAGTGCTGCCTTAAGGAGGTTAACAAAGTAACCTTTTAGATCTGGGGGTTTGACAGATTCGGGGATCCCTCGGATCTTAATATTGTTTTGTCTGGATCTGTCTTCCAAATTGGCTAATTTGGTATTGATTTTCAGTATTTCATCATCTCTATCATTATGGGCATTGACCATTTCATTGAATGTAGCCGTGAATTCCCCCATTTTGGATTCGATGTGTGACACTCGATTGGTGACTGCGGATACCTCTGTTTTAAACTGCTGTGTTATGGCCATAATGTCAGCATGCAGAGTGGATCGCAGAGATACCAGCATATCTTTTAGAGTTGTGTCCATTACTGGCTGATTCAGTGTGGGGAAGTCTGTAATGGAGTCTTGCAACTCCCTAGTGTCATCTAATGATGAGTTGAAGCAGCTTACCTCAGTGCCTGGCGATGCTGCAGATGTCTTTTGTTTACTCTTGGCTGGGCTGGAAGAAGCCGACGGCGGTGGGGGATAATGATTATACACCTGTTTGTTGTTACATCCCCGGTCAACGGTGAGTGCCGTTCCGTGCTGCTGGTGAAGCTGTGGAGAGCCACGTGTAGAGTCTGTATGGCCGCCGGCGCCATTTTGGCTGTGAGAACGGCACGACAGAGAGAAGAAGTCCAACATCTTCCCCAGTTTAGCACTCTCCTTTCTCTTCCTGGAAAGCATCAGGGAAGGTGCCCGTGCTGGGTGTACTAATTTGTCCCGTGAAACGAGGCGTTGTGTCGCTCCAAGCCCCTTACTAGCCCGGGATACAGAGGAGCCGAGTCAGTGTACTGCCATCCGCTCTGGCTGCTGGCCACGCCCTTCTCCAGTTATCTTTAATGAGGTCAATACCATAGAAAATAAGTCCTGTTGGGTCCCTATGGTGAACCTCATCAAAGTGACAAGATAGGTTGTGCTTGGGGAACCCCTTTTTTATGTTATTAATATGTTCCCGTATCCTCACACAGAGGGGACGAGTGGTTCTCCCAACAGTGCTTAATCATGAGCTATGATTAAGCACTGAATCGCAGTGCGAAACATCAGCTCATACTTGCTGTTTTTTTGCTGTGGCATGTTATTTGTGCTTTTGTTTTAAATAAAAGAACCTTTTTTTGGAGTGCGGCTGTCCAAGCGTTTTCCTCAGATTTTCTACATATGGACTATATGATATCTGGAGATGCCACCACGGCAATGAGAGAGACTACACCTTCTTCTCCCCTAGACATAACTCCTACTCGCGTATAGATCTATTTTTATCAGATAAATGGTTACTACAAAACATTTAGGCTTCCGCAATCCACACCACCACATGGTCAGATCATGCCCCCATTTCAATTTCAATTGGAGATTCCAAAAGAAACCCCAACTCTCGCATCTGGAGAGCTAACAACTACTTTTTGCAACACAAAGAATATGCTCCAGAAATTGCGAAACATATTGAGGATTTTTTTCAGATAAACTTGGGATCGGTATCTGACCATGGGGTGTTGTGGTGTGCACACAAAGTCTTTATAAGAGGTATTCTGATGAAACCGAGTGCTGTACACAAAAGAAGGAGGACGCAGCGAATAAATGATATTTCATCCCAAATTGCTACCCTAGAAAATTATCACATAGCCAATCCTCAATCCCCAATCCCCGACCAACTAGTGACATTACGACAGGAACTCAGATCCTTACTCCTTCAGTCCTACGACCGCCTTCAGAGAAGACTTAAAGCTACTACCTATTCCACCTCCAACAAAGCTGGAAAACGCCTGGCACAACGCCTCAAAAGCAAACGTACCAAGAGGAAAATAAGTAAACTATTCCATCCCCATGACCAAACTCCTCTAACTAACCCCCAGGACATAGCCAACGCATTTGGTGACTACTACAGAGACCTGTACAACCTAAAAAACGATCCTCTTACTCCCCAACCCACCCTGGATGACATCAACCGATTCCTGCTCAACCTACATCTACCTACCTTGACCGATGACCAACTCTCAACATTGAATGCCCCTTCACAGAACAGGAGATTCGGAGGACAATCCAGTCCCTCCCTTTAAACAAAGCCCCTGGGCCGGATGGCCTGTCAGGAGAATACTATAACCAATTTTCAGCCCAGCTAACCCCCCACTTAGTCGATGTTTTTAATGACGCTGCCTCCTCCTTGCAATTCCAACCCGAAATGTTGAACACTCTTGTTATTACTATTCCGAAACCAGGGAAGGAGCCGAACATACCCCAAAACTTTCGCCCGATTTCGCAACTGAATCTTGACGTCAAACTATATGCTAAAACAATAGCGATGAGATTATTAGACATAATGCCCACCCTAATCCATAGAGACCAAACTGGCTTCACCAAAGGTAGACAGGCATCAGATGCCACCAGACGTTTAATAGACCTGATCCACCACGCAGAATCAACCGGAACGCCTTCTCTGCTCCTTTCACTGGATGCAGAGAAGGTGTTTGATAGAGTACACTGGTCCTATCTTAGATCAGTCCTCCAAAAATTTGGCTTCACTGGGCCTATATTGGGAGCCATCATGGCACTGTATTCCACACCTTCGGCCCTAGTGTATACTGAAGACATGACCTCCCGTCCATTCCCCATAACTAATGGCACTCGTCAGCGATGCCCCTTATCCCCCCTCATTTTTAATCTTCTGATGGAGCCTTTAGCAACACACGTTAGGAACCACCCTTCCAACTCAGGTATTCAAATAGGTCACTTCTCACACAAAATTAGCCTGTTTGCGGATGACGTGATTCTCATTCTCACTAACCCGGCTTCTTCCCTGGCGGAGGTAAATAATTTACTTAATTGGTTTAGCAAAACTTCATATTATAAGGTTAATACCACAAAATCATATATTCTTGACATCAACTTAGACGCCACTACAAAAAATGTCCTACAATTCCAGTATAAATTCAAATGGGCTGACAAGGAACTCTCCTATTTAGGAGTCAAATTAACCAGATCAACCAAATCTCTGTTCTCTGCCAACTTTTTACCCCTACTTCTTAAAATACAAAATGATTCCCACCAGATTATGAAGCACGAACTTTACTGGTCAGGTAGATTAGCGGCCTTCAAAATGTTATGCCTACCACAGATACTTTACTTTTTCCGAACCCTACCCATCCCAATTCCTGTGTCATATTTTAGACGCCTCCATTCGGTTCTAAACATCCATCTTTGGAAAGGGAAGAAACCCAGAAGTGCCCATTCCAATTTGATTAAAAACAAACAAGTAGGAGGAGTAGGCTCAATCGCCTTCGAAGACTATTATTTAGCATCCATTCTCGCCCAACTACCGGAGTGGTTTCGCCCCCAACCAATCACTCCATGGGGACAAATAGAAAACGCCCTCCTCCGTCGCTACAACTTAAAGACATGGATAATGAGTATTCCACTGGGAGCGACCGTACCTACCTCCTTCCCTCCAACCATGAAAGCCTTGGCCTTTTCCTGGAAGAAACTACTCACCCTGGTGGAATACTCCCCCCAACACCAAACCATCAAATACCACTAGAAACCCTCCACTTTCTCGCCCCAGATCTTAATGTATCACATTGGTCCCTCAAGGGGATGCAGTCTCTACAAAGCCTTCTACTAAATTCTCTCCCCAAACCCTTTTCTGTCCTACAAAAGGAGTTCAACCTCCCTACGTCAGATTTCTTTACTCATATGCAGATTTCCCATTGTCTAAAGAAAGCGCCCCTACCCCTATACGCCACCCCCACAAGGACATGGGCTTACCTCACGGACACTCTTACCAAATACAAAGATATATCCCAATTTTACAACCTCCTTCAGGGCAAACAACAATTCCTCAAACTACCAGCTCACCGTCATTGGGAAGCAGATCTTTCCACATCATACTCAGGGGATCAATGGTCCCTAGCCTTTAGATCTATTTATAGATCCACACAATGCTCCGCCCTATGGGAACTTACGCAGAAAATTTCCCTCTGCTGGTATCTGACCCCAGCGAGACTAGCTTCCTTCAATTCCCAGACTTCCAACCTCTGCTGGAGGTGTAAAACCTCTAAAGGAGACATCTTTTGGTCATGCCCACGCATCATACAATTTTGGAAGGATGTCTTCAAACTCCTTTCGGATACTATCAACTGCAATATTACTCCCTCCCCAGAATTGCCGATACTGAACCTAACGATAGAGAATATATCCCCCCACTCTAGATATGTTATATCCCACATACTTCTGGCTTCCAGATTGTGTATAACTAGGATGTGGCCGGGCCTTTTATATATAGGAGTGTAGAGTATTGTCTTTTTTTTTTTTTTGTGTTGTTGCTGTTTGGAAATATTGAGAGTGTGTATGTGCCCTATGTACTGTATTGTAAAATATGTGATGTGTTGTTAAAAAAAACAATAAAAAGATATAAAAAAAAAAAAAAAAACTAGGATGTGGAGATCAGAGGAGTCACCAGTAATTGCCCAAACTATTGATCTAGTGAACCTGCACCATTGCTACGAATCAATAATGGCTGCCAGTAATGGTCGAGCCGAAAAAATCCGGAAAGCCTGGTACCCCTGGGCCTCCAGATCTAGAGCAGTGCCAACACCTTAAGTCGAATGAGTATATCATATGTTCTTTCTTTTTTTTCTCTTGACCGAGCAATCTGTATTTAAACCATCTACAAGTTTAAGTAATACTAACTCATTATCTTAAAGGGGCCATTCCCTAAGTGAGGGTAACCCTCTCACCTGTTGCAGCAATACTGAGCTGTTCTCCTCTTGGGTCACAAAGTGTTCCCAGTTGGGGTGATTCAGGAGGAGATAGGTCCATGAAAGCAATTAATCGCACTACTATCTAAATGTGTTTTCTTTAAAAGAATCTATCTTGTTAACGCTACTATAACTGTCTTTTTTCTCATGTACCACACCTATTGTACTAGAGTCGTTGCACGACCTATGAACAATGCAATATTTGTTAATCTGATATTTACAAATCTTTAATAAAAATAATTTAAATGAAAAAAAAAAAAAAAGCCTTTGTGACATCCTCCACCCCCCCCCCCAAGCGGAACAAGAACGCTAAACCCGCCATTTTGACGTTCAAAGACGCCACTGACACCCCTTGCTCACAATTACACCCCAGAAAATGCAACAACACATGGAGCCTGTCCTCTGCCGAGGTACCGACCCCAAGAACACTCACCAGTTCGTACCACTCCCGCCACACACGCTCATATGACCGCCAGGTAGATTCTGCAACAGACCTCTGAACCAACGGCATCACCGTTCCAACATGAGATCCCACAATCCACCCGGGCACGGAACCCCGCACTGCTCCGCCTCCGGAGCCAGCAGCCGAAATCTGTCCCACTGTAAACGAGAGCGCATCAGCCACCTCGTTGACCACCCCAGGGATATGCACAGCACACACCACAATGTTCAATTCTAAACACCTAAGCACTAAATAGCGCAACAGACGCACCACTGGCGGTGACGATGCCGTCAAAGAGTTGATAGCCTGCACCACCCCCATGTTATCACAATGAAAACAAACCCTCTGGTTCTGCAACTCTCCCCCCCCCCCACAGCTCTACTGCCAACAATATAGGGAACAACTCCAGCAGCATCAAATTCCTGATCAACACCGACTCTGCCAATGCCTCCGGCCACCTGTCAGCACACCACCTCCCATGGAAAGAAGCCCCAAAACCCACCGACCCTGCTGCGTCAGTAAAGAGCTCCAATTTCTTTGCCTGTACCACCGGTGCCATCCAAAATGACCGCCCATTATATTTCTCCAAAAACGTATCCGACACCCGCAAATCGTCCCTGTGTTCCCGACCCAAGCGAATGAAAGTATGCGGGCCCTCACGCCAGCAGTGGTAGCCGCCAAACGCCTGCAGAACACCCTACCCATAGGCATAATCCTGCAAGCAAAGTTGAGCTTACCCAACACCGATTGCAACTCCTTCAACTGCACGTTCGAACTACTGGCTACAGACGCCACCGACTCCCGGAGATCAGCCAACTTGTCCTCTGGAAGCCTGCATTCCATCCTTAACCGTATCAATAACTATGCCTAAAAATTTTAACACTGTAACAGGCCCCTCAGTCTTGTCCTGCGCAAGTGGAATGCCAAAAACCTTGAAAATATGCTGAATGGTGGACAACAAAATAAGACAGGTCCGGTCATCCGACGGACCTATCACCAGGAAATCATCCAAATAATGCAAAATCGAGCCCAGGCCCGACAAATCCTTGACCACCCATTCCAAAAAAGAACTGAACAATTTGAAATAAGAACAGGAAATTGTGCAACCCATAGGCAAACATCTGTCCACAAAATAAGCCCCCTCCCAGCAACATCCCAACAGTCTGACACTATCTGGGTGTACTGGCAGCAGGCAAAACGCTGACTCAATGTCAGTTTTTGCCATGAGCGCACCCCTCCCAAACCGCTGCACCCAGCGCACAGCCTCGTCAAAGGACGCATACGACACTGTGCACAGGGCAGGATCGATCGCATCATTCACCGAACCACCCTTCGGGTGAGACAAGTGATGAATGAGCCTAAACTGGTTCGGTTCCCGCTTGGGCACCACCCCCAATGGCAAAACCACCAGGTCCCCTATCGGCAGATCCGAAAACGGACCCGCCATCCTACCCAAACTTTTTTAGAAGGAAATTGCTAAATTGTGCATCACCACAGGGTGACACTGTGGATGCACCTAGTATAAATGCGCCAACGTCCCAACGTTCGATATTCAATACCCAAACTCACTTCCTTCTGTAGTTTACCAGAAACCACCTCTGGATGCTCATATGCTGAACGTAGGTTGGCCGCAACAGGGGGGACCGTAGTTAATTCACTAGGCATCACAAACCCCTCCTTAAAGCCCAACCACAGTGCCCGTGCCGCCCCCCGATTCGGATACCTACTTGGATAGGGTGCCATTTTTTCCACTCTCACCGGCGTCCTCCCTTTTTCCAGCCCCCCCCCTGAAAGGGCTGCGAACCTGCCTTGGCCTGTGTCATGAGCCTCATCCACAAGCCAATATCCTTCTGATCCCATCGCAAGGATGGTCTCAACGCCTTCCGCTGCCTGAACTGCTCATCATAGTGCAGCCACGCCACCCCTCCATACACCCTCTGAGCCATGCTAATGGAGTCAATATAGCAGAACAACCCCGAACAATTCTCAGCGGCCCTCTCCCCAATGACGCTAGCCAATATGTAGAATGCCTGCGCCCAATTGGCAAATGTCCGAGGGATGAAGCGATACCACCGCTTCTCCTCCTCTTCCTTTTTGGTCTCATCCGGCTTGACTTTATCCAAATTAAACTTCTCAAGCGGCAGTAACGAGAAGATCTCCACATACTCACCCTTCCAAATCCGTTCCCTCACCTCGGGCTTCAAATGGGAACCCAGTGGCCCCTCATAGCAGAGGTACACCTCACACCTAGCTGCATCAGCCAAACGAACCCCGTCCGCTGTCAACCCTGACGCGGGACCCCCCGTACTCACCTGGGAGGTGCCAACCTCCACCGTGGGAATTACACTCGCCCCCGTACTCCCCTACGGCGCCTGCACCGGGGGAGAAGTGAACACAGAAGTACCCGTACTCACCTGAGAAGCAGCAGCCACCGGAGGAACCACGCCCACCCCTGTACCTCCAGTCACAGTAACCGGCACGGGAGCAGGAACAGTCCCGGGAGCCCCCCGAGGCTGCTGCAGCCCAACCTGTACCCCCCCAGTTGAAACAGGCAGGGACGTAGCACCCCCTGCCCACCGCCCTCCACCAGCCATGCCGTATCCGGCGGCACCGCGGAAGCCGGGGGAACCACAACAGCTCCCCCACCTGCCATGTCCCTACAGCCTTGAAACAAACGCCACCAGCTCCTGCAGAAAAATCGCACCAGCACCCGGGGCCCCCACCCCCACCACCGACATCAAACCACCCCCAACCACATACCCAGACACTGCTGCAAGGGGGAGGGGGGGAGACACAGACAAAAGAGGAACCGGAGCAGATACAGTGAAAGGAAAAGAAGGGGACTTACCTGCCCAGGAGAAACCGACCGACCAGCCGCCCCACCGGATCCACGCTGAAGCCCCGACGGGCCCGCCACTCCATCAGGACCATCCGAGTCCGTGTCCGACAGCTCTCCCTCAGAACGCTGGTCCCCCTGATCGACAGGGGACGCTGTAGCCACCGACCGGGCCGGGGGGTCCACCGGCCGCGACATCACCCGGGGCCCGACCATCTTTCCGCCTCTCGATCACCATCTGCCCACGCCGGGCGCTCTGCTTGCCTGCAGATGCTGCACTGGAGCCGACGCCATCACCCCCAACAGAACCTCTGCTTCTCCCCGGGTCGACCACGGCCGCCCTGGAGGAGGGGCCCGTGGCCGCTCTGGCTGATCTCCCACGCCGGGTGGCCCCCTGCCTGGCGGAAGGCCCAGCACGCGCCACCGCCTGGTCCCTGTCCACCGCTGCAGGCCTGGGAGGGGAAGAAGACATCACTCTCCCGGCCAGGTCCCGCCTAGGACGGGGATTCCTCCCGGTGCCCCCAGCCGACCCGGACGCAGGTCGCTTGCCACTGGGACCTGGAGGGTCTGGAATCGGGCTCCCTGTTTGGCGGCACACCTTGGATGCGACCTCCAGACTGTATCGCACCGGAGGCCGCGATCTCCGCGCTTGCTGGGGCAGGGGGGGTCAGCAGACCTACCTTCCCTTGTCCCCGGCAGCATCTCAGCAAGCTGCTCGGAGAACCATTGTGGCCCATGCTCAAGGGCTTCAGAGCACAACCGCTCAAGCAGGCCGTCCAGAATCTCCATAGCAGGGGGGAAATCACACAGAAAATGTGCACTGTGTGTCCCTGTCCTGCTTACCACGCCAGAATGCCAGGCACCGCCCCCCCTGCAATATATAGGCTCCCAGCAAAATGACCAAAACCCCACCCCCTGTGCAGGGCTAATACTGCACCTGGCCCTACATCACTTCCTGTGCACCATTCCACACCGTACCCCCAGTCATGTGTCCCTGCGCTGAGGTTCCCTTTAGCTCCGGGACTTTCTATGCAGGCTGAACGTAGGAGAGGAAGGTGAAAATGATCCAGAAAAATATTGTCTATTCTGGAGTAAGAATTGTTTGTTTTAGAAAAGTGGGAGTAATCTTTTCCTTTAGGATGCAGAAGACGCCAAGCGTCCATAAGTTGAAGATCTAGGAGTTTTTTTTTAACTTGTGCTAATCTTTTGAATGGGATACTAGAACGGCCTTGGGAAGTATCTATAGTGGGATCTAGAGGCATATTTATATCCCCCGCAAGGACTATCATCCCCTCAGCAAATTGTGAAAGTTTTGTAAGGATTTGAGTAAAGAAAGCGGGTTGGTTGTGGTTGGGACAGTAGACATTAGCTAGAGTGCATCTAGTATTACCAATATATCCTTTGACAAAAAGGAAGAGACCATGATCATCCGCTAACATGTCAATAAAACGAAATGATGCACTTTTACTGAATCCAATGGCTACTCCTTTGGCCTTGTTAGTGTCTGATAAACTGTAGTACCATTGTGGAAAGTGTTGAGTATAATTTTACAGATGTAGTATGAGTCAAGTAGGTTTCCTGAAGGAAAGCAATAGAACAGGCGGAACTTTTAAGTTCTCGCAACACTTGATGCCTCTTTGCGGCCACACCAAGGCCTCTTACATTTTAAGAGAGGATCTTTAGAGTAGCCATGTCATCAGCGAAAAGTGGACCAGCAATTTATATAACCATGCATGCCAGCAGTACAAAAAGGGGAGGGAAAAAGGGACAAAAAGGAGGGGATGAAGAGAAGCCAGAAAAGAAGGGGGAAAGGAAGAGGAAAAAAAAATACATATGAAAAACATTATAGCAATCTGTAGAACAATTGGGATTTAAGTAAGATTCACGCAGAAATCTGCAGTGGTCCCAGTGGGGATGAGGGGAGCAGGCAGCCAGGAAGGGTTCTAGGCAAAAATTAAGAAGGAGAATATAAAGACTGCCAACTCCCATCAACCCCAGAAGGAGAGGGGCAGGGAGCAAACGCCTTTGAAAGGGCATCAACAGGGAGCATGAGGCTTCGTCAGCAAACAGCCTGTAAAAAAGATAAAATTAACATTTGTAGGAACAAGCAATGATCAAAACATGAATAAACACTCTCCAGATATCGAGTCATCTCACTACGTAAGATGATCAAGAACTAAAGGGGTATACATAAAAAAAATTAATTATAAAAAATAAAATAAAAGAAAACCCAATATGATCATAACAGTTCTTCAGGAATATACCAGAGAGTGTTCAGTGAGATGAGTCAGACTCTTGACATGGAAGAGAGAACATTTGAAATTGAAGCACAGGCTACCATCCATACAGGAAGAAAAGGTAGCAAGGGAGATGAATGTATGCAGCGAAATATCTCACCCATTTTTCTGAGATAAGCCCGGGGTAGAAACACGCAGAAAAAGTGGGTATGGGGTTCTGCCAGCCCGGCAGCTCCATGTGCGGCAGGTGTAGATCCTGAAGAAAGGTAGGGAGATCCTCAGGGAACCGCAATGTGGAGGAGTGGCCATTCTTAGTAGCTATTAAGCACGCAGGAAAACCCCATCGATAGTTAGTTCCATCACCCCTCAGCTGCTCCAAGAGAGGCTTTAAAGCCCTGCGGCGGTCAAGGGTCTCCTTAGCTATATCTGGAAATATGTTAAGAGTAGCTCCATAAAAGTCAATGTTAGGGGTGTTCCGCAGCTTGGTCATGATGGCATTTTTATCTTCAAAATAATGGAGACGACAAATCACATCTCTGGGTTGGTCAGAGGAGAAATTGTGAGGCCTCAAGGCGCGGTGAACCCTGTCAAATCGCAGAGGATCCGTAACCGGATTACCTAAAATGGTATTAAAGATGCCTCGGATCGAGGGTTCTAGATCATTATCTCTGGTCGCTTCCGGCAGTCCGCAGATACGCAGATTGTTTCTGCGCTTGCGATTCTCAAGATCCTCAAGTTTGTACAATGAGTCCCTGTGTGCATACGCTAATTGGGTGACAGTCTCCTGCAGTTCTTTAATGGCCACTTCATGTGAGTCTTGGCGCTGTTCTGTTTCCTCTACTCTGACGAGTAAGTGCGCCATGTCCGCCCTAACCGCAGAAATCTCCTTTTTGAAAGATTTTTCCATATTGTGAAACATGCCCGCCATCTCCTTAAGTTCACTCACCAAAGAGGACATGTCTGAGCCTGTGGGGGTGCCGGGGTCCTCCATTAACTCCAAACCGCAGGATGAGGCCGGGGAGCTTTCGCGGGCAGAGGTGGCGTGTGAGGCTGGAGAGATAAGTGATCTTGAGGCTCTGGTTTTGTTGATCCGAGAGCTGGGGCTCTCTCGTTCCGCTGCTAGGAATCGTTTGATGGTCCCTACAGTGGCTTGATGCAGAGTTGAAGATTTTGCGGATCGTTTACCTAAAGTTGAACGGGAGGAAGAGCCTTTAGATGGCATTGCTGGTTGTTTTTAGGCCGAGAGCTAGACAGAGTTCATTTCAAGCGCTTCCCCTTAGCGCCATGCGTAAGCAGGCTGCCCAGGAGGGGCCGTGTAAGTGGTGCCGATTCAGCAGGGGGACTGGCTGTGCAAACTGGGAAACTCCAATGACAAGGGGAAGTGTAGGTCAGGTAGTGGAGAGAAACAGAGGTTGTGATTGAACTACAGGGTGTAGCAAGATGGCCGCTATGCACTTGTTGGATTCACCTGCCAGTTAAAAAGAGGGACTCCTGTAGTGGCTGTGGGAAGAGGATAGCAGTATGAGCCTTGTAGAGAGGGAGCTGGGCGGCAGGGGAGCTGGAATAGATTGAAATCAGATGTAGTTAGATTTCAGGTGTAGCAAGATGGCCGCCGTCTTCTGGGAGTAGGCCGAAGCCACGGACTTTCCTGAGAACGGCCGCTGTCTGGAAGAGCTCCGTTCCGTTTGGGCCACAACCTCCCCACCAAGGACAGGTGTCAGATCCCAGCCAATGTCAAAATGGACAGTCACCACTAGGGGTATCGGCTTTAGGAAGATAGTAGGGATGGGCGAGTGTCCTGGGACTCACAGTAACTGAGAGGGGTGGATGCAGCTGGATCCGCAGGCCTCAAGATGGCATCAGGCCGCAGGATTACGGAGCCGTCCTTCAGGGAACCTGTAATGATTCTTTCCCAAAGTAGATTCGCTTTATGCCTCCGGAGGTGCGACGGCTGATGGGCAGGGACGGAACGCCCGATTACCTCACAGGTCACGGCAGCCAAGCTTGGGAATCGCAAGAGGCTCCGCAGGCCTCAAGATGGTGGCGGGCCTCGGCAGTGTCGAACCAGCTGCAATCCCGACACGGACTCAGTCGACCAAACACCGCAAAACCAGCTGGGACTGCGAAAGAAGATGCCCAGGTTCGGATGCAAGGAGTTTGAAGTTTCACCGAAGTGAAATAAGCAAAGGATGGCAAAGGATTGTCACCGTGAGTGCAGAGCTCAGCACCAGCACGTCTTTCCCTGCTTCACGTCCGGACACGCCCCCCAATTGTCACCAATCGTTGTTTCAATAAAAACCCCAAATTTTCAAAAAACATTTGTCATTGGGACAGAAAGTGAGGTGAAACATTCTGAACAGGTGCACACAGACAGCAAAACAAATGTTACAGGGGTGATAACCCTTCCCTATGTTTTCCAAAAAGCTTAAAAGGAGATTTTTTGGCTGGAGCTACACTTAAAAAATTTACCTGTTCCAAATTACAAACAGATTCTACTTAAAAACAAACCTGCAGTCCCTGTCTTGTTTTCACCGCCTATATACTGCTGTTCAGAGTATATGGGGCCTTTTTTTAATTTGGGTGCGGGGTTCCCCTTAATATCTATACAAGACCCAAAGGGGCTGGTAATGGGCTGGGGTAGGGGGGGTGATGGGGTAGCCATGCCATTTTTCTCAATGATTTTCTTCCATATTGCCAGGACCAGACATTACATTAAAGCCGCAAGCAGTTTTAAATGACTTTTTTTTCTTTAGAAATTTCATTTTGTGCAGGGACAGTTCTAAACATGGGAAACACATGCCACTTCACATGCATACTTTAGACATCCCCCAGGTACGATATTTAAAGGAATATTTCACTTTAAGCATCATTAAAATCAATGCTCTCGAAAAAACGTTAGTTTTAAAACTTTTTTTTGCATTGCTACATGTCCCCTCGGGCAGGACCCGGGTCCTCAAACCCTTTATAGGACAATAACTTGCATATTAGCCGTTATAATTAGCACTTTTGATTTCAAACGTTTGCGTCCATTGTATTTAATAGGGTTCTAAAGTTCGCGCAAACTTTCGGTCCGTTCGCAGGTTCTGGTGCGAACCGAACCTGGGGGTGTTCGGCTCATCCCTACTCTCAAAGTAGTCCATGATTATAGACCAATAAGGAAGAACAGAAGATCACAGACACAACTGCTGCAGGAGAACCAATTTGAAACTGGAAATATGTTCAATAACTTTTTGGATCAGTCACCCTCCCAAAGGAAGTAGTTATCCTGAAGGTCAAGGCCTATACTGCCAGAAAGACCGTTGAAGCACCAATGGAAGCAATCATGACCTTGGCTACTGATTTTCAAAGGAAGAAGAAGAAGCCCATAAAAGATTGAAGGAAAAGAAGAAAACAAATACTGACAGTAAAAGAACTGATTAAGAAATTGCAAGAATCTGCACCTGATGATTGGAATGAAATCATGGAAAGGGACAGAGCAAGGAAGGACCAAGATGGACTCTTGTGCAAGGGAAATGAAATATGTGTCCCACCTTAAACCGAGAAGATGATCATGCAACTAGCCAATGGCCCAGGTCATGTAGGCCCTAAGGCAATTGAGAGAAACATAAACAAGGCTGGTTGGTTTATTCAATACTCCAGAAATGCATGTCAAGACTTTGTTGAGAGATGCATAATCTGTGCTAAAAATAACCCAGGAAAACCGGCCAGAGTAACACAAAGACGTTTGGCCAAGCCACTATTCCCTTTCCAAAGACTTCAGATTGATTACATTTAATTGCCAAAATCAGGTCAATACCAATATGTTTTGGTGTGCGTAGACAAGTTTTCAATCTGAATAGAAGCCTGACTGGTGGCTAAAGCAAATGCCAAGACAACAGCAAAGAAGCTCCTTTCCGAAATATTATGCTGCACAGAGGAATACATTTCACTGGACAAATCATGCAAATTATATGCAAGGACTTGGCAACTGAGCAGGTCTTCCATGCTCCTATCATCCTCAGAGTTCAGGAAAGGTAGAAAAATATAGTGAAATCATTAAAGACAGGCTGGCTTAATTAATGCAGGAAAGGAAGTCTGGTCAGTAAAGAAGCAACGACCAGAACTGTTCTTTACAGCATCAGGATTATCCCTACTTATAGGTCAGAGAACTTGAGTCCTTATGAGATTTTGTTTGGGGGCCCACCTTAGACAGGGTTGTATTTTCCACATCAGACTGCAGTAATGTATAATGATTTCGTTTTTTATGCAATTGTCTAATACAAGCAACTAACTGAGATGCACAAGCTTGTTTTTGATTCACTTCCAGATCCAGATCAAGTAACTGGAACACATGATTTACAACCAGGTGATTGGGTCCTGGTAAAAGAACATGTGAAAGTACTTTTGAGACCAAAGTTTGAAGGACCCTTCCAAGTGCTCCTGACAACTATTACAGCTGTAAAGTGACATGGATACATGCCAGCTATTGCATGAAAGTACAGCTAATTTCAAAATATGAGTAAACTACTGTTATGCCTTTGCTTGACCTTAGCAGTCAAGGCTATAGAGGGAAATCACCTGTACAAATTACATATGCTAACAGGCATAAGGAGTAATTCGAGAAATTGCTAGATATATTCACAGACAGTTCAAAAAGGCACACATAAGATATTTTTTTTCCCATTAATTTAACACCTGGAAAACTGTATCCTTATGGCCTTAACAAGGCCCCAGACGTTAAACCCATTCACCTTCATTCTGAGTTTAACCGGTTAAGGACCGGCTCCTGTACATTTACGTCGGCAGAATGGCACGGCTGGGCAAAGTAGCGTATATTTCATCACTTTAAAATTCCTGCCATGCGGGCGCGCACGCGTCGCAGTCACAATAATAATCGCTGATCGCCGCCATTACTAGTAGAAATAAATAAATAATAAAAATGCCATAAAACTATCCTCTATTTTGTAGACGCTATAGCTTTTGCGCAAACCAATCAATATACCCTTATTGCATTTTTTTTACCAAAAATATGTAAAAGAATACGTATCGGCCTAAACTGTGGAAAAATTTAGTTTTTTTTATAGATTTTTTGGGGTTATTTATTATAGCAAAAAGTAAAAAAAATATTGCTTTTTTTTAAAAATTGTCACTCTATTTTCAGTTATAGCGCAAAAAATAAAAACCGCAGAGGTGATCAAATACCACCAAAAGAAAGCTCTATTTGTGGGAAAAAAATTGCGTCAATTATGTTTGGGAGCCACGTCGCACGACCGCGCAATTGTCAGTTAAAGGGACGCAGTGCCGAATCGCAAAAAGTGCTCTGGTCTTTGGCCAGCGAAAAGGTCCGGGGCTTAAGTGGTTAAGCAATACAAAGCTGCCCTAAAACTAGTATGTCCAGAATTACCACAAACGATCTATTATTGTGAAAATACATTTTATGCTAAATATAACTTAAGGCCCTTGGGAATATCCCCTTGTTTAGTAAGGGAAAGAGGTATACAATGTGACATTATGATAGGAAATATGACAAACCCAGAATACACTTGGTTTAGAAATGGTAAATTGTCATGGATTCAACAAATTATTTTGTCCTCATAGGACTCATCATTATAGGATTGCTTTCATATTTGTTTTTTTTAGGTGTGCTAAATGTGGAATACAAAGGATTTCAATGATAGTTAGAACTGAGGAAGATGACCCCAAGGAAGAGATAGAGTGTTATCATATAGTCAGATTAGCAGATTCATATGATGCCTAGATGGGTGATGTGAATGAGTAAAGATATGGATCCACATACACCCTAAGAAGAGCTTTACTCCACTCAGATGTAAAGTAGTACTGTGGACCCTCTGGTATCATACTAGGTAGGGAAGATATGGTAGTGACCCCTCCATAGGGGTCAAGAGGAGGGAAATTATTTATATATATATATATATATATATATATATATATATAATCACTTTAAGAATTTGTAATGCACTTTTCTGTTTTTACTTTCCTTAAGTGTTTTTTGTTTCTATTCCTGGAAAAATGAAACTATTGGATATGTGACGACACAAACTAAGAACCCAGAAAGCTGCTCAAAATTAATTTCTTATCAAAGCCAGTCTGAACCGACCACATACTACTGAAATCTCGTTTTTTTTCCAGTCACATGTTGTATACACCCACTTAACTGTTCCCTTGCTGTTAAGAAGATATGAATGCTGACTGGACTAAACTATACATCACACCTATAACACGCCTAGACCTTATGCATAGTCATAAGTATATATTATTAAACTTGATGTTTGTCAGAGACACTTCCTTCTTCATTCGAGCTGGATATCGGTGTGTGTTGTCTCTCCACTGCAGTGTATGAATAAAGCACCTAATTTTCTTTTACAAAGATTTGGATCTACTATCTCATCTGAATTTCTTGTTTGGAGCCTGCCTAACCTTATTTAACACTTAGAAACCCAAAAATGCCTAGCAAGTTGAACCAACCTAGGGGCTTCACCCCGAGCAGGTTCAGATACATAGAGATGATGTGCTTGAGTCCAAAACCCGTTCTTGTACTCAAGGTTCATGTCCTTTGGAGGATGATTAAGGAGTGGGTCATTCTCACACCCCTCTTGGAGGAGACTCAAGAATGTCTTGAAACTTGTGACCCCTAGGAAGGTGTCACGGAGCTAGTAGACCAGACTGTGACTACACAGAGGAGACAAAAAACGCATGTAAGTGAAATAAAAAGGTGGTTAATTACAAGGATACAAACAAGTGAAAACAACCAGTGCACAACCAACAACGAATAGTATATACAAATCAAGGGGAGATACCGTAACCATAAACAAAGCCAAGCCGAGATCATACACCAGGGGATATCAGCAGATGGGTGAGGACGGGAACACAACAGGGCAGGGAGAGGATGGATGGACATGCTGCGGGGTAGGAATCCAAGGTCAACAGGTAACAGAAGGGGTAGTTCCAGGATGGGCTCAGGATACGATCAGGTCGGGTCAGATGCAGGCTCAGGATAGGATCAGGCTCAGCGTCAGATGCAGGCTCAGCGTCAGATGCAGGCTCAGGGTCAGATGCAGGCTCAGGGTCAGGAGAGAGAGAGAGATACCAAGGCGAGCATGTGAGGGCTCGCCGGGTATTTATAGGACTGCAGTGATTGTCCTCATGTGACAGCTGAGCGGAGGAAGTGCTGCCTGCCCCACACTGCCGGAATACACCCGCTGGTGGACGCCAGTACTACGGCCCATGGATCAGGCATTACCACCAGCAGGTGAGATCCTCTATAAAAGATAATGGCTGCAAGAGGACACCTGCTGGTGGACACTAGTACTGCAATCCATAGGACCAACAGCGCCACCAGTGGGTGAAGCCCTTCCTGACAGAAGGTCTTCTGAGATAAGATTGTACATTCAGAGTTGCCTTCCTGAAGAAGTTCAGACAACATCCTCAATGAGGCTTCACCCTTACCATTCCTTGACACAAGTCAATATGAGATGATAAAATTTAACCTGGAAAAGAAGAGAGACCAATGCGCTTGTCTACAAGACAATCTATTGGCACAAAAAATACATTCCAAATTTTTATGAACAGTGAGAACAGTTACAGGATTATTGGCCCCTTTCAGAAGATGCCTCTTCTTTAATTGACATAAACTCCTTATTCACAATGTCATAATTCAAATGGTTTATACCCATGAGTTCTGAAGGAACTTAGACAGACCATTATTCCTATTTTTTAAAGACAGCAGCTTGCTGACTGACAAAAGCAGACATGGTACCGATATTCAAAAAAAGGCAGAGATAACTACAAACCAATCATCATAACATCAATAGTATGTAAACTTTTAGATGAGAAATTAGATTTTGCTGATGAAAATGGTACCATAAGTATTAAGCAACATGGATTTATGAAAGGCCGTTCTAGCCAGACCAATCTTTTAACATTAAAGCGGAGTTCCAGCCTGGGGGAAGAGAAAATAAATAAAAATACTGTAGCTGCTGACTTTTGATATAAGGACACTTACCTGTCCAAGGAACATTGCGTAGTTTGCTGCACAAGATGAAGTTCAATGTAGAAAAATGTAAAATAATGCATTTGGGTGGCAAAAATACGAATGCAATCTATACACTAGGAGGGGAACCTCTGGGGGAATCTAGGATGGAAAAGGACCTGTGGGTCCTAGTAGATGATAGGCTCAGCAATGGCATGCAATGCCAAGCTGCTGCTAACAAAGCAAACAGAATATTGGCATGCATTAAAAAGGGGATTAACTGAAGAGATAAAACGATAATTCTCCCGCTCTACAAGACTCTGGTCTGACCGCACCTAGAATATGCTGTCCAGTTCTGGGCACCAGTCCTCAAGAAGGATGTACTGGAAATGGAGCAAGTGCAAAGAAGGGCAACAAAGCTAATAAAGGGTGTGGAGGATATTAGTTATGATGTGGAAAGCGGTTGCGAGCACTGAACTTATTCTCTCTGGAGAAGAGACGTTTGAGAGGGGATATGATTTCAATTTACAAATACCAAGTGGTAACTCCACAATAGGGATACAACTTTTTTGTGGAAGGGAGTTTAACAAGACACGTGGCCACTCAATAAAATGATTTGTTTCCATCCTTAGTTCACACTAGTCGACGCCAAAGTTGTGCGATTTTTAGTGCAACTTTGATACGACTTTGAAGTGACTTTGACACTCTTTCGGATTAAAGCCGCGCAGGAATCTTTTCTGAATGCACAGCAATTTCAGTAGTGTCAATTGGAACAGCTCTCCTAGAGATAAATGGCATTTCACAAGTCCTGCGACTTTGGGTCTCACAAGTCGGATCTTAAAGCGGAGCTCCACCCTAAAGTGGAACTTCCGCTCATCGGATTCCTCCCCCCCTCCGGTGCCACAACTGGCACCTTTCGGGGGGAGGGGGGACAGGACACCTGTCTTTGACAGGTATCCTTTCCCACTTCCGGGAGTCCGGCCACGGCCGTGATGTCACCGCGGGGCTCCCTCCTCCTCCTCCCCCGGTTGCTGGGCTAATAGGAGAGAGGAGCGGGGCCTTGCGCATGTGCAGTAGGGTTCCCGGCGTGAAGCCGAAAGGCCACACTGCCAGGTTCCCTTACCCGCAATGGCGGCGGCAGCACCCGACAGCTGATGGAAACATCAGCTGCGGTGCCGACATCGAGGGACTGCAGGACAAGTAAGTGTCCATTTATTAAAAGCCAGCAGCTGCAGTATGTGTAGCTGCTGGCTTTTTAAATTATTATTTTTTTCCCGGAACACCACTTTAAGTCGAAGGAGTGTAAACCTGGCTTTAGAGTCCTTATGCTTGTTATAATGTTATAATGCTCTGTAGTGTTTATAGACATTACATTACATTACAAGATCATATTCCTTGTATGTAGAGCTTTCCTAGATGCAACGTCACCACTTCTCATTTAATTTCTGGATACCCACTGGGGTTTTTCAGAAACATGATTGATTCTATATAACCTTTTACATTGTCAATGTGGAATTAGGGAGAATGCATTGTTTTAATTGCATCTATCATGTTGAAATATATGTACAGTTATGCATACTTCTGGTCTGTTACACATTTATGATTTTTCCTCATGAATTTATATATGTACATGTCAATAAATATCATTATTTATTTCATCTGTTTGTAGTCAATGCCTCATTTAAAGTCCCAACCTTTTCCTTTCAAACAATTTATAGGGATGGAGGACCATGACGATACCAAGTCATGGCCTCACTTAAAGTCCCGCCCCTTCTCCTTTTTAATCATATTCCTTGTATTTAGGAAGTGGACAGAGAGGAAAAATAGGATTTTTTGTACTCACCGTAAAATCCTTTTCTCTGTAGTTCACTGACTGACACAGCTCCTTTACTTTAGACCATCGGGTTGTTATGCCACCTTCAGGAGAGGACTAGGCAGAACATGTTAACATGTACAAAAAAACAGAACTTTCTAGTTCCGCCCAAGGGGCGGTCCCTCCAGTAACAACCCCCCAGCCTGCACCTTGCAGCCTCAGTATGTCAACAAGCAGTATAACGTAAAAAATAGGAGGGGTGGGTGCTGTGTCAGTCAGTGAACTACAGAGAAAATAATTTTACGGTGAGTACAAAAAATCCTATTTTCTCTTACGTTCACTGACTGACACAGCTCCTTTACTTTAGACCATCGGGACGTCCCCATGCAGTGTCAAACGAGGGGGGGGGGAAAGCAAAAAAACTTCACCCACAAAAACAGAAGTGCTCCCTAACAGGGGAGACACCACCTTATCTAACCGCCTCAGAACTTGCGGTAACAATGCAACAGTGCATTGACTGAAAAGCAACTGTGGTTCTTGCCAAAAATCAAGTGCAATTGCAAATTACACGGCCGCCTGCAAAACTTTGCGGCCAAAACAGGCATCAGCAAATGCACTGACATCTACTTTGTAGAATTTTGTAAAAGTATGAACAGACGACCAAGTCGCCGCTTTACACACTTGAGCGACAGACGCTTGATGTCGGAAAGCCCAAGAGGTTCCAATTGCCCTGGTGGAATGGGCCGTGACCGGAAAGGGGGGCACCTGCCCCTTCAAGGCATAGGCCTGAACCACAATCTGTCTGATCCACCTGGAAATGGTGGCCGACAAGACCGCCATGCCTTTTTTCGGACCAGCTACCGAAACAAACAGAGAGTCTGACTTCCGAAAGGGAGCCGTGGCAGACAAATATATCTCTAACGCCCGGACCACGCCCAGGGAATGGAGGGCTACTTCCTTGGGATGTGTCGGTCTAGGGCACAGAGATGGTAATACAATGTCTTCATTGATGTGGAACGCTGAAACCACCTTCGGCAGAAAAGAAGGCTGCGGACGCAACACCACCTTATCCTTATGGATAACCAGATAAGGCGACTTGCAAGACAAAGCCGCTAGTTCCGACACCCTCCTGGCCGATGTAATGGCCACAAGAAAATCAACCTTTTGGGAAAGAGTCAACAAGGGAATCTCTCTGATATTCTCAAACGGCGGCTTCTGAAGCGCTGACAACACCAGGTTCAGATCCCACGGGGGTAACGGTGGACGCACCGGAGGAACTACATGCCGAACCCCCTGAACAAAAGGTGCCCACCAGAGAGTGAGATGCCAGGGGTCGCTGAAAAAAGACAGCCAAGGCCGATATTTGTCCTTTAATGGTGCTTAACGCCAATTTCCTGTCAACTCCTCGCTGCAGAAACAGCAAGACCCTAGACCCTAGATACGGAATAGGAACGCGGACGCCAGCCTTTCTCTTCACACATAGCGATGTAGGCCTTCCAGGTACGATGATATATCTTCCGAGACAAAGATTTCCGAGCTCTCAACATAGTTGAAATCACCGAGTCCGATAGGCCCCGGTTCCTTAGCACCTGGCTCTCAACAGCCATGCCGTTAAACCCAGCGATGGTAAAGCAGGATGGAGAATCGGACCTTGAGATAAAAGGTCTTCTCGTAACGGCAGACGCCAGGGGGTGTCCGCCACCAGGCGCACTAGGTCTGCATACCAGGGACGTTGAGGCAAATCTGGGGCAATCAGAATGACTGGAATCCCCTCGATCCCCACTCTGCGGAGCAGACGTGGTAGTAGCTTGAGCGGAGGAAAAGCATAGATCAGTTGGTACTGACCCCACGGAGCTACCAGCGCGTCTGACGCATCTGCCCAAGGATCTCTTGTCCTGGACACAAACCTCTGCACCTTCCGATTGAGACGGGAAGCCAGGAGATCCACGTCCGGTGTGCCCCATCGCAGGCACAGCAGCCTGAACACATCCGGATGCAGCGCCCATTCTCCTGGGTCCAGCATCTGGCGACTTAGGTAGTCCGACTGCCAATTCTCCACTCCTGGGATGTAAATGGCCGACAGGGCCGGTACATGACGCTCTGCCCACTGAAGGATGTGAGCGACCTCCCGTGCGGCGGCCGCGCTTCTCGTTCCTCCTTGATGATTGACATATGCCACTGCCGTGGCGTAGTCGGACTGGATCCTGATCGGACGTCCTCAAAGTCTCATTGACCACGTGGAGAGGCATAGCCTGATCGCACGTAGCTCGAGTACATTGATCGGCAACTTGGATTCCTCCTCCGACCAGAGGCCCTGGGACGACTGTACTCCCAGTACTCCACCCCAGCCGGACAGGCTGGCGTCCGTCGTGATCACAGTCCAATGTAGAGGTAGGAACGACTTCCCAGACCGAATTGCCAGGGATCTCAGCCACCAGAGCAGGGAGTCCTTGACCGACTGGCTCACCTGAATCTGCCGATCCAGGGAGAACGGAGATTTGTCCCATTTTGTCAAGATCTCCTTCTGCAAGACTCTGGTGTGAAACTGAGCATATGCTACTGCCTCGAAGGAGGCCACCATGAGCCCCAGGACTCGCATGCAGAAGCGTAGGGACGACCACCTGCGGTTCACCAACAGGTTTACCGCGGCTCTGAGAGTCTGTAGCTTGTCTGGAGGGAGAAACACTCTCGCTTCCATGGAGTCCAGCAGTAAGCCCAGGTACTCCAAATGCTGAGTCGGTAAGAGTACCGACTTTTTTAGGTTCAACAGCCACCCAAAATCCTGCAGGGTCTGCATGGTGATCGCCACATCCTCCTTTAATTCTGAGGCGGAAGATGCTCTCAGGAGGAGATCGTCTAGGTAGCCTACGATCGCGATCCCGCGTTGTCGCAACAACGCCAGAACTGGAGCCAATACCTTGGTAAAGACCCGGGGGGCTGATGCCAAGCCAAAAGGGAGAGCCACAAACTGGTAGTGGGCATCCCCAACTGCAAATCGTAGAAACTTCTGATGCCGAAGGCATATGGGTATGTGTAGGTACGCATCCTGGATGTCCAAGGATGCCAGGAAGTCCCCTTGATGGAGTGCAGCGACTACCGAGCGAACTGATTCCATTCTGAACCTCTGTACCTTCACGAAGCAATTGAGAGCTTTTAGGTCCAAGATTGCACACCTTCCTTTTTGGGAACTACAAACAGATTGGAGTAGAACCCCTGGAATTTTTCCGGGTCTGGAACAGGTACTATCACCCCGTGACTCAGCAAGTCCCTGACCGCCCCCATGAGGGCCCCCCGGCGAGCCGGAAGCACGGGTATGCTGGAGGGAAAGAATCTGTTTGGTGGCCAAAAGAGGAACTCTATCCTGTAGCCAGAGGAAATCAGTTCGCAGACCCATCGGTCGGACAGCCGAGAGGCCCACCGGGCTGCAAACTCCCGAAGGCGACCCCTCCACCCGTGTGGCGGGCGGGGGCAAACCTTCATGCTCGCAGGCTTGTTAGGCTTGCGGTTCCAGGGACGCTTCTGTCCCTCAGAGGTCGTCCTGTCGGGCTGAGGACGTTTAGCCAAAGCCCCGGAGGGATGAAAAAGCCGTTTGTGAGCGGAAAAAGAAGGCCCTTGCCTACGGCGTGGCTCCTTAGCCTTCCTGGTCTGCGGAAGTAAGGTACTCTTCCCACCGGTGGCATCCTTAATGATGTCATCCAACGAGGCTCCAAAGAGCCGTTCGCCAAGGAAGGGTAGATCCGTCAATGCTTTTTTAGATGCCAGGTCCGCAGACCAGCATTTTAGCCAAATCAGGCGCCTCAGCACCACTGCTGACACTGAAGCCCTGGATAACAGAGGGAGGGTATCCAGGGCTGTGTCACAAATGTACTTTAGGCCTTGTACTAACTGGTCCGCTAGTTCCACGCAGACAGGAGAAGCCTGTTGTTCCCCCAATTTGCGGTGCAAAAGTTTTGCCCACTCGGTCAGTGTCTGTGACACAAGCGCGGAGGCCAGTACTGGTCGCATCACTGACCCCACAACCGTAAATAAGGAACGGGCCACTGCCTCGGCCTTCCTGTCCGTGGGGTCCTTAAAGGCAGGAGTCCCCTCTACCGGGATCGTGGTTACCTTATTTAACCTGGATACAGGGGGGTCCACGACCGGAGGAGCCGACCATTTCTTAAGAAGGCTCTCCTCAAAGGGGTAACGCACCGCCATATATCTTGGGACCGAAAAGGTCCGTTGCGGATGCCCCCATTCCTTGTATATAAACTTATCTAAATAAGTCAGATACGGAAACACCTTAGGTGTACGGGCTAGCTTACGGGACCCAAAAGGGACCACTACTTCAGCAGAGAAATCTGTTGTATCCTGAATCTTCAGGGTATCACGCACAGCTGTGATAAGTACTCCAACTAGTGCTTTGTCGCGCGCGGACCCGGACGGGGACTCATCCTCATTGTCCGATCGGTCCTGGTCAGCATCATCTGAAACAACAGAGCAGGGGTCACCAGCCTCAGCGGGGCCCGAGTCTGCGTCAAAGCTCTCCCCGGAGGGGTGGAGGCCGCTTTTTACCACCTTTGCGGCCATGCACCACCTCCATCTCGGCAATGAATGAGTTAAGGACTGCCGACAAAGCGTCCAGAGGCACCACACTGACTGCAGGCGAACCGGTTGCAATTGCCTGGATTTTGGGGAGGAAACACTAGGTTCTGAAGCCATGCTGACCCACCCTGTCTGCCACCTGTTGGGGACTTAGGACAGTGAATGGTCCCACCCTCCTAACTGCTGCAGACTGAGGGGCCCCCACCGCAGGACTCACCACCCTGACTGAGTTCTGCGCCGTCCAGCTAGGTGTGCCTGTGTCAGCTCCCAGGTGTCTGTGAGAGGAAACCGTGCCGTTCTGAGCCTCCTGGATCAGCGCTGAGCATAAACAACGAGCCAGGCTACAACAAAATGGCCGCCGACCGTCCAGTATAAAGGACATAATCACAGGGAAAATGGCCGCCGAACTACAAGAAAATGGTTCCTGATCATGCTTCTCCCTGGGCACACCAAAGATGGCCGACAAACAACTGTATACAGGGAAAGACGCAGTGAAAAAATGGCATAAATCAGCATAGAAGCCCTCCAGACACCCAGAGGAGAGACAACAGACACCCAGGACACAGCCACCCAGCGCAGCCCCCCACCCAACGTGAGAGCCCCCCCAGAAGACCCCTGTCCATGTGGCACACACACCGAGTAGCAGCCCATGCAGCATCCCCCACAGGGGGGGAGGAAAGATAGGGACAGGGAGAGAAGAGAGTGAGAAGAGGGACCCCCGAATCGACCTCCCAGGGAATGCCCAGCTGCTCAGCCCCACTGGGACAGGGAGAGCTGTACTTACCATTCCGGATGAGCTGGGGACATTCCATCACAGACCCACTCTCCGATCAGTATGGGGTGGCTGCTGGCCCAGCACACTGTGACGCAGACATCAGTAGCCCGATCATATGTGTGCCCCGGAGCATTACGCTCACCGGCCGCCCCTGGAGCCTGAGGGGCATGTCGTGGCCGACCCAGCACGGAGCTCTGGTCTGCACACGCTCGCTGGCCAGGCTGGGGAGACTACAAGAATAAGGTTATCCAGCCTGTCACCCAGCCGGCTGTTGATAGCAGATCCCAGGATCCTAATTTTGCGCAAAAGGCAAACTTCTGCAGAAAAAAAAACAAAAAAAAAACGCGGACCGATGGGCCCGCAGGGTTCCTAGGTCCTTCTCCTTCACTAGGCAGAAAAAAACTGAGGCTGCAAGGTGCAGGCTGGGGGGTTGTTACTGGAGGGACCGCCCCTTGGGCAGAACTAGAAAGTTCTGTTTTTTTGTACATGTTAACATGTTCTGCCTAGTCCTCTCCTGAAGGTGGCGTAACAACCCGATGGTCTAAAGTAAAGGAGCTGTGTCAGTCAGTGAACGTAAGAGAAATCCACAGACTCCGAATGTAATTGATTCCTTCAACCACAGGTGATTTGAAATTGTAGCAAGAACATCCCACTGGAACTCATGTAGAAAGTGCTTGACTAGCTTATTCAAACACTGAAATTCAACATGATAAACTTTGTATTCTCAAAAAGCACTTATTTCCATATTCTAAAATTAACGAACCAGGTTCATGGATCTGGAATGCCATCCAAGTGACTTGTGTATGTAACGTGCCAACTGTGTATAGGTTGGATGATCTGGTGTTGGTTATGTCTAGTATGTCTTATGAATGATATGATATCCATAGTAGTCTATTAATAGTCATAGTGGTTTTTTTTTGGTGTATCCATATGCAATAGGTACCTTAGACCTTTCCTCACAGACTTTTCTTTTATCCACTCTCCACCCTCATTAAACTCCTGTTCTAAAAAGTTTGGGTCATAACCTCTCTCTCCTCATACTGTCTGCTCATTTCCCTTCCTGGCAGATTAGTGCAGTTCCTTTGAATACACAGATATTGAGAGTCTTTGGTATATTTGCAAGCCATTTAAAAGTGATGGCTTGTGTCTAGAATACAACTCTCTAACAATTCCTCAGTTTCTCAAGTTTTTGTCATAATTTATCATTATCTCCTTTAGACATATGGTAATATAATCCTAACAAGGTATGCTGCGCTACACTCTTAAGAACCTATATACATACACACATGTGCTAAAACACAAAAAATATTAATCCTATGAAATATTATGGCAGTAAGATGCAAGTATATTGGGAAAGTCCACTTCCAAAATACAGCTGTGCTGAAAAGTTTTCATACCCTGGGAGAAATTGTGAAATGTAGGCATTAATATTGAAAATATGACTGATCATGTCAAAAACTGTCTTTTATTTAACCACTTAAGCCCCGGACCAATACGCAGCTTAAAGACCAGAGGTGTTTTTACAATTTGGCACTGTGCTACTCTAACTGGAAATTGCGCGGACATGCAATGTTGTACCTAAACTAAAATTCCCACAAATAGAGCTTTCTTTTAATGGTATTTGATTGCCTCTGTGATTTTTATTTTTTGCGATATAAACGGAAAAAGACCGAAAATTTTGAAAAAAATATATATTTTCTACTTTTTGTTATAAGAAAAATCTAATAAAATCAATTTTAGTCATACATTTAGGCCAAAATGTATTCAGCCACATGTCTTTAGTAAAAAAAAATTCAAAATGACTTTTTGAATTTTATGGCTGCCTATCTCATTTCTTGAGGTGCTAAAATGGCAGAGCAGTACAACCCCCCCCCAAATGACCCCATTTTGGAAAGTAGACACCCCAAGGAAATTACTGAGAGGCATGTTGAGCCCATTGAATATATTTTTTTGTCCCAAGTGATTGAATAACAACAACAAAAATTTTTTTTTTACAAAAAGTTGGCACTAAATGATATATTGCTCACACATGCCATGGTTATATGTGGAATTGCACCCCAAAATAAATTTTGCTGATTCTCCCAAGCACGGGGATACCACATGTGTGGGACTTTTTCGGGGCCCCGAAAACCAAGCACCGCCTTCAGGATTTCTAAGGGTGCAAATTTTTGATTTCACTCCTCACTACCCATCACAGTTTCGAAGGCCATAAAATGCCAAAATAGCACAAACCCCCCCAAATGACCACATTTTAGAAAGTAGACACCCCAAGCTATTTGCCGAGAGACATGTTGAGTCCATGGAATATTTTATATTTTGCCACAAGTTGCGGGAATATGACAAACTTTTTTTTTTTGCACAAAGTTGTCACTAAATGATATGTTGCTCAAACATGTTATGGGCATATGTGAAATTACACCCCAAAATACATTCTGCTGCCTCTCCTGAATACGGGGATACCACATGTGTGGGACTTTTTGGGAGCCTAGCCGCGTACGGGACCCCAAAAACCAAGCACCGCCTTCAAGATTTCTAAGGGCATAAATTTTTGTTTTCACTCCTCACTACCTATCACAGTTCTGAAGGCCATAAAATGCCAAGATGGCACAAACCCCCCCAAATGACCCCATTTTGGAAAGTAGACACCCCAAGCTATTTGCTGAGAGGCATGTTGAGCCCATTGAATATTTTTTTTTGTCCCAAGTGATTGAATAATGACAAAAAAAAAAAATGTACAAAAAGTTGTCACTAAATGATTTATTGCTCAAACATGCCATGATTATATGTAGAATTGCACCCCAAAATAAATTTTGCTGCTTCTTCTGAGTACAAGAATACCACATGTGTGGAACTTTTTGGGAGCCTATCTGCGTACGGGGCCCCAAAAACGAATCACCGCCTTCAGGATTTCTAAGGGTGCAAATTTTTGATTTCACTCCTCACTACCTATCTCAGTTTTGAAGGCCATAAAATGGCAAGATGGAACAAAAAAAATTTGGAAAGTAGACACCCCAATCTATTTGCTGAGAGGCATGTTGAGCCCATTGAATATTACATTTTTTTGTCCCAAGTGATTGAATAATGACAAAAAAAAAAAAAAATGTTTACAAAACGTTGTCACTAAATGATATATTGCTCACACATGCCATGGTTATATGTGGAATTGCACCCCAAAATACATTTTGCTGCTTCTCCTGAGTATGAGGATACCACATATGTTGGGCTTTTTGGGAGCCTAGATGCGTACAGGGCCCCGAAAACCAAGCACTGCCTTCAGGATTTCTAAGGGCGTAAATTTTTGATTTCACTCCTCACTACCCATCACAGTTTTGAAGGCCATAAAATGCCAAGATAGCACAAAACCCCCCAAATGACCCCATTTTGGAAAGTTGACACCCCAAGCTATTTTCTGAGAGGCTTGGTGAGTATTTTACAGCTCTCATTTGTTTTTGAAAATTAAGATATAAAATAATTTTCCAAATTTTAAAAATATTCCATGGACTCAACATGCCTCTCAGCAAATAGCTTGGGGTGTCTACTTTCCAAAATGGGGTCATTTGGGGGAGTTTGTGCCATCTGGGAATTCCATGGCCTCCGAAACTGTGATAGGCAGTGAGGAGTGAAATCAAAAATGTACACCCTTAGAAAGCCTGAAGGCGGTGCTTGGGTTTTGGGGTCCCGTACGCGGCTAGGCTCCCAAAAAGTCTCACACATGTGGTATCCCCGTACTCAGGAGAAGCAACAGAATGTATTTTGGGGTGTAATTCCACATATGCCCATGGCATGTTTGAGCAATATATCATTAAGTGACAACTTTGTGCAAAATATATATATATATATATATATATATATATATATATATATATATATATATATATTGTGACAGCAGGAAGGTAAAGTCACCTGGTTGCATCCAGGGGGGTAGATATATTTCGCCCAGATTCAGGCTTTACGCCGACTTATACAACTAGGTGGAGAGTTGTATAAGACTAGTGGGCTCATGGATGACTCATACCTCTAGGGAGAGTGTGGGGCGTCGTGCAGACAGGGAGTTGATGAGACCAGCTGAAGCTTGTCAGCTCATTTAGGCCTCTATAAGAACTCCCAGCTTCATTAGATGTTAGCTCATGCCTGGACCCAGACCTGTGTGGACTGTCTAGGGAGAGTGAACCCCTGTGCGGTGAGACAAAGCCTGTGTGGCTATTTGCTTGGACATTTAAAACCAGGGACTTAGGGACTAGGACAGCACTAGGCTGATCCCAGTTGTTAGTTAGGAAACCTGTATGTTTAGTCAGAGGTCAAGTTGACCAGGATTTATTTTGTTTATGTTTCTTTTGCTTTGCTGTGTTTTGTCACTGTAAATAGAAAATAAACCGCACCTTTTTGATTTTGAAAACCACAACCTCCGTTTGCTGGGCCTGTTTTTGTGTGGGGAGCCCATCTCGGGGGTCACCCACACCCGCTGCCGAGCTAACCCCCTCACAATATATATATATCCCACAACTTGTGTCAAAATATACAATATTTCATGGGCTCGACATGCCTCTCAGCAAATAGTTTGGGGTGTCTACTTTCCAAAATGGGGTCATTTAGGGGGGTTTTGAACTGTGCTGCCATTTTATGCACAATATTAGGAAGCTTATGTAAAACATCATCCACTCTTCTAACCACTTGAAGACAAAGCCCTTTGTGATACTTTTTGTTTACATGAAAACCTTTTTTTTTTTTGCTAGAAAATTACGTTGAACCAACAAACATTATAGATTTTTTTAAAGCAAAGGCCCTACAGATTAAAATGACGGGTGTTGGATTTTTTTTCCCACACAGTATTTGTGCATCGATTTTTCAAACGTATTTTTGGGGGAAAAAATACACGTTTTTTTTATTTTAATGCACTAAAACACACTATATTGCCCAAATGTTTGATGAAATAAAAAAGATGATCTCAGGCCGAGCACATGGATACCAAACACGACATGCTTTAAAATTGCACACAAACGCGCAGCGGCGACAAACTACATACATTTTTAAAAGCCTTTACAGGTTACCACATTAGATTTACAGAGGGTCTACTGCTAAAATTACTGCCCTCGATCTGACCTTCGTGGTGATACCTCACATGCATGGTGCAATTGCTGTTTACATATGATGCCAGACCGACGCTTGCGTTCGCCTTTGCGCATGAGCAGGGGGGGACAGGGGTGCTTTTTTTTTTTTTTGCTTTTTTTTTTTTTTAAACTGTTCCTTCCATTTTTATTTATTTTTTACCATTTTTATTGTTATCTCAGGGAATGTAAATATCCCCTATGATAGCAATAGGTAGTGACAGGTACTCTTTTTTAAAAAAAAATTGGGGTCTATTAGACCCTAGTTCTTTCCTCTGCCCTCAAAGCATCTGACCACACCAAGTTCGGTGTGATAAAATGCTTTCCCAATGGCGCTGTTTATATCTGAGGGGGGGGGACATTCCCTCCCACTGCTTGTAAAAGCAGTTTAGAGGCTAATTAGCCACTGAGATTGCTTTTACATGAAAGCCGACCGCTGGCTGAAAAGAATGATACCAAGATGATACCTAAACCCGCAGGCATCATTCTGGTATAACCATTCAAAGTCCAGCAACATACCAGTACGTTGCTGGTCCTTGTTGGACATGTATTGTAATTTTTTTTTTCATGCAGCCTGTTGGCTGAACGAAAAGAAGAGATTAATCGGTGGGTATGCCCACCATTAGAATACCTCACTTCATCCACCCACTTCTAATGATGGGCATACATGCACCATTTATATATGCCGAAGCATGGGGGCATCCTCCCGCAAAAAAAGTTATGCCGCGTACACACTTCGGACTTTTGCACGGGCAAGCCTTCGTCAAAATTTTGACTGTATGTACGCAGCATAAAAGGTTATGCCGCGTACACACGGTCGGACTTTTCCATGGGCAAACCTCCCTCGGAATTTCAACCGTATGTACGCAGCATTAGGAGCAAAATCGCACCTCCGCCCCTGCTGCCCCCATGCTGCGGCATATATGCTCTTTTTTTTTTAACTGTGGTGGTGAAATCACCTCCTACAGCGTTGGAGTCACGGCTTTATGTATCGTGGGAGCAAACGCTGTTGCTGTCAAGATAAATAAATCCGCGCTGCAACTGAATGGCGTACCTGCTAAGCAAATGATGGTTAACATTAAAACAAAGTAACATTACAGTATAACAAAGACCTTACCATACCATATCTGCAAAGCAAATACCAAAAAAAACCTAGTAAAAAATAAAACATTTTTTTAACACAACCTGTGCCTAATATATATATATATACCGAAGCATGGGGGCATCCTCCCGCAAAAAAGTTATACCGTGTACACACGGTCAGACATTTCCACGGGCAAGCCTCCGTAGGAATTTCGACCATATGTACGCGGCATTAGGAGCAAAATCGCACCTCCGCCCCTGCTGCCCTAATGCTTCGGCATATATGCTCTTTTTTTTTTAACTGTGGTGGTGAAATCACCTCCTACAGCGTTGGAGTCACGGCTTTATGTATCGTGGGAGCAAACGCTGTTGCTGTCAAGATAAATAAATCCGCGCTGCAGCTGAATGGCGCACCTGAAAACAAAAAATGACATACCTGAAAAGCAAGCATGATAAAAGATAACAATAGAACATTGCAAAATAGAATACAGTAAAAAATAGCAGAACAATAGAGAGAAAATTGAGAGAGAGAGAGAGAGAGAACAATAAAACGACAACTATTTTTTTTTTTTATACTTTTTTTGTGTTTTTTTTTTAAGTTTTTTTTTTTTCACATTTATTTTTGTAACTGTAACAACTGTAACGGTTCGGATCTCTCAAAATGCGATGGCATCTTGGGAGACCCTGTGTAAGTGTGTCCTAGTCTGTGAAATGCTGTACCCTACGCTAAAACTTCACTAGTGTGTGGAAGCGTTCAAAACATTTACCAATGCACAGACCAGGATTGTCAGGACAGAGTGGACAAAAATAACGGGTGTCATGCCTAAATCTGCTCTTGCTACAGACACAACATCTTTTTTTGGGGGGACTCGTTGGGTAGGGGTACTCTCGAGGACATACGGAAAATGCCTCTCATGCAGCCGGCTTACTGCATTTGGTTGGGGATGGTGAGGTGCAGAACCGCCTGGATACAGGAGGTCTGTGACTATCTCATCCTTGAATTTGAGGAAGAATAAAGTCCCGCCTGAAGCACTGTATAGCACATGAGCGTTCAGCAAAGCCAATTTTGTACCATCGTCTCGCCTTACGGGCAATGTGATACGGCGCCAACAACTGGTCGTTGAGGTCCACCCCTCCCATATTTTGGTTATATTCGTGGACACAGAGGGGTTTCTCCACAACACCAGTCGCCGTACGAATTTGGACTGTCGTGTCTGCGTGAAGGGAGGTAAGAAGGAAAACATTCTTATTATCCCTCCACTTCACAGCAAGCAAATTATTACACTTCAAGCAGGCTCTCTCCCCCAGCCTAAGACGGGAATCTACAAGCCCCTGTGGAAAGCCCCGGTGATTAGATCGCACGGTGCCACATGCTCCAATCTGATGATCAAACAAGTGACTAAACAGTGGCACGCTCGTGTAATAATTGTCCACATACAAGTGGTACCCCTTTCGAAATAAGGGTGACACCAAGTTCCACACTATCTTGCCAGCGCTCCCTATGTAATCTGGGCAGTTCTCCGGCTCTACGTAACTATCTTTTCCCTCATAAACCATAAAGCTCCATACATACCCTGTTGCCCTGTCACAGAACTTATAGAGCTTGACCCCATATCTGGCACGCTTGCTGGGAAGGTACTGCTTGAAAGACAAACGGTCAGAAATTTTTATCAGGGACTCATCAACGCAGACAACTTGATCAGGAGTAAACAAGGCTGCAAAACGTTAGTTGAAGTGGTTTATGAGGGGCCGAATTTTGTAGAGCCGATCAAAATCAGGGTCTCCACGTGGACGACAAAGTTCATTGTCGTTGAAGTGCATGAACCGCAAGATCTGCTCATATCGTTTCCTGGACATGGAGGCAGAGAACACGGGCATATGGTCAATTGGGCGCGTGGACCAATAGGCATGCAATGACGAGAATTTATGTGTGCACATGTTGAGGGAGAGGCCCAGAAAGGTTTAAATTCGGAAACCGTAATTGGTTTCCAATCTCTGGCAATGGAAGGCAACTTGAGCTATTCACTAAAGGTTTTTTCATGACATCTTGTCCCTTGCTTAATTATAAAAAATTCATCCCTGTTCTTAGTGCCCATTTTAGAAAATTGGAGGACCTTGTTGCCACCACCAACCAGCAGTGGTGGGATAAGTTTTTCTTACAACAATACATCCTATGCAAAATCTCACCTAGAGGTCTTAGAAATTTAAAACAATGTGATTTCCTAGATCAAGACCTTCTTACAGAGTGGTCACATATTTCAGAGTTGTGCACCACTAAATGGATGGATATCATCATCCAGCAGAGAGAGAGGAAATTCCTTGCTCTGAAAGAAAAAATACAGCTCCTATGCATTGATATTTGTAAAATTGTTCCACATTTACCATATACATGGCTTCTTACGCTAAAGAGAAATTCCATTCGTCGAGAGGACGATCTCATTTGTAATAAACTTAGCAAATTTAGAAGAGATTTAGATGACTATAATCTCAATAGGGTTTTGTGCTGGAAAAAACCCTGGCCTGTCACTGATCCAGTTCAACTCATGTCTTGCCATCCGTATGGTAGGAAAATAATCCAGCGGACACCTATAGAGTCCACAACTAGACTACCAGCAGCTAGTTCCCATTCCACTACATCTAATAAACTTGTAGCACCTACACCCAAGCCTCAACGCCATAGAAGATCCCCTAAACAGATTCCTGCTCCCAATAGACTATTCAGTCAGGTAGTCTCAGATGGTGTCAGAGACCCTGTTCCACCAGCCCCCTCACTTATACATGAGACCTCTAGGCCGCCGGAACCCAATCTCAGTATACCTATGACATCACAAGTGGTTACAGATGCTACCATCTTGTCAGATTCTTTTTCATTCAATCCCACGTCAGGGTCTCTCCAGGAGCCCGAGAGTGTATTATCATCTTCTGGCCATACTAGTGTTTTTTTAGGGAATGGTCCCCCTCTGTCCCTCTCAAAAATAAAACACGTAGAAGAGGAGGGAGGGGGCAGAGGTCGAAAGAAGAGAGAAAATGAAAATGAGAAAACTGTAAAAATCTATAATTTGTCTGGCGTGGAACTATCAGCCCATGATATTTCTTTACTTAGTAGAGGACTCACATTTGTGCCAACAACACAGCCAAATCCCTTCACACTGTTCAAAGATTTAAACAAGTTTATCAGAGATCTTACTGTTCAGAGGTTTTATAGCATACAAGAGGCCAAAAACCCTAGACCTATGAATATACAGATACCCATTAGTCCATCCATTGTTGATATTTCTTGTGATGACCCAGACCTTGCTGTTTTGCAAGATCTTTATGATGAAAACTACCATGATGAAGATTTGGAGTGGCTCACTCAACATATCCCCATATCCCCTCCCATAGTCCATACCAGTTTACGTCCTAAATTGGTTTTTAATCCCACCCACTGCAAAGGTCCTTACCTTCAGTCCTTTTATCAAGTACTGTATTTATTGGCGTATAACACTCACTTTTTTACCCTGAAAATAGAAGGTAAACTGTGCCGGCGTGTTATACGCAGGGGGCTGTGGAAAGTTTTTTCCCTGAAACTTCCCTCTTAAAGTTAGGGTGCGTGTTATACGCCTGTGCGTGTTATACGCCGATAAATACGGTAGTTTACACTGATCTGATCCAAATGTGTAAACAAAAATCTTCCCATACCAACTACAGGCTAAACCTTAGCAGTATGGAACGTCAGGCTCTAGAACAGCTCATGAGGAATGATACCATCGTCATTAAGTCAGCAGATAAAGGAGATAGTATAGTCATTCAAAATAAATCTGACTATTTAGACGAATCCGTAAGATTATTATTCGACGCTGTAACATACAAAGCCCTTCCCAGCGATCCAATCAACTCATATTCCATTGAAGCTGCTGACATTGTCTGGAAGGCCCGAGAAGATAACATTATCAGCAAACTTGAAGCTAGTTTTATTAAGAAACATTTTTATAGCACTCCATATTTTTACCATCTGCCCAAAGTGCATAAAAACCTCTGAAAACAGAAAAAAACAGAAAAGAGGCGCCACTTAGTTAAAACGGTTTCACTTTAATAATACAATAGTATTAATGCACTCACTCATAAGTTGACTGTATAAAGCACATAGATGATCAGGTCTGTGGTCGTATTCTGCTAGCTAGCAGTCTCAGTGTGAGATGACCTCCTCGTTTGCTGTATTAGAAGCCGGGATAATATCCATGGTGGATGTTGCCGGAGGATCTTCTCAGAAAGCCAAAGGGAGGGCTGGACCGCAAACAGGAAGTTCAGTTTGAGACGCAATGCTACGTTCAGCGGGATGACATCAGGACCGGCATGCAATGCGTTTCGATGCTTAATGCAAAGAGACGTTCTAGGTCCCCGCACGTATCTTTCTCAAGCAATAATGTGACAGGCTAGACAAAGCCTTTTTATGTGCGCCTGAGGTGATGTTGCCACCTTGTGGGGATTAGTTGTAAGACTCCCTTAAACAGAGTGTGCTAACACTAATATTGTCACATTTATACAAAAAGGGAACAAATGCTATAATATAATAAAACTAAACCGGGCCTATACAAACATAGCATGTAGATCCAATATTGTGATATAGTATACAATTTTATAAAATTTCATTCAGAAAACCAATATCATTTAATATAATAGTGAAAAAAATGATAAATAAAAATAATAAATAAAAAATAAGGCTGCCCGGTTACCTTCCTGGACTGTTTTCACTCACACCTGAGCTCTTCGCATAGCTCATAGGACATTTTAGGTATATGTATATATGTATTGTCTTCTGATAAACTTTAAGCGCCATCATTGTGATTTAATTTTGTATGACTATTTGAAGTATTGTCTTGGCTGCTACTGTTACTATAAGACACATATTTACCCTAATTCAGTCCAGTTTAAAGTAGATTATGCTCATTCCTTTCTCCACTTAATATGTGTATATATGCACACATTATACATAATCCTAATTATGATGATATTTGAGGTTTTCCACACATAGGTGGTTTTTACTCCTCTCTCTTTTTTGGTAGGCTGGTTCTGCACACCAAAGAAATATATATAAGCAATTATCTTTCTATACATTCATATATTATTTGTATTGTTTTTAGTATTTTCTTGTTTGCATATATGGGCTTTTTGTTGTTTCTCAGTCTGAATTTTATATAATAATTTTATTAGAGACATTGATATTGTATTTTCTTTCCATATGGATTTTTTAACTGATATAGAGTCCAAAAAATATGGTATATTGGACTCACTGTATATCAAATTATCCCCCTCATTATTTTTGGATGATGTTATATTAACCAAAAATTATAGATATAAATTATGTGGTAAATTCAAAAAATTAGAACGTTTAGTACACTCCACCAATTCACAATGGTGGGATAAATATTTCTTGGAGAAATATTTGGAAAGTAGAATAACACCTAGGGGTTTAAAAATCCTAAAAAATTGTTCATTTTTAGAACCTGATGATGCTAGAGAGTGGAATAGTCTGGCGGAATTTTGTACTACAAAGTGGATGAATATTCTTTTAAAACATAGAGCCAATAAATTTGATCAGTTAGAAAAAGCCGTTCAATCCTTGTGTACTGAAATTTTAGATTTTGGGCACAAGGTACCCCTCTCTTGGTTGGATATTCTTAAAAAGAAGACCAAAAAAATGGAGGGTGACCTTATATACAATAAACTAGGTAAATTTAGAAGGGATATAAAGGACTACTCAAGTAACAAGGTGTTTACTTGGATGGACAAAAACAAAACCCAATTTCCCCTTCCTTCAATCACGTCAGATATTGCCCAAAATGTTTTACCATCAAAGACATCTGAAAATGACATATCTAATGTCTTGTCCCCCCCTCTTCTCCCTCATCCACCACCCCTTATGTCCTTACTCCCCGTGATTAAACCTATTATAAAAAAACACACTTTTCAACCGCCAAATTTGCATTTATCCTCCAACCCTACTTCAGTTACTAAAAAATCTTCTCAAAATAAACTCCTGCAGGATTTAAGCGCCTTTTATAACCGTACCAATCCAAGAACTATGTCACAAAATTGTGTCCATCCCAACACCTCAGAACATGTCCACAGTGCTAGTAAGATCTACGCGGAAAGTTCGGAGATGGAACTAAAGATTCATGCTTCAACTAATTCACTAGACAGGTCTAAGGCTAAGATCAGTCCATCTATACCTGCATCTCAAATTTCCAATCCCCATCTATGTTCCCTCACGTGTCCAGACAAACCTACATCCATCACCTTTGGGAGTATGGAAAGCTTGGTTCTTTTACCAAGCTCTTCTGGTCCTTCTAATGTTGGTAACATTACAGCATCTTCATCTAATCCTTCTTCTTTTTTAGAAATAAACCCCTCTCCAGCTTCAACAAGCAAAAGAAAATTTGCAGAAGAGGCTGCAGAGGGGGAAGAAATAGAACCAAAGGAAAAAAATGCATCCAAAGCTCGGAGACTGTAAAGATATATAATTTGTCTAAACATAAATTATCATCAGCTGAAACCTCCCTTCTTGGTCGGGGCCTTAATTTTTCACCCTCCAATAAACCTGACCCATTTCTATTATTCAAGGATCTCAATAGATATGTCAGGAATTTTACTCTAAAGAGATTTTTTCAGATACAGAAAACAAAACAAAAGTCACACTCTGATAATCTTGATCTTCCGAGCCTTCAGGACTCGGAACAAGATATCAGCGAATTCAATTTCGACATTGATGTCATTGAGACTCTTGAGGAATTATGGCAAGACGAGTCCCATACGAGACTCGATCTTTTTACTCAACATCTTTGTACCTCCCCACCTATTATACATACTCCATTAAAACCAAAGTCAACTTTTTTTCCTTATCAGTCCAGAGGACCTCATTTGATAACCTTTTACAACATGGTTTACACTGACCTAAAAAAGATGTGTTCTAATTCTTCCAAAAACATCTCTCCTCTTGGTCATCTAACCAGAGAAGAAAACATTGCCCTGTCCAGTCTCATCAAAAATGACGATATCATTATTAAAACCGCCGATAAAGGCGGAGGTATCGTCATACAGGACAGAGACAAATATATCTTGGAGGCAGTACGCCTTTTAGGAGATACTCCTTATTTTTATCATATTCCCAAAATTCATAAGAACATTGAATCTCCTCCTGGCAGACCTATTATTGCTGCCATGGACAGCATCACCTCTGGACTATCAAAGTACATTGATTATCATTTACAACCATTGGCCCAAGGTTTACGTTCTTATATTCGAGATGGCACTCATCTCTTGGAGTTATTAGAACCCTATAGGTGGGAGGAGAGTTACATCTGGATGTCTCTGGATGTAACTTCCCTCTACACTTCTATTCCTCATGAGTTTGGTTTGGAAGCCATAAGTCATTTTCTATCTGACAACCCTTATATGGGAGGTGAACAGACAAATTTTATATTAGAATGCACTAATTTTTGTTTAACTCATAATTATTTTTGTTTCGACAAAGAATATTTTTTTTGCAAATAAAGGGGACCGCAATGGGCGCAAATTTTGCGCCGTCCTATGCAAATCTAGCCATGGGCTTTTGGGAAGATAGGTACGTGTGGTCTAATAATCCTTTTGCCAAGACTTTAGTCTTTTTTGGTAGGTATATAGACAATATCATAGTCATTTGGGATGGTGAGAATGGAGTCATTGATGAATTTGTAAATCACTGCAATAAAAACGCATGTGGCCTGTCTTTCACCCATGTTTGGGACAGAGACAGACTAACTTTTCTTGATTTGGATCTCTATCATCTAGACAAGAACATTCAAGCCAAAAATCATTTTAAACCTACTGCAGGTAATTCATTGCTCCACTTTAATAGTTGCCATTACAAAAAGTGGACTAATAATATTCCAAAAGGCCAATTCTGTAGATTACGGCGCAATTGTACCCAAATAACAGATTATATAGAACAGAGTTCTATTCTGAAAAATAAATTACATGATAAAAAGTATCCCACCTCATTGATAGATAATGCATATAACTATTATCTAGAGCCTAAAGTACCCAAGAGCACACAATATGAGGACCGAAACAAGTTTGATCCATCTGTCCGTTTCATAACAAGGTTCCACACAGAGTCCAATAAAATGGAATCTATTTTGAAAAAACATTGGCCCATTCTATTGGAAGACCAACATTTAAAATCAGTCCTCACTGACACACCTAGGGTAACGTATAGAAGAGCTACCAATCTAAAAAATAGAATAGCTCCTAGTAAATTGAAGGAAAAACATACTCCATTTTTACAACATCTTGATATGTTTCCTTTAAAGGGCATGTTTCGGTGCAAAAAAAACCTGTGCAAAACATGTTCTTTCATTGATCATGGACAAAAAGATTTTTCCACCAAAGGTAAAAAACATTATCTGGATGCATTTTATAATTGCAGTTCAGACTTTGTTGTCTACGTGTTGACTTGCCCCTGCAAATTGTTGTATGTGGGCCGCACCATAAGACCTCTACGCCAACGCTTTGGCGAACATAGAAGAAAGATAGAGGGTGGAAAAGATGAACACAGTGTGCCTCGTCACTTTGCTGGTTGTCACCAAAAATCCACGGAAGGCCTCAGAGTATGGGTGGTAGAACAAATTCCAAACACATTGCCAGAGGCAGAAAGATTTTGCAAGCTCTGTGAGCGGCGAAACCTTTTGGATCTATTCTTTAGATACCCTTAATCCAGGGAGTATCAACGAAGAATTGGAAATCTCTACTATATTATGATTATTCTTGTGTCTGTATCTCCACCATTATCATCTTTTATTTAATTAAGTAAGATAAATGCATATCTATACTTTGCTTTTTTACCACATATATAACTTATTCCAATGAAATTCCTCACTACCATATATTACCCATTCCATATTCCCATCCTTTTTCCCTTCCCTTCCTCTTCTCATACCAATTTTTTAAAAAACGTTTTTAAGAAAAAGTTTTTAAAAATTAATCAGTATAAACAAATTAAAATAAAATATAGTTAATTAATTTGCTTTTTAATAAATCAGATTTTTGATATAATGTATGTACATTCTTGTTGTGGC
Organism: Rana muscosa; assembly: GCA_029206835.1. NCBI lineage: Eukaryota > Metazoa > Chordata > Amphibia > Anura > Ranidae > Rana > Rana muscosa. Next base: position 5,180,744 of record CM055127.1, on the reverse strand, counting down.
ATATATATACAAGTATGTGTGTTCCAGAATATATGGGTGTATATATATATATATATATATATATATATATATATATATATATATATATTGTGAGGGGGTTGGCTCGGCAGCGGGTGTGTGTGACCCCCGAGATGGGCTCCCCACACAAAAACAGGCCCAGCAAACGGAGGTTGTGGTTTTCAAAATCAAAAAAGGTGCGGTTTATTTTCTATTTACAGTGACAAAACACAGCAAAGAAAAAGAAACATAAACAAAATAAATCCTGGTCAACTTGACCTCTGACTAAACATACAGGTTTCCTAACTAACAACTGGGATCAGCCTAGTGCTGTCCTAGTCCCTAAGTCCCTGGTTTTAAATGTCCAAGCAAATAGCCACACAGGCTTTGTCTCACCGCACAGGGGTTCACTCTCCCTAGACAGTCCACACAGGTCTGGTTCCAGGCATGAGCTAACATCTAATGAAGCTGGGAGTTCTTATAGAGGCCTAAATGAGCTGACAAGCTTCAGCTGGTCTCATCAACTCCCTGTCTGCACGACGCCCCACACTCTCCCTAGAGGTATGAGTCATCCATGAGCCCACTAGCCTTAGCTGGGCTTATACAACTCTCCACCTAGTTGTGTATAAGTCGGCGTAAAGCCTGAATCTGGGCGAAATATATCTACCCCCCTGGATGCAACCAGGTGACTTTACCTTCCTGCTGTCACAATATATAATTTTTATAGGAATTTCTTTATATAGTTCAAGGCAGAGACCTTGCTTATGGTCCATCTATGCATACAAAGGATTAAGCATATCAAACATCTTTGCTTTTTCAGGGATGTATTTTGATCTGCTACTTTTCCTTTTTTCCTTTTTTAATTTTCAGAGTAGTGTGTTTTTTTTTTTTTTTTTTGTATTTATTATTTTTATTTATCATTTTTTTCACTATTATATTAAATGATATTGGTTTTCTGAATGAAATTTTATAAAATTGTATACTATATCACAATATTGGATCTACATGCTATGTTTGTATAGGCCCGGTTTAGTTTTATTATATTATAGCATTTGTTCCCTTTTTGTATAAATGTGACAATATTAGTGTTAGCACACTCTGTTTAAGGGAGTCTTACAACTAATCCCCACAAGGTGGCAACATCACCTCAGGCGCACATAAAAAGGCTTTGTCTAGCCTGTCACATTATTGCTTGAGAAAGATGCGTGCGGGGACCTAGAACGTCTCTTTGCATTAAGCATCGAAACGCGTTGCATGCCGGTCCTGATGTCATCCCGCTGAACGTAGCATTGCGTCTCAAACTGAACTTCCTGTTTGCGGTCCAGCCCTCCCTTTGGCTTTCTGAGAAGATCCTCCGGCAACATCCACCATGGATATTATCCCGGCTTCTAATACAGCAAACGAGGAGGTCATCTCACACTGAGACTGCTAGCTAGCGGAATACGACCACAGACCTGATCATCTATGTGCTTTATACAGTCAACTTACGAGTGAGTGCTTTAATACTGTTGTATTATTAAAGTGAAACAGTTTTAACTAAGTGGCGCCTCTTCTGTTTTTTTCTGTTTTCATATGTTTGGAGTCTGGCTTCAGCTCCCTCAGCAAGGCTGCCCGGTTACCTTCCTGGACTGTTTTCACTCACACCTGAGCTCTTCGCATAGCTCATAGGACATTTTAGGTATATGTATATATGTATTGTCTTCTGATAAACTTTAAGCGCCATCATTGTGATTTAATTTTGCATAAAAACCTCACCAAACCACCTGGTCGTCCCATAGTTGCAGCTATGGAGAGTGTTACCAGTGGTTTTTCAGTCTATATAGACCAATTCCTGCAGCCTTTAGCTGAAAATTTACCATCTTACATCCGTGACGGGCCACATTTACTCGAGATGTTAAAGTCATACCTTTGGGAACTAACCTATTGTTGGTTATCTTTAGACGTATCATCCCTCTACACCTCCATCCCTCATGATGTTGGACTCCGAGCAGCTGAACATTTCCTCTCCAAGGATTCCCTCATTAACTCAAAACAAATTTACTTTATTCTGGAGGCTCTCACTTTCTGCCTAAAGCATAACTATTTTGAATTTGACAACACTCACTACCTCCAAATAAACAGTACAGCTATTGGGGCAAATTTTGCACCGAGTTATGCCAACCTGACGATGGGATATTGGGAACATTTATCCCTCTCTGCCCATCACCCTTTCGCCATCAATATTGTATATTATGGTCGATACATTGATGATGTGGTAATAATATGGGATGGAACCCTTCAAGAGATTGACCTTTTGTCAAGTATTGTAATAATAATGAGTTAGGGTTGTCATTCACGCATGTATTTGATCAAAAGTCATTGGCCTTTTTGGATTTACAGTTATGTCATGACAATGGTACTATCTTTGCCCAGAATTATTTTAAACCGACAGCAGGCAATTCTTTTATTCATTACGATAGTTGTCATCACCCCAGGTGGGTAAACAACATTCCACAAAGTCAATTCTGCCGCTTGAGGAGAAATTGTACTAGAGATAGCGATTATGATTTTCATAGTGCCCTACTTACCAAGAAGTTTTTGGATAAAGGGTATCCTACTACACTGGTGGATGAAGCCTGTAAATATTACCGACAAGTTAATACCATCTCGCGTACCAAGGCCTCATCTGACCAAAAACCGTCCACACGGTTTGTCACCCAGTTTCATGCCAGACACAAAAATATGGAAAAAATTCTAGCTAGTCATTGGTCTATATTATTGAGGACCCCCACCTCAAGTCTAGTATAGCCACCCACCCTAAGATTACATATCGGAAGGCCCGCAATATCAAGAGCAAAATCGCTCGTAATAAAATCGCATTTCACAAACAAATCTCTCCTTTGGTAATGGTCCCACTTCTTGGCATGTTTCAGTGTAGAAAAGCACTTTGCCCGACGTGTCAATTTGGCCAGCATGGACAAAAGTATTTTTTAGCAAAAGGTAAAACATATATTTTTAAAGATTTTTACAACTGCTCCACTGATTATGTTATTTATTGTCTTACCTGCCCATGCGGGCTCTTTTATGTAGGGAGAATCATCAGGACTCTAAGGGCCCGCTTTGGTGAGCACAGAAGATTCATTGAGAAGGGACGGGACCACCATAGTGTCCCCAAACATTTTCTGTGCCACCATAAAAAATCAACCATAGGCCTTAAAGTTTGGGTATTGGAAGCCATCCCTGGTACCTTACCTGCCACAGAGCGTTTTAAACGTCTATGTCAGCAGGAATCATTCTGGATATATTCTTTGGGGACCTTGGCCCCAGGGAGGGTTAAACTAAGAAATAGAAGTCCATACCCTCCTGTAAAGTGTAAATTATAAAATTAAAAGAGTATGCTACACTTTATCTACGCCATACATTTCGTGTGGGGGTACCCTACATAACATGTTATATGTTCTTTTTCTTAAAGCAGACCCCTTTATGGCTCACCATTCCCCCCCTCCTATTTTGTCTGTAATGGGCTCTTTACTCATAGTAAGTAGTCCATACCCACATATGCATATGTGCGTGCGTGCGTGTGTGTGTATATATATATATATATATATATATATATAATGTGTGTGTGTGTGTGTGTGTGTGTGTGTGTGTGTGTGTGTGTGTGTGTGTGTGTGTGTGTGTGTATACGTAGATATTGGTAGGAATTTGTGTTATTTATTTATTTTCTTTGGCGTATATGCTTTGTAATTAGGTAGCTTATCCCATGCAATTTTTTTGGTCTTTGCACCTGACGGTTGCTTGACCATACATGTGGAACAATACAAAGTAGGCTAGAATCCACTGTCACGGGGATGCTACACACAGACATCCAATACAGGTGGTCAGATCATTGGGCTGCACTTTAAGGAATCAGGAACAGAGTAAGTGAAAATATATATATTTATTAAAGATAAAGGCACACGTGTAATCAAACAACAGCAAACCATAAGCAAGAAATGAATACAAGAGAACACAACAAACCCCAAAACAACCTAATCTAACTAATATATAAAAGTAAAGGGAACACACATACATAAACAAGGCAGGGACGAGAGACAAGGGGAGCAGAGGGCCAGATACTGGGAGCAGTCAGCAAGGGGGAGCTGGAAGCTGGTATCAGGGGACATGTATAAGAGGACAGGTCTCAGGGGACAGGGTACAAGGATCAGAGTCCAGGACAAGGCAGGGGACAAGGCAGGGAACAGATCAGGATCAGGTTCAGGATCAGGTAACGGATCAGGTTCAGGCAGGAACCAGGCTTACAGAAGGAATTCTGGGAGCACTGAGCTTGGTTAAGGGCGGGCTTATATAGTCCAGCAGACCCAGATCAGGTGTGCTTGATGGCTGGTAGACAGTCCGAGTGGATGCGGAAACACCCAAAAAAGTCTCCATACTACGTCTGCGGACTTCTTCGCACTTCCTAGGCCAGAGTCCTTTAGTTCACTGGGGGACGTGCCACTAGAGTCTGAAAATAGGGCACGCATCCCACCACCAGGGTCAGGAAGTTTAGATTTAGAAGTAAAAATTAGCAGGGCAATGGGCAAGAACCCATCGGAGGCAGACCACGCAGGGGCATTACATTCAGCCTGGGTGACAAGCAGGATTAAAATAGTGGAAAAAAGGGCATCCATCAGGAAGACATCAACAGCCAGCTGGGCATCAGGAACAGGTCTTAGCAGGGACCATATCCTCAGGCTGGGCAGCGGGCTCCGAGTCATCTGGCAGGGCAGCGGTAAAGGAACCACCAGGCAGAGTATCAGGAATGGAACCATCAGGAACTGGATCGTGAGGCTGGATACCAGGTACAGGGTCACCAAGCAAGACAGTAGGCTCTGGAACATCAGACTGGGCAGCGGGCAACAGAGTAGCAGACAGGAACATCTCCGGGTGGGCAGCAGATGGAACATCTCAGGCTGGGCAGCAGAAGGGATCATCCAAGGCTGGGCAGCAGACGGGATCATCCCAGGCTGGGCAGCAGACGGGATCATCCCAGGCTGGGCAGCAGACGGGATCATCTCAGGCTGGGCAGCAGACGGGATCATCTCAGGCTGGGCAGCAGGCTCCACAGACTGAGAAACGGGCATCATAACCTCAAGCCGGGAAACGGGCACCACAACCTTAAGCCGGGAAACGGGCACCACAACCTCAAGCCGGGAAACGGGCACCACAACCTCAGGCCGGGAAACGGGCACCACAACCTCAGGCCGGGAAACGGGCACCACAACCTCAGGCCGGGAAACAGGCACCACAACCTCAGGCCGGGAAATGGGCACCGGATCTTCAGGTGGGGTCTCATGCACTGAATCTTCAGGCTGGGTCACCGGATCTTCCGACTGGGGCACCGGATCTTCCGACTGGGACACCGGATCTTCCGACTGGGACACCGGATCTTCCGACTGGGACACCGGATCTTCCGACTGGGACACCGGATCTACCGGCTGGGACACCGGATCTACCGGCTGGGACACCGGATCTACCGGCTGGGACACCGGATCTTCCGACTGGGACACCGGATCTACCGGCTGGGACACCGGATCTACCGGCTGGGACACCGGATCTACCGGCTGGGACACCGTCATCAGGACTTCTGTTTGGAAGACAGGCACAGGAATTTCAAGCTGGCAAACTGGCACAGGAACCTCGGGCTGGCAAACTGGCACAGGAACCTTGGGCTGGCAAACTGGTACAGGAACCTCGGGCTGGCAAACTGGCACCTCGGGCTGGCAAACTGGCACAGGAACCTCGGGCTGGCAAACTGGCACAGGAACCTCGGGCTGGCAAACTGGCACCTCGGGCTGGCAAACTGGCACGGGAACCTCAGGCTGGAAGGCTGGCATGGGAACCTCAGGCTGGAAGGCTGGCATGGGAACTTCAGGCTGGCACAGGTTGGTGGGTGTGGAGGCAGGTTAGGATAGTGGCAGGATTGAATGGGTTGGAAAAAAACTTCAGTTTTTTTCTTTGGTTTCGCCACTGAGGATTTGTATATGGATGTAGCTGGTAGAGGTGAAGAGCGGAGGGATGGTGAAACAGAGGGTGCAGACTTTGAAGGGGGCTTTGAAGGAGCTGATGGAGGCAGCCGAGAAGAAGCAGAAGGGTAAAAGGCAGGGTAAGTGCAGCAGGAGGAGACAGGGTACTGGTACTTCATTGTTAGCTGGGTGTATTGTTCAGAAAAAGTGGGAATTGGGGGAAAAGGAGAGGAAGACATTCCAGCAGGTTGGTATCTAGACATAGAAATGGATGGTTGGGAACTGACAGGGGCTGAGTACAACAAACATGACCAGGCCTGTAATAAGGGTTTCACAAAATAAGGTTGCACACTGCTTGTCTGACCAGAGACTGCACTGAATCAATGCATGCTGCAAGCACCTGTTGAGGACAAGCAGAGTAGTTCTCATGGAAAAAGGCTGAGTCGTCTTCCAACAGCCACACCAAAGATTCTACTTGAGCTGCATTAAAAGGAGGTGTATAATCGTCACCTCCACTAGAGGCATCAGACAGGGCCAACTCTGTACAGATACAAATCAAAGCTTGCACATCCTCAAACACAAAATTGCCCTGATCCACAAAAACGTGAGCTATGCGGATGCATTCCAATAACTGCTCTCTGGTATATTCTCTTAGTGTCTGATAACAGAAATCTCTGTCATCTGTTGCCAGGAGCGAAAGATAAAAAATATCATCCACCTGCATCTTAGTAATTTTAACAAGTGCTCAGACCCAATTCCCAGGTGCAGCCGATCTAATTGTATGGCTCCAGAATTCTGTCACGGGGATGCTACACACAGACATCCAATACAGGTGGTCAGATCATTGGGCTGCACTTTAAGGAATCAGGAACAGAGTAAGTGAAAATATATATATTTATTAAAGATAAAGGCACACGTGTAATCAAACAACAGCAAACCATAAGCAAGAAATGAATACAAGAGAACACAACAAACCCCAAAACAACCTAATCTAACTATCTAACTAATATATACAAGTAAAAGGGAACACACATACATAAACAAGGCAGGGACGAGAGACAAGGGGAGCAGAGGGCCAGATACTGGGAGCAGTCAGCAAGGGGGAGCTGGAAGCTGGTATCAGGGGACAGGTATACGAGGACAGGTATAAGAGGACAGGTATAAGAGGACAGGTATAAGAGGACAGGGTACAAGGATCAGAGTCCAGGACAAGGCAGGGAACAAGGCAGGGAACAAGGCAGGGAACAAGGCAGGGAACAAGGCAGGGAACAAGGCAGGGAACGGATCAGGATCAGGCAGGAACCAGGATTACAGAAGGAATTCTGGAGCACTGAGCTTGGTTAAGGGCGGGCTTATATAGTCCAGCAGACCCAGATCAGGTGTGCTTGATGGCTGGTAGAAAGTCTTGGTGAGGAGACACCCGCTGGTGGCCACCAGAACTACACCCACTGCTGCCGAATGCAACAGTGCCACCAGCAGGTGAGCCCAGTAATGACACCATTCCTGACATCCACCTTCTTACATATATGTTTTTCTTTTCATCTTTTATATATGTATGTATGTTCCATTACATGTATGTAGACATGTTATTTTTAATTTTTTTATGTATGTATATTTTTGTATGTATAGAAAATACCCCCCTTTTTTAGACATAATAGACTACTTTAGTCTTTTTATTGTTTTAATATGCATTTTATTGGTGATGTTGTATATCTTTGAGATCCCCGTAGATTATTCATGTGTTTTTATGCTCCAGTGCAGGTTTTTTTTTTATTCCCTTGCCAGCCATTAGATTGCATTCAGCTATTTAACTAATGTTGGCCCATTCACGATTAGACCTTTGTTATTAGTGATTACATGCTGCTGGTGTGCTGTGGTTTGCTGGTTCCCTGGCAACCGCAGTACATAAATAGCATCACACCCGCAGTATTCCAGTAGGCCTGTAGAAGGAGCTAGTCTCCGAGCGCGTAGCCTGTTGTTTCCTGTCTCACCTTCCTTCCGGTGCTCTCCTTGGTTCTGGTTTCCTGTGACGTCATCATCTGTGCTCCACGCTGTATCCTGGCTGTTTCCTGGTGGCCACAGGATGGACTATCCTTTTTGCCTGCAGACCCGTGGTTCCAGATGGACCTGAGACCGGACCGCACCACGATTATACCGTGATGTGCCCTGTTTGTACTTGTGTCCTGTAAGTGCATTTCCTTTGAGATTAAACATTTTTATCTGACATATTGCACTTAGCTGGCGCTTCCTTTTTTTGTCCCCTTATCTTTCCTTAACAGAGTTGGCTTTTCTCTGAGGACAGCTGCCGCCCACCATTCTCATCATCTCCTTCCTTTTTAGAACTGGTCATTTGTACCACTATATGGACTATTGAACTGTAAAGCCCTGTACACACGATCGGTTTTACTGATGAAAACAGTCCGATGGAGAGATCTCGTAGTCCTCTTTACTAGTGTACCTTCGATTTGCCATTTTGGCTCTAAATTTAGTGGTACACTAGTAAGATTCACAGGTAAAAAAGCACCAGACTGTCAGCAAATGTATCAAACGCTACCAAAAAACTGTTAGCGATCGCAGGGATCAGACCTGTCTCTGCGAACGCTGCAGTTATGTGTGTTGTGTTTTGTAAGTGACAGTGATCGATCGATACTGCACTTGGGTGGGCTGGGCTGGGCTGCGCGGAGGGGCTATACGCAAGTGCTAGCAGGTATCTGGGCTGATCCCGCTAACACTGCGTTTTTGGGATCCCTAAACCGCTGGAGACGCTAGTATAGATCTGATAAGATACTATACCACTAAAGGAGGTGTATGCTTTGTGCGTGGGTGTTAGCGTTACTGGCACTAACCTGACACTGCCTGGGGCGACGCAGACCCTAACTGACGCTAAATCCTAATTGATATCACCCGCCGGGCGATTAGGGGGTTATACCGTTATTGGGTTATATACGGCGGGTGCCCTGATGCTATAAAAAGCAAACTAACCAACCAGCGTCACCCGTAACACTTATACGGTGATCACTGGTGAAAGGGTTAACTAGGGGCAATCAGGGGGTTAAAACCTTTATTAGGTAATATATGGTGCTATATAAAAACCTGACGGGTAACCTAAATAACTAACTGGCTAACCAGTGTCACCAGTGGCACTTATACGGTGATCACTGGTGAAAGGGTAAACTCTAGGGGCAATCAGAGGTTAAAACTTTTATTAGATAATATATGGGGGTACCTGACACTATAAAAACCTGGCGGCACCAGCGACACTAATACAGTGATCAGAAAAACAATTGCTTAGTGATACTGGCGATAGGGGGTGAAAGGGTTACCTGGTGGGTGATCAAGGGGTTAAACCTTTATTAGGGGGGGTCAGGGGGCTACCCTGGACCTAAAGGCGCCTAAACCTAACTGCCCTGCAACTTTTTACTGTCACAGATGACACTAAATGCAGTGATCAGTAAATAAATGATTACTGCAATCAGTGACACTGTGGCTGGGGGGTGATCTGGGGGTGAAATGTGAGCCTATGTATACCTATGTGTCAGTGCAGTGTTGGTGCACTAACCTGATGTCTTCTCTCCTCGGCACTCTGGACGAAAAGAGTGCCGCATGGAGAGATGACATCACTTCCTCTGCCTGTGTTTACATTACACAGGCAGAGGAAGCATCTCATTCGCCAGGAGCGATCGCAAGGGGGTGGCCAGAAACCAATAGCCGCCCCCGGATCGCTCCTGATGCGTTACCGACCGCCCCATGTACCGGGAGGGGGTCCGATCGGACCCCCCACCCGCACGAAGGCAGCCACGTACAGGTACGTGATTGTGCCTGTCCGTGCTATTCTGCCGACGTATATGTACATGGGGCGGTAATTAAGTGGTTAAGGATAGCAATCACATGAAGCCATTTATTATCACATAATTTTTTGGATGCTTCTTTCTGGCAGCTTGACCATGCAGCTCTTTTTTGTTCAAGTTTTATCGTATTGTTCTCCTTAAAAACAACCACACCATCTTTTTCCAGAGCAGCCTGTATTTCTTCTGAGGTTACCTGTGGGTTTTTCTTTGTATCCTGAACAGTTCCTGTGGCAGTTGTGGCTGAAATCTTTCTTGATCTACCTGACCTTGGCAAGAGATCCCCAAATTTTCCACTTCTTATTAAGTGATTGAACAGTACTGACTGGCATATTCAAGACTTTGGATATCTTTTTCTATCCTTTTTCATCTTTGTAAAGTTTCATTACCTTGTTACGCAGGTCTTTTGGTTGTTCTTTTCTACCTTCTCATGGCTCAGTGTTTAGCCTGCTTAGTGCATCCATGTGAGAGCGAACAAACTCATTGACTATTTATACACAGGCACTAATTGTGATTTAAAAGGTTACATATGTGGGAAATTACCCTTTAATTGACATTTTAACCTGTGTGTGCCACCTTCTTTGTACCAAGGCCAAACATTCCAGGGTATGTAAACTTTTTATCAAGGCCATTTGGGTGATTTCTGTTATCATTATGCTTTAAAAAGGAACCAAAAAATATGTGATAATAAATGGCTTCATGTGATTGCTTTTCCTTAAATTGAAGACAGTTTTTGGGCATGCTCAGTCATATTTTCAATACTAATGCCAAAATATAAAAATTTCTGCCAGGGTATGTAAACTTTTGAGCACAACTATAAGTCATATAGGGGGTCATTTACTATAGCGCGAATATGCGATTGCATAAAAATAGCACCCAATTAAGAGATCAAGCGGGCGAACGCGCGATTCCTGGAGCGCACTATTAGCGGCGAATATGCCTTTGTAAATTCGGATTTGGTGCCAATTGCAAACCCCATTGAAGTCTATGGGAGCCTAACGGGAAAACTCAAAAGTGCCCATTTTGAAGGCTTATATGCAAACAATTGGCCATAAAAGGGGTATGGGAGTCTGGGTACTGCCCTGATGGACATGTATCATAAAAAAATAGGGGGCGTGGCTTGGCGCACGATGAGGACGGCAGCACACTGAGGGAGCTCCGCTGACACACATAGCCGTACACAGCTTTCCATCCGACCACCAGCACCCAGATGCCGGGAAAGAGGCTCTACAACTGTCAGGGTTGAGTTCACCTGCTGGTGGCACTGAAGTTCACTTTGCCGATGGCTGCAGTTCCAGTGTCCACCAGCAGGTGTCTTCCAGAAGCCAGCAGGTTCTGATCAGCCACACCTGGCTCCAGCTGCCAGGTGGATACTTAAGGCTGCTCCTCCCTTCCCCCAGCGTGTCACTATCCTGTTTGATCGGTTCATTGCTACCAGATTCTGCCTGATAACTTTCCTGAACCTGCCCTTGTCTTGATCCGTCCTGCACCATTCTGCCTTGTTCCCAGTCGTGTTTCCCCTCCTTGCATTCCTATTACCTTTATCCCATGTGTTGTAGATATTGTATATAGATAGCAGTTAGGTCCATTAGTTATTCTTGTTCTTGTTTGCTAGAGTGGTTTATGCTTTCACTGGTTGCTGTGTATGTTTATTTGTGTGTGTTCACTGTAAATAAATATCACTTTAATGATAAATCCTTTGTTTGGTCTCAGTTCCTCTGTGTAGCTATGTGTCTGGTGGTCTTAGCCGCTGACCCTGACATGATAGTGACACCCACTAGGGATGAGTCGAACACCCCCCTGTTCGGTTCGCACCAGAACTTGCGAACAGCCAGAATGTTCGCGTGAACTTTAGAACCCTATTAAATACAATGGACTCAAACGTTCGAAATCAAAAGTGCTACTTATAAAGGCTAATATGCAAGTTAGTGTCCTAAAAAGGGTTTGGGGACCCGGGTCCTGCCCCAGGGGACATGTATCAATGCAAAAAAACATTTTAAAAACTGCCATTTTTTCGGGAGCAGTGATTTTAATAATGCTTAAAATGAAAAAATAAAAATGAAATTTTCCTTTTAAATTTCGTACCTAGGGTGTGTATATAGTATGCATGTAAAGTCGCGCTTGTTTCCCATCCTTAGAACTGTCCCTGCACAAAGTGTTATTTCTGAAGGGAAAAAAAGTCATTTAAAACTCACTCGTGGCTATAATGAATTGTCGGCTCCCGGCAATACAGAGAAAAGTCACTGATAAAAAAAAAAAAACGTGGGGGTCCCTCCAAATTCAATTACCAGGCCCTTCAGGTCTGGTATGGATATTAAGGGGAACTCCACCCCAAATTAAAAAAAAAATGACGTGGAGTTCCCCCCAAAATCCATACCAGACCCTTTATCCGAGCACGCAACCTGGCAGGCCGCAGGAAAAGAGAGGGGGACGAGAGAGCACCCCCCCTCCTGAACCGTACCAGGCCACATGCCCTCAACATGGGGAGGATGTCCCGATGTTGATGGGGACAAGGGCCTCATACCCACAACCCTTGCCTGGTGGTAGTGGGGGTCTGCGGGTAGGGGGCTTATCGGAATCTGGAAGACCCCTTTAACAAAGGGGACCCCCAGATCCTGGCCCCCCCATGTGAATTGGTAAGGGGTACATTGTACCCCTACCATTTCACGAAGAAAGTGTAAAAAAAAAAAAACAGACACCTTGGAAAAGTCCTTTATTTAAAAAAAAAACATTCCAGCGATGAAATCCAGTGTCCCGCGACGATCCGATGTCCAGCGCTGTCCGTCATTGGCTGAGCCTGAGCGGACCTGATGGGGGAACTTCCTCCGCAGTGTAATAAATGAATAGACCCGCCCCTTCTAAAGTTCCCCATCAGTTCCGCTCAGCCAATGACGTAGGTGTAAGGCTGAGGACCTGATGTGGAACGTGAGAAGGGGCGGGTCTAATCAATTATTATACTGGAGGAAGTTCCCCATCAGGTCCGCTCATCCAATGACGTAGGCGGGGTCTGAAATACAAGGGGGCGGACTTGATGGGGAACTTCCTCCACAGTGTAATACATGAATAGACCCGCCCCTTCTCACGTTCCGCATCAGGTCCTCAGCCTTACACCTACGTCAGTGGCTGAGCGGACCTGATGGGGAACTTTAGCAGGGGCGGGTGTATTCATTTATTACTAATAAATGAATACACCCGCCCCTCCTAAAGTTCCCCATCAGGTCTGCTCAGCCAAAGACATAGGTGTAAGGCTGAGGACCTGATGCGGAACGTGAGAAGGGGCGGATCTATTCATGTATTACACTGTGGAGGAAGTTCCCTATCAGGTCCGCCCCCTCGTATGTCAAACCCCGCCTACGTTATTGGCTAAGCGGACCTGATGGGGAACTTTAGAAGGGGCGGGTCTATTCATTTAATACACTGAGGAGGAAGTTCCCCATCAGGTCCGCTCAGCCAATGACGGACAGCGCTGGACATCGGATCGCCGCGGGACACTGGATTTCATTGCAGAAATGTTTTTTTTTTTTGTTTCTTTTTTTTTTTTTTTTTTTTTAATAAAGGACTTTTCCAAGGTGTCTGTGTGTTTTTTTTTTTTTTAACTTTTTTTTTTTTTTACACTTTCTTTGTGAAATGGTAGGGGTACAATGTACCCCTTACCAATTCACATAGGGGGGGCCGGGATCTGGGGGTCCCCTTTGTTAAAGGGGTCTTCCAGATTCAGATAAGCCCCCTGCCCGCAGACCCCCACAACCACCGGGCAAGGGTTGTGGGGATGAGGCCCTTGTCCCCATCAACATGGGGACATCCTCCCCATGTTGAGGGCATGTGGCCTGGTACGGTTCAGGAGGGGGGGGCGCTCTCTCGTACCCCCCTTTTCCTGCGGCCTGCCAGGTTGCGTGCTCGGATAAAGGGTCTGGTATGGATTTTGGGGGGAACTCCACGCCATTTTTTTTAAAATTTGGGGTGGAGTTCCCCTTAAAATCCACACCAGACCTGAAGGGCCTGGTAATTGAATTTGGGGGGACCCTCATGCTTTTTAAAAAAAAAAAAAAAATTATAAATGACTTTTCTCTGTATTGCCGGGAGCCGACAATTCATTATAGCCGCGAGTGAGTTTTAAATTACTTTTTTTCCTACAGAAATGACACTTTGTGCAGAGACAGTTCTAAGCACGGGAAACAAGCGCGACTTTACATGCATACTATACACACACCCTAGGTACGAAATTTAAAGGAATATTTCACTTTTATTGTTTCACTTTAAGCATTATTAAAATCACTGCTCCCGAAAAAACGTCAGTTTTTAAAACTTTTTTTGCATTGATACATGTTCCCTGGGGCAGGACCCGGGTCCCCAAACACTTTTTATGACAATAACTTGCATATAAGCCTTTAAAATTAGCACTTTAGATTTCTCCCATAGACTTTTCGAATTTGCCTCGAACACCCCAAATTGTTCACTGTTCGGCGAACAGGCAATATTCGAGTCGAACATGAGTTTGACTCGAACTCAAAGCTCATCCCTAACACCCACTAACGACCAGATCTGCTACACTTGGGAACTGAGAGCCAGTTACTTGAGTTCTTTGCCTTTGTCAGAATGCTTAGAGTAAAGGTTAACTGCAGCTTGCAGTAGGAGATAAAGATTTGTGTCGTTCACTGTGTCAGGATCTGACTGAGGAGGAGCTGTTGGAAAACATTCTTACTGCACATGCCTTAACTGTCGAAAGGAGATTCATCCTTATGCCGCGTACACACGACCGTTTTTAATGTCATTGAAAAAAAACAGCGTTTTTCTCGGCGTGATTCTTCTGAAGCCTGCCTTGCCTACACACTATCGTGGGAAAAAATGCTTGAGTAAAGCGCGGTGACGTACAACACGTACGACAACACTATAAAGGGGAAGTTCCATTTGGATGGCGCCACCCTTTGGGCTGCTTTTGCTGATCCTCGTGTTAGTAACGTTTGTTGAGAGACGATTTGTGCTTTTCAGTCCATTACAGCGTGACGAATGTGCTATCTCCATTACGAACGCTAGTTTTACCAGAACGAGCGCTCCCGTCTCATACTTGTGTAGCGGCCTCACCCCGACCTCTTTAGCTAGGGGTATGTCGAGCGACAGAGTGAGGTGCGCTACGGCCCATGTCCTCCCCATGCATGTGGGTGAGGTGAAGGCCAGTATCAATCTTTTCCTCGGGCCAAATGTGTGCTGGTTATGAGGGTCAGTCCTTCCGTGCCGGAATCTCCCTTTGTTCCCATCAACAGAGTCCATACACCCATCAAAGTCCAAACTCAGGTTTATTGCGTATCTCCACATACAGTCAAATGCAACGGCATGATACGATGGGGAAGCAGGTCGAGGCACTGTACAGGTTCCTAGTCCCTACACTCCCTGTGCTATGACCAGGGGTTGCAGGAGTCTTGATGAAAGCTCCTCCGCTGCGCTGTAGCCCATATCAGGGGAAGATGTCCTCCAAGGGAGTTACTGAAGGCCCATCCGTCACCGGGTTGACGCTACACCGAGTCTTCGGACGGGTGACCCCCCCCAGCCTCCTCACCTCAGATGCGGGTCCCCTCGCAAGGGGCGCCCTGGAGCAACTTCACCCTCGCGGGACCCAGTCGGAGTCACCGGGTCCCAGGCCTCCATAATAGTACCTCACCCTAGGCCGGAACCTTGAACCGCCCGCACCCAGGCCTAAGGTGCCTGGGTGCGCGAAGGGGTGATCCCCTCCCCAAAG
Organism: Rana muscosa; assembly: GCA_029206835.1. Taxonomy (NCBI): domain Eukaryota; kingdom Metazoa; phylum Chordata; class Amphibia; order Anura; family Ranidae; genus Rana; species Rana muscosa. Next base: position 5,165,184 of record CM055127.1, on the reverse strand, counting down.
GGACAACCGACCGACGACGACCACGTGGCGCGGGCGTCTCCCCCCTTTATATCCTCCCATTGACACCACGGCGGGTTCCCCGCCCCAGCCGTACCATCGCCAGGAAGGAACCAAAAAAGGGTAACACTGTGATAGTGATTCTACCTCGAGCCAGTAGGTACACTGACACCCACTGGTCAAAGAGAATATTACACCACCCAATCCTCCACGAATAAGAAAAAGGGGTCTAATCCCTGACATAATTACACACCTGGGTCTCTCTACCCCCAGGTGTATCCCACTAACTTTGAAGACCCCGCTACACTTGATTCTGAGCATGCGCATTTTTTTCACGTCGTTAAAGCCTACACACGGCCATTTATCATGACGAGAAAAACGACGATGTGAAAAACGACGAGAAAAATTAGAGCATGTTCCAATTTTTTCATGGCCATTTTTCACGTCGTGAAAAATGCTCTGAAGCCCACACACGATCATTTTTAATGACCATTTAAAAAAATTGCATTTTTCTCGTCATTAAAAACGGTCGTGTGTACGCAGCATAAGTAATGTGCAACCCTTGATTCAGGTCTGTTCAGGCTGCTATTTCAGTTTACCTCTCAGGGCCATGATGTTTTCGCTCCCCCATTTACTATGTACCTGTTGTACCAGGCTCGATTTTTGGGATGGTTGCTAAAACATTGTGCAGGTTCTTTTTTCCAGCAGCATTCAGCCTATTGACAACAGGTGGTGTTAGATTGTATTGCTTCTGTGCATTGTTTATCTGAGCAAGGGAGAGACAAAACTGACTTTAGTTCAACCTCTGCTACAAGCTTGGTCAGAGATCATATCCCAAGTGCAAGTTACATACAATCAAATCTGCTGCTAAAGATCAAGAATCTGTTCCCCTTAGCAACCTCTGCTGCTGCTACTGAGCATTTCTTACCTCCTGTAGATCAGTACCCTGCCACCAGTAACCACACTTCCTCTGTATGTATTCCATTGGAAGCTCCCCCTGCAGTACCGTTGCCCATAGCAATGTCTCAGGCCTCTTCCAGTACTTCTGCTACTCTTCCCTCTATTTCCCCCAGTACTGTTACTACCTATCCATCAGCAGTACACTCTGGTCAGCACAAGGCAACTACCAACAGGACCCCAGTATCTAAGCCAAAAAAGAGGTAACACAAGTTTTCTCCTGCTCTTATAACTCTGCCACTATCCATGTTGCCTGCTGATCCTGTCCCCACCGATCCAGTGCCTGATGCGATCCATTCCTCCATGTTGCCCCCTGCTGCTGATGTCCAGTCCTCCTCCATGTTGCCGCCTGCTGCTGCTGTCCAGTCCTCCATGTTGCCGCCTGCTGCTGCTGTCCAGTCCTCCATGTTGCCGCCTGCTGCTGCTGTCCAGTCCTCCATGTTGCCGCCTGCTGATGTCCAGTCCTCCTCCATGTTGCCGCCTGCTGATGTCCAGTCCTCCTCCATGTTGCCCCCTGCTGATGTCCAGTCCTCCTCCATGTTGCCGCCTGCTGCTGCTGATGTCCAGTCCTCCTCCATGTTGCCGCCTGCTGCTGCTGATGTCCAGTCCTCCTCCATGTTGCCGCCTGCTGCTGCTGATGTCCAGTCCTCCTCCATGTTGCCGCCTGCTGCTGCTGATGTCCAGTCCTCCATGTTGCCGCCTGCTGCTGCTGATGTCTAGTCCTCCATGTTGCCGCCTGCTGCTGCTGATGTCTAGTCCTCCATGTTGCCGCCTGCTGCTGATGTCCAGTCCTCCTCCATGTTGCTGCCTGCTGCTGCCGATGTCTAGTCCTCCTCCATGTTGCTGCCTGCTGCTGCCGATGTCTAGTCCTCCTCCATGTTGCTGCCTGCTGCTGCCCATGTCCAGTCCTCCTCCATGTTGCTGCCTGCTGCTGCCCATGTCCAGTCCTCCTCCATGTTGCCTGCCTGCTGCTGATGTCCAGTCCTCCTCCATGTTGCCTGCCTCCTGCTGATGTCCAGTCCTCCTCCATGTTGCCTGCCTGCTGATGGGGTCCATGCCTCCTCCATGCTGATGCTGCCTGCTCAGGGCACTTTTAGGGGGGCGGCAAATCAATGTTCAAACTGCTGCCTAAAAATCTGTGTTTGAGCCAAGCTCAGCAATGGGCAGCGGCGGGTGTCCTGTGATTGGCCAAGCAGGTCATGTGGGCGGGACGGACGGCGGACATGAGGCTTGTGATTCGCCTGGAGGAGCTGGACCGTGGGTAATCGCGCCAGCCCTGCAAGCTCCCGGAGTCCTAACTAGCGCTGTGTGTCACAGGAGACCTGAGGTCCGTCTCTCTCATCTGCCCTGTCAGCCGCCCGCGGCCCCCCCTCCTCTCTCTCAGCCGCCCCCCCCTCCTGAGGTCCGTCTCTCTCATCTGCCCTGTCAGCCGCCCGCGGCCCCCCCTCCTCTCTCTCAGCCGCCCCCCCCCCTCCTGAGGTCCGTCTCTCTCATCTGCCCTGTCAGCCGCCCGCGGCCCCCCCTCCTGAGGTCCGTCTCTCTCATCTGCCCTGTCAGCCACCCGCGGCCCCCCCTCCTCTCTATCAGCCGCCCCCCCCCTTCTGAGGTCTGTCTCTCTCATCTGCTCTATCAGCCGCCCCCCCTCTTCCTCTCTGTCAGCCGCCCCCCCTCTTCCTCTCTGTCAGCCGCCCCCCCCTCTTCCTCTCTGTCAGCCGCCACCCCCCTCCTCTCTGTCAGACGTGTGGCAGGTGACGTTGTGGCAAGTGACAATCCGCTACGTGTGGCAGGTGACGTTGTGGCAAGTGACAATCTGCAATGTGTGGCATCGTGGCAAGTGACCATCCGCAATTTGTGGCAGATGGCATCGTGGCAAGTGACAATCTGCAACAAGTGACAATCTGCATCTGGTGGCAGGTGACGCGGCAAGTGACACACTCAGGGCTCCCACTGATTCTACATTATGGTGAGTTGAACTATTTTATATAACAATGTAATAATAGAAATAATGCACTTCAATCATTTTTTTTGCGATTCGGCACTGCATCGATTTAACTGACAATTGCGCGGTCGTGTGACGTTGTACCTAAACAAATAGAGCTTTCTTTTGGCGGTATTTGATCACTTCTGGATTTTTTTTTTTTGTGCTATAAACAAAAATAGGGACAACTTTGAAAATAACTTTTTATTTCTCTTTTTGCTATAAAAAAACATCCTATAAAAAAATTTTCATCAGTTTTTAGGTCGATATGTATTCTTCTACATATGTTTGGTAAAAAAAAAAAAACACAATAAGTGTATATTGATTAGTTTGCGCAAAAGTTATTGCGTCTACCAAATATAAGATAGATTTATGGCATTTTTATTATTAGGCCTCATGCCCAAGGACGTTTTTACAGCCGCGTTTTTGAGTGTTTTTTACAGCTTAAAAACGCCTGTCCATGTTGTTGTATACATTTTTTTTTTGGCCGTATTTTTTTCGAAAAAAAAAAAAAAAAAGGCGGAGCTCAAAAACGCAATTGCAGCGTTTTTGCGTGTTTTTAAACACTTCGTTTTTTTATGCCTAACGCCGACGCCTGTTTTTTTTGAACAGCTTATAAAACGCCTATCCTATTTGCAGCTCAAAAACGCCTAGGTGGGCATGAAGCTATAGACTAACATGGACAGGCGTTTTTAATCTGTAAAAAACACTCAAATGCGGCTAGAAAAACGTTCGAGGGCATGAGGCCTTATTTTTTTTTTTTAAATAGTAATGGCGGTGATCTGCGATTTTTAGCGAAACTGACATTGCGGTGGACAGATTGGACACTTTTTTTGGGACCAGTAACATTTATACAGCGATCTGTGCTATAAAAATGCACTGATTACTGTGTAAATGTCACTGTCAGGAAAGGGGTTAAATGTGTTCCCTGGGAGGTGTTTCTAACTGGGGGGATGGGACTGACTGGATGAGGAGAGAGATCTCTGTTCCTAATCACTAGGAACAGCAGATCTGTCTCTCCTCCCCTGTCAGAATTGGCATCTGTCTGTTTACTTTGACAGATCCCCGTTCTGGCTCTGTGGAGTGATCGCGGGTGGCCGGCTGACATAGCGGCCAACGGCCACGCCCAGGTCCTTTTTTTTATATACATGTAAAGAGCCATGACAGGTCCTCTTTATACTCCTACATACATGTATATTGCCATTACATGTGTATATAGGAGTATATAGAGGACCTGTCATGGCTCTATACATGCATCGTAACTCTGTAGCTTGCCTGGTGTCTGGGTTCCGGCACTGTCACCTAACCCCAGGGCTAAGGCTGCAGATAACCTGTGGAATACCAGCATTGGAGTACCTGCTGTCTTGAGGGACTACCAAATAATGTACATCTCAGAGGGTCTGACCAGAAGAAAACCCAGCCGGTTTTGGGACCCCGGCGGTGGGGTTCTCACCAAGCCTTTGGATGTTGGCAGTGGGGTACTCGGTCGGCTTGCAGACCCCAGTGGTAGGGTCTTATGGAGCGTCCGAAGAACGCTCCTTAAGGGGGGGAATCTGCCAGGGTTGAGTTCACCTGCTGGTGGCACTGAGGTTCACTTTGCGATGGCTGGCTGAAGTTCCAGTGTCCACCAGCAGGTGTCTCCCAGAAGCCAACAGGTTCTGATCAGCCACACCTGCTCCAGCTGCCAGGTGGATTCTTAAGGCTGCTCCTCCCTTCCCCCAGCACGTCACTATCCTGTCTGATCATCTCCTTGCTACCCATAGGTGTGCGCACAGGGTGTGCCAGGTGTGTCTGGGCACACCCTAATCACACTGTGTGGCGCAGATTCCCCCTGTTTAGGCTCCTGATATTTTACCAAAGCCCCCTAATGGGGCTCTTAAATACAACTGTAAAAAATACTGACACCATCCACTAGCCTACTCACACCAGTCTCTGCCCTAATGACACCGTCCGCTGCTCTACTGACATTGTCAGTGTGTGTGTATATATATATATATATATATATATATATATATATATATATATATATATATATATATATATATATACACATATATACACATGCACACACATATGTGTTTGAGCTTTGGGGTGCACACTCTAATGCAATAGGCTGCGCACACCTATGTTGCTACCAGATTCTGCCTGATAACTTTCCTGAATCTGCCCTTGTCCTGCACCCTTCTGCCTTGTTCCATGCTCTTGTTCCCAGTCGTGTTTCCCCTCCTTGCATTCCTATTACCTTTATTCTGTGTGTTGTAGATATTGTATGTAGATAGCAGTTAGGTCCATTAGTTGTTCTTGTTTGCTGGAGTGGTTTATGCTTTCACTGGTTGCTGTGTATGTGTATTTGTGTGTTCACTGTAAATAAATATCACTTTAATGATAAATCCTTTGTTTGGTCTCAGTTCCTCTGTATAGCTACGTGTCTGGTGGTCTTAGCCGCTGACCCTGACAACAACACCCCTCACTAGGCTTGTGCAGTTTGTTTCGTAACGAATCGAAATTCGTCCGAATTTAGCAACTTTTGGACATTCGGAAGCATTCTAATTTCCGAACAAAGCAATTACGAATATAACCAAATCCGAAATAAATTATATCGCAAATAGCGAATGCCCGAATGTCTTCGGCATAATTCGTTATGAAAAAAGTTACGAATGTACGAATCCATTCGAAGCACAATAACACTCTGCTCTGCTCTCTGCTTCTCCATCACCGTGCTGAACTCCCTCTCAAAATGGTGTACAGGGGCGGAGGCTATAGCCGCATGTAAAAAATGAAAGTAAAATACGAGATTTCGAATCGTTACAAATAACCGCAATGTATTTAGAAAAGTACAAATCCATTCGAAGCACATTAGGCATAATAGGGAGCCCATATTGCTTTAATACACAAAGAAGGGAAGGACCCTACTTCTTGTGGCAGTTATAGACAAATCTCACCCAGTTCAGGCTACTCGGCTGGCGACTCACTTACAAAAGCTAATCCATTTTAGATCAAGTAGGATTTATTCCTAAGCGGGAAGCAAGGGACAGCACTTCTAAAGTGCTGAACCTGCTCCATGTGACCCAGTCCACGAAAACCCCATGTGTATTGTTAAATACCGATGCGGAGAAGGCATTTGATCGGGTAAACTGGTCATTTATGTTCTCCGTACTTAGACATATTGGACTAGGGGAAGTGATGATGAGCCGGATAGCCAGAATATATTCAAATCCAACTGCACAGGTCAAGGTAAATGGAGTGCTTTCAGAGTCTTTTTTAATTAAGAATGGTACCAGGCAGGGGTGTCCTATGTCCCCCCTTTTATATGCTCTTACCTTGGAACCTTTCCTTTGTACAATTAGGCTTCAAGCAGATATACAAGGAGTGACAGTGGGTAGCACACAACATAAGATCTCGGCGTATGCCGACGATATGTTATTTTCATTAGTTAACCCTGCAGTATCATTACCTAACCTCATTAAACAATTTGATCTATATGGTGCCCTATCTAATCTGAAAATAAATTTTTCAAAATCGGAGGCGATGGGGGTGGCGTTGCCACCGCGAATTCTTGCACAAGTACGAGGTGGTTTCCACTTTAAGTGGACTACATCAGCATTGAATTATTTAGGTACAAACATTCCAGCAAATCTAGCCCGTACCTATGAATTAAATTTCCCTCCTTTGCTCATAAAGGCTAGATTATTATTAGAGAAGTGGCATACAAATTTTCATTCGTGGTTCGGCAGGACTAATTTAATAAAAATGTGTATCTTACCAAAATTTTTATATTTATTTCAAGCTTTACCGATTCGGATACCGACCTCCTATTTTAAGCAAGTACAGGCAATGTTCACACGATTTTTTTGGGCTAACAAGAAACCACGCCTCTCTCGCACCCTATTAACTCTTCCAAAACATTATGGTGGCTTAGCGCTGCCTGACATTCGGAGATATTATCAAGCAGTTCATCTTGGAAGAGTAATAGATTGGCAACGTCATAGTGATTTGAAGCTATGGGTGCAAATAGAACAGCATCAATCCTTCATACCATTGAGGAGGGCGCTATGGTGTTGGGACTTTGTACCGTCAGATTTAAAATTACATCCTTTGATAGGGAACACCCTGAAACAATGTTCACAGGTTATTATACATGCAGAGCAAGCGACCAAGACATCCCCTTTTAACTCCGATTATTGGGAATCCCAAATTCCTCCCAGGGCTCCCAATCACACAATTTTTGACCTTACGTGAGACGGAGCGAATTACGGCATCAGTTTGTGATAGGAGATAGATGGCCTACTATAGATGAGTTGATGAACCTCGCAGGCCCCTATCGACTTACATTCTGGAATGCAGCTCAGTTACACCACTTCCTTCAGACTATACCAGATCCACATGCATATATTAGGCAATTAACCCTATTTGAGGAGTATTGCTCTGGAATAGAACCATTATCTCACGTCCTTTCTAGGATTTATACGTTACTCAACTCCCCACGGGAACAGCCAGAGCTTACTTGTATATTAAAATGGGGTCTAGATTTGCATTGCACGTTTACTACAGCACAAATACAAGCTATGATTAGTCTCTCTTTTAAATCCTCAATTTGCACCAAGATACAGGAGACTAATTATAAGATATTGACGAGATGGTATATGACACCTAGTCGACTTCATATCATGTTTCCGGATACACCAGAATATTGCTGGCGATGTGGTGCAAATAGAGGGACTATTCTACATATATTTTGGACATGCTCCAAACTGACTGCTTTTTGGACAATGGTTCGGAATATTTCTCAGAAATTTACAAATTTTCAAATTCCGAATGATCCGGCGCTTTTTTTTGGCATGTCTCTAATACGTCAATAAAAAAATATAGAAAGTCCATCCTATGCCACCTACTAAATGCAGCTAAATCCTGCATCCCTCTGCTGTGGAAACAACAGATTCCACCAACCACAGCAATGTGGCTGAGGAAGGTGGAAGATATTAGAAGAATGGAAGATTTGATTTTGACATCAACTGATAGACAGGAGGTGTATAGAAAGATATGGACTCCTTGGAATTTGTTTATTCACTCAGAAGAGGGTAAATCCCTCTTAGAGCTATAAAGCATTTATATGAATTGAAGTCAGGAGAAGTGGTGGATGCGTGGTTTGACAGTAGGATATGTCTCCGGGGGCCATCCCTGAATACTGCCCTCCTCCCTTTCTAAATCTTTCTGTAGGAGAGGTCCTTTCCTCTCTCTACTTCTTCTCCCCCCCCTTTTTTTTTTTTTTTTTTTTTTTTTTTAATTAAAGTGTATGGAATCTCATTATACAAGGTTATATGAAGTAGGAGACACAGGTTAAGGTAGCAGTGTGACAAAATGTTATGTTATATGTTTAGATTAATTTATGCTAGATACCTCTGTTTACTACTTTAAAAAAGCAATAACCATATATTTTGTAAATGTTGTTATATTTTTTGACCCTGTTCATTTCTGAAGAAATTCAATAAAAAAATCTATATTTGAAAAAAAAAAAAAATACGAGATTTCGAATTGTTACAAATAACCGCAATGTATTTAGAAAAGTACAAATCCATTTGAAGCACATTAGGCATAATAGGCAGCGTTGTTGTGAGAGAGACACGGAAAATTCCGAATCAACGAACCCAAAAAAAGTTACAAAAGTAGGAGTTGTGTCCAGAATCAACGAAAAACAATGTACCCTACCGAAAGTACGAATTAGTTCGAACACGAAAAATCTCGTCTAGCAAAATTACGAATGATTACGAATCAACAGGACCGAAAAGAAACAAACCAAAACTAAACAGATTTTTCCGTTTGTGCACAAGAAACAAACCGAAACTAAACTAATTTTTCCGTTGTGCACAAGTCTACCCCTCACTCTCGCCCCCGCACCATCGGCTGCATACCCGGCAAGGAACATTACTGAACTCTTTAAAAGCAAATCTGCAGCCCACAGCAGCAGCCTAAAATCCAAGATGGCGCTGCCGCACCACGAGGAGGAGTATAGTGAGGACTCTCAATCTGCTCCAGAGGACTCTGGCAGGGGTAAGAAAAGATCTGATCTCCCCCTAATCTATGCTGACATGTCAGTGATCACTGTGGACATCAAATCTACCTTCTCAGCAGCGATCACTGATTTAAAAACGAACTTACTGGTGCTTAATGAGAAAATGGCTTCTGCAGAGGCAGCAGGGAAACAGAGACAAGGCCATCCACAGGCTTGAGGAGCTCATACATGCAGGCCCAGCACTTCATAGATATGAACAGGCATATCGAAGATTTAGACAACAGATGAAGAAGATGCAATATAAGAGTGAGAGGGATCCCAAAATCAGTGGGTCATGATCAGATTGTACCAGCGTCACAGAGGGTCTTTAACAGCCTGTTAGAGAGACAGGAGGACATGGATATAGGCTTTGTGAGAGCACACAGAGCTCTGAGACCAAAGGGCCCTGAGACTGCACCGCCCAGGGACATAATTTGCTGCCTCCAAAGCTTTGCTCTTAACCACTTAACGACCGCCCACTGTAAATATACGTTGGCAGAATGGCACCAACAGGCAGAATCACGTATATCTACGTGACTGCCTTTTGTATAGTTGGGGGGTCCGATCGGACCCCCCTTCTTTACAGTGAGCGGTGGTTATTCCTTTGGGAGCGATCAGGGATGAGGGGACAGCCGTTCGATTCCGTCCACCGCCTCTCGATCGCTCCCAGCGAATCGAATCATTCCCCTGCCTGTGTATTGTAAACACAGGCAGAGGAAGTGATGTCATCTCTCCTGCGGCGCTCACATATACAGAGCGCCGTACAGGAGAAGATGCAGGTTAGTGCACAAAACACTACACTGACACCAGGACACATAGGCACATAAATCGCCCCCCCAGATCACCCCCCAGCCCCCAGTCACAGTGTCACTGATTGCAGTGACCATTTATTTACTGATCACTGCAATCAGTGACATTTGTGACTGTAAAAGTGTCACTAAAGTTAGTTTTAGGTCCAGTGTAGCCCCCTAACCCCCCCTAATAAAGATTTAACCCCCTGATCGCCCCCCAGATAACCCTTTCAACCCCTAGCACCCGGTCGCTAAGCGATCGTTTTTCTGATCGCTGTCTTAGTGTCGGTGATGCCGATCGGTAGCCAGTTATTTTTTTTTTTAGGTTCGCCGTCAGGTTTTTATATAGCGTCAGGTACCCCCATATATTACCTAATAAAGGTTTTAACCCCCTAATTGCCCCTAGTTAACCCTTTCACCAGTAATCACCATATAAGTGTTAGGGGTGACGCTGGTTAGTTAGTTTGCTTTTTATAGTGTCAGGGCACCCGCCGTATATAACCCAATAAAGGTTTAACCCCCTGATCGCCCGGCGGGTGATATCAATTAGGTTTTAGCGTCAGAGAGGGTCTGCGTCACACCCTAGGCAGTGTCAGGTTAGTGCCAGTAGCGCTAACACCCACGCGTGAAGCATACACCCCCCTTAGTGGTATAGTATCTGAACAGATCAATATCTGATCTGATCAGATCTATACTAGCGTCCCCAGCAATTTAGGGTTCCCAAAAACACAGTGTTAGCGGGATCAGCCCAGATACCTGCTAGCACCTGCGTTTTGCCCCTCCGTCCAGCCCAGGCCACCCAAGTGCAGTATCGATCGATCACTGTCACTTACAAAACACAACACACATAACTGCAGCGTTCGCAGAGACAGGCCTGATCCCTGCGACTCCAGTGCTGTAGGAGGTGATTTCACCACCACAGTTAAAAAAAAGAAAGCATATATGCCGAAGCATTGGGGCAGCAGGAGCGGAGGAGCAATTTTGCTCCTAATGCCGCGTACATACGGTCGAAATTCCGACGGAGGCTTGCCCGTGGAAAAGTCTGACCATGTGTACGCGGCATAACTTTTGCGGGAAGATGCCCCCATGCTTCCGCATATATAAATGGTGCATGTATGCCCATCATTAGAAGTGGGTGGATGAAGGGCGGTATTGTAATGGTGGGCATACCCACCGATCAATCTTTTTTTTCGTTCAGCCAACAGGCTGCATGAAAAAAAAAGATTACAATACATGTCCAACAAGGACCAGCAACGTACTGGTATGTTGCTGGACTTTGAATGTTTATACCAGAATGATGCCTGCGGGTTTAGGTATCATCTTGGTATCATTCTTTTCAGCCAGCGGCCGGCTTTCATGTAAAAGCAATCCTAGCGGCTAATTAGCCTCTGGACTGCTTTTACAAGCAGTGGGAGGGAATGTCCCCCCCCCCCCCCCGGATATAAAAAGCGCCATTGGGAAATTGGGAAAGCATTTTATCACACCGATCTTGGTGTGGTCAGATGCTTTGAGGGCAGAGGAAAGATCTAGGGTCCAATAGACCCCAGTTTTTTCAAAAAAAGAGTACCTGTCACTACCTATTGCTATCATAGGGGATATTTACATTCCCTGAGATAACAATAAAAATAAATAAATATGGAAGCAACAGTTTAAAAATAAAATAAAAAAAGCAAAATTAATAATAAAAAAAATAAATAAAAAAAAGCACCCCTGTCCTGCCCTGCTCTTGCCCAAATGCGAACGCAAGCGTCGGTCTGGCGTCATATGTAAACAGCAAGTGCACCATGCATGTGAGGTATCACCGCGAAGGTCAGATCGAGGGCAGTAATTTTAGCAGTAGACCTCCTCTGTAAATCTAACGTGGTAACCTGTAAAGCAGGGATATGCAATTAGCGGACCTCCAGCTGTTGCCAAACTACAAGTCCCATCATGCCTCTGCCTTTGGGTGTCATGCTTGATGCTGTCAGAGTCTCGCTATGCCTCATGGGACTTGTAGTTTGGCAACAGCTGGAGGTCCGCTAATTGCATATCCCTGCTGTAAAGGCTTTTAAAGGCTTTTAAAAATGTATGTAGTTTGTCGCCAATGCGCGTTTGTGCGAAATTTTAAAGCTTGTCGTGTTTGGTATCTATGTACTCGGCCTAAGATCATCTTTTTTATTTCATCAAACATTTGGGCAATATAGTGTGTTTTAGTGCATTAAAATTAAAAAAAGTGTATTTTTTCCCCAAAAAATGCGTTTGAAAAATCGCTGCGCAAATACTGTGTAGAAAAAAAAATGCAACACCCACCATTTTAATCTGTAGGGCCTTTGCTTTAAAAATATATATAATGTTTGGGGGTTCAACATAATTTTCTTGCAAAAAAAATATATATTTTCATGTAAACAAAAAGTGTCAAAAAGGGCTTTGTCTTTAAGTGGTTAGAAGAGTGGATGTAAGCTTCCTAATGTTGTGTATAAAATGCCAGAACAGTTCAAAACCCCCCCAAATGGTCCCATTTTGGAAAGTAGACACCCCAAGCTATATACTGAGAGGCATGTCGAGTCCATGGAATATTTTATATGTTGACACAAGTTGCGGAAAAAATACTTTTTTTTTTTTTTCTTTTTTTTTGCACAAAGTTGTCACTAAATGATATATTGCTCAAACTCGTCATGGGCATATGTGGAATTACACCCCAAAATACATTCTGTTGCTTCTCCTGAGTACGGGGATACCACATGTGTGAGACTTTTTGGGAGCCTAGCCGCGTACGGGACCCCAAAACCAAGCACGGCCTTCAGGCTTTCTAAGGGTGTAAATTTTTGATTTCACTTCTCACTGCCTATCACAGTTTCGGAGACCATGGAATGCCCAGATGGCACAAAACCCCCCCAAATGACCCCATTTTGGAAAGTAGACACCCCAAGCTATTTGCTGAGAGGTATGGTGAGTATTTTGCAGATCTCGCTTTTTGTCACAAAGTTTTGAAAATTAAAAAAAAAAAAAATTTTTCTTTCTTCATTTTCAAAAACAAATGAGAGCTGTAAAATACTCACCATGCCTCTCAGCAAATAGCTTGGGGTGTCTACTTTCCAAAATGGGGTCATTTGGGGGGGTTTTGTGCTATTTTGGCATTTTATGACCTTCAAAACTGTGATAGGTAGTGAGGAGTGAAATCAAAAATTTGCGCCCTTAGAAATCCTGAAGGCGGTGCTTGGTTTTCGGGGGCCCGTACGCGGCTAGGCTCCCAAAAAGTCCCACACATGTAGTATCCCCGTACTCAGGAGAAGCAGCAAAATGTATTTTGGGGTGCAATTCCACATATAACCATGGCATGTGTAAGCAATATATCATTTAGTGACAACTTTTTGTAATTTTTTTTTTTTTTTTGTCATTATTCAATCACTTGAGACAAAAAAAATAATTCAATGGGCTCAACATGCCTCTCAGCAATTTCCTTGGGGTGTCTTCTTTCCAAAATTGGGTCATTTGGGGGGGTTTTGTACTGCCCTGCCATTTTAGCACCTCAAGAAATGAGATGGGCAGTCATAAATTAAAAGCTGTGTAAATTCCAGAAAATTTACCCTAGTTTGTAGACGCTATAACTTTTGCGCAAACCAATAAATATACGCTTATTGACATTTTTTTTTTTTTTTTTTTAACTAAAGACATGTGGCTGAATACATTTTGGCCTAAATGTATGACTAAAATTGAGTTTATTCGATTTTTCTTATAAGAAAAAGTAGAAAATATATTTTTTTTTTCAAAATTTTCGGTCTTTTTCCGTTTTATATCGCAAAAAATAAAAATCGCAGAGGCAATCAAATACCATTAAAAGAAAGCTCTATTTGTGGGAAGAAAAGGACGCAAATTTCGTTTCGGTACAACATTGCATGTCCGCACAATTTACAGTTAAAGCAGCGCAGTGCAAAATTCTGAAAACCGCTCTGTTCCTTTAGTTACAAAATGGTCTGGGGCTTAATTGGTTAAAGAAGACATTATGCATAAAGCAAGGAGAAATGATCACATAGTGTTCAATGGAGTAACCATAATGCTGTTCCAGGATCTCTCCCAAATTACTCTTAAAAAAATCGAAGAGCCCTGCTGGAGAAATTGAGAGATAAAGATTTGAGATATACCTGGCGCTTCCCATTTGCCCTGACAGTCTCACATAATGGACAACAACATGTCCTGCGCACACCCGCTGACCTGCCAGAATTTTGCACTGCACTGAACTTAGGCCAGACGGACCTCCCTGACTGGTACTCAGAGTTCCTTCAAACTCCTCTGGAAAGAAGCCCCCCCAGGTCCCCATTCTTCACGCCTTATAAGAGTTTTGCAAAGACACATGTAGCGCACCCCCAACTAAGAGAGCCACTGAATTTGGTCTCAGGCCCTGCACACAGCACCGCCAACCTCCGGCAATTTACTCGACCCACTCTGGCACAGTTAGTCTAGGGTAATATCTCTTATACTCTATAGTAAAATTCAGACACCACTGCAAAGCGAATAAAGAACAACGAGTTTACTCTCTCTTGGTTTAATAGATCAACAGTTATAACAAATCACACGTGCCTCTTGCAGAGCCCTGCAGCGAATAGCATACTACACATTAGTAGTGTTGAGCGAACCCGAACTGTAAAGTTCGGGTCTGTACCGAACTTTAGCTTTTTCCCGAACCCGGACTTTGCGCAAAAGTCCGGGTTCGGGTTCGGCAATCTAATTACGCAGTTAGAAATGCTTCAGGGGCCAGCCAATCACCTTTTTGATTAGCTGGTGTGCCCTTAGAAGCCATCATAGCCATGCCTACTAATGGCATGGCTGTGATTGGTCAGTGCAACATGTGACCCAGCTTCTATATAAGCTAGAGGCACACAGCACACACGTCACTCTGCTTCAGAATAGATAGGGAGAGGATCTTGGCTGCTGCTGTTGCTAATAGGGAGAGATTGTAAAATACATGAGGTAGTCCTGATTCTGCAATCTGAGGGAAAAGATAGAGAGATAGTGTAGTGTAGGGCCAGGTTCCTGTTGGTGCTTTCAGGGAGAGAGATTTATTATATAGGAGTCCGGATTCAGAGATTAAAATCAGTGATCTGCATAGGTTTACCTGTTTGTGTTGCAGTGCAGTCTTTTTACACTGCCATGAGCCCAGTGTCAGAGAAAATCGAACTTTTATCTGCAAGCTCAGTGCACCAGCACTGCATATATTACGTTGAGAGATACACTGTTTCCATACTGTGGGTGTATTCTGCTCTTTGAAAAAGATCCATTAAGGGGGAAAAAAAGGCACTTTATTGTGCTCTTTTCCAAAAGACCCATAGGGCAAAAAAAATAAAAAATTTGCATTTTATTTTGCTCGTGCAAAAAAAGACCCGTTTAGGGCCAAAAAAAAAAAATTTGCACTTTAATGTACGCTTGCAAAAAGAGCCATTCAGGGCCACAAAAAATATTTTGCAGTGTGTTACACATATGTGGAGGTGTGTGAAATAAACAATTTCTATATAGTTTTCTCCTACTGTGCTATACTAAAAAAACAACTTTTTTTTTTTATAGCATTTTCTGTAGCTGTGCGATTCAGCGGTTACGTACTGTGGGTGTGTTCTGCTCTTCCAAAAACACCCATTTAGGGCAAGATCCTAAATTTGGAAAATATGAGGAGAAGGTCAAAGAGACGTGGTGGCCCCGGTCGTGGTTCTGCTGGTGGAGCTCCTGTTGCAGGGAGAGGACGTGGTGGATCTGTGCCAGATACACGCACAAGTGAAACACCTTCCTCAGGTGCGAGTAGGCGACCGAGCCTGCGGCGGTATTTTGTCGCGCCTAATGAGGCTGTACGAATGTTTAGTCCAGGACAAGTACAGGCGATAGTAGATTGGGTTGCTGACAGTGCCTCGGGTTCCTTCACATTGTCTCCCACCCACTCTTCTGATGAAAGATCAGAGTTGGCACCTTAAACCCATGTCCATCAGTCTTTCACCTCGCCCCCTTGCAAATCAGCCAAGCAGTCTGAGCCCCAAATCATGCAGCAGTCTCTTCTGCTTTTCGATGACTCTGTTAGCAGGGTTTCCCAGGGCCATCCACCTAGCCCTGCCCCAGAAGTGGAAGAGATTGAGTGCACCGATGCCCAACCACTTATGTTTCATGATGAGTACATGGGAGGACCATCACAGTACGTCTCGGATGAAGACGAAACACAGGTGCCAACTGCTGCTGTTTTCGCAATTGTGCAGACAGACAAGGAGGGCAGGGGTGAAGACTGGGTGGAAGATGATGTGGAGGACGATGAGGTCCTCGACCCCACATGGAATCAACGTTATGCAGGTGACCAGTGTAGTTTGGAGGAAGAGGCGGTGGTCGCACAGAGCCACCAGCACAGCAGAAGAGGGAGCAGGGTGCAAAAGCGGAGCGTCCGTCCCCTAGACAGTATGTCTGCTACTGCCCAACGCAGCAAGGGATCGAGCACACCAAAGCCAGGTCCAAGGAGTTCCCTAGCGTGGCAGTTCTTCACACAATGTGCCGATGACAAGACACGAGTGGTTTGCACGCTGTGCAATCAGAGCCTGAAGCGAGGCATAAACGTTCTCAACCTGAGCACAACCTGCATGACCAAGCATCTAAGTGCAAAGCACGAGCTGCAGTGGAGTAGACACCTCAAAAACCAAGAAAGGTCTCTGGCTCCTCTTGCTTCCTCTTCTGCTGCAGTCTCGGCCTCTTCATCCACCTCTGTAGTGACAGTGGCACCTGCCACCCCGCAAACAGAGGATCTGCCAGCAACACTACCACCTGGGTCACCAACCATCTCCACAATGTCCCATGGAAGCGTTCAGCTCTCTATCTCCCAAACATTGGAGCGGAAGAGGAAGTACCCCCCTAGCCACCCGCGATCCCTGGCCCTGAATGCCAGCATTTCAAAACTCCTAGCCTTTGAAATGCTGTCATTCCGTATGGTGGAGACGCAGAGTTTTAAAAGCCTGATGGCATTGGCTGTCCCACAGTACGTCGTGCCCAGCCGCCACTACTTTTCCAGGCGAGCCATCCCATCCCTGCACAACCAAGTGGGGGACAAAATCAGGTGTGCACTGCGCAACGCCATCTGTGGCAAGGTCCACCTAACTACGGATGCGTGGACCAGTAAGCACGGTCAGGGACGTTATATCTCCCTAACAGCACACTGGGTAAATGCAGTGGCGGCTGGGCCTGAGGCAGATAGCAGTTTGGTGCATGTCCTTCCACCACCGAGGATTGCAGGGCGCTTCAGTTTGCCTCCTGTTGCTAACTCCTCCTACTCCGCTTCCTCATCCTCTACCGCCTCCTCATCCGGTCAGCGTAACACCTTCACCACCAACTTCAGCACAGCCAGGGGTAAACGACAACAGGCAGTTTTAAAACTTTCCTGTTTGGGGGAAAGACCCCACAACGCGCAGGAGTTGTGGAGGGACATGGAACAACAGACCAATGAGTGGTTGCTGTCAGTGAGCCTCAAGCCCGGCCTGGTGGTGTGCGATAATGGGCGAAATCTCGTAGCAGCTCTGGGCCTAGCCGGTTTGACGCACATCCCTTGCCTGGCGCATGTGCTGAACTTGGTGGTCCAGAGGTTCCTTAAAAATTACCCCAATTTGCCAGAGCTGCTGCAGAAAGTGCGGGCTGTGTGTGCGCACTTTCGGCGTTCTCACCCTGCTGCAGCGCTGCAGCGTAACTTCGGCCTTCCCGCTCACCGCCTCATATGTGACGTGCCCACAAGGTGGAACTCCACCTTGCACATGCTGGCCAGACTGTGCGAGCAGCAGCAGGTGATAGTGGAGTTTCAGCTGCAGCAATCACGCGTGAGTGGCTCTGCGGAACAGCACCACTTCACCACCAATAACTGGGCCTCCATGCGAGACCTGTGTGCCTTGTTGCGCTGTTTCAAGTACTCCACCAACATGTCCAGTGCCAATGACGCCGTTCTCAGCGTTACTATCCCAGTTCTATGCCTCCTTGAAAAAACGCTTCGGGCGATGATGGAAGAGGATGTGGCACAGGAGGATGAGGAGGAGGAGGAAGCGGGATCATTTCAAAGGCTTTCAGGGCAGTCTTTCACAAGTGGCTACGAGGGTGGGTTCCTGCACCAACAAACGCCAGGTACACAATTGTCCGGCAGAAAGGGCACAGTTCTGGAGGAGGAGGAGCCATTTTCACAGCAGGGTGGCACCCAGACCAGCTCGTGGCCATCACTGGTGCGTGGCTGGGGGGATACAGAGGACACAGATGATACACATCCCACAGAGGACAGCTTTTCTTTGCCTCTGGGCAGCCTGGCACACATGAGCGATTACATGCTGCAGTGTTTCCGCAATGACCGCCGAGTTGCCCACATTTTAACTGGTGCTGATTACTGGGTGGCCACCCTGCTGGATCCCCGTTACAAGGACAACATACCGTCCTTAATTCCCTCACTGGAGCGGGATCGTTAGATGCGCGAGTACAAGCGCACGCTGGTAGACGCGCTGCTGGTGGCATTCCCACCTGACAGTGGGCGTACGGTGGAAGCACAAGGCGAAGGCAGAGGAGGAGGAAGAGGTCGCCAATGCAGCTGGGGCACCGGCAGCACCTCAGAAGGCAGGGTTAGCATGGCTGATATGTGGAAAAGCTTTGTCAGCACGCCACAAAAACCAGCACCACCAGCTGAGATGGAACGTCTTAGCAGGAGGCAGCATTTCACCAACATGGTTGAGCAGTATGTGTCCACAGGCCTACACGTACTGGATGACGGGTCTGCCCCCTTTAACTTCTGGGTCTCCAAATTGGGCACATGGCCTGAGCTTGCCCTTTATGCCTTGGAGGTGCTGGCCTGCCCTGCAGCCAGTGTATTATCTGAACGTGTATTTAGCACGGCAGGGGGCGTTATCACAGACAAGCGCAGCCGCCTGTCCAGAGCCAATGTGGACAAGCTCACGTTCATTAAAATGAACCAGGCATGGATCCCACAGGACTTGTCCGTACCTTGTGCAGAATAGACATGTATACCGATGTTGTGACAAAAACTGTCTGGCCATCGGATTGTGTCCGGCCCATACTGCGAAGGCGCAGCGCTTGCGCAGTACAGAGGACAAGGAGATTCACGAAATCTCCGAAGATGAACGGCGCCTGCGCAGTGAGTGCAGGTTCAAGCCCCACCATCCAAGTGGACATACGGTAGCACATAGTAACAGGCCCCTCACGGGCTCGGTTCAATCGCCATGCTTCGGGCACGGCCTCACTTGGTTCGGCTTGAACCACGGATGGTGTGGCCTTCACCTGAACTCACCACGCAGGCGCCGTTCGTCTTGGGAGATTTTCAAAATCCCCTTGTCCTACATACTGAGCAAGCGCAGTACAGGGTGGACACTATTTGACGGGGGACAGAATTCGACACATCACCGGCCTTACCCAGCCATTGTTGTATTTTTGAACCAGTGTTGGCTACCTCGTCCTCCTCCACCGCCGCTTCCACCTACACAGCCACATCCACCACCACCTCAACCTCATACTCCATATGGACCTCGTCCTCCTAGGTCAAGATTATAATTTTTATTTAATTTTTTTGTAGTGCACAGATCCTTTCCCCCTTACCTGCCTTTATGTTGTTGGCTCCTCGCAGGAGGGAGAAAAGCACACCGCACTACCAGCCCGTACCCTCCTATATAAAGAGGTTGAGCGGTGTACTTGACGGGCCGTGTCCACAGCCGGAGTCAAAACTCCTCCAGAGGATGATTCTCACCTCTACTGTAGGTAGAGGCAAGTCCTTTAATTCCCAGTAAAGTCAATGTCCACACCAGCTGAAATTACAACTCTTATTCTCTCATGGCAAAATAAACTCTACTCGGATAGAAAAGGTTAGAGCAAAGAAACAGGACAGCTGGTGTACAAGGCCCCTGCCACAGACCTGGAGAACTTTAGTCTCTGCCACAGAACAGGGTGTATAAGGCCCCTGCCACGGGCCGGATGAATAAGGCCTCTGATACAGTCAAGATGACCTTGAGCTTCTCCTTCTACGAACCTAGCCCATATCAAGGGGAAGACATCTCTCCAGGGAGTCAACAGACCCTTCCTTCACCGTGACTCCCGAATCGGTATATCAGAATGATCCTCCCTTCCCTGGAACATGGTCCCCTACATGAGGCGGCACCCTAATACTCCTCGACCCTTAGCGGACTCCAGACTAAGGCTCTGGACTCCAGGCTTTACTCCCGCACCTAGGCCTCCATACCCAGGGCAGCAGAAACTCCAGGATAGTACCTCACCCCGGGCTAAAGGTACCCGAGATGGAACAGGAACACATGCATCCAGGCCGAAGGCACCTGGGCGTGGACCCCACTGGACATCAGCCCCCAGGCCAAAGGTCTGCCCCTTTTATATGCTCTCCCGGCATGCACAGCAGGTTCCCCGCCCCGCTGTACTACTGCCAAGAGGGGACACAAAAGGCACAGCACTGTATCGGCGGTTCAACCCTAGCCTACCATGGCAGCGCCACCTGTAGGCCGCAGGGAACTGCACACCAATACTGTCCCCCGAGGACAAAATGGTCCATGAATCCTACAGAATTAGGGTGTTTGAGCCTATTTACCACTCAAACACTTCCCTTAAATTTAGCACCCCGCTACATTTTTATTTCAAAGTATTTTATTTTCCCACTAGCTTATCCATTAAATTGAATAATTTATTCCAGAAAGGGCGTATTCTGGGGCATTCCCACCATATGTGTGGCATCGTGCTGTTGAGTTTCTGAGGTTCTTAATGACTTCCCGTACCTCTTCTGCTGAAAAGGGGGACTCCAGCATATTTTTTTATTTTTTTTATGTTATTTTAAGTTATTTCCCTATCCACATTTGTTTGCAGAGCACTTGCCATGCTCTTAACAACATTTTGCTGCCATTTGCAGCCCTCTAGCCCTTTCCATTACTTTTTTAGAGCCTTTTTAGTCCTTAGAAGTCCGGGTCCTGATTGACTTCAATTGGGTTCGGGTTAAAGTTTGGTCCTGAACCCGAACTTTTTTCCAAAGTTCGGCCGAACCCGTCGAACCCGAACATCCAGGTGTCCGCTCAACTCTACACATTAGTGAAATACAGTAATGACATACCACATGTAACGGCCGTTAACTAAGCGCCCTGTGACGCAGCAACTAAACTGTAACGCTTGGTCAGGTCTGACCCAGACTCTAAAACTCAGTCTCTAGGAGATGATTTCTTTGCATGCAAATCTTTAATGGTGGTGCACATTCAGGAACACATTTGTAATCCACAGGTCAAGTAACAACACGGAATACTTCACTGGAGACCCTTTAACTCAGTTCTGCTATGGATCTCCAGTGGGGTCTCAAATACAAGCTGGTGGGCCACGGCAGTCTGTAGGCCTAGCAACAGTATAACGTATATGGACTGAGCATGTGCTCACTCACCCCTCCGGACGCGATCCCAGTCCGGGACTTCCACCTGCTGTGTCTCCACACACAGCGTCTGCAGCGGTCGGGTCTCCGATCCAACAAAGGTTGAAGAATAACAAAGTCAGATGCCACCCAGGCTCGCAGTAGGGTGGAAGGCTCTTTGGTAGCTGTGCAAGGCCCCAGGCTTCAGGCCTTGCACACCAGCAGATCCGCACAGGAGGACTTATTCACCGAAGTCTCGTGTCCCAAAGAGCCTGAGCCTAGCCTCACCCCTTCCTTATATAGCTCCACCCATGAGTCTCTGCGGCGGCAACATTGCACCCTGGGTGCCAAATGGGGTTCTGGGTAAGGTAGTCCTGAGAGTCTTAAAGGAGACCCCGCTACACACAAAAACAGAGTCGTGGGGGTGGATCCAAAATGGGAACTCCAAGACCTCAAGCCGCACCAGATGAGGACTAATCCTCCTGTACTCCGCTCTCTTTTCTACTGAAACATCACATGCTGAGCTGAGAGACAGTTGCTATTTACGGGCCACTCACAGCTCACACTGAAGATATACTCACCATATGTACATTTTGCGCCTCTTGACGGCGAATTGACAGAACTAGCTTTACTTGCCTCGTCACCTGTTATGTCCCTTAGACACGGGGTCTCTCAGAGTTTTGCTAGCAATGCTAAAGTATCTGCTCAGCAAGTTACACACAGGCCAGATGAACTTCTTAACCATGGAAGGGTTTATTACTCACTCAGAACATGATGACTTGTTACATAGAGTCCTAATACAACAGGATTCTGTCATTACCAGATGTAATCCCTTCTGTCCATCATGCTGCTGCTGCTTCCAGTCTCACACACCACTCTCACTACTTCCTGGTACAGCCCCTTCCCAGCATGCATCAGGAGAAAAAGGTGAAGGGTCACACAGTGTTCCAGCACAAACATTACATCACCCATAACTGACGGATGCAACTTTGGAACTTTCCAGAAGATTCCTGAACAGCCATAAAAATCGAGATGACATCCGTTTCTCTGCTGATCCGATGGGCAAAATCATAGGTACTCTCTCCCGTTGGAGAGAACCAAGACTTGAGCAGATGCCTAGATTTACCACTTCCTAGTCCTAGAGGTGGTAGTAGACATGTGCTCATGCTCGTGATGTCCACTTTGCGTTATTCTTTTTCCTCCTTTTTTGTTTTTTAGGTCGGGTTCACAGACTTACGAGTTTGCAAGTTTATATGTTTATCTGTTGTTTATATATACGTTTTATATATGTGGTTTCCTAGATAGATTTCAAACTCACAAATCCATGCCTTCCTACGTACGGCTGTGTGTACAGCAGCCATTCACTCCCCTTGGTTTTCTTAGTTTTAATCCTTATTTGGATCGCGACACAGGTGGACTGCCGCCACGTCGTTTGTTGCCTCCCTTCAACCCCGCAAAGTGACCCAGTGCTCCTGAATAGGGATGAGCCGAACACCCCCCGGTTCGGTTTGCACCAGAACCTGCGAACGGACCGAAAGTTTGCGCAAACTTTAGAACCCTATTAACCACTTAATGACCGCTCACTGTATATGTACGTCGGCAGAATGGCACCGACAGGCACAATCACGTACAGTGTACGTGATTGCCTTTGTACAGTTGGGGGGTCCGATCGGACCCCCCTCCTATACAGTGAGCGGTCGGTATTCGTTGGGGAGCGATCCGAGATGAGGGGACGGCCGTTCGATTCCGGCCACCCCCCCCGCGATCGCTCCCGGCGAATGAAAATGCTTCCTCTGTCCTGTAATGTAAACACAGGCAGAGGAAGCATGAGGAAGTGATGTCATCTCTCATGCGGCGCTCACATATACCGAGCGCCGTACAAGAGAAGACATCAGGTCAGTACACAAAATACTACACTGACACCAGGACACATAGGCACACAAATCGCCCCCCCAGACACCCCCAGATCACCCCCCAGCCCCCAGTCACAGTGTCACTGATTGCAGTGATCAGTATATAAATGGTCACTGCAATCAGTGACATTTGTGACTGTAAAAGTGTCACTAAAGTTAGTTTTAGGTCCAGTTTAGCCCCCTAACCCCCCTCTAATAAAGGTTTAACCCCCTGATCACCCCCCAGATAACCCTTTCACCCCCTAGCACCGCCGTCGCTAAGCGATCATTTTTCTGATCGCTGTCTTAGCGTCGGTGATGCAGATCGGTAGCCAGTAATTTTTTTTAGGTTCGCCGCAGGTTTTTATAGCGTCAGGTACCCCCATAAATTATCTAATAAAGGTTTAACCTCCTTGATCGCCCCCCAGGTAACCCTTTCACCCCCTATCACCACTGTCACTAAGCGATCATTTTTCTGATCGCTGTCTTAGCGTCGGTAATGCAGATCGGTAGCCAGTAATTTTTTTTTAGGTTCGCCGCAGGTTTTTATATCGTCAGGTACCCCCATATATTATCTAATAAAGGTTTTAACCCCCTAATTGCCCCTAGTTAACCCTTTCACCAGTGATCACCATATAAGTGTTACTGGTAATGCTGGTTAGTTAGTTTGCTTTTTATAGTGTCAGGGCACCCGCCGTATACAACCCAATAAAAGGTTTAACCCCCTGATCGCCCGGCGGGTGATATCAATTAGATTTTAGTGTCAGAGAGGGTCTGCGTCACACCCCAGGCAGGGTCAGGTTAGTGCCAGTAATGCTAACACCCACGCGTGAAGCATACACCTCCCTTAGTGGTATAGTATCTGAACAGATCAATATCTGATCTGATCAGATCTATACTAGCGTCCCCAGCAGTTTAGGGTTCCCAAAAACGCAGTGTTAGCGGGATCAGCCCAGATACCTGCTAGCACCTGCGTTTTGCCCCTCCGTCCAGCCCAGGCCACCCAAGTGCAGTATCGATCGATCACTGTCACTTACAAAACACAACACACATAAATGCAGCGTTCGCAGAGACAGGCCTGATCCCTGCGACTCCAGTGCTGTAGGAGGTGATTTCACCACCACAGTTAAAAAAAAAGAAGCATATATGCTGAAGCATTGGGGCAGCAGGGGCGGAGGAGCGATTTTGCTCCAAATGCCGCGTACATACGGTCGAAATTCCGACGGAGGCTTGCCCATGGAAAAGTCCGACCATGTGTGTGCGGCATAACTTTTTTGCGGAAGGATGCCCCCATGCTTCGGCATATATAAATGGTGCATGTATGCCCATCATTAGAAGTGGGTGGATGAAGGGCGGTATTCTAATGGTGGGCATACCCACCGATCAATCTCTTTTTTCGTTCAGCCAACTGGCTGCATGAAAAAAAAAGATTACAATACATGTCCAACAAGGACCAGCAACGTACTGGTATGTTGCTGGACTTTTGAATGTTTATACCAGAATGATGCCTGCGGGTTTAGGTATCATCTTGGTATCATTCTTTTCAGCCAGCAGCCGGCTTTCATGTAAAAGCAATCCTAGTGGCTAATTAGCCTCTGGACTGCTTTTACAAGCAGTGGGAGGGAATGCCCCCCCCCCCGGAAATAAAAAGCGCCATTGGGAAATTAATCAGATCATCTTTTTTATTTCATCAAACATTTGGGCAATATAGTGTGTTTTAGTGCATTAAAATTAAAAAAAGTGTATTTTTTCCCCAAAAAATGCGTTTGAAAAATCGCTGCACAAATACTGTGTAGAAAAAAAAATGCAACACCCACCATTTTAATCTGTAGGGCCTTTGCTTTAAAAATATATATATTGTTTGGGGGTTCAACATAATTTTCTTGCAAAAAATTTTTTTTTTTCATGTAAACAAAAAGTGTCAAAAAGGGCTTTGTCTTTAAGTGGTTAGAAGAGTGGATGTAAGCTTCCTAATGTTGTGTATAAAATGCCAGAACAGTTCAAAACCCCCCCAAATGACCCCATTTTGGAAAGTAGACACCCCAAGCTATATACTGAGAGGCATGTCGAGTCCATGGAATATTTTATATGTTGCGGAAAAAAGACAATTTTTTTTTTTTTTGCACAAAATTGTCACTTAATGATATATTGCTCAAACATGCCATGGGCATATGTGGAATTACACCCCAAAATACATTCTGTTGCTTCTCCTGAGTACGGGGATACCACATGTGTGAGACTTTTTGGGAGCCTAGCCGCGTACGGGACCCCAAAAACCAAGCACCGCCTTCAGGCTTTCTAAGGGTGTAAATTTTTGATTTCACTTCTCACTGCCTATCACAGTTTCGGAGGCCATGGAATGCCCAGATGGCAAAAAACAAAAAAAACAAATGACCCCATTTTGGAAAGTAGACACCCCAAGCTATTTGCTGAGAGGTATTGTGAGTATTTTGCAGATCTCGCTTTTTGTCAAAGTTTTGAAAATTGAAAAAAAAAATATATATTTTCTTTCTACATTTTCAAAAACAAATGAGAGCTGTAAAATACTCACCATGCCTCTCAGCAAATAGCTTGGGGTGTCTACTTTCCAAAATGGGGTCATTTGGGGGGGTTTTGTGCTATTTTGGCATTTTATGGCCTTCGAAACTGTGATAGGTAGTGAGGAGTGAAATCAAAAATTTGTGCCTAGAAATCCTGAAGGCAGTGCTTGGTTTTCGGGGGCCCCTACGCGGCTAGGCTCCTAAAAAGTCCCACACATGTGGTATCCCCGTACTCAGGAGAAGCAGCAAAATGTATTTTGGGGTGTAATTCCACATATAACCATGGCATGTGTGAGCAATATATCATTTAGTGACAACTTTTTGTAATTTTTTATTTTTTTTTGTCATTATTCAATCACTTGGGACAAAAAAAAAATATTCAATGGGCTCAACAGGCCTCTCAGCAATTTCCTTGGGGTGTCTACTTTCTAAAATGGGGTCATTTGGGGGGGTTTTGTACTGCCCTGCCATTTTAGCACCTCAAGAAATGAGATAGGCAGTCATAAATTAAAAGCTGTGTAAATTCCAGAAAATGTACCCTAGTTTGTAGACGCTATAACTTTTGCGCAAACCAATAAATATATGCTGGGGGCCTGGCACCGGAGCGAGATGGCTGCCTAGAGAGAGAGCTCCGCCATCCAGAGTCCCAAGTAAGCCTCCAGCAGCAGCTAAACCTCACTCCTACGAGCGGCAGAATGACGGGTAGGAGCAACTCAGCCACCCACTCTCAGCTGGACCCGTCTACCCAGCTGAGTAGGAACATATTGGCGATGTTCCGCACTCAGCATGCTGACTTGCAGGCCGCATCTCAAGCCGCGGACTGTAGTTTAACAGGTCACGCGGCTGCGGCTGACACCCCTGCAGTCTCTCTGATGGGACCGTCCTCCTCACGCACCTCTCCCTTCTTATGCCTGGCGGACCTTCAGAGTGTAGCCCTGGACATCAAGAACACGCTAACGGCAGCTATTGCAGACTTGAAGACGGAGATCAAGGCAGTGGCCTCACGTGTGGAGCATGTAGAGTCGGCGGCCATGACACATGGCGCGGCCATACAACAAGTACAGCAGGCAGTCAGTGTACATGGACAACATCTCATGGACATGCACAGACATATGGAGGACCTGGACAACAGGGGCCGTAGGTGTAACCTCCGTGTCAGAGGAAATCTAGAGTCTGTTGAGGGCCCCCAGTTGCAGGCAGTGGTCTGGGCTATATTCAACACCCTCCTCGGTAGACCACCAGATGCACCTGTTGAGATGGAGAAGTGCCACAGGGCGCTGAGGCCAAGAGGTAGGGACACTGATCCACCCAGGGATGCTGTATGCTGCCTGGTCAGCTTTACCCAGAAGGAAGAAATCCTGCGCCTGGCCCGCAATCATGCTCACCTGGAACATGAGGGGTCACGAATCCAACTATTCCAGGACTTATCAGCCATTACCTTAAAACATAGGAGGGATCTCCGTCCCCTCCTACAGGCCCTACGAGAGAGGCACATTCCCTATCGTTGGAAGTTCCCATTCTGCCTTCAAGCGACAAATGGCAACCGCACGGCACAACTGAGGACCCCGGTGGACTTGCGGCCTTTTTGTGATACTCTAGGCATCCCGGTGGTCCCAGTTCCAGATTGGTATGGAGTCTTTTTGCAGCCTGAACCCAGATCTCTACCCGGCCTGGGGACACTCCGAGGTCGCAGAGAAGCAGACAACGCCGCCGCAGACCCTCGACTGCCTCACCACAGAGCCGTCGTGGAGATATGGAAACCGATGAAAGCCCACGCGTCTCCCCGTCATCTGCCAGGCGCAAAACTGATCACTGAGTTTGCAGGACTTGAGCTGATGAGCTGTGCCTTCGCCATTATCTGTCCCTATGTACGCCCCACATCATAACCTGTAAGGTAAGCTGAGTTATACCTTCATGCGCATTAGCTACACCTGGCAATTGTCTGATGATGATTTGTGGGGGTTCCTGACACCTGCTCTGACCTTTTCTTGATTGCTCAGCTGCCCACTATTTCAAGTTGCTAATGACAGGAGTTATCTCCCTTCTTTACCCTGGGATCTGGCGCAAACTTGTTCATGTGGTACTATTGCCAAGGACTGTATCTGGTGGTTTTATCAAGGATCCTCGAACCGGTTCTACGCAGAGGTATGCTATCGCTTCTACAGAACTCTTACCAGTTTTGGGCCGTTCCCGGTGCTGATCCATTTACTGAAAGAACTCACCCATTCAAGGGGGCAGTCGAGCTTTGGGAAGATGCGGGCTCTTCCCCTCCCTTGCCACACTGACTCTCTAGGCTAACTGCGGACAGCGGCTGCATGACAAGATTGATGATCCCCTGCCCTTTCTCCAGTTTTTTTTTTTTTCTTCTTTCTCTGTCAATAGTGGCAGCAATGGAAACTTTGCTCTTGGTGTCACCCCATAGCTACTCACCCCTTCCCCCCTCCCTTTTTTTTTTTTTATTATTATTATTTTTTTTATATATTTTTTTTATTTATTTATTTAATTTTTTTTTATTTTTTGGGTTGTTTTGAGGGGTGGGGTGGGGGGTGGGGGTTTGGACTTGCCAGTTTGTTTGCTCAGGTCATAAGCTGATTGCTCAGAGGTTCTTATAGAATAATACTTTCATGGGCACTAGGGATAGGGGAAAAGCATAGCTTATTAAGGCTGCACTGTTTGTTTCATGTTTAATGACGTATATAATTTTATCGCCTGATGCATCACTGTGACAGCTTGGACGTTGCCCTGGGGATGGTGGGGTCTTATCCCTGAATCTATGACTGATTGTGGGTGTGGGGAAGGACATCACCGTGATCCCGGAGTAAGGGGAGGCCCTTACCCTGTCTATGCTGGCCCTTTTAGGCCGTAAGGGCTCTTATATAATACGGGGGTATAGGGCTCTAAATCCTTCCTTATGCTAGTTGTTGCAGGGCTTATAATATATTCTTAATGTTTGCGGGCGGTCGGGGCCCCTGATCCTGGGATCCATCATGGATTTTGGTGGTCCTGGGCCCGGGGACACTGACATTTCTAGTCAGCCAAAATGGAGGTAGAGGAAATGTTAAAATGTTATAATGATAGACGTTCTTGATTTGCACTGTTAACTCTTTTGTTTACTCTGTTTTGCTGTGAGTGGTTCTACATTGCAAAGCTACATATTATAGGGTGCTACTCTTGACCCGTCAAGACCCCCTGGTTCGCTGGGGGGAGGGATGCCGCCGCAGGCCCTTCTCACCTATTGTGGGGGGGCTTGTGCGGTAGCGCTCCGTCCGGCGGGGCTGGGGCTTCTCATTACTGTCCATCCTCTCTCTCTTGGGACTCTGGATGGTAGGATCTATGTATATTTGGTGTTTGTTTTTGGTTTAGGTGCTAGGTCTCTTTCCCACCTCAAGGAGGCAGGTATCCCCCTTGAAAACTGCCGGAATAGCCTCTTTCTTTTTCTGTTTTACACCCCTTCCCCTACTAGGTGACTCAGCTGGACTGGTATTACCTCCGGCACTTCCTTCATGATCCCCACCTAGGACGTGGCTCACTCGCTCAGGTGTTAAGCCTCTCTTGGGTTGTTAGTAAACTCTGAGTGACTTCCCGGTGTGGGCTTGACTTTTTTTTTTTTCTCTCTCTCTCTCTCTCTCTCTCTCTCTCTTTTTCTGCGTTTTCTTCCCCTGTTCTCTCTTCTCTACCCCTCTCCCCTCTTTTTCAGATCCCCTTCCTTGGAAATTTGGGGGTGATATTGACAAGCACTCCTGGTCACTGACCATGCCTACTGCGGTGCAATCATCAGCTCCTCTATCTCTCAAGGTCTATTCCTTGAATGCTAAAGGTCTCAATATCCCGGAGAAGCGCAGTAGTATTCTTGCTGAGGCGTACCGCCACAGAGCTCAAGTGATATTCCTGCAAGAAACCCACTTTAAATCAGGCTCCACCCCTCGCTTATCTAATAGTCGATTCCCGGAGGTCTATCATGCGACCTGTCCCGACTCCAAAACCAAGGGGGTCTCAATAGTACTTGCTAAATCATTCCCATTCCACCTTACTGACCAAGTCCGTGACCCAGAAGGCAGATTTCTCTTCCTAAAAGGGACATGGAAAAATAGGCCGGTGACTTTTGCGAACATCTATTGCCCCAACTCCAGACAGGTATCCTTCCTAAAAGAGGTCCTTTTGCAGCTCACCACGTTTCAGGCAGGTCTTTTGATACTGGGGGGGACTTCAATATGGCCTTGGATCCGCTCCTCGATACCTCCACAGGTACCTCCTCAATCCCATTTGCTGCTTTACGCCAGGCAAAGCTTGCCTTAGCCTCCCTAGCGCTTCATGACACCTGGAGAATGTTATATCCCCAGGGGAAGGATTACACGTTTTTCTCACCTCCACACAACCGCTACTCGAGGTTAGACTATATATTTCTACGCCAGACGGATTTGACCTTCCTGCAGGCTGCGACCATAGAGAGTATGTTAATCTCTGACCACCACCCGATCACACTGACTTTACAGTTCCCACAAAGGGAGATGACTACCAGGACTTGGAGGCTGGATGCTTCCCTTCTCACTGACCCGGGAGACTTGGCTAATATCACCCAAATCATTAAAGATTACTTTCAACACAATGACACGCCAGACGTGTCCCCCATGACCCAATGGGAAGCACATAAATGTGTTGTGCGGGGGCATCTGCTAGCTATTGCAGCCAGGAAAAAAAAAGAACACCAATTCACTATTCGAGAACTTTCTAGGAAGATAGCCTCATTGGAAGCACAGCACAAACGCTCACTAGCAGTGAGGGTAGCTAAGAAATTAGCTGATACACGGGCGATACTCTTAGAAAAACTGTTTAAACGGGCGAGAAAGAGGCAGGTGTTATCTCAGAAACTATTTTACGAACAGGGTAACAAACCTGGAAGGTTATTGGCGAGGTTTACACAGAGGCGCACATTCGCATCCACTGTTCACCATGTTGTAGACACAGGTGGTGTAACCCACTCCAGAAATGAGGACATCGCTGGGCAGTTTCTTTCATTTTATAGCAATTTATATAATCTTGAATCACATGAACACAGAGACATATCGGCGAACGCGCGCTCTGAACTCATAAGGGATTTCCTAGGCAAGTACAGCCCCCGGGCACTGTCCACTGAGGACTGGCAAGCCTTAGAGGCTCCATTGTCGGAGGAGGAGTGGGGGGAGGCCTTGAAGGCTAAGAAGCCCGGCAAAAGCCCAGGGCCAGATGGCTTCTCGGCACAACACTAGAGTTTTCCTGATCTCCTGGCGCCGGGGTTTCTTAAGGCCTTCAACACCCTCTCCCACTCCCCTTGTGCCTCGGATAGCCTGTTAGAGGCTTATATAACAGTGATCCCTAAGGAAAACAAAGACCCTACTGATGTAGCCAACTACCGACCCATTTCCCTTTTGAACGCAGATGTCAAACTGTTCGCCAAGATCTTGGCCACCCGTTTGTCCTATCACGTACCCGCCTGGGTTGGACTGGATCAGGTTGGTTTTGTCCCTGGAAGAGAAGCCAGAGACAACACTATTAAGGCCCTCAATTTACATCATTGGCTTACTTCAACCAACAAGGAGGGTTGCTTCTTGGCCATGGATGCGGAGAAGGCGTTCGACAGGGTGGCCTGGGACTACATGAGCGCGGTTCTGGAAGCCCTGGGCCTGGGAAGGGGCATGCGTGCTTTTATTGGAGCGCTCTACGCCAACCCCAGAGCTAGGGTCCGGGTTAACGGTCACCTGTCGGACGCCTTCCCCATCCACAATGGGACCAGGCAGGGATGTCCTCTCTCTCCCTTACTGTATATCCTTACCTTGGAGCCCTTCCTCCGCTGCATCCGTGCAAATCCAAACATTAAGGGTATAGAGGTACATCAACGGGAATACAAGATTGCCGCCTTTGCGGATGATATTTTGCTCTTTCTTTCATCCCCCTTGACGTCCCTGCCCAATTTAATGCCAGTATTAGACCAGTTCAAGACTATCTCGAATCTGAAGATTAATTACTCAAAATCCTACGCGCTAAATATCTCTTTGTCCCCTAAACTAGTACAGCTATGTCAGGTGAACTTTCCATTCCGCTGGAAAACGGACGCTATCACTTATTTAGGTATCCAACTCCCTAGCAAACTTAAAGAGCTGTATGATAGGAACTTTCTGTCAGAATTGAAACTTATACAGCAGGATCTGCACAGGTGGGAGGCCCCCACCATCTCTTGGTTTGGACGGGCCTCTATTCTAAAGATGACAGTGCTCCCCCGCTTACTGTACAAATTACAGACTATCCCAATTCGATTGCCGCCCTCTTTCTTTACAGCTTACAAACGCATGTGTAGAGTCTTTATATGGGGAGCAAAGGTGGCGCGAGTGGGGTGGGCAAAGCTTGTATTACCAAAGTCGGGAGGTGGAATTGGACTTCTAGACCTGCAGAGGTACTACTGGGCAGTCCACCTGGCCCGGGTGGTGGACTGGAGGTTGCATACTAACTGCAAGGGTTGGGTGTTGCTGGAAAAACTGATTTCGGGTGCTGAACTCCGCTCCATCCCCTGGTTCTCAAAGAAAAACATACCGGCTATTATCCATTCTCATCCTCTTATTGGAGCAACCCTGCAAGCCTTCGATAGAGCATGCAAAGTACACTCGCTTTCAACCACATACTGCGCGATCACGCCAATCAAGGGCAATCCAGACTTCCCTCCTGGCATGGAAGGGGCCTTTCTGGCAGAAGAATGGCCTTACACAGAAATGCAGGCCAAACACTTCTTTTCCAGGGGAAGGTTTCTCCGGCGAGATGAGCTTGCATTATTGTCCAACACAAAGACTTTCCCCTTTTAGGCCTATATCCAATTGAAACACTTCCTGGACAGCTCTACGAATAGAGACGGCTTTGCAAAAGCTCCTACTGTTCTGGAATCGCTGTGTTCTCGCTCTTCTCCCCAGAGTCATCTCATTTCAGTTCTTTATGCCACAATGTTTGGTGAGCCACATGCCTCCCTGAGATCAGAGCATGTCTTTTGGGAGACGGAGCTAGGCATGGTGATTGATGACACTGCCTGGGATCAAGTACATTTGTATATTCACAAGGGCTCCTTAAATGTCCATACTCAAGAGAACGGCTACAAAATTAAAACAAGGTGGTACAGAACCCCGGAAACACTTCACAAATTTATTCCGACAGTCTCAGACCAGTGCTGGAGGTGCGAACAGGGGCTGGGCACGCTCCTACATATATGGTGGACTTGCCCAGTGATTCAGCCGTATTGGCGTAAGGTGCATGAGGCGGCGACTGAGATATCCTCGCTTCCTTTGGAATTTTCGCCGGCGCAATACCTCCTTCACCTCTCTAAAATTCCCCCTAAAACATACTATAGATCAATAGCTATGCATATGTTAAATGCCGCCAGACTGTGTTTACCGGTCCACTGGAGATCCAAGTCACCCCCTTCCATAAAGGAATGGGTGGCGCGGGTTGATCGGATTGCAGCGATGGAGGAGTTGATCTACACCACACAGGACAGAATAGCATACTTTTCCGCGACATGGGCACCCTGGCTTGAATACCGAAATTCGCAGCGCTTTCAGGACTTTTCCCGGGATAACCCTTGAACGGTGCACTTAGGGCAGCGATAACTTTCACAACATTTGGGGTCTACTGGGGAGGGTTGCTGGTGGTGACCCCACCCCCTCTTCATTCATTCTCCTGCTAGGGCCCCCCTCACCCCCCCCTTTTTTTCTCCTTTCCTCTCCATTCTGGCCTTTCCCCTTTCTCCCTTCTCTTCTCTCTCTTCTCCTTTTTTTTTTTTTCTTCTCCTATTTATTTTTATTTTATGGAAAGGTGTTGAAGAATCTGTGTTTGTTTTATAGTATTTACAGAGGCCATATTGAATACTTTCCTATAAAGTATTGCATTCCAACGTGAGTCAGGCAGGCCTGTTATACACTGCAGTATACCCTCTTTAAAAGTCTGTGCCTTACTACTTGAAATTTTTTTATGTGGCCATTATATTAGCAACCCGTAGAGGCGTCATCTGTGGGCTTCTACTCTCACAAACTTTAAAGTCTATGCCTCCTTCTAGTTGGAACATGTATCTGTATCCTGGTTTTGTGCTTTATGGTTTCATTTGTATTACTCATGAAAACTTTCAATAAAAAATTTGTGGAAAAAAAAAAAAATATATGCTTATTGACATTTTTTTTACTAAAGACATGTGGCTGAATACATTTTGGCCTAAATGTATGACTAAAATTGAGTTTATTCGATTTCTCTTATAACAAAAAGTAGAAAATATCATTTTTTTTTTCTAAATTTTCGGTCTTTTTCCGTTTATATCGCAAAAAATAAAAATCGCAGAGGCAATCAAATACCATTAAAAGAAAGCTCTATTTGTGGGAAGAAAAGGACGCAAATTTCGTTTGGGTACAACATTGCATGTCCGCACAATTTACAGTTAAAGCAGCGCAGTGCAAAATTCTGAAATCACCTCTGGTCCTTTAGCTACCAAATGGTCCGGGGCTTAAGTGGTTAAATACAATGGACGCAAACGTTCGAAATCAAAAGTGCTAATTATAATGGCTAATATGCATGTTTTTGTCCTAAAAAGGGTTTGGGGACCCAGGTCCTGCCCTAGGGGACATGTATGTATGCAAAAAGAAGTTTTAAAAACTGATGTTTTTTCGGGAGCAGTGATTTTAATACAGTGAAAAAAAAAAAAGTGAAATACTCCTTTTAAATATCGTACCTGGGGGATGTCTAAAGTATGCCTGTGAAGTGGCACGTGTTTCCCGTGTTTAGAACTGTCCCTGCACAAAATGACATTTCTAAAGGAAAAAAATCCATTTAAAACTGCTTGCGGCTTTAATGTAATGTCTGGTCCCGGCAATATGGATGAAAATCATTGAGAAAAATGGCATAGCTACCCCAGCCCATTACCAGCTCCTTTTGGGTTTTGTATGGATATTAAGGGGAACCCCGCACCCCAAATAAAAAAAGGCCCTATATACTCTGAACAGCAGTATACAGGCGGTGCAAACAAGACACGGACTGTAGGTTTGTTCTTAAGTAGAATCTGTTTGTAATTTGGAACAGGTAAATTTTTTAAGTGTAACTCTAGCCAAAAAATCTACTTTTAAGCTTTTTGGAGTAAATAGGGAAGGGTTAACACCCCTGTAACATTTGTTTTGCTGTCTGTGCACCTGTTCAGAACATTTCACCTCACTTTCCGTCCCAATGACAAATGTTTTTGGAAATTTTTTTTTTTTTTATTGAAACAAGTATTGGTGATAAAGCATCAGTAGAGAAGAGACACCTTTTTCCCATATTAACTCTTACAGGAGAGAATTTCCCTTCCTAGGGGTAGATTTCCTCTCACTTCCTGTTGTCTCCTTCCGTTTGCAAGTAGGAGTCGTTTGTAAGTTGGATGTTTGAAAGTAGGGGCCTGCCGTAGATACTCTGCAGAAATTTGCCTCTTATGCCGCGTACACACGATCGATTTTTTCGACGGTGAAAACACCGTCGAGAAAATCGACGTTAAAAAGGAGGAACAGCTTGTTCCCCCCACACACGGCCGTTTTAAATGTCATTTTTTTTTTGGTCGAAAAAAACGACCGTGTGTGGGCTTCGCGGCAGTGTTTCCCTATGGGAAACACTGCCGCGGAAAACATGTCGAAAAAAACGACCAGAAAAATTAGAACATGTTCTAATTTTTCTCGTCGTTTTTAATGCCGTTTTTCTCGTCGGAAAAAACGACAGAAAGCCCACAGACGATCGTTTTTCTCGTCGAATGGGAAAAATGTAGTTTTTCTCGACGAGAAAAACGGCCGTGTGTACGCGGCATCAGGTGTTGGTTTTGCCACAACACTGTAAGCCCTCACAGTTACTCTTGGTGGGCGCTGGAATGCCCTGCTGTCAACTATTATATCAGGAATTGTATTTACATGCCATTTGCTGAACAGTGGTAGGAAAAATTGGGCCTTTGGTGGTGGTGCTGGTGCCACAACACTGTAAGCCCTCACAGTTACTCTTGGTGGGCGCATGAATGGGCCCTGCTGTGAATTATAAGGTCAAGAATTGTAATTGCATGCCCCTGTTGAACAGGGGCTGAAAAATTGGGCCTTTGGTGGTGGCGGTGGTGCTGGTGCCACAAGACTAAGTCCTCACAGTAACTCTTGGTGGGCGCAGGAATGGACCCAGCTGTGAAATTTTAGATCAAGTATTGTTATTACATGTCCCTGTTGAACAGGGGCAGAAAAATTAGGCATTAGGCGCTGGTGCCACAACACTGCAACCCCTCACAGATACTGTACTTAGAGCGCAGCAATGAGCCCTGTTGCAAAGTATTAGACCAAGAATTGTAATTACATGCCCCTGTTAAACAGGGGCTGCAAAATTGGGCCTTAGTCACTGGTGGCGGCACCCAGAACCAGAAATGTTCTTCCAAGCTATCAGCAGGATCATTGAGGAGGAAGAGGATAGTCAGTCAACATAACAGGACAGTCACTCAGCATCAGCATAGGCAGTCTTGAAGGAATGTGACATTTAAAAAAATAATTATTCGGTTAAATCAGCTTCAGGTGCTTGTCAGTCGATCAACCGAGTCGGTGGACAGGCCCACCCTGTGATCGGTAACAAAGCCTCCAGCAGCACTGAATGTGCGTTCCGAAAGAACGCTGGATGCAGGACAGGCCAGTAGCTCAATTGCATACTGTGCAAGCTCTGGCCAGTGATCCATCCTCGAGACCCAGTAAGCCAGAGGATTTTCGGTGGGAAAGGTGTCCAAGTCTGACCTTGCCCCTAGGTATTCCTGGACCATGTAAATCAGACGCTGGCAATGGTTGCTGGAACCAATCATACCTTGGAGCTGCGGACTAAAAAATTGCCTGAACGCATGCATCGGTCAGACGTCCACCTTCTCCACCGCTCCTTCTCTGACGAACCGAAGCCTCAGCAACTCATTGTCCAGGACCAGGAGTTTGTAACCTCCCATTCTCTGGGAACGCGTTGCACAGACCTTTCTGCAAGGCCTCCCGGAGATGTCTCATCCACTGCTCCCTCTGCAACCTTAACCTTGTACCGTGGATCAAGGAGAGTGGCCAGCCAGTAATGGTCCCTCTCCTTTGATCCGAAGAATACGAGGATCCTTCTGCAGGCTTTGCAGGATCAGGGAGGCCATGCAGCATAGGTTAGCTGAGGCATTCAGTCCGGAGTCCTCTGGGTCATTAAGGACGTCATGATCCGCAGCCACCTTCTCCCAGCCACGTACAAGTCCACAAGTTTCTTGGGACTGTAAATCATCCCTAAAAGACTGCTGCTGTTGCTGATGCTGAGTGCCAGGCTCCACCTCTATGCTGACACAATCCTCCTCCTCCTCCTCGTCCTCTTCCTGTGTGCTGGGTGGGACAGAAGGAACACTGTCTGGATAAAGGGGGCCTTGAGAGGCAAGGAAGTCCACCTCTTCCTGCCTCTGTTCTGCCTCAAGTGCCCTGTCCATTATTCCACGCAGCGTATGCTCCAACAGGTGGACAAGAGGTACAGTGTCACTGATGCATGCACTGTCACTGCTCACCATCTAAGTGGCCTCCTCAAATGCTGCCAGGACAGTGCATGCATCCCTGATCATGCCCCACTGGTGTGGTGAAAAGAAACCGAGCTCCCCTGACCCTGTCCTGGTGCCGTAGTCGCACAGGTACTCATTGATGGCCCTCTGCTGCGTGTGCAGCCGCTGCAGCATGGCCAATGTTGAGTTCCACCTGGTGGGCATGTCACAGATTAGGCGGTTCTTGGGCAGGTTTAACTCCTTTTGCAGCTCAGCCAGCCGAGCACTGGCATTAAATGATCGGCGGAAATGCACACAGACTTTCCTGGCCTGCCTCAGGACATCCTGTAAGCCCGGGTACCTGCCCAAGAACCGCTGCACCACCAGGTTAAGGACGTGAGCCACACAGGGCACATGGGTCAGTTCTCCCTGTCGGAGGGCAGAGAGGAGGTTGTCGCTAACCACCATTCCTGGCTTAAGCTGGCATGGCGTCAACCACCTCTCGGCCTGTCCCTGCAGAGCTGACAGAACCTCTGCCCCAGTGTGGCTCCTGTCCCCCAAACACACCAGCGCAAGCACGGCATGGCATCTTTTTGCCTGCGTACTTGAGTAAGCTCCTTGAACACCTACGGAGCACCGCTCGTTCTGAGGACAAAACACAGGAAGAGGCCATGGAGGAAGAAGAAGAGGAGGGGGTGGAGGAGAGAGGTGTGTCGCAACCAGTAGTAGCATTTTGGAGGCGTGGTGGCGGAACAACCGCCAACACTACTGCACCTTGTCCTGCATCCTTCCCAGCTGCCAAAAGAGTGACCCAATGGGCCGTGAAAGATAGGTAACGTACCTGTCCATGCCTGCTGGACCATGAGTCAGCGGTAATATGCACCTTACCGCTGACCGCCCTGTCCAGCGAGGCATGAACATTGCCTTCCACATGCCGGTAGAGAGCCGGAATCGCCTTCCGTAACAAAAAGTGGCGTTTGGGAACCTGCCACTGTGGAACCGCACATTGCACAAACTCACGGAAGGGGGCCGAGTTTACCAACTGAAAAGGCAGCAGTTGAAGTGCTAGCAATTTAGCCAAGCTAGCATTCAACCGCTGGGCATGTGGATGGCTGGGAGTGAACTTCTTTCGACGGTCCAGCAGCTGGGGCAGGGAAATTTGCCTGCTACAATCGGACGTCGGTGTACTGCTAGCAGAGTGTCTGCAACTACTTGGCTGTGACACACCTAATTCTACACCTTCATTCCTCTCAGTGCAGGTTTCAGAGAGGACTGAATGTATAGTGGGGTTGGAGATCCCAGCTGATGAGGAGCAAGGAGAGGTCCGCTTTGTTCTTTGGTGTGGGTCTTGCCAACGAGCT
This sequence comes from Rana muscosa, assembly GCA_029206835.1. NCBI lineage: Eukaryota > Metazoa > Chordata > Amphibia > Anura > Ranidae > Rana > Rana muscosa. Next base: position 5,126,727 of record CM055127.1, on the reverse strand, counting down.
GCATGGCAGGTCAACATATGTCTGGTCAAGCATGTGGTGCCCAGCCGGCTGATGTTTTGGCCACGCGAGATACGCTTGAGACATGTTGCAAATAGCAGCGGTGCGATCTGATGCACTTGACTCAAAAAAGGCCCACACCAAAGAACTTTTGGAATAACGTGCAGAGGCAGCGCCCTGCGCAGGCAGAGCTCTGCGGTGTGATTCAGTCGGTGTGCTGCCCTTAAGCTGGCCCCCGGAGGGCATCCTGCCTCATTGAAGATGTGCCTCCTCCTCCTCCTCTCTCCTATCAGGCACCCATGTGGAATCAGTGACCTCATCATCCCCTCCCTCTTGATCACTGGAGCAAACCTGAAAGTATGCTGCAGCTGGTGGAACATGACTGCCAGATTGCTGTCCTTCTTGAGCATCCCCTCTCTCTGTGCTCATGCTACTGCCTTCCTCTAGCTGGGTATCATCATCAGAGCCTTAAAAACGCTGGGCATCCTCCTGGAGCATGTACCCAACACTGTGCTCAAACAGTTCGGGGGACTCCTCAGGAGGACATGATGGGTCTAGGAAAGGAGTGACTGATGACATTGATACAAGGGAAGAGGACGCGTTGGCAGCTGCTTTGCCAGTACCTTGAGCCTGGGTGAGAGGATGAGGAGGATGAGAAGGTGTATTGCGTTTGTTAAAAATATGATTTTTATTATTATTAATCATACATAGGATACATGGGACAATTTTACAATAGTGAGTTGGTCAGATTACTGTCAGTATTTTGATTTGAGCAGATTTCTCAAACAAATGTTTTACTCGTTTGAGATTTCTTTCAGCTCTCAAACTAAAAGAATGACAGTTTAGATTACAGGTTTTGGTTTGAGTAGACAATAGGTTAGATACCATTGTTGTATCCAATATGCTAATGTCTCTATAGCCACAGTAAGACATTACCTGTTTGAGATTTCTTTCAGCTCTCAAACTGAACAGAATTCGTTTGAGTAGACAATAGGTAGATAGCATCGTTGTATTCAAATGCTATTGTTGAAATACAGCTACAGTAAACATCTATGTTTTCTGTTTGGTAACAATGGTAAACAGCACACATAAAAGCAGGCCTAAGCTAGGAGGGACACACACACCATGTTGCTGTAAGATCATGAAGAAGAACAGAACCTGTGTCATGGATATGCAGTAGTGTTTGTCTGTCAGCTTACCTTCCTTCCCATGTGTTCATCTTAGAGGCCTGAGCCCTTTCACCTGGCTTCCTTTATAATCTCCTCCCAGCCAGACTCCACCCCAGGCCCTATCACAGAACACTATATTAACCTGTGCACTGCAAGCCTGCTTTGCTGATCAACGTGTTTGTTAGGCATTGTGTGTTTGGGTTCCTGCCTGCCGTGTGCTACGTCTGTCTCTCTGTTACGTTATTGGCTTGTCCCCGACTATCCCTGTCTGCTCGTGACCCTTGACCTTCTGCTCGTTCTTCGTTATCCTTGTCTGCTTGTGGCCCCTGACCTTCAGCTTGTTATTCGGTTCTCTCTTATCGTGTGCTGCTGCTTCCCCTCTTTTCCCCTTATCCTACGGGGCGTGAGCTAGGAAACTCCAGGGGCCGCGACCTGGTCCCAGCCTGCAGCTAACATCCTCACCACTAGAGGCCCTGGAGAAGACCAGCTGGGTCTTAGACTCCGCGCCCTGGGGAATCTTGGCTCTAGCTTCCGTTTGGATCCCGGTTGTGCTCCTCTGGTCCCGCTTTCCACAACCACCCAGTTTCCTATCCGCAGAAGCCAGCCATAGGGTTCACTACCTCGCGGTGCACTCCTGTCCCCCTACGGTGTGCATCTGTCACCTGGCCACAGGTGACCCTGACAACCTGGTCTCCAAGAAGAATTATTGCCAATGGAGATCACGAGTAATTGAAGATAAGTAACCTTTAAATGTATTTGTACTGTTATAGACCATAGGCTGTTCTATTTGCTAGGCATTTTGCTTGTTATAGATATATGTCAGTCTTGTAGTGTATTCCTAATATTGTAATAGTTTTGTATGTACAGCATCTTTGTATAGTAAAAGCACATTTACACACTGCAGAAGTCTCAGCTTCCTTGTTATACCACAGAGTAACCTTGCTAGATAAACGTAAAGCAAAACAGAAGGGCTTGGTCATCCACTCTACCAAGTCTTCGGCATGATGCGGCTTAACACGTCCAGCTGCCGAAAATAAGGACAAGCGTGTCCAATGGCCACGTGCTGATGACGATGCACCGCGTCCACAACCAGCACTGTTGCCCCTAGACACAGAGCCTGCTTGCCCTCTTTTATTGGCTCGTGACTGTCTGCCTCTCCTTGTTGGCCTTCCAGACATACTAATGGCCTCGAACACAAACGCCATTCTCCAGGCGAACAAGGTACATTCTTTGTCCAAGAGGTCCATCAATAATGCCAGGAAGCCAATGAGGCAAAACTCTGTAATTCCGAAACCATACAAGATCACCAGCACGGAATCCAGGACGGCCTGGCGGATGAGGTGTTGGTGACTGTTTCTGTTTACAAACTAAATCCAGTTTGGTGCGGAGATGCCTGCCAAACATAAGAAAAGCTGGGGACAGCCCAGTAGTAGCGTGTTTTGTGTTTCGGTACATGGTCAAGAACTCCAGCAGATTCTCCTCCTGACTGTCCGACCTGGTCCAGAGTGGACAGTAAGTGCTTCTTAAACATCTGCACAAACCATTCTGCCAGCCCACTTGAGGCTGGATGATAAGGAGCTGTTTTGTAGTGTTGGATGCCCAAGCCACTGAGGAAGGATTGAAACTCATGTGATGTAAATTGAGTCCATTGCCCGAGACTATGGCTGTTGGCAAGCCATATTGAGCAAAGAGTTTCCTTAAGACTTGAATGGTAGCAGCTGAGGTAACAGAAGGCATTTGAAAAACCTCCGGCCATTTTAAATGTGCATCTACAACGATCAAATACATTTTTCCTTGGATTGGGCCAGCAAAATCAAGATGGAGTCTTGACCACGGTTCTGTCGGCCATGGCCAAGGTAGCAGGGTTCCTTTCTTTTGTGGTCGCTGAGCTTGACAGCACCCAGGACATTGAGTCACATAATCTTCAATTGCTGTGTCCATTTGTGGCCACCAAACATAACTCCGGGCTCGCTGCTTCATGTGCACCACGCCAGGATGGCCCTCATGCAGTATCCTTAGCATGGTTGGTTGCAAATACTGAGGTATAATCACTCTGTTGCCCCACTGTAGGCAACCAGCATTAGTCACAAGCTCACATTTTCTGGCAAAGTACGGACAAAATTCACCTGGGACTTTCTCTGGCCATCCAGCCTGAACATATGAGAATATCTGAGACAGGACGGGATCTGTGACTGTATGTCTGGCAATTAAGGAGTTGGACATGCAGGATTTCAGCCTGTGTATTTCCACTATGCGTACATCTCTTGGTGAGTGGTCTCCAATTGGCAATCTGGAAAATGCATCTGCATTGCCATGGGCATCATGAGAGCGGTATCTGATAGAATAAGTATAAGCTCCCAAGAATAAAGCGTACCTTTTGTAAGCGAGATGCGGTCGTTGTAGAAATTCCTTTCTGAGGGTTTAGTATTGACAACAGAGGTTTGTGGTCAGTGATAAGTGTGAACTCCCAACCATAGATGTACGTATGAATTTTTTTTGTGGCCCACACAATGGCCAAAGCTTCCTTGTCTATCTGGGAGTAGTTTTGCTCTGCTGAGGTTAAAGACCTGGAGGCAAAAGAAATGTGGCGCTCTGTGCCATCTGGCATGACATGGGAAAGCACAGCACCCAGTCCATAAGGCGAGGCGTCACAAACCAAGGTGACGTGTTTCTTTAAATCATAGTGGACCAGAACTCGAGAAGATAGAATGAGTTCTTTAGAAAGCCGAAAAGCTTTTTCACATTTGGCTGTCCATATCCATTTAGCTCTTGCATCCAGTAGGCGATGTAATGGGTAAAGCTGGTGTGCTAGGTTCGGCAAGAAACAGTGGTAGTAATTTAGGAGGCCAAGGTAGGACCTGAGCTGTGTGACATTCTGGGGAGTAGGGGCATGGGTAAGGGCTTTAACCTTTTCTTCAGTAGTGTGTTACCCATGTAGGTCCACAGTGTGGGCACAAAATTCCAGTCGAGACTTTAGAAATTTGCATTTTGAAAGATTGACATGTAAACCATACCTTTTTGCAGTCTCTCTAGCACAGTTTCAACATTCTTTCTGTGTTCTTCATCAGTGGGACCAGTGATGAGCATGTCATCTAGTAGACATTGAGTGAAAGGTATGCCTGCCAGGACCTCATTCATGATTTGCTGCCAGATGGTTGGAGCTGGGGCTATGCCAAAAACCATGCGGTTATATTGGAATAATCCTTTTATGGGTGTTAATGGTCAACAGATGGCGTGAATCTGGGTGTACTTGAAGTTGCAGGTAAGCTTGCTTTAAGTCTATTTTTGTAAACTTTTGCCCCCCAGCCAATGAGCTAAATAGATCTTCAAGTCGAGGCAATGGGTATTGATCCACAAGAAGTTGGTTGTTCAGGGCAACACTGAAATCTCCACAAATTCTAATGTCTCCATTCTTTTTCTTGACAGGCACAATTGGTGATGCCCATTCACTTCTATCAACTTTAGTTATGATCTTTTCAGCCAATAGGTGGTCCAGCTCTGCTTCCACTTTCTTTCTCAAGGCAAAAGGTACTGATCTTGCCTTACAAAAACGAGGTGTAGCACTAGGCTTCAAGAGGAGGTGGGCCATTTTTCCTTTTACTGTGCCCAAAGACTCCTCCAAAAACCCCCTTAAAGCATGACTTCAGGGATTCCACCCAATGGTCTACCTCAGAAAGCAATGTACATTGGGCATTGCAAGAGGAGGCATGCCCAGGGCTTTGATCCAGTCCCTACCGTACAACGGAGGACCTCCTTTATTGACAACATAAAGGCGTAGAGTTTGACTGTGGTTGCCTAATGTAACAAGGGGTTTCACATAACCCAAGGGCTGTAGTAGTTCCTTGCTGTAGGTTTGTAGTGGGAGATTCGTAGGTTGGAGCGGTAGGGACAGACCCGATGCCTTTAAATCAGTCCATGAAATGACAGACACAGCCGCCCCTGTATCAAAATCCATGGAGACAGGACAGCCATTGAGTGTGACATCCACTTTCATCGCAGGAGTACTCCCAGCTACCCGAAACAGTCCAACATGCTGGACACAGGTTTCCTCATCAGAGCTGGAGCCGTTATTGTCAGTATCCATATGAAATGTCTGTTTACGTTTAACTTTTGTGGTAGTGTTCGGGGAGCGTGAGCTGCGGCAAACACGCCCAATATGGCCAGTCTTTCCACAAAGAAAACAAATGACATCCTTGAACTTGCAAGCAGGTGCACTGTGAGTAGTGTTGCTACAACGGTAGCAAGTTGGTGTCCTATAGACAGATGAATTAGGGAGGCGAGGTTTAGGCAGATTTGGAGACAGCCGTCTTGGGTGTCGGGTGATAGCAGAGTGAAATATTTCCTCTCCCTGGCTTGCAGGAGTTTCAGGTGGTGCCTTCAGTAGGGTGGCGTCCCGTGTAGCCAACTCCATGACCGTAGCAAGGTCAGTGGCTTTCGTCAGTCAAGTCGGGTTCTGTGAGTAAGCGTTTCTGTATGGCTCGGTCGCAGAGTCCCATGACAAACATGTCACGAAGAGCCGTCTGCAGGTAGTCTCCAAACTGACAAGTGGCAGCTAGTTTTTGTAAAGCAATGATATAAGTCTTTATATCCTCCCCGGCATGCTGCCTTCTACTGTAGAATTTACACTGCTCTGCAATCTCTAATGGCTTTGGGTTGTAGTGCTCATGTAGCTTCTGAATTAACTCAGGCAGGGGCTTAGAGGCCGGCTTGTCTGGAGAAATGAGGTCTCTGAGAGTGCCATATGCAGCTTGACCCAATATTGTGAGGAAAACTGCAACTTTATTTTCTGCAGCCACACTATTTGCTTCCATATACTGCTCCAGCCTCTCCACCCAGGAGCTCCATGATTCAGCAGCAGGATCAAATGGTTGAATAAACCCTATGAAGGCCATGTGTGCTAAAATCCACAATCCTCGTCACCAGTGTTATGTCCCTTAGACACGGGGTGTTGCTAGCAGTGCTGCCAGTATCTGCTCAGCAAGTTACACACAGGCCAGATGAACTTCTTAACCATGGAAGCTGCTTGCAGATGCTTGTGTTACACAACAGAACAACACCAGCAATAAGGGGTAGCTTCAGGTGTATACTGTGCAGGAGGCACCTACTGTAACTGCTGCAGATGCCTGTCTGTGTTGCACAACAGAACAACACCAGCTATAAGGGGTAGCTTCAGGTGTATACTGTGCAGGAGGCACCTACACCCACTGTAACTGCTTGCAGATGCTTGTGTTACACAACAGAACAACACCAGCAATAAGGGGTAGCTTAAGGTGTATACTGTGCAGGAGGCACACTACACCGTAACTGCTTGCAGATGCCTGTTACACAACAGAACAACACCAGCAATAAGGGGTAGCTTCAGGTGTATACGGTGCAGGAGGCACCTACACCTACTGTAACTGGGGTCTCTCAGGGTGTTGCTAGCAATGCTGCCAGTATCTGCTCAGCAAGTTACACACAGGCCAGATGAACTTCTTAACCATGGAAGGGTTTATTACTCACTCAGAACATGATGACTTTGTTACATAGAGTCCTAATACAACAGGATTCTGTCATTACCAGATGTAATCCCTTCTGTGCATCATGCTGCTGCTTCCCAGTTCCACACACCACTCTCACTACTTCCTGGTACAGCCCCTTCCCCAGCATGCATCAGGAGAAAAAGGTGAAGGGTCACACAGTGCTCCAGCACAAACATCACAAAGGGCTAGCTTCAGGTGTATACTGTGCAGGAGGCACCTACACCCACTGTAACTGCTGCAGATGCCTGCCTGTGTTACACAACAGAACAACACCAGCAATAAGGGGTAGCTTCAGGTGTATACTGTGCAGGAGGCACCTACACCCACTGTAACTGCTGCAGATGCCTGCCTGGGTTACACAACAGAACAACACCAGCAATAACGGCTAGCTTCAGGTGTATACTGTGCAGGAGGCACCTACACCCACTGTAACTGCTTGCAGATGCTTGTGTTACACAACAGAACAACACCAGCAATAAGGGGTAGCTTCAGGTGTATACTGTGCAGGAGGCACCTACACCTACTGTAACTGCTGCAGGTTAACAAGCAAAGATGACACTGACACTGTCCCTGCCTATCCTGCTCTCTCCCTGCACGCCAACACACTACACTCACTGTAACTGCACTAGGTTAAGCACATATGACATTGACAATAACACTGACACTGTCCCTGCCTATCCTACTCTCTCCCTGCACACCAACACACTACACAAGGCCGCCGCGCTGGCGGCCTTTTATAGTGTGGGGCGTGTACTAAACCCCCCTGAGCTATCATTGGCCACAGGCATCCTGCCTGTGGCCAATTATGGCTCTCCTCGCTGACGGCGCTGTGATTGGCCAAGCATGCGGGGTCACAGTGCATGCTTGGCCAATCATCAGCCAGCAATGCACTGCGATGGCGCAGTGCATTGTCGCCCGTTCGCGCCACACGAATTTGGTGCGAACGGCCCACAAAGTTCTGGTTTCGCCGAACAGGCAAACAGCCAATGTTCGAGTCGAACATACGTTCGACTCGAACCGCAAGCTCATCCCTACTCCTGAATAAGGACACAGGGGACACTACCTCCATACAGAGGTGCTCACCCCTGAGTGGGCTGGTTCTGCACGGGGGTTGTACCACTGACAAACATCTACTTCCCTTACATTTCTATCTGATTCTCTCTCTACTTACCTCCCACTTCTCCTACCCTCCCTACTTCTCTTTCTTCGACCCCCCCCATTCTATGTATTGGGGACCAGTTAAAATTGTTTGCTTAAATCTTGCATTGGTGCTAACATACATCTGTCAGCTCTTTTTCTCGCAATTGGGTCCTTGGAGCATCTCCTCCTGTGCCGCACCGATGGCCTACTCCTCACTGGGACACAACCCATCTGTGATATCGCATAATATCAGAGGCCTGAACATCCCGGAACGTCGCTCCACCCTGTTACGTGAGCTTAAAAAAGGTAGGCCTCATTTTGTGTTTCTTCAAGAGACACATTTTAAAACACATCATGTACCTAAACTTGCAAGTCAATACTTCACAAGGGCCTTTCATGCCACCAACAACGATTCCAAGTCAAAAGGGGTCCCAATTTTAGTGAGTAAGGATGCTCCTTTTAAGCTACTAGAATAAAAGACCGACCCGGGAGGTAGATTCATATTTTTAAAAGGGACATATGGGGCTACACCAGTGACTAGCAAGCGTGTATTTCCCAAACAGGGCACATGTTACGTTTTGTCAGCAACTCACTAAAGAACTGCATGGGTTTTCCTCAGGCTGCCTTATACTAGGTGGGGATTTCAACCGTCCGTTCAACCCCTTGACGGACACCTCAAATGACACATGGCGCTTTCTTAATCCTGAAGGACGAGATTTTACACACTACTCTGTCCCTCACTCCAGATGTACGCCAATGCCGCGTATACACAACCGTTTTTAATGTCATTAAAAAAAACGTCGTTTTTCTCAACGTTATTTTTCGTGTTTCCTCTCAAGCCTGCCTTGCCTACACACTATCGTGAAAAAAAATGATCTAGCAAAGCGCGGTGACGTCCAACACGTACGACGGCACTATAAAGGGGAAGTTTCATTATGTTCGCGCCACCCTTTTGGCTGCTTTTGCTGATTTTGTGTTACCGCGTGTTAGTAAAAGTTTGGGAAGAGACGATTCGCGCTTTTCAGTCTTCGTGCTTTAAAGATCGTTTTCGGGAGTTCAGTTTGTGCTTGTGGGTTCTTATCTGTCTTTCAGTGCTTGTAGTCAGTTCGTATCTGTTTTTGCAGTGCGTTCTTGTCCGCTCGTTACTGTTTTTCAGCTCGTTCTTCAGAGGCCTTGCTGTTCTTCAGTGCGTTCTTTTAGTTCGTTCTGATTAGACGACCGTTTTGAAGCCATGTTGCGGGTACGTTCTTGTCGCCGAAACGCTGTGCTTGCTTCTGGGCTTGTTGCTATGTCCCAGATCCGGTCCATGAACAGGGTGAGGAGGAGTTCTTGGACCAAGAATTGGTTGCTCCAGCGGGACCAATTCTGTCACATGCCTCTGCTGCGGGAGATCCAGGAGAATAACCCTGATGATTTCAGGAATTTTCTTAGGATGTCTGACCCCATTTTTCAGCAGCTCTTGGCTTTGGTGTCCCCCTATATCACCAGGCAGGACACCGTTATGCGGGAAGCCATTACTGCTGAGCAGAGGCTAGTTGCTACGTTGCGCTACCTGGCAACAGGGCAAAGCTTGCAGGACCTCAAGTTCTCGACAGGCATCTCCCTCCAGGCTCTGGGCGTCATTATCCCAGAAACCTGCTCTGCCATTATCCAAGTCCTTCAGGAGGACTATATTAAGGTAAGTTTTTTTCTCCTTTATAAACATCACAATCTATGTTTTTTATGCTTGCTAATGTATAGTATTTTTTTAACTGTCTCTAATTACCATGATTGTAATATGCTGTGAATGTCCCCTTTGTCCCCATGCATGTTGTAAGCTTTTAATGTTTTTTTGGGCCTACATGCATATTTTAAAAAACCAACCTCTCCAGCATTATATCCTGGGCCCAAACACACCTAGCCTAGTCACTCCCCAATGTTTTTTGTCCGCTCCATTGTAGTGCTTAGCTTGCCCAAACCCCCCCCCCCCCCCCATAATTTTTTGCTTTTGGCTAATTTCACAAAATAAATTACATAGTACTAGAGCTTTTATTTATGATGTCCCCAACTCATCTCAACCCCCCCACCCTAAAATAATTTCACAGGTCCATCAGAGTGGGTGATGTTTTTTGTGCTCATTTTTAGCTCTTATTAAAGCGGAGCTCCACCCTAAAGTGGATTTTCCGCTCATCGGAACCCTCCCCCCCTCCGGTGTCAAAATTGACACCTTTCAGGGGGGAGGGGGGTGAAGATACCTGTTTAAGCCAGGTATTTTCACCCACATCCGGGAGTCCTCTCTGCGGCAAATCTGCCGGAGACAAGTCACTTCCCGCAGAATACCCGTAGTGTTCTTGGAGACACTTGGCTCCCAGAACACTTGAGGACCAGTCAGAACTGCGCAGCGCTTCTCGTGCATGTGCGGTAGGGAACCGGGCAGTGAAGCCGCAAGGCTTCTCTTCCTGGTTCCCTCACCGAGGATGGCGGAGGGGGCAGCAGAGTGACAAGCGATCGTTCGTCCTCTGCTGCGGACGTCGCTGGACTCCAGGACAGGTAAGTGTCCAATTATAAAAAGTCAGTAGCTGTAGCTGCTGGGTAATTTTATTTTATTTTGGCTGCGGAGCTCCGCTCTAAAATACTCCTTCCAAATTAATGCTATACTGATGTTTTGCCCAGAGGGTTTTGTGATAACATGCTTGCAATATTTAGGTAGCAAAGTATTTTAATTTTATTTTTTTGGTTTGACTCCACAGTTACCATCGACGCCACAGGAATGGCAGAATGTGGCATCTGAGTTTTCTCAGCGGTGGAACTTTCCCAACTGTGGAGGAGCCATTGATGGCAAGCACGTCCGCATCGTGCCACCACCCCAATCGGGATCCTTTTTTTTTAATTATAAAGGGTTCCACAGTATTGTGCTGATGGCGGTGGTGTCTGCCAACTATGATTTTCTTTATATTGATGTTGGGAAAAATGGGCGGATGTCTGACGGTGGTGTTTTTGCCCAGACCGATTTCGCCGACCGGCTTCTATCAGAGGACCTGGCATTGCCACCTGCGGCAGAAAATGAACATGGCCTCCCCTTTGTTTTCCTGGCAGATGAGGCGTTTGCGCTCGGTCCCCATTTGATGAGGCCTTTTCCACAAAGGACCCTCACCCGTGAGAGGAGGGTCTTTAATTATAGGCTGGCCAGAGCGAGAAGGGTGGTCGAAAATGCCTTTGGCATCATGGCCAGTCGTTTCCGCCTTTTTATGACTGCTCTCAACATGGCGGAGTACAAATGGAACCATTTAATCATGTGCTGTTGCATCTTACACAATTATTTAAAAAAAAAATCGAACAATTACCTTTCTTCAGTTGCCCTTCAGGGCACACAGTTCTCAGATGGACCATTACCAGCCCAGGTAGCTGGCCCTACAGGCTTGGCCCCCCAAAGCGGGCGTGATGTGCGCCAACGCTATGTTGAATATTTCATGGGTAGGGGGGCCATTGCAATGCCTGATCATATTTGAAAGAATCTTTTGAATAATAAAAAAATATATAATGAAAACATCTTGTTTGCTTTTATTTTGGTTGATTTGTTCTTTCTCCTAGGTCAGTGATGGTGAACCTTGGCACTCCAGATGTTTTGCAACTACATTTCCCATGATGCTCAACTCCACTGCAGAGTGCCTTAGCAACATGGGAAATGTAGTTCAAAACCATCTGGGGTGCCAAGGTTCATCATTATAAAGGTTCGTCATTATAAAAAATTAAAAGCTTCCCAAAAAAATGAGAAAATCAACAATCCAAAAAATAATAATAAAACATAATTTTCACCCATATAAAAGTTTTAAACCCTCCCAAGAACCTGTTCTATTTTTTTTATTCTTTGCTCCAGCTGCTTGGTGTTTTGCCTCATCTGGAACAAGTTATCTTTCATTTGTTCCAGGTCACGAGAGCAGACCCTCAGTTTTTTGACCAACATCTGGGCAGTGTGTCTGGTGAAGGTTGCTTGGGCCGCAGGCATTAAAGTACCTTAAATTTGAAAAATAAAAAGGTCTTACTAAATATACAGGCCTACATCTATTACCTGAGGCTGTGGTGTATGACACTGACCTGTTGAGTTGCCATTTCCCTCTTCTTCAGCCACATCCTGCGGTTGTGGGTCTTGGGTTGGTGGTGGGGGGTTTGCAGCCTCCTGTCTCTTAGCTCTTTGAAGCCCTATGAGATAGAACCCAAAGGTAGACTTGAGTAACTAAATATATTTAGGCCTGAAAGAGGAATATTAATCATTCTTTGGAAGTGTGGTACAATTGTATTTTTGGAAATTATTTCTAAGCTGAACACATGATTGTATCCATTTCCCAAGCTGGTAGATTAATCTATTTTGGTCAGGTTTCACACATGGAAACACACCAAGTATCCACTGGATCACCTGTGTGTGACACCATCAAAAGGTTGTTCTTGTGGCCCACACTTGTGCTAATGAGTCCAGATGTGTACGCAGCTGCTGAGCATACTCTCCTAACCGTACACTGAATCCAGTTACATTAGTTAAATATAGTTACCAACACATACACAACCATGTTTCTAATTAATTATCACAAACAGTTCAAGATGTCAATTTTCATGTTCTTGGGCACAAGAATCAGTCGTAGGAATCCTCGTTCAATCGTTCACTAAATGACGATCTTTTGGTCCGATTCAGTGTTAACTACATTTGATCATTCCTAATAATAGGCATGTTCAAATTTAGTTATCACTGTATTCCCCCAAAACATCGTATTATTGGTAATGAACGAGGATTTCGACGATCGATCCTTGTGCCCAAGAACATGAAACCGGACATCTTGAACTGTACTACATACATTAAATAAAAAGCACATACAGCACCACGCTATTAATAAAAATCTGAGTAAATGTAAATCTACTTACTTTTTCGGATCACTTTTTTAATTTTCTTATATTGCTCCGGCTCCCTTAACTTTAATGTCCGACCATCGTTTGCGGATCTGTTCCTTCGACCTGCGAACCCCAAATTTCCTGGACAGAGTTTGGACCACTTTATCCATGATCTGGCCCTTCACCTGATTCGGCTTTTTATATGGGCCATGTTTTGCGTCATAATCCTCCTTCAGCAATATGGTGACCATTTCCACCATCTCCTCAAACGACATGTTAGTGGCTTTGTATCGCCTGGATCTGGTCCTGCCTCCTTCCACACTTTCCTCTTCATCTCGGTGAGCCGCCGCCATGTTGTCAGTCTCCGTCATTAAGGACGAGCGAGAAGGGGCGGGGAAAGTAGTCTAATGAACGTCACTGTAATATAACAGAAATAAGCATCGTTGAAAGTGACGTTCAGTGAGTGGAAGAAGGTCGGAAGCAACGTACGTGTAGATCGCGGGTACGTAACATTTTTCAGACTTGATATGTCGAGGGTTGAGCGGACCCGAACTGTAAAGTTGGATACCGTACAGAACTATTGTGTTTTTGGGTCCCGGAGCCGAAACCTAAAAATTCACTGTATGTTTGGGTCCGGTGTTGGGCAATATGCATGTAACTTCGCGCTTGCTTCCCATGCTGTTAGAACTGGCCCTGCACAAAGTGTCATTTTGGAAATTTAAAACTTCATTTAAAACTCAATCGCGGCTAGAATGAATTCTCGGGTCCCGGCAAATGGCAATACATTGAAAAGTCATTTAAAAAAAAAAACGTGGGGGTCCCCCCAAATTCTATTTGCAGGCCCTTCAGGTCTGGAAAGGATTTTAAGAGGAACTCCACCCCAAATTAAAAAAAAAATGGCGTGGAGTCCCCCCAAAAATCCATACCAGACCCTTATCCGAGCACGCAACCTGGCCGGCCACAGGGGAAGAGGGGGGGGACGAGAGAGCGGCCCCCCCCTCCCTCCTGAACCGTACCAGGCCACATGCCCTCAACATGGGGAGGATGTCCCCATGTTGATAGGGACAAGGGCCTCATCCCCACAACCCTTGCCCGGTGGTTGTGGGGGTCTGCGGGCGGGAGGCTTATTGGAATCTGGAAGACCCCTTTAACAAAGGGGACCCCCAGATCCCGGCCCCCCCCCTATGTGAATTGGTAATGGGGTACATTGTACCCCTACCATTTCACCAAAAAAGAGTACAAAATGTAAAAAATGACAATAGACGGTTTTTGACCATTCCTTTATTAATGTCTTTTTCTTTCTTCCATCTTCTTCTTCCATCTTTTTCTTCCATCTTCTTTTCTCCATTCGGGTTTCTTCATCCATCTTCCTCTTCCTCTTCATCTTCATCTTCCTTCGGTGTTCTCGTCCGCATCTTGCTCCGGCATCTTGTTCCGGCTTCTTCTTTCTCCGGCCGTTCCGTTTGAATTGGAGGTTCCCGCTGTGTGACGCTTCAGTTCATCAGTTCTCCTCTTGGTCCGGTGACCCCGCCCCCCTCTGACGCACATGGATTTCACGGGTACTTTCCCCGTGCTGTCAGAGGGGGGCGGGGCCACCGGGGCGCAGCGGACCTAGAGGAGAACTGAAGAACTTAAGCGTCACACAGCGGGAAACTCAAATTCAAACGGAGCGGCCGGAGAAAGAAGAAGCCGGAGCAAGATGCGGACGAGAAGACCGAAGGGAGAAGGGAGAAGGGAGAAAGAAACTCGAATGCAGAAAAGAAGAAGGAAGAAGATGGAAGAAAGAAAAAAACATAAATAAAGGAATTTGTCAAAAACCGGCTCTTGTCATTTTTTATCATGTTGTCATGTTGAGGGCATGTGGCCTGGTACGGTTCAGGAGGGGGGGCGCTCTCTCGTCCCCCCCTCTTTTTCTTCGGCCGGCCAGGTTGCGTGCTCGGATAAGGGTCTGGTATGGATTTTTGGGGGGACTCCACTCCATTTTTTTTTTAAATTTGGGGTGGAGTTCCCCTTAAAATCCTTTCCAGACCTGAAGGGCCTGGTATGGATATTTGGAGGGACCACACGCATTTTTTTAAACATTTTCGGCGGGGTTCCCCTTAATATCCATTCCAGACATGAAGGGCCTGGTAATTGAATTTGGGGGAACCCCAATGCTTTTTGAATTTTTGTATCAATGACTTTTCTATGTATTGCATTTGACAGGAGACAACAATTCATTATACCCAGGAGTGAATTTTTATGTACTTTTGGAAAAGCACAAATGACACTTTGTGCAGGGACAGTTCTAGGTACTCCTTTACTTTTTTGGAGGCATTTTAGTCCTCAGATTTTCGGGGCCCCATTGACTTCAATGGGGATTGGGTTCGGGGTCAAGTTCGGGTCAAGTCCCGTCACAAACTCGAGCTTTTTACAAAGTTTGCAAAAAAGAGTTTAACACAAACATCCAGGTGTCCACTCAACTCTATGATGACTGATTAATTGCTACGTTTGTGGCCTATATATGGTGAGAAAGATTAGTAGTAGTCTTGACTGACATTCGAATTTTTGTCTGTTTTTTGACTTGCAGAAAAAATGCAGGTATTTAAGGACCCAGATTTTATGTTAGAATTCCTGCAAAGGTGGAAGAATCTTCCTGTTTTATGGGAGACCAAAAACAAACAAAATAAAAATAAAGACGCCAGGAAGAGAGCACTGGAGACCTTGCTGGAATTTATGCAAACTCAGATCCCCACAGCAACACTACAGGATGTGAAGACGAAAATTGGGACCATTAGGGGCACATATCGGACTCAAAGGAACAAAGTCCGAACATCTATGCGGTCAGGAGCAGCTGCAGAGGACAGATACATTCCGAATCTCTGGTACTACCAGCATTTAAGTTTCCTGGATGACCACCTGGAATCAAGGGAATCCCTTTCCAGCCTTCCACCCAGAACGAGCTCCAGCCTTCCCTGCAGCCAACCCTCCAGCCTTCCCTCCATCCTTCCCTGCAGCCAACCCTCCAGCCTTCCCTCCAGCCTTCCCTGCAGCCAAGTTGAGGTTTCTTTGGAGGAACAAGCTCAACTCCTGGAGGAGCCTGATTTGAACATTTGGAGCCAGGTATAATATTTAGCAAAAGATTTCTAGTACTAAAAGTCTAATGTTGTCAAAGATGTTAAACTTGTGTGAAAAATGTTACCAGTTAAACCAAAGTGTCTGACATATCAATAGACAGCAGTGGCCAAAAATTATGGGGACAAGAATGAAAAATGCTGGTGTCAGAATGATTAACTTTAATATTTATTAGCATTCAATTAGGAAATGTCATGAGGTCACAAATGTGTGTGAAAGATAAAGGCAAAAATTACAATATGTAACTTTTTTATACAGGATGAGGAGGCAGGCGCCAGTGTGACCCACGAGGAGGCAGGTGCCAGTGGAACCCAGGAGGAGGCAGGCCCCAGTGTGACCCACGAGGAGGCAGGTGCCAGTGGAAGCCAGGAGGAGGCAGGCCCCAGTGGGACACAGCGCAACACCAGGCCCCAGATACCTCCGCTGCGTATTCCACAAAAAAGGGCAAGGAGGCTGATTCAGATGGAGGAGGAGGAGATCCAGGCCCTAATTAGGGAGGCTACTGCGGCCCTCAGAGAGCCCCCCACCGCTGCAGAGGGATTTGCTGCCCTTATTGGGCACAAACTGCCTGAAATTCAAATGGAACAGTGGCTAAAATGCGAGACCCTGATCTTGAAGGTCTTAAATATGGGCATGTTGGGGAAACTCAATGACTTTACGGACGTTGTGGATGTTTCTTATGTCCTTGCTCCAGTTCCTGTCCCACTCCCTGCTCCTGCCCCACTCCCTGCTCCTGCCCCACTCCCTGCTCCACGGACACAGCCTCCAAGGAAGGCTGCAGGGAAGCCTGCAGGGAAGGCAACAAAGAAGAGCAGGAAATAAGCCCAGGATATGTCCTTCAGATGGTCCCAATTTTCGTCTTCACATCCTTTGTTGTTTGCTGTGGTGATCTGGGTCTGCACTAATTCAAGCAGGGTCTCCAGTGCTGTCTTCCTGGCTTCTTTAGTTTTACTTTACCTGTGGTTTTGTTTTGCCTTAACCTTTAACTTGTTTTTAGGCCAGAGTAAATGGTATTTTTGTTTCAGGATAAAAAATGAACATATGTTTTTATTCTAAATAGACAGTTTGCTAGTGAGTAGGCAGGGACATTGGAAAAAAAAATTGTGAAATTAACAAGGAACACTAACCTCCTTGAGGGTAAATTAGAATAAATAATAATGTTGTTGTGGTAACTTGACACACTCAAAAATATCAAATAATATGGGAAAACAGTCTAAAATATTATCAAAATAATTATCAAAAATAACATCTTCAATACAACATGGAAACTCAAAAAAATTGGGTATTTAGGGAGATCTGGCTTACAATAAATATAGATTAATCATGAGAAAACAATAAATAATAAAGACAAAACTTTTTCATAACTCTGTGAAATCAGCAGCAAGAGAATTGGATTATTGCAGCATTAGAACGAAGAAAAGAATGTGCTGCATTAAACGATGCAATAATTTCCTGCATGACGAATGTGCCATCGCCATTATGAACGGTAGTTTTACCAGAACGAGCGCTCCCTTCTCATCACTTGCTTCTGATCATGCACGTTTTTTTCACGTCGTTAAAGCCTACACACACGACCATTTTTCATGACGAGAAAAACGACGACGTGCAAAACGCAGAGAAAAAGTAGAGCATGTTCTAATTTTTTCTCGTCGTGATTAATGCCGTTTTTCACGTCGAGAAAAACGAGAAAAAGCCCACAGACGATCGTTTTTCTCGTCCAAAGGAAAAAATGTCATTTTTCTCGACGAGAAAAACGGTTGTGTGTACGCGGCATTAGACTACCTATTTATCTCTGAGGAACTTATCCTCAGTAGAGGCGGCTCACATCGGGATTCAATCGATCTCGGACCACTCGCCTATTTCACTAAAACTGGACCTACTGACCCCTCCACCCAGACAACCAACGTGGAGACTTAACGCGTCCCTCCTAACAGGCCCAACTCTATTACCTTCCCTCACTACCACACTGAAGGAGTTTTTTTAGCCACAGATTAACACCCGGTGCTGACCCTCTTATGGTCTGGGAAGCCCATAAATGTACCATCAGGGAAGAATTGATCAGAATGGGCTCTAAACGCAAAAGAGATAGAGAGAATGAAATCCGTAAACTAGTAACACAAACACTTTGGAATCCCTTCATAAACATTCACTCTCGGTACAGTCGGTCGAAAAATTACTTGAGGCCAGGAAGGAATTACAGCACATACTTGACTCTAAAACTAATAATAAAACAAAGGATTCGCCCTGGGGCTTTAAATGAAGTGGGTAACGTTTCCACCAGTAAACATAACAGTAGTAAATACAGTATATGGTTTATTCAAGTAAAAAATTGTTTACATGCATAGATAACACCAACAGTTGCCAATTAAAAAGATACATAAACAAGGAATATTGGTACATAAATGTAGTATCAGTCAGAGTACACGGGCATCATACTACCCGACTAGTTTTGCGAGATCCAGCTCGCTCTTCAGGGGTGGATGTGTGTAACAATGTACCTAGGATGAAAAAATGTATATGTTTGGCAACATGGCACAGTATTGGTTATAAAGGCACAGGGTGGGAGGGGGTGTGTGGATCCCCATACTCACCACTGAGCTTGACCATGGCTACAGGTGTGTGGCCCCAAGACCGCGTCAGCAGGTGCCTCACCAGGGAGATGAGGGGCGGAGTCGGAAGGGACCCCACCGGGGGCCAAACGGAGAGCAGGCATGGCTTTAGGTTGGCACTAGCGTCTCTGTCTCGCATTGGGAGCTGTGATGTGTATAAAGGGAGGCTTTTCTGTGTCTCCTGCTGTCCCCATCTGCTTTTGGGCGGATGGGGACACCTACACATCAACGCCATGTTTAGACGCCAGAGGCGTGGCGTCTGCGTTCCCGCAGATGTTGGCACAGCTGGACGCACTATACCTTCTGATGGCATGGGGGTGCGTCCGCATTTGCGTGCCTCCCTATGACAGTGGGCACCTCCTGCGCTCACATGTCAGCCATCCACACATGGTGTTGGGGGCAGAGCCTCATGGGCTCTTTCGGGGTTAAATTGGAGGTCAGGCATGGCTTGGATTTCATTTCACTCTTCACTGAGGACACACACAGCTGTGGAGATTGCCTGCTGTGTCTCATTACCTTTATACTTTGGATATTCACCATACTCAGGTACCTACTATATCCACCTTTGATACTTACTATATTTAGGCACACTTGCATTTCTTATACACAGTTCATTTCTTGAGAACTCCTTTTTTTTTTTTTTATTTGTGTCTGTTTTTTGCTATCACAGATTCCTCCACACAACCAAAGTTCACCTCTTTCTCCTCTCTCTCTCTCTCTTTCTCATCTTGTCACTTGCTATTATCCCTTTTCTATCCTATGTTTTCCATCATCTTCAGGTCTCTACCATCCTTGACCCAGGCCTTTTATTGAGATATACACATCTTTATGCCAATACTCATTGATTTTACTTTACTACTTCAGATGCCTGATAAACATATTCATGTTTATAGCTTATACTCTTTATGGACTAACGAGGTTTCTAGGGATACATCACTACACACACACACACACATTTACAGAATTGCAGTTCACCTCTCTTTCCTATCTTGTCATTTGTTAGTATCCCTTTGCCATCCTATGTTTCTAATTATCTCCATGTCCCTACCATCTTTGGCCCAGGCCTTTCATTCATGCATACATATTCTTATGCCAATACTTATTGACTCTACTTGACTACTTTAGATGCCTGACAAACATACTTATGTTCACAGCCTATACTTTTTATGGACTAACGAGGTCTCTATGGATACATCACTACACCTTGCCATGCCTGCTCTCCGTTTGGCCCCCGGTGGGGTCCCTTCTGACTCCGCCCCCTCATCTCCCTGGTGAGGCACCTGCTGCCGCGGTCTTGGGGCCGCACACCTGTAGCCATGGTCAAGCTCAGTGGTGAGAATGGGGATCCACACACCCCCTCCCACCCTGTGCCTTTATAACCAATACTGTGCCATGTTGCCAAACATATATATTTTTTCATCCTAGGTAGAGATGGCCTTGCGGTTCGACCCACGGCAAATTTTGCTCGTTCGCTATTCACCAAACCGGCGGACATATGGCGCTGTTCGCGGCGGCCATATTCTTTTACATTGTGGAGAATTTTGACCCATGACACATCCATCATGTGGTACAGGACAGCCAATTGGGACATTTCAGCAGATGGACATACCCCCTACCTTTATAAATAGACCTGATCTGGCTGCCATTTTACATTCTGTCTTTTGTCAGCGTAGGGAAAGGTAGCTGTGTGGAGCAGGGACAGACTGTATCACTAGCTATTAGGTCCACAAAAGTCCTTTTAAGGACTGGTATAGGTGTACTATTGTTTTGTGTGCAGTATATAGGGGTGTAATACTACTTTTAAATATAGAAAGCATATTATAGTTCATTTCAATTGTGCAGCATTGGGACTGCAGTGCTGAGCGGTTCTGCAGCTGTCTTTAGTCAG
Organism: Rana muscosa; assembly: GCA_029206835.1. Lineage (NCBI taxonomy): Eukaryota > Metazoa > Chordata > Amphibia > Anura > Ranidae > Rana > Rana muscosa. Next base: position 5,106,428 of record CM055127.1, on the reverse strand, counting down.
TGTAGGGAGGTTGCTGTGTGTGTACTAGCAGGGACAGACTCTACTAATCACTAGCTATTAGGTCCACAAAAGTCCTTTTAAGGCCTGGTATAGGTGTGCAGTATATACTGGTATACCAGTATACTGGTATAGGTGTGCAGCATTTCTACTGTGCAGCTTCTGAGCGGTTCTGCTGCAGCTCTTTTGTCAGTGTAGGGAGAAGTTGCTGCTGTGTGTCGCAGGCACAGACTAGCGACTGAAATCGCTAACCAATAAAGCTCCACAAAAGTTATTTTAAGGACTGGTATAGGTGTACTATTTGGTGTGCAGTATATAGGGGTCATTTTAAAAAAAATGGCAGGCACAGGAAGAGGCAGGCCCTTCCGCAGGGGTGGTAGGGGTAGGGCAGGAGTACCAGGTCGGAGCCAAAGTGGGAAGTTGCAGAAGGCACGTTCGATTACGTCAAGGGACGCACCAGACTTGGTTGAGTGGCTCATTCAGCCTTACTCTTTTGCACCCTCCTCATCCTCTCTATCTGCACCCTCTTCACTCTCTGCTGTGTGCACCCCCAAAGACACTACCACCAACACCACCACCACCATATACCCTCTGCTTGAGTCACAGGAATTATTTTCCGATCCATCACAAGACCTTTCCGATGCGCAGGCATTCTTGACATTGGATCAGGAAGAGGAGGTAGCAACAACCGCCACTCAGCAGTCTGACGACAGTTCCCAGATCAGCCCAAGGAGGTTGGTCCCCGCTGTTGCTGCATACTCCGAGATCTAATGTTAGTGGTGGGGAAGGTGACGTATCTATGGACGTCACGTGGGTGCCCGCAAGAGAGGACCAGGAGGGGGAGTTCAGAGGGAGAGATGGACCAGCAGATAGGGAGGAGAGGCAGGCGGAACTTGCATTGCACAGGAGGGACAAACCAGACTGCTAATGTATCAGGACACAGAGCGAGCCATCAACCATGTACGGTCACATCTGGCGCTCCCAGGACGCCGGCACATGCCTCCGCAGTGTGGGCTTTTTTTAACGTGTCCGCTGCTGACAATAGTGTTGCCATTTGCAGCCTTTGCAGTCAATGCATAAGTCGCAGTAAACACAACACTCAACTAGGGACGACCGCCTTAAGAAGGCACATGAACTCCCATCACCGAGCCCAGTGGGAGCAACGCCATCAGAACCCACAAAGCCACACTCCAGGCTCTCACCGTCCAGCCTCTTCTACTTCTCCTTCTCCTTTCTCCTCACAATTGTCCTCCACTCCACCTTCCATCATCCCGTCCCTAAGTTTTTCTGGAAAAAGGCAGGCTTCTGTGGGCCAAATGTTCGAGCGTAAAAGAATGATGACGCCGGATAACCCTCTTGCCCAACGGTTGACCACTGGCTTGTCAGAACTGATAGCCCGCCAACTACTGCCATATAAACTGGTGGACTTGGAGGCCTTTCGAAAATTTGTGGCCATTGCAACACCACAATGGAAGGTCCCAGGAAGGAAATATTTCTCCCAGAAGGGCATCCCAGAGCTATATGGCCATGTTCAGTGGCAAGTGAATGTATCTCTGGCACACAGTGTCGGTGCCAAGATACATCTGACCACAGACACGTGGTCTAGCAAACACGGGCAGGGAAGGTATATTACTTTTACTGCCCACTGGGTGAACCTTCTGACGGCCGTCAAGCATGTAACCCGTTCTTCTTCTTCTTCTTCTTCTTCCTTCTTCTTCCTTCTTCTTTCTTCTTTCTTCTTTCTTCTTTCTTTCAACCTCCAACACTACTGCACCTTGTCCTGCATCCTTCCCAGCTGCCAAAAGAGTGACCCAATGGGCCGTGAAAGAAAGGTAACGTCCCTGTCCATGCCTGCTGGGCCATGAGTCAGCGGTAATATGCACCTTACCGCTGACCGCCCTGTCCAGCGAGGCCAAGACATTGCCTTCCACATGCCTGTAGAGAGCCGGAATAGCCTTCCGTGCGAAAAAGTGTCGTTTGGGAACCTGCCACTGAGGAACCGCACATTGCACAAACTCACGGAAGGGGGCCGAGTCTACCAACTGAAAAGGCAGCAGTTGAAGCGCTAGCAATTTAGCCAAGCTAGCATTCAACCGCTGGGCATGTGGATGGCTGGGAGTGAACTTCTTTCGACAGTCCAGCAGCTGGGGCAGGGAAATTTGCCTGCTAGAATCGGACGTTGGTGTACTGCTAGCAGAGTGCCCGCAAGTACTTGCCTGTGACACACCTAATTCTACACCTTCATTCCTCTCAGAGCAGGTTTCAGAGAGGAGTGAAGGTATAGTGGGGTTGGAGATCCCAGCTGATGCGGTGCAAGAAGAGGTCAGCTTTGTTCTTTGGTGTGGGTCTTTAAGGTAGGCTTGCCAACGAGCTGCATGGCAGGTCAACATATGTCTGATCAAGCATGTGGTGCCCAAGCAGCTGATGTTTTGGCCACGCGATATACGCTTGAGACATATGTTGCAAACAGCAGCTGTACGATCTGATGCACTCACCTCAAAAAAGGCCCACACCAAAGAACTTTTTGCATGACGGGCAGAGGCAGCGCCCTGCACAGGCGGAGCTCTGCGGTGTGATTCCGTCGCTGTGCTGCCCATACGCTGGCCACTCAAGGGCATCCTGCCTCGTTGGAGATGTGCCTCCTCCTCATCCTCCTCCTCCTCCTCTCTCCTATTAGGCACCCACGTGGAGTCAGTGACCTCATCATCCCCTCCCTCCTCATCACTGGAGCTAATCTGGCAATATGCTGCAGCTGCTGGAGCATGACTGCCAGATTGGTGTCCTTCTTGAGCATCCCCTCTCTCTGCTCTCACGCTGCTGCCTTCCTCTAGCTGGGTATCATCATCAGATCCTTCCAAACGCTGGGCATCCTCCTGGAGCATGTACCCAACACTGTGCTCAAACAGTTCGGGGGACTCCTCAGGAGGAGGGCATGGTGGGTCTAGGGAAGGATTGACTAATGAAGATAATGATACCAGAGAAGAGGACGCTTTGGCAGCTGCTTTGCCAGTACCCTGAGCCTGGGTGAGAGAGGATGAGGAGGATGAGGTGGGCTTGGTCATCCACTCTACCAAGTCTTCGGCATGATGTGGCTCAACATGTCCAGCTGCCGAAAACAAGGACAAGCGTGTCCCATGGCCATGTGCTGATGACAATGCACCGCGTACACGACCAGCACTGTTGCCCCCAGACACAGAGCCTGCTTGCCCTCTTTTTTTGCCTCCTGACTGTCTGCCTCTCCTTGGTTGCCTTCCAGACATTTTAATGGATGGCCTGCAGGGAGATGGGAAAAACAGCAATAAGGGCTACCTTCAGGTGTATACTGTGCAGGAGGCTTAGCAACAATGACACTGACACTGTCCCCTGCCTATCCTTCTCTGTCCCTAAACACAAGGATTGAAAATATGGTTCAGCAAAATAGTTTTAGAACAGAATAGCACACTGACACTTTCCCTCACTGTCCTACTCTGTCCCTCCCTACAAACAAGATTTAGCACAGAATAGCACACTGATAATTTCTACGAGTGTCCTTCTCTGTCCCTAAACTCAAGGATTGAAAATATGGAACAGCAAAATTGGTTTAGAACAGAATAGCACACTGTCAGTTTCACTCACTGTACCTCTCTGTCCCTCAACTCAAGGATTGAAAATATGGTTCAGCAAAATAGTTTTACAACAGAATAGCACACTGACACTTTCCCTCACTGTCCTACTCTGTCCCTCCCTACAAACAAGATTTAGCACAGAATAGCACACTGATAATTTCTACGAGTGTCCTTCTCTGTCCCTAAACTCAAGGATTGAAAATATGGAACAGCAAAATTGGTTTAGAACAGAATAGCACACTGTCAGTTTCACTCACTGTACCTCTCTGTCCCTCAACTCAAGGATTGAAAATATGGTTCAGCAAAATAGTTTTAGAACAGAATAGCACACTGACACTTTCCCTCACTGTCCTACTCTGTCCCTCCCTACAAACAAGATTTAGCACAGAATAGCACACTGATAATTTCTACGAGTGTCCTTCTCTGTCCCTAAACTCAAGGATTGAAAATATGGAACAGCAAAATTGGTTTAGAACAGAATAGCACACTGTCAGTTGCACTCACTGTACCTCTCTGTCCCTCTAATCAAGGATTGAAAATATGGTTCAGCAGAATAGTTTTAGAACAGAATAGCACACTGACACTTTCCCTCACTGTACCTCTCTGTCCCTAAACTCAAGGATTGAAAATATGGTTCAGCAAAATAGTTTTAGAACAGAATAGCACACTGACACTTTCCCTCACTGTACCTCTCTGTCCCTACAAACAAGGATTAGCACAGAATAGCACACTGTCACTGACACTCTCCCTACCTATCCTTATTTGTCCCTAAACACAAGGAATCCAGGATTAGTAAAGGAAAAATAATGACACTGTCCCTGCCTATGCTTCTCTTTCCCTGCTCCGGAACACACTACACAAGGCCGCCGCGCTGGCGGCCTTTTATAGTGTGGGGCGTGTACTAAACCCCCTCAGCAATACTTGGCCACAGGCATCCTGCCTGTGGCCAATCATTGCTCTCCTCGCTGCCGGCGCTGTGATTGGCCAAGCATGCGGGGTCACAGTGCATGCTTGGCCAATCACAGCGCCTGGATGACACTGCGATGGCGTAGTGCATTGTGGGCCGTTCGCGTCACTCAAATTTGGCGCGAACGGCCCAAATCGTTCGATCTTCGTCGAACGATCGAACAGCCGATGTTCGAGTCGAACGTATGTTCGACTCGAACACGAAGCTCATCCCTATCCACAGTTCCTTGGATACCACGCTCTTACAGAAACCTTTCCCACAATATCTCGCCTCTTACCATATCCTCCTTGGACGTATGGGATGGACTTCATGAAAAATTTACATGGGCTTATGACTCTCCACTAACTCCCCTCCTACATCATAAATATTTCATGCCAGGTTCCATTGACCCAGGTTTCCAATCCTGATCACCCGGAGGCCCTCTCCTCTTGCATCATGTCCTTTCCTCCAATACTCTTAAACCTTTGTCTGAAATTTTGGGCCATAGATCAATCACATTCATGGACAAATGGAGATATAACCAACTGAACAGCTTTCTTAAGTCTCTCCCCCAACCACTGCGGGGAATTCAAGATCTTAATGGTATTAAACATGTATTCCTTCATAAAGACCCCCCTCTACACTGCATTTCCCAGTTCTACAAAGCGCTTATCGAATTGCAAAGCCCTAAGTATCCGAACTACCTGACCAGATGGGAGATCAACCTGGGTGCTGCTATCACAGACAAGAAAAAAGATAAAGTTCTTCAACTTACTCATGTCTCCTCTTTGGCTTCTTCCATGGCTGAATCTAACGTTAAACTCCTCACTAGATGGCACCATACACCTGTCAAACTTCACCGCATGTTTCCTGTTAATTCCCCGCTATGTTGGAGGAACTGTGGGCAGGACGCCACTCATGCCCACATCTGGTGATTTTGTCCCCTCATTCGTCCTTACACCAGGTCACCAAAGTTAAATTACCTTTTGACCCGTGGATAGTTCTTTCGCGCTACCTCAAGGCTCATAGGTAAATACAAACGTTCGCTCATTCCACACCTCCTTAATACAGATAAAGCTATCATCCCTACTCTTTGAGGGCAACCTACAACTCCAACCATAAAGTCCTGGTTACAAAAAGTTTCTGAAGTAAGTCTCATGGAAGAACTCACTCACATCGCAAGAGACACTACTAAACAGTATACCTCAACCTGGGCCCCTTGGTCCTCCTTCCTTTCCACCCAGTGTTACAAAGGCATCATTTTTTTGTCCCCTGAAGTTACCCTAGCTTCCTAGAAAATCTTACCGCTACTCCCAGTGTCTTATTTGTACTAAAAGTGGAGGATCTAACCTCCCTCTAAGGTTTCGCTATCTTACATGCAATAGCTATGTGTTCATTGATGTTGCCGAGTGTGCCAGCTTCCCTACCTGATCCCTTTTTCCCCACCCCCCACCCCTCTCCTTTAATTTTCCTGCTTTTCTCTTTTCTCCCCCTTCTCCCCCTCTTTCCTATCTCATTTTTAACTTGTTGTTCATATTATTATACTTGGGTTGCTCAAGCTGTTATTACTATGATCCTGATTGACTCTCTTTATATGCTAACCCAACGAATCATCATTCTTGTATCCTATTTTATTGATGTATCTACATTCTTTTTAATAAAAATATATTAAACAAAAAGAAACAACGATTGGTGATAAAGCATCAGTGGAGAGGAGACACCTTTTCCCCATATTAACTCTTACAGGAGAGAATTTACCTTCCTAGGGGTAGATTTCCTCTCACTTCCTGTCGTCTCCTTCCGTTTGCAAGTAGGAGTCGTTTGTAAGTTGGATGTTTCAAAGTAGGGGCCTGCCGTATATACTCTGCAGAAATTTGGCTCTTAGGTGTTGGTGTTGCCACAACACTGTAAGCCCTCACAGTTACTCTTGTTGGGCGCTGGAACGCCCTGCTGTGAACTAATATATTAAGAATTGTAATTACATACCATTGTTGAACAGTGGTAGGAAAGATTGGGCCTTTGGTGGTGGTTCTGGTGCCACAACACTGTAAGTCCTCACAGTTACTCTTGGTGGGCGCGCAGGAATGGGCCCAGCTGTGAAATATTAGATCAAGAATCGTAATTACATGCCCCTGTTGAACAGGGGCAGAAAAATGGGCCTTAGGTACTGGTGCCACAACACTGCAACCCCTCACAGATACTGTAGTTGGAGCGCAGCAATGAGCCCTGCTGCAAAGCATTGCATCAAAAATTGTAAATACACGCCACTGTTAAACAGGGGCTGAAAAATTGGGCCTTAGCCACTGGTGGCGGTGCCCAGAACCAAAAATTTTCTTACAAGCTATCAGCATGATCATTGAGGAGGAAGAGGATAGTCACTCAGCATCAGCATAGGCAGTCTTGAAGGGATCCAACATTTCAAAAAAAATTATTTGGTTACATCAGCATCAGGTGCTTGGTAGCTGGTGGTGATCCAAGACTGATTAATTTTTATGAAGGTCAGTCGATCGACCGAGTCGGTGGACAGGCGCACCCTGTGATCGGTTACAAAGCCTCCAGCAGCACTGAATGTGCGTTCTGAAAGAACGCTGGATGCAGGACAGGCCAGTACCTCAATTGCATACTGTGCAAGCTCTGGCCAGTGATCCATCTTCAAGACCCAGTAACCCACAGGATTTTCGCTGGGAAAGATGTCCAAGTCTGATCTTGCCCCTAGGTATTCCTGCACCATGTAAACCAGACGCTGGCTATGGTTGCTGGAACCGATCATACCTTGGGGCTGCGTACTAAAAAATTGTCTGAACGCATCGGTCAGATGGCCACCTTCTCCACCGCTCCTTCTTTGACTGACCGATGCCTCAGCAACACGTTGTCCAGGGCCAGGAATTTGTAACCTCCCAGTCTCTGGGAACACGTTGCACAGACCTTTCTGCAAGGCCTCCTGAAGATGCTTCATCCTCTGCTCCCTCTGGGTCGGCAAGATAAGGTCCGCAAACTTACTCTTGTAACGTGGATCAAGGAGGGTTGTGAGCCAGTAATGATCCCTCTCCTTGATCGCACGAATACGAGGATCTTTTCGCAGGCTTTGCAGGATCAGGGAGGCTATGCAGCGTAGGTTTGCTGAGGCATTCGGTGCAGAGTCCTCTGGGTCACTGAGGACGACACGATCCGCAGCCTCCTCCTCCCAGCCACGTACAAGTCCATGGGTGTCTTGGGACTAATTGATCCCTTGAAGACTACTGCTGATGCTGAGTGCTATGCTCCACCTCCATGCTGACACAATAACCATCCTCCTCCTCCTCCTCCTGTGTGATAGCCAGGCCAGCAGGAACACTGTCTGGATAAAGGGGGCCTTGAGAGGTAAGGAAGTCCTCCTCTTCCTGCCTCAAGTGCCCTGTCCATTATTCCATGCAGCGTGTGCTCCAACAGGTGGACAAGAGGGACAGTGTCACTGATGCATGCACTGTCACTGCTCACCATCCTCGTGGCCTCCTCAAATGGTTCCAGGACAGTGCATGCATCCCTGATCATGGCCCACTGGCGTGGGGAAAAAAATCTGAGCTCCCCTGACCCTGTCCTGGTGTCATATTGCAACAGATACTCATTGATGTGCAGCCGCTGCAGCATGGCCAACGTGGTGGGCATGTCACAGATTAGACGGTTCTTGGGCAGGTTGTAATCCTTTTGCAGCTCAGCCAGCCGAACACTGGCATTATATGACTGGTGGAAATGCGGACCTCCTGTAAGCCCGGGTACCTGCCCAAGAACCGCTGCACCACCAAGTTAAGGACATGAGCCAAACAGGGCACATGGGTCAGTTGTTCGCTGTCGGAGGGCGGAGAGGAGGTTGGTGCCATTGTCGCAAACCACCTTTCCTGGCTTAAGCTGGTGTGGTGTCAACCACCTCTGAGCCTGCCCCTGCAGAGCTAAAAGAATCTCTGCCCCAGTGTGGCTCCTGTCCCCCAAGCACACCAGCTCAAGCACCGCATGGCATCTTTTTTGCCTGCACACTTGCGTAGCCCCTTAAACGCCTACGGAGCACCGCTGGTTCTGAGGACAAATCCGCACAGGAAGAGGCTATGGAGGAAGAAGAAGAGGAGGAGGGGGTGGAGGAGAGAGGTGTGTCAAAATCGCCAGTAGTAACATTTTGCAGGCATGGTGGCGGAACAACCTCCAACACTACTGCACCTTGTCCTGCATCCTTCCCAGCTGCCAGCAGAGTCACCCAATGCGCCGTGAAAGATAGGTAACGTCCCTGTCCATGCCTGCTGGACCATGAGTCAGCGGTAATATGCAATGCACCTTAACGCTGACCGTCCTGTCCAGCGAGGCCAAGACATTGCCTTCCACATGCCGGTAGAGAGCCAGAATCGCCTTCCATGAGAAAAAGTGGCATTTAAAGAGGAGGAAGGGGGCATGGTTTGGCGGCAGCGGCAGTAATGGCAGAGTGAGGAGACAAGTGCGTGGAGCATGGAGCGATCCCTATGGCTATTGTGAAGGAAGTGAACCACTATTATTGACCTACACTACCCTACCTTGTCCTACCGTAAGATCTACTCCATACTGCAGCGGTGCGGTGGAGGATAGCGGCGGAGGAATAGCAGCAGCGGCACAGTGGAGATCCGGTTCATGGGGGTGGAAGTCTCTGCGCTAAATTGCAGGAGTCACGAGTCTGCAGGTCTGCAGGCTCCGGAGGTTGCGGGATAGAGGAAGACTGGAGGCTCGGTATTGAACCATAGACTCTCATAGACTCCCGCAGGTACGTCAGTGATACGGGGAAGTGGGGTGTCCAGATACTGATCACTGACCAGACATTGAGACATTGGACATTGAGACATTGGATGGGAGACTGAGGGGGAGCGTGTAGATAGACTATTAGATCTCATATGAGCTATAGCTCCATGTTTGGACAAACTTAGACAACGGGGGATGAGCAATAGAAGGAAGAGAGGGGGAGAAAATAAAAATCCACCGTACACAATACCTACACAACCGGCTATTAAGGATTTTTTTACCCAGACAAAAGCAGCGGCAGCAGCAGCAGCACGGGCAGCGGTAGTGGAGACCCATGGAAATTTGTCTCTGGAGATAACAAAGGCGGCACCCCGCTTGAGCTTACCCCTGATCCCAGATTTAATAATAAACAAAACCTGCGAGGAGGAGGTGGAGAGTCAGAGTCAGAGCGGGAAGCAGAGAAAAGCAATGTCTGAGCAAGAATTGGGACAATAGATCCAGAGTTAAAAAAGATCCTGAAAGCATTGCCAACACGGAAAGAGATGGAGACAATGATGGCTCAGTATGAGGATGGCCATAGACAGGAAATGCAGTTAATCCGTGCTGAGATACAAACATTGAAAGATAAAGTAATAGGAGAGGAGATAATGGTGAACAAATTAGATGCGCGGATTACTAAACTGCAAAAGGAGCAGCTGTCTCAGAGAAAGCAGGTCTCTATGTTCCAGCTAAGATTGGAAGAATCCGAAGATCATAGCCGAAGGAACAATTTAAGGTTCAGAGGGATTTCTGAGGAAGTGGGGGACGATAAATTGCAGACAGCAGTAATATCTATATGTCAACAACTGGGTGTAATAGAGAATGTTAAAGAAATTGAATTTGACAGATTACATAGAGCATGGGGACCTCGCTCTATAGACCCAGGAAGACCTAGAGATGTGATAGGACGATTACACCGGTATGCCCATAAAGAACGTATTGGTCGTAAAGCATGGGAAGTGGGGCAGGTGACTTATGAGGGATCCAATGTAAAAATACTCCCAGACCTTTCTCGGGCCACTCTCCAGCGGAGGGCTATATCACATAAAATACAGAATCACACAAAAGAAATAAAAGAGGTTGATAATTAGAGGAAGGGGGGGTAGGGGATGGGAAGGTGGGATGGGTGGGTGAGGGAGGAGGGACGAGGGAGGGACACGAGCAATAATACAAGAGGTTAGAAGCACACATACACAACATAGAAGAGGGTGTATAAAATATATACACTTTATATTTTATTTGTTGGATATATATATATATTTAACAAATTGAGAACAACATCACACCAGGATACACGGTAATAGGGGCACCCATGAGTATTAACACACCAGTGTGGCAAAAAATACATAGATAGTAAGGGGGAGGGGAGTAGGGGGTGGGTAGGGGGAGGGGGGAGATGGAGGGGTGTGTGGCGATGGAGGCTAGGGAGAGGAGAGACTAGGAGTGTTGATATGTTTGAGTTATGTGATATGGTAATATGATCGAAATATGTTATCTGAGAGGAGGGGGAGGGGGGGTGGGGGGAAGAGGGGCAAGAGGTATAGGTAACTGTAATTGCATTTAATATCTTTAATAGGGAGTAGATGTGTGTGATGGATATAGAATGTATTAATCCGAAACTGAAATCTGAAACCTGAAATTATTTTGAAATTAATGATTTGAAGTAAGGATGTGATGGAAAAATGTATCTTATATATTGATAATTAGTTACACAGATGTTGTAATTGTAGATTCTCACGGGTAGGGGGATAATATATTATAATTTTATCTTAGTAAATACCCCCTCCAGGAAGTAAATGGTAAAGCAAAAGTTATAAAATAAGATTAGCTTAAATACCCAGTGAGGTTTGAAGAAGGAGGGAGAAGGAGGGAGATAAGGAGAAAGGGAAGGGAAAGGAAAAGGAAGGAAACCTCTGAGTATGCTACTGGAAGGAGGGGAGGTAAAAGGAAGGAGATAGGGGTAGAATTATCTAATCCTTTTTTTTATTTTTTTAAGCATTTTAAGCTATTCCCGCTGCGGTTAAACACCCCCACATATTCGGTACCTACGGGCAAATAGGTAGGCCCAAGTAGGTACTGGTGTCGTAACCCTGATGGGTTTTTTTTTCTCCCACCCCCCCCTTTGCCTGCTGGACCAGAGAAGATGGGAGGACTGAAGGTGACCTCCATAAATACGAGGGGTCAGAATATTCCGGAAAAACGTAGGATGCTACACCATGACCTGAGACAGACTAAAACAGATATTGGAATGATACAGGAAACTAATTTTAAGGAAGGAAAATTCCCATATCTCCAAAATAGACACTTCCCCAATGTATATTTGGCGTCTAATAAAGAGGCCAAAACTAAGGGGGTGGCTATTTTAATATCCAATAGAATAGCATGGTCCCTGGTGGATAAATACGCAGACCCAGGAGGGAGATACTTATTCTTGAAAGGATTTATAGGGAATACAAAAGTGACTTTAGCTACTATTTATACTCCAAGCGTTAATCAAGATAATTTCCTCTGAAAAATGCTATCGAAATTGACAAAATTTAAAGAAGGGAAATTAATTCTGGGGGGGGATCTTAATATACCTTTAGATCCAATAATTGATACCTCTAGAGGTTCCTCCTCAGTGCCTATTGGGACAAGGAAGCGTATTCTTCAGAAACTTTGTGAAAATCAACTGATAGATGTTTGGCGTATCCTGCACACAGGGGAGAGGGATTACATATTTCTCTAATCTGCACCAATTATATTCAAGGATTGATCTTTTTTTGATACCGCAGCAATTAATCTCCAGTGTGCAGGATATATGAATAGGTAGTATAACTTGGTCAGATCACGCTCAAGTTATAATAGAACTTTCACTATCAGGGGCAGTCCATCCCATGGAATGGAGCTGGAGATTGAATGAGAGTTTATTACAATCACCAGAAATTCTAGCAGACCTGAGGAAAGAAATTACATGGTATTTCCAAATAAATGACAGTGCAGAAAGTGACCCTGGAATTGTTTGGGAAGCACATAAAACAGTTATAAGGGGAACCTTAATTAAACATGGCTCCCGAGTAAAGAAGGCCAGAGAAAAGGTAATAAATAGGTTATTGGGAAAGATCCAAGAATTAGAGATATTACATAAAGAGACATCATAAAGGGGAATAGGAAATGAATTCGAACATTTAAGATGACAGCTATCAGATATCTTACGATATAAAGCAAAAGCGGTATTACAAAGAGAGAGAAGGGCGACATATGAATCCGGAGACAAGTGCAGCAAATTATTAGCAAAAAAACTGAAAGAACAACAAACGCGATCATATATACCTTATATTAAGGGAAAAATAGATCAAAAAATCTCGATCCCGAAAGATATTGCACAGGAATTTGGGGAGTATTACTCCTCATTGTATAATTTAGCACCTTCCTCTTTGCCTTACTTGTCTCTAGATGAATATTTCATCTCCTCACAACTAGCTCGATTGCCATCTCCGGCTCGAAGAAAATTAGAAGCACCTATTACATCCGAGGAAATACTTACAGCAATACAAACGATAAAACATGGAAAGGCATCTGGCCCAGACGGTTTCTCTATACAATACTTTAAAAGCTTTTATTCTTTATTAGGCCCATACATGACCAAATTATTTAATGCCATTGGACAGAAAACTACCTTTACACCAGATACATTAAGAGCACAAATCACGATACTGCCAAAGGAAGGTAAAGACCTGACGTGTTGTAGTAGTTACCGACCGATATCTTTATTGAACACAGATTTAAAGATATTTACAAAGACCCTAGCTATTCGATTACAACCCCATGTGTCTCAGTTGGTACACTTAGATCAAGTGGGATTTATTCCCAAACGTGAAGCAAGAGATAGTACCATTAAAGTACTAAACTTAATTCAAGAAGCAAACCAATTAAAAAACCCTAGTGTGTTTATAAACACGGATGCGGAAAAAGATTTTGATAGAGTGAATTGGAGATTTATGTTAGGAGTACTGAGACACATGGGGCTTGGAAATCGGATGCTACAGTGGATAACTGAGCTGTATTCGAAACCACAAGCTATGGTTAAGGCAAATGGAGTATACTCTAAAATATTCCCAATATCAAATGGGACTCGCCAGGGGTGTCCCTTATCGCCCCTCCTATTTGCTTTGACACTAGAGCACTTATTGAATAGGACCAGACAGAACCCGGACATTGCGGGAATAAGAATAGGAGGAGAAGAATATAAGGTGTCAGCTTATGCTGAAGACTTGCTGTTTTCCTTAGCCTCTCCACAAATTTCTATTTCCTTCAAGAGATTAGGCAATGATCAGTACGGAGCTCTGTCTGGTTTTAGAATAAACTATAATAAGTCGGAGGCAATGGGAGTGGCGATGCAGGGACATCTAGGTAGAAATCTTCAACACAATTTTAAATTTAGATGGACGACAACGGCATTAAACTACTTAGGGGCACAGATCCCCTCAAATCTAACAAAGATTTATGACCTGAACTTCCGACCATTACTTATGAATGTTAAAACACTTCTAAAAAATGGAATAAGGGCATGCACTCCTGGTTCGGGAGGAGTAACATCTTAAAAATGAATATAGTCCCTAGGTTTCTGTATCTTTTTCAGGCATTACCTATATATATATATATATATATATATATATATATATATATATATATATATATATATTCTCAGGACCTATTTTAACCCGATAGGGACAGAGTTCTCGAAATTTATTTGGGCCTGCAGATGACCGAGGATTAATAGAAGCTTATTGACAATACCAAAGGAACGGGGTGGAATTGCAGCCCCGGATATGTATAAGTATTATCAGGCAGCCCAGTTAGGTAGGATTATTGATTGGTGTAGGCATACAGAGTATAAATTATGGATCAGAATTGAACAACAAGTAAGTATTATTCCATTAAGTAGAGCCATTTGGTGTTCTACATCTTTACCTTCTTTATTGAAAACGCACCCGATAATAGGCCCTACACTACAAGTGGGATAGAAGATAAGTCAGAACCCTAGAATATCTACAGAATACTCACCTTTGACACCAATCCTGGGAAATCCAGCGTTTCCACCGGGAATGGAAGAAAGAGGCTTTCAGGGACTCAGAGATAGAGGCTTATATCAAGTATCACATTTTACGAATTTAGATAATTGGCCATCTATAGAATATATGAGTCAACAGGGAGGCCAATTTGAAATGTCGGCCTGGCAGGCACGACAAATGCGACATTTTTTGATATCTTTGGGTCCAATGGAGAAATATTGTAGACCACGTACAAGATTTGAGACATATTGTGAAGAAAAGGAACCACTCTCCCATGTGATATCCAAAATATATGCTCTACTGGTAACACCTCCAGAGGAGTATAAAATAAGAAGCTTGTGTAAATGGGAGAGAGATTTGAATCAATGGTTTTCGTCAATTCAGAGTAAGAAAATAGAAGAGTTGGCACTGAGTACCTCCTAGATGTACCAAAATCCAGGAATCTAATTACAAATTGTTAACACAATGGTACTATACCCCTGTAATTTTGAATAAATTATTTTCGGAAGAGTCAGATAGATGTTGGAGAAACTGTGGTGAGCGGGGGACTATTTTTCATATTTTTTGGCAATTTCCAGTGATTAGACAGTTCTGGTTGGAAGTTCAGAGGATAACGCAAATGTTTACGGAATATCAGGTTCCTGATGATCCAGCCTTCTTCCTGTTACAAAGCTCCCAAATCCCGATGAAAATATATAAAAATTCAATAATATGTCACATGGTGAATGCAGCCAAAAGCTGCATATCTGCGTGTTGGAAGGAAATTCGAACACCTCCTATTTCTATGTGGCTGGGAAAAATTAGAAGAATTTGGACAATGGAAAATTTATGGCCCAGAGCTATGGGAAGAGCGGAACAAATTAATGAAAGATGGGCACCGTGGGAAGAATTTGTAAAATCGGAAGAGGGAAAAAAAATATTTAGAGAAGGTAGAGAAGAATAAAATTGGGAATAGGGTCTGGAAGATACTTAGTGGAGATGTCTGGCAGGCGGGGGAGGGGAATTGTATTCTTTATTGTATTTTGTATGTAGTTTTTTTTTTTTTTTATTTATCAAATTTTTCCCCCTTTTTTTTTTCCGGGGTTAATGGGGATGGGGGGAAGAGGACTGTGATATATAGAATGGGAGGGAGGGAGGGGAAAGTAAAGATATAGACAATTAATCTTTTTTTTTTTTGTATTATAGCTAAGATAATATAACTGATTGGTAATATGTAAATTGCTTTTTATTATGTTTTCTATTATGTTGTTGACATTGTCTATAAGAAAAATATAGAAATAAAGAATTTAAAAAGAAAAAGTGGCGTTTGGGAACCTGCCACTGAGGAACCGCACATTCCACAAACTCACGGAAGGGGGCAGAGTCTACCAACTGAAAAGGCAGCAGTTGAAGTGCTAGCAATTTAGCCAAGCTAGCATTCAACCGCTGGGCATGTGGATGGCTGGGAGTGAACTTCTTTCGGCGGTGCAGCAGCTGGGGCAGGGAAATTTGCCTGGTACAATTGGACGTCGGTGCACTGATAGCAGATTGCCCGCAAGTACTTGGCTGTGACACACCTAATTCTACACCTTCATTCCTCTCAGTTCAGGTTTCAGAGAGAACTGAAGGTATAGTGGGGTTGGAGATCCCAGCTGATGAGGAGCAAGGAGAGGTCTGCTTTGTTCTTTGGTGTGGGTCTTTTAGGTAAACTTGCCAACGAACTGCATGGCAGGTCGACATATGTCTGGTCAAGCACGTGGTGCCCAAGCGGCTGATGTTTTGGCCACGTGAGATACGCTTTAGACATATGTTGCAAATGGCAACAGTGTGATCTGCTGCACACGTTTGAAAAAAGGCCCACACCAAAGAACTTTTGGAATAACGCACAGAGACAGCAGCACCCTGCACATGCGGAGCTCTGCGGTGTGATGCAGTCGGTGTGCTGCCCTTAAGCTGGCCCCTGGAGCGCATCCTGCCTCATTGGAGATGTGCCTCCTCCTCCTCCTCCTCTCTCCTATCAGGCACCCATATGGAGTCAGTGACCTCATCCTCCCCTCCCTCCTCATCACTGGAGCAAATCTGGCAGTATGCTGCAGCTGGGGGAACATGACTGCCAGATAGCTGTCCTTGTTGGGCACCCCCTCTCTCTGGGTTCATGTTACTACCCCCTCTCTCTGGGCTCATATTACTGCCTTCCTCCAGCTGGCTTCCATCATCGGAGCCTTCAAAACGCTGGGCATCCTCCTGGAGCATGTACCCAACACTGTGGTCAAACAGTTCAGGAGGACATGGTGGGGCTAGGGAAGGAGTGACTGATGCCATTGAGCCGAGGGAAGAGGTCGCTTTGGCAGCTGCTTTGCCAAAGTACACTGAGCCTGGGTGAGAGAGGACGAGGAGGATGAGGATGGCTTGGTCATCCACTCTACCAAGTCTTGGGCATGTTGCAGCTCAACATGGCCAGCTGCCGAAAAGAAGGACAAGCCACGTGCTGATGAGGATGCACTGTGTCCACGACCAGCAGCACTGTTGCCTCTAGACACAGCCTGCTTGCCCTCTTTTATTGCCTCGTGACTGTCTGCCTCTCCTTGTTTGCCTTCCAGACATACTAATGGCCTGCAGTGAGATGTAGCTGCACAAAGGTGGGATGTATATATATAGTGGTATTAGTATGGGAAAAGCAGCAATTGTCTTCAGTTTTAGGTGATAACTGTGCAGAGGAGGACACAGTACACTAACTGAAAATTCTTGCAGCTCTCTGCCTGTGGTTTTATTATGAGAACACCACTATTAGTCACTAACTGTATTCAGGTAAGCTTTAGGTGAACGCTTTGCAAAGCACACAGTACACCAAGTGAAACACTGACTGTCTGCAGCTAGCACAATCACCTGCCTGCCTGTCACAGTATAGGGAATAACAGGAACGGATCTAGCTAAACTGAATACAGTGTATAAATATATATACACAACACCTAGGATGCATATATATCCTCTACACACTGTAACTGCAGCTAACTGACTGGCCTGCCTGCTCTAACTCAATATAAATGACACTGTCTGTCTCTGTAATCTCTCTTTAAACAACTTCAACACACTACACAAGGCGGCATTATATAGTGTGGGGCGTGTACTAAACCCCCTGAGCCATAAATGGGATCTTAAGGGATCTTAATGAACTTAGGATAAATTATCCACGATGGGCACTAGCACCAGAGTTTACCAATTATGCGAAAAGAGATACATACTGTAAAATTAACACATAGAGGGGATGGGGATTTTTCCGCCCCCCCCCCTTTTTTTTTTTTTTTTACACCTAGGTGAGGCCACTTTCCCTTTCACTTTTCTCTCTGCATGCATGTTTTGTCCCTCCACCAATACAGCCACTCGCAAACCCATCCCCCAGTTCTCTATACAGTTCACTTTTATATTTTAACACTTGTTTTTTAGTTTGCAGCAGCTTCCTTGAAATCACTTTTTGTCACCCCTCATCATGCACTTTCACCTTAAAGGGCACCAACACTAGAGTGCTAGCACATAATACACCTGGAGGAGAGTATGGAGGACTTTATTCCCCCCCCCCCCCTCAATTGTTCCTTTTTTTTTCTCTCTCTCTCTCTCCCCCATCTCTCTCTCTCTCCCCCCCATCTCTCTCCCCCCATCTCTCTCTCTCTCCCTTCTTTTTCTTCCTCCTCTGTGCACTTCTCTCCCTCCTTCCCGCCCAGCCCTGACTCCCCTAGTCACTGGTATACGGATTGTGGGGTTTCATGGTTGGGCTTTTTATATGGGAGTGTAGACCATCGATTATTATTAATATCATTATTACTCTTTTTCATTTTTCTGTAATGGGATATATTGAGACTGTATATGTGTTTATTGTAATGTGTGTTATATGTTGTTGGAAAATTAATAAAAAAAATAAAATAAAAAAATGGCCAAAGCCACCCTGGCTTTGGCCAATTACGGCTCTCCGTTTTTTCTGCGCTGTGATTGGCCAAAGCATGCGGGTCATAGTGCATGCTTGGCCAATCATCAGCCAGCAATGCACTGCGATGCCGCAGTGAATTATGGGCCGTGATGCGCCACTCGAATTTGGCGCGAACGGCCCATAATGTTCAATCTTCGTCGAACGATCGAACAGCCGATGTTCGAGTCGAACATGGGTTTGACTCGAATACGAAGCTCATCCCTATTCGAGAGCATACTTTGCTATCAGTGTAGAGGTTGGCTGTTTGATTCTTTGCAGTCTCACAGGCTCTTGGGAGTGCTACCACTTTGGCAATCTGTGCTGAAAGTGATGAAGGGAGTAGTTGGGTCTCAATCACTTCCTCCAATGTTGTCCTCACATATGCCATTCTTGGGACTCCATCTTGTACAGACGTGTACCGTCTACAAACAGGCTCAGATCAGGATTTTCAAGAGGAGTTTCCTTTACTGGGGACTGAAATTTGCTGCATTTCTTCTTCCATAAGTTTTAAGCAAATGTGGTCACCCTCCTCTTCGAGGTCTTCTTCTTGAAGTACATCTTTTAACTTCTATTTCTCCTAATTCAAGCAGGATTGCTTCATACTTGCTCAGCCTTGCTGATAACAAATGTTTTGTCCTTGATCTTTTCAAGATTTCATTTGCATATTTCTTCATAACATCCATTCTAAAGCATATTTTACCTTTTACACAGCACCACTGGCACGGGTTACAGCTACAGTTTTTTTTTGTGTTCTTGCCACGACATGGATCTGGTGCATCCACCAACCGGATCTTAGTTGAACTTAATAATAAAGTAATGGCACCTGTTCTCCTCCTAGGGGGTGTGGTCTAGGAATGGCTGTGTGAGAGACATGCTGTATTAGAGCTCAGGGGCCCTCCGTGTATACCCCGACGTATAGCGGCGGATACAAGGCTGATACCGTGGCATGAACAGTGGCCGGAAATACAAGACCAGAGCCACCATAAGGAAAACACCTGTGAGTACTACCCAAGGGGATATCCAGCTTTACCTCACCTCACCCTCATCCTCGCTTGTGTCCCTGAGTGCAGAGGAGCTTGGACCACGTCACAGGAGCGAGGTCAGGCTCTCCTCTGTTGTCTTCTGGGTCAGGCTGCGAAAGGGAGATGAAGGCGATCCGACAGACACAGGCTAGAACACAGACTCCCGCAGGCTCCCCGAATGTTGTCACCACAACAAGGATGGAAGCAGTAGATATGAAAGCTATGCTGGCGGCATTCCCCACACGGCAGGATATCGCGGCGCTGCCTACCCACCAGGAAGCACTAATCCTCCGAGTGGAAGAGACACACTGCCAGGATCTACAAGCGGTAAGGTCTGATATGAAAGCTTTGACAGAGCGGGTGAGGGAGAGAGAGGGCTCTATAGCGTCCATAGAGCAGCGAGTTGGAGCTATTGAAAAAGCCCAATTTAATCAGGCTGATACAGTAATAGACCTGCAACTACATATGAAAGTCCACAAGGATAGAAGTCGCAGGAATAATCTGCGACTCCGGGGACTCCCAGAAGCGACAGATATAGAGGACTTGGACAGTAAAGTGAGGGTGGTTTTTCTGACAATTTTAAAACTACCGCAGATGGAGATTGAACAAGAGAGGGTGCACAGAGCCCTAGGCCCTAAATCCCAAAATTTGGAAAGACCCAGGGATATAATCTGCCACCGACATTGATACCAACAAAAGGAACAGATTCTCAGGGCAGCATGGGATATGGGGGACATTGTTTATGAAGGTGCCTACATAATAGTTCTACCAGACCTGTCCCGGGCCACACTCCAGCGCACAGCATGTCTGCGGCCAATTTTGGACCTACCAGAGAACAGGGGTGCTTATGTAGGTGGGGTTACCCACTCGCAGTTACTTTTCATAGGGCAGCTGTTTTATTTACCCTCCGAACACCAGCAGAATTACCAGACTTATTTTTGTTTCTAGAAGTGACACCAAACAGGTTATTGCCTATTACCTATACAGGGAATCGCTGGGGGCTCTCAACTACCCAGGGACAATGGAGGAACCCACATGCAGGTTGACGCCAGCAACCTAGACGGCCCTCTCAGGGACTAATGGGGGACCAAAACCAGGAATTAGGTCCCATACCTGTAAACATCGGATAGAGAAGAGTAGAAGATAGTGGAAGTTTTGAGTAGTCCCCATAAACTCAGAAATTTAAGAGACTGAGCGTATGGTTTTCTCACCTCAACTTTAAGAGACTATTGTCGGGGGGCGTGGCTTGGACGGGATCCGAGATGGCCGCATGATCTAAGAGCTCCGGCACACTGAGGACTTTTAACGCTGATTTTGGGGGATTTCCAGGCTCTTTTAAAGATGGGCAGAACACACAGAAGCACCTCGACTCCCCGCTCACTGAAGGACTCCGGAACACAACTCAGCGGCAACATACCGGAGATGTTCCGGACCCGGGTCTCAACACACCATGCGGAGTCGCAGGCTTCACAGGCCTCCCAGGCCTCATCCCCGAGCTCGCCTAGAAATACTACCGAGCCGCTCTCGGACGATAATAGAGCCGCGAACCCGAGCCTACTTGATTTGCAAAGAGACTTGCAGCTGATCTCCCTGGACATTAAGCATACACTTAGTTATAAAATTTATAGAAAACAAAATCAAATCCCTGGGTAAGATAATGAAAGTTATCTATAGCAGCGCTCAGGTGGTCAATACACTCTCATGTCCACTCCTCCTATTTGCAGTTCATAAGGGTACATATAGAACTTGTGCAAAAATGCTGGAAATAACATAAATCTCCAGGTGTCTTCTTAATAATGTATTCCACTCTTAATCATCTGTTATAGTCCCTTTCGGGTGGGTACTCACCACACAGTGGATTTAAATAGGCGTCTCACAGATCACATCCGATATTCCTCCAATCGTTCCAATCCTGATCCTGTTTCCACACTCTGATAACTCCAGAGAACACCCGGAATTCGCCAGCAGAATTTTAAAGGTGAAAAAAAGAAGCCACGGATAGTGTAATTCCGTAAAGAAAAACTATTTTATTCAGTCTATAAGAAATTCCTCCCAAGCATTTCTGCCATAAAATAATGCAGTAAAACAGCAGTCCAATTTAAAATTGCCGCGCAGTTCCTTCCAGCTCCCACCAGGCGCAGTGTATCGACTGGTACAGCTCTTATTCCCCAGTCTTACTACCGCTTCCTGTGTTTGGAGCGCAAATAAAACGCAACAACATCACTTCCTTGCAGCCGCAGAGTCACGCCAGGGCGTGACTCTGCGGCTGCAAGGAAGTGACGTCATTGCGTTTCATTTGCGCTCCAAACACAGGAAGCGGTAGTAAGACTGGGGAATACGAGCTGTACCAGTCGATACACTGCACCTGGTGGGAGCTGGAAGGAACTGCGCGGCAATTTTAAATTGGACTGCTGTTTTACTGCATTATTTTATGGCAGAAATGCTTGGGAGGAATTTTTTATAGACTGAATAAAATAGTTTTTCTTTACGGAATTACACTATCGGTGGCTTCTTTTTTTCACCTTTAAACTTCTGCTGGCGAATTCCGGGTGTTCTCTGGAGTTATCAGAGTGTGGAAACAGGATCAGGATTGGAACGATTGGAGGAATATCGGATGTGATCTGTGAGACGCCTATTTAAATCCACTGTGTGGTGAGTACTAGGGATGAGCTCGGTGTTCGAGTCGAACATACGTTCGACTCGAACATCGGCTGTTCGATCGTTCGACGAAGATCGAACGATTTGGGCCGTTCGCGCCTAATTCGAGTGACGCGAACGGCCCACAATGCACTACGCCATCGCAGTGTCATCCAGGCGCTGTGATTGGCCAAGCATGCACTGTGACCCCGCATGCTTGGCCAATCAGAGCGCCGGCAGCGAGGAGAGCAATGATTGGCCACAGGCAGGATGCCTGTGGCCAATTATTGCTGAGGGTGTTTAGTACACGCCCCACACTATAAAAGGCCGCCAGCACGGCGGCCTAGTGTAGTGTGTTCCGGAGCAGGGAAAGAGAAGCATAGGCAGGGACAGTGACATTTATTTTTTCTTGCTTAACCTGGATTCCTTTAGTTTAGGGAAAGAGAAGGATAGGTAGGGAGAGTGTCAGTGTGTTTTACTGTGCGAATCCTTGTTTCTAGGGACAGGGAAGGACAGTGAGGGAAATTCTCCTTGTGCTATAGTGTGCTAAAGCATTGATCATCAATCAGCTTTAAAAAAACATTTTTTCTAGGGACAGAAAACTATAGGTAGGAAGAGTGTCAGTTTCTTTCACTGTGATAATCCTTGTTTCTAGGGACAGGGAAGGACAGTGAGGCAAATTCTACTTGTGCTATAGTGTGCTAAAGCATTGATCATCAATCATCTTTAAAAAAACATTTTTTCTAGGGACAGAAAACTATAGGTAGGAAGAGTGTCAGTTTCTTTCACTGTGATAATCCTTGTTTCTAGGGACAGGGAAGGACAGTGAGGGAAATTCTACTTGTGCTATAGTGTGCTAAAGCATTGATCATCAATCATCTTTAAAAAAACATTTTTTCTAGGGACAGAAAACTATAGGTAGGAAGAGTGTCAGTTTCTTTCACTGTGATAATCCTTGTTTCTAGGGACAGGGAAGGACAGTGAGGGAAATTCTCCTTGTGCTATAGTGTGCTAAAGAATTGATCATCAATCAGCTTTAAAAAATAGGATTTTTATAACAGCTTACCTGTAAAATCCTTTTCTTGGAGTACATCACGGGACACAGAGCGACATAGTCATTACTAATGGGTTATATAGATACCGTCAGGTGCTGGCACTGGCAACTTCCAAAACCGGAAGTACCCTCCCCTATATAAGCCCCTCCCATCCGGGAGCACCTCAGTTTTGTAGCAAAGCAATAAGTGTCCCTAAAGAGGGGCGGGAGCTCTGTGTCTCGTGATGTACTCCAAGAAAAGGATTTTACAGGTAAGCTGTTATAAAAATCCTATTTTCTTTCTCGTACATCACGGGACACAGAGCGACATAGTCATTACTAATGGGATGTCCTAAAGCAATGCCAAATGAGGGGGGGGATACACCATATATAAGCTGAGCGCTATCAGACATGAGGATCTTTTGCGGCCTGCAACACACTGCGCCCAAAGGCGACATCCTCCTGACTTCTAACGTCCACCTGGTAGAACCTAGTAAACGTGTGTACCGAAGACCATGTTGCGGCCTTACAGATTTGAGCCAGGGAGGCCTGGTGATGCACTGCCCATGAAGTTCCAACTGCTCTCGTGGAGTGCGCCCTAACTTTGAACGGAGGCGGTCTACTTCTCAAGCCATAGGCTTGTATTATGACCTGTCGAATCCACTTGGCTAAAGTAGATTTTGACGCTGCCTGACCCTTTCTGGGGCCTTCCGGAAGAATAAACAAAGTATCCGTTCTGCGAATCTGAGCAGTGGCTTTTAGATAAGCTTTAACTGCTCTTACTACATCCAAAGAATGCAATAACTTTTCCTCTACCGAAGTAGGTTTGGGGAAAAAAGAAGGAAGAACCACATCTTGGTTCAAATGAAACCTCGATACCACCTTAGGAAGAAAGGCTGGATGAGGACGTAACACTACTCTGTCCTTATGGATAACCAGATATGGCTCCTTACAGGACATAGCTGCTAATTCCGATACTCTTTTAGCCGAACAAATGGCTACTAGAAAAATCAATTTCCTGGTGAGAAGCACCAAGGAAATATGCTGTAATGGTTCAAATGGTTGTTTCTGTAGAACCGACAGAACCAAGTTTAGATCCCATGGACATATGGGAATATTAACCGGAGGACTAATACGCATCACTCCTTGTATAAAGGCTTTGACTAGTGAATGCGAAGCCAAGGGCCTTTGAAAAAATATTGACAAGGCCAAAATCTGACCCTTGATAGTACTCAAGGCAAGCTTCCTATCTACAGCCCACTGTAGGAAGTCCAGAATCCTACCTATTACGTACTTATGTGGATGCCATTTCTTGGCCTCACACCACGCGATGTACGCCTTCCAGATTCTATAGTAGATCTGCCTGGATACCGGCTTCCTGGCATTGATCATGGTAGATACCACAGCATTAGAGAGCCCTCTCTTTTTTAGAATGTGGGCTTCAATAGCCAGGCCGTCAAACCTAGGGCTGGTAAGGAAGGGTGGTATATCGGTCCTTGCGAAAGCAGGTCCGGACGACGTGGGAGAGTCCAAGGACTCCCCACTGAAATTTTACAATCTCCGCGTACCACGCTCTTCGGGGCCACGCTGGAGCCACCGGAATCACTGGTTTCTTTTCTACCCTGATTCTGCGGAGTAATCGAGGTAACCATTGTGGCGGTGTGAATGCATATATCAGCTTGAACTGATCCCAAGGGAACACTAGGGCATCCGAGCTGCAAGCTAGGGGATCCCTTGTCCGAGAGACAAACCTGTCCCCCTTTGCGTTGAATCTGGATGCTAGAAGATCTACATCCGATGTTCCCCACCGCTGACATATTGTCCAGAAAACCTCGGGGTGAAGGGACCCTTCCTCTGGGCCTAATTGCTGGCGACTTAGAAGTCCGCCTTCCAATTCTCCACTCCTGGAATGAATACCGCAGATATGGCTGGGACATATTTTTCTGCCCATTTCAGGATGTAATTTACTTCCCTCTGGGCTGCACGACTCCTGGTGCCCCCCTGATGATTGATATATGCCACTGCTGTGGCATTGTCTGATTGAATTCTGACAGGGGACCCTTGGAGTTTGGATGTCCATGCTACTAGGGCATACCGGGCTGCTCGTATCTCTAAGAGATTGATGGGCAGGGCCTTTTCTGCATCCGACCATCTGCCCTGGAGAGACTATTGCTCCAGTACTGCTCCCCAGCCTATAAGGCTGGCATCTGTAGTGACCACCTTCCAAGAAATCGGACTGAAGGATTTCCTTTTTTCCAGATTCTGGGGAACCAACCACCAACGGAGGCTCTTGCGAACGGAAGGGGACAAGGACATTGTAAGTCTAGGGCCTGAACTTTTTTGTTCCAGGCTGACAGTATGGCCCCTTGCAAATTCCTTGAATGGAATTGACCGTAGGGTACTGCTTCGAATGATGCCACCATTTTTCCCAGCAGCCTCATATACAGGCGTATGGACGGCTGTCTTTTTTGTACCCACTAAGTGGATCAAATCTTTCAAAGACAACACCTTTCCTCGAGGCAAGAATATTTTTCTCTGGCCTGAATCCAACCTTAGCCCCAAGTATTTCAGACTTTTGACTGGTTTTTAGGGCTGACTTGTCTCGGTTGATAATCCAACCGTGAGATTCCAGGTACTTGATTGTCTTGTGAACGACCACGTCTAGTTTTTTCACTGAGTGGTCTATCAGCAACAAGTCATCCAGATATGCCATTATCATTACACCTTGTGTTCTTAGATTGGCCAATAAAGGGCCAGAATTTTTGTAAACACTCGTGGTGCTGTGGCCAAACCGAAGGGTAAGGCTCTGAACTGAAAATGGCGCCCTTCTACTGCAAAGCGTAGAAATTTTTGGTGGACTGGAAAGATGGGAATGTGCAAATAAGCATCTTTGATGTCGATCGCGGCTAACCAATCCTCCCCTTGTAGGGCAGTGGCCACCGATCGGATCGACTCCATCGGAAAGTCCTGATATACAGGAATTTGTATAGCCCTTTTAGAATTAATATGGGCCTCCCGTCCGCGTTTGCTTCGGGACTGTAAAGAGGTTTGAGTAAAACCCGAACCCTCATTCTTCCAGGGGAACCTCCATAATTACTCCTTGGAGCAATAGTTGTTCTAGTGCCAACAGGAGGGACTCTCTCTTCCGGGGATCCCTTGGCACGTTTGACCTCAAAAATGGGAAGGAGGAGAGTCTTTTAACTCCAAACTGTATCCCAAACCTACTGCGGAGAGCACCTATCTGTCTTGATCGTGTCCCGCCAGGTCTCTTGCGAACAACTGGAGTCCTCCCCCCACCCGACTGAGTGGGGGCTTCAATGAATTTAACTTTGGGGGAGGTTTTGTACCTCCCCTGACCCAGGGTTTCTCATTACCCTGCTACTGTCCCTGTTTTTTACCCCCGGGAATTGACCGAGGAGGCCGTCGGAACTGTTACACAGCCGATGCCCCAGGGACTGGAGAAGCAGGCCTCTTAAAGAGGGACCTCTAACTCTGTTTTTAACCGGCAAGAGCGTATTTTTACCGCTGGAAATTTTCTGGATATATTTGTCCAGGTTTTCCCTGAATAAGCGTTCACCATGAAATGGGACGCTAACCAGCCATTCTTTACAGGGAGCTTCAGCAGACCAGTTTTTGAGCCATAGGAGCCTACGCATATGTACTATAGACAGCGTAAGGCGGGAGGCCTGATGGACTGAATCCTCTATGGCGTCAACCGCAAAGCCTAAGGCTCTAGGTAGATCAGCTAGGGCAAAGCCTGCTGATCTGTCAAGTCCCTCAAGACCTGTTTCAACTGATCCTTCACTGCTTAGCAGACCCCAATAGCTGCTACTGCTGGTTGTATCACCAAGCAGATTTTCATAAGGACTCCAATCTTTTATCTATTGGGTTCTTGAACATTTGGACATTATCCACTGGACATGTCAGTGATTTATACATACAAGAGATGGCTGCGTCCCTGTAGGGACCTTCCATTTTTTTTTTTGATGAACTTATCCTCCATGGGATAGACCACCGGAAATCTCTTGGGGGAATAAATATTTTCTCAGGACGTTCCCAATCCTGGTAAATGAGCCCTTTCAGTAAAGGGTGAAGTGGAAAAGAACAAACAGTCTGGGGGCTTCTAGCGACCCCAACGAGGATACAGTAGTGGTTGATGGTTCCGCAAGGTGCATTTTTAAATGCTGATCGGACCATGTTAGTCAGAGACTGAACCCATAATCTTTCAGCTTGAGATGCTGAGAAAAGGTTCCCCCACTGTTGATTCCTCTATAACAGAATCAACCTCATCCTGATCCCCTTCAGGCAGGTCGATCCCTGTATGGGACTGTTGCTCTGCTAACAGGCACTCTGAAGGAGGAGACGGAGATCGGGCGTGCTTTCCCTGACAGGGAGGCAGCGATAAATGTTGACAATCTCTCTCTAATCCTCCCAGAGCTGAGGAAAAAACCTCCTCTGTTACATACACAGGAGCAGGTGAACTGAGGACAGCCACAGTACCAAGTACCCCTGCGGGGTCTCTACGGTCACTTACCTCTGAACTTCAGGGGAGACTGGTGCAGCAGAAGTATGCCCAAGATCCTCCGAGCCCGATGAGACCCCCTTCGCTTCCTGGAAGATTCAGTTCCGGAGCTTCTGGACGGCATATTCCTAAGCCTAAAGCTGAGGTATTCCAGCCGTAATACACCACTTTTACTGAGAATAGTCTAGCACAATTGCTGCTATATCACAGTTGGTGTCTACTAATGTGCCTTTCTAGGGGATGCCTGTATCAACCGCTTGCTGTATGCCTTTAAATGTTGCCAGCTCTGTCTCTGTACTTCATAGCCAGCTCACTACAATATTGTGGTTTTTAACCTGCTGGGGCGCCCGCACATGCGCAGAAGCGCTGCGGCGCGCACAGAGCGTCACCCCCAGGCTCCGCCCCCTTTCCCGGCTCACCTCTATATATAGAGGCGCGTGCACGCGCACGCGCGCGGCCACGTGCGCCTTCGGCGCTAATTTCAAAAAACGGAAACAAGGGACAGGAGCCAGGGCCCCTCTTTGCCGCAGGCCGGGGGATGGACGAGCACTGCAACATGGCAGAGGAAGCAGTTTCCTATAAGAGAACTCACCATCTGCCTGGACTTTGCTCTCTGAGAAGAAACTAGTCCACATGACAAGAAAACATTCCACAGCGGCCTCTAGTGGACAAACACAGGTACCGCAGTCTAATATATTAAATATATATATATAAATTTTTTTTTTTTTTTTTTTTTCTTGACCACCATTAAACATTATTACATTTTTTTTTTAGTAGTTACAGGCATGCACAGAATTTTGCGGGAATACCATTAGGTAACAGACAGAAAGACAAATTAGGCTTGGGGGTCCCCCAATAGAACCAAGTTCCTGGGGGCCCCCACTTACCTGTTCCCCGCCGCAGGACTTTGTTTGGTCCACAAAAGCCCAAACTTCACCTATCACGGCAGGCATTGTAATCAAACCTTCAGGGACCGGGTTCCCAAGGATTCCACTCCCCTGGACCTGTATAGCACCCTGCACAGAAAACATCTTGGTCGTGGGTATGACCAGAGCTCTGGATCCCAGGGTCCAGCTCTCCTAAGAGAAGCATTACAGGCAAAACCTTGCTCTTCTCTGCAAGGCCCGGGTACCGACCGTTTAGCTATGAAGCTTTTTTGGTCGGATCCGGAATAGCTTACTGAGGCCCAAAAGAACCTGTACGCAAGCTCAGTGAAAAACACATGTTTCTTCTTGGCCAACACCTTAGACACTGGCAAAAAACTGAGGTGCTCCCGGATGGGAGGGGCTTATATAGGGGAGGGTACTTCCGGTTTTGGAAGTTGCCAGTGCCAGCACCTGACGGTATCTATATAACCCATTAGTAATGACTATGTCGCTCTGTGTCCCGTGATGTACGAGAAAGAAAAACATTTTTTCTAGGGACAGAAAACTATAGGTAGGGAGAGTGTCAGTTTCTTTCACTGTGATAATCCTTGTTTCTAGGGACAGGGAAGGACAGTGAGGGAAATTCTACTTGTGCTATAGTGTGCTAAAGCATTGATCATCAATCAGCTTTAAAAAAACATTTTTTCTAGGGACAGAAAACTATAGGTAGGAAGAGTGTCAGTTTCTTTCACTGTGATAATCCTTGCTTCTAGGGACAGGGAATTACAGTGAGGGAAATTCTACTTGTGCTATAGTGTGCTAAAGCATTGATCATCAATCAGCTTTAAAAAAACATTTTTTCTAGGGACAGAAAACTATAGGTAGGAAGAGTGTCAGTTTATTTCACTGTGATAATCCTTGTTTCTAGGGACAGGGAAGGACAGTGAGGGAAATTCTACTTGTGCTATAGTGTGCTAAAGCATTGATCATCAATCAGCTTTAAAAAAACATTTTTTCTAGGGACAGAAAACTATAGGTAGGAAGAGTGTCAGTTTTTTTTCACTGTGATAATCCTTGTTTCTAGGGACAGGGAAGGACAGTGAGGGAAATTCTACTTGTGCTATAGTGTGCTAAAGCATTGATCATCAATCATCTTTAAAAAAACATTTTTTCTAGGGACAGAAAACTATAGGTAGGAAGAGTGTCAGTTTCTTTCACTGTGATAATCCTTGTTTCTAGGGACAGGGAAGGACAGTGAGGGAAATTCTACTTGTGCTATAGTGTGCTAAAGCATTGATCATCAATCAGCTTTAAAAAAACCATTTTTTCTAGGGACAGAAAACTATAGGTAGGAAGAGTGTCAGTTTCTTTCACTGTGATAATCCTTGTTTCTAGGGACAGGGAAGGACAGTGAGGGAAATTCTCCTTGTGCTATAGTGTGCTAAAGCATTGATCATCAATCAGCTTTAAAAAAACATTTTTTCTAGGGACAGAAAACTATAGGTAGGAAGAGTGTCAGTTTCTTTCACTGTGATAATCCTTGTTTCTAGGGACAGGGAAGGACAGTGAGGGAAATTCTCCTTGTGCTATAGTGTGCTAAAGCATTGATCATCAATCAGCTTTAAAAAAACATTTTTTCTAGGGACAGAAAACTATAGGTAGGAAGAGTGTCAGTTTCTTTCACTGTGATAATCCTTGTTTCTAGGGACAGGGAAGGACAGTGAGGGAAATTCTCCTTGTGCTATAGTGTGCTAAAGCATTCCTCATCAACCATCTTTGAAATCCTTGTTTTTTGGACAGTCAGGGAAATTGCCGTTGTGCTATTCTGTGCAAAAGCAATCATCCTCAACCATATTTAGAAATCCTTAAGTAAAGGGACAGAGAAGGACACCTGAAGGTAGCCCTTATTGCTTTTTTCCCCATCTCCCTGCAGGCCATCTATTAGAATGTCTGGAAGGCAAACAAGGAGAGGCAGACAGTCAGGAGGCAATAAAAGAGGGCAAGCAAGCTCTGTGTCTGGGGGCAACAGTGCTGGTCGTGGACGCGGTGCATTGTCATCAGCACATGGCCATGGGACACGCTTGTCCTTCTTTTCGGCAGCTGGACATGTTGAGCCACATCATACCGAAGACTTGGTAGAGTGGATGACCAAGCCCTCCTCCTCCTCCTCATCCTCTCTCACCCAGGCTCAGGGTACTGGCAAAGCAGCTGCCAAAGCGTCCTCTTCCCTGGTATCAATGTCAGACTCATCATCAGTCACTCCTTCCCTAGACCCACCATGTCCTCCTCCTGAGGAGTCCCCCGAACTGTTTGAGCACAGTGTTGGGTACATGCTCCAGGAGGATGCCCAGCGTTTCGAAGGGTCTGATGATGAAACCCAGCTACAGGAAGGCAGTAGCGTGAGAGCAGACAGAGGGGATGCTCAAGAAGGACACCAATCTGGCAGTCATGTTCCAGCAGCTGCAGCATACTGCCAGATTGGCTCCAGTGATGAGGAGGGAGGGGATGATGAGGTCACTGACTCCACGTGGGTGCCTAATAGGAGAGAGGAGGAGGAGGAGGAGGATGAGGAGGAGGTACATCTCCAACGAGGCAGGATGCCCTTTGGTGGCCAGCGTAAGGGCAGTACACCGACGGAATCACACCGCAGAGCTCCGCCTGTGCAGGGCGCTGCCTCTGCCCGTCATTCAAAAAGTTCTTTGGTGTGGGCCTTTTTTGAGGCTAGTGCATCAGATCGCACAGCTGCTGTTTGCAACATATGTCTCAAGCGTATATCGCGTGGCCAAAACATCAGCCGCTTGGGTACCACATGCCTGACCAGACATATGTTGACCTGCCATGCAGCTCGTTGGCAAGCCTACCTCAAAGACCCACACCAAAGAACAAAGCGGACCTCTCCTTGCACCGCATCAGCTGGGATCTCCAACCCCACTATAACTTCAGTCCTCTCTGAAACATGCACTGAGAGGAATGAAGGTGTAGAATTAGGTGTGTCACAGCCAAGTAGTTGCGGCCACTCTGCTAGCAGTACACCGACGTCCGATTCTAGAAGGCAAATTTCCCTGCCCCAGCTGCTGGACCGTCGAAAGAAGTTCACTCCCAGCCATCCACATGCCCAGCGGTTGAATGCTAGCTTGGCTAAATTGCTAGCGCTTCAACTGCTGCCTTTTCAGTTGGTAGACTCGGCCCCCTTCCGTGAGTTTGTGCAATGTGCGGTTCCTCAGTGGCAGGTTCCCAAACGCCACTTTTTCTCACGGAAGGCTATTCCGGCTCTCTACCGGCATGTGGAAGGCAATGTCTTGGCCTCGCTGGACAGGGCGGTCAGCGGTAAGGTGCATATTACCGCTGACTCATGGTCCAGCAGGCATGGACAGGGACGTTACCTTTCTTTCACGGCCCATTGGGTCACTCTTTTGGCAGCTGGGAAGGATGCAGGACAAGGTGCAGTAGTGTTGGAGGTTGTTCCACCGCCACGCCTCCAAAATGCTACTACTGGTTGTGACACACCTCTCTCCTCCACCCCCTCCTCTTCTTCTTCCTCCATGGCCTCTTCCTGTGGTTTGTCCTCTGAACCAGCGGTGCTCCGTAGCCGTTCAAGGGGCTACGCAAGTACGCAGGCAAAAAGATGCCATGCCGTGCTTGCGCTGGTGTGTTTGGGGGACAGAAGCCACACTGGGGCAGAGGTCCTGTCTGCTCTGCAGGGCCAGGCCGAGAGGTGGTTGACGCCACGCCAGCTTAAGCCAGGAATGGTGGTTTGTGACAATGGCACCAACCTCCTCTCCGCCCTCCGACAGGGACAACTGACCCTTGTGCCCTGTGTGGCTCACGTCCTTAACCTGGTGGTGCAGCGGTTCTTGGGCAGGTACCCGGGCTTACAGGATGTCCTGAGGCAGGCCAGGAAAGTCTGTGTGCATTTCCGCAGATCTTATAATGCCAGTGCTCGCCTGGCTGAGCTGCAAAAGGAGTTGAACCTGCCCAAGAACCGCCTTATATGTGACATGCCCACCAGGTGGAACTCAACGTTGGCCATGCTGCAGCGGCTGCACACGCAGCAGAGGGCCATCAATGAGTACCTGTGCGACTACGGCACCAGGACAGGGTCAGGGGAGCTTGGTTTTTTTTCTCCACGCCAGTGGGGCATGATCAGGGATGCATGCACTGTCCTGGCACCATTTGAGGAGGCCACGAGGATGGTGAGCAGTGACAGTGCATGCATCAGTGACACTGTACCTCTTGTCCACCTGTTGGAGCACACGCTGCGTGGAATAATGGACAGGGCACTTGAGGCAGAACAGAGGCAGGAAGAGGAGGACTTCCTTGCCTCTCAAGGCCCCCTTTACCCAGACAGTGTTCCTTCTGTCCCACCCATCGCACAGGAAGAGGAGGAGGAGGAGGAGGAGGAGGAGGAGGATTGTGTCAGCATGGAGGTGGAGGCTGGCACTCAGCATCATCAGCAGCAGTCTTTTAGGGATGATTTACAGTCCCAAGAAACCAGTGGACTTGTACGTGGCTGGGAGGAGGTGGCTGCGGATCATGTCGTCCTTAGTGACCCAGAGGACTCCGGAGCGAATGCCTCAGCAAACCTACGCTGCATGGCCTCCCTGATCCTGCAAAGTCTGCGGAAGGATCCTCGTATTCTTCGGATCAAGGAGAGGGACCATTACTGGCTGGCCACTCTCCTTGATCCACGGTACAAGGGTAAGGTTGCGGACCTTATGTTACAGAGGGAGCAGAGGATGAGACAACTCCGGGAGGCCTTGCAGAAAGGTCTGTGCAACGCGTTCCCAGAGACTGGGAGGTTACAAACTCCTGGTCCTGGACAACGAGTTGCTGAGGCTTCGGCCAGTCAAAGAAGGAGCGGTGGGGAAGGTGGCCGTCTGACCGATGCGTTCAGACAATTCTTTAGTCCGCAGCCCCAAAGTATGATCGGTTCCAGCAACCATCGCCAGCGTCTGATAAACATGGTGCAGGAATATCTAGGGGCAAGGTCAGACTTGGACACCTTCCCCACCGAAAATCCTCTGGCTTACTGGGTCTTGAGGATGGATCACTGGCCAGAGCTTGCACAGTATGCAATTGAGCTACTGGCCTGTCCTGCATCCAGCGTTCTTTCGGAACGCACATTCAGTGCTGCTGGAGGATTTGTCACGGATCACAGGGTGCGCCTGTCCACCGACTCGGTTGATCGACTGACTTTCATCAAGATGAACCAGTCTTGGATCACCACCAGCTACCACACACCTGATGCTGATATAACAGACTAATTGATTTTAACATGTCACATCCCTTCAAGACTGATGCTGATGCTGAGTGCCTGTGCTGTTATGTTGACTGGCTATCCTCCTCCTCCGAGTCCTCAATGATACGATTGATGATGATAGCTTGGAAGATCATTTTTGTTTATGGGTGCCGCCACCAGTGGCTAAGGCCCAATTTTTCAGCCCCTGTTTTACAGGGGCGTGTAATTACAATTTTTTTAGCAATAATTTGCCATAGGGCTCATTGCTGTGCTCCAAGTACAGTATCTGTGAGGGGTTGGAGTGTTGTGGCACCAGTGCCTAAGGCCCAATTTTTCAGCCCCTGTTCAACAGGGGCATGTAATTACAATTCTTGATCTAATAATTCACAGCAGGGCCCATTGCTGCACCCACCAAGAGTAACTCTGAGGGCTTACAGTGTTGTGGCAACGCCACCACCACCACCACCACCACGAAAGGCCCAATTTTTCAGCCCCTGTTCAAAAGGGGCATGTAATTACAATTCTTGATCTAATAATTCACAGCAGGGCCCATTCCTGCACCCACCAAGAGTAACTCTGAGGGCTTACAGTGTTGTGGCAACACCACCACCACCACCACCACCACGAAAGGCCCAATTTTTCAGCCCCTGTTCAACAGGGGCATGCAATTACAATTCTTGATCTAATAATTCACAGCAGGGCCCATTCCTGCACCCACCAAGAGTAACTCTGAGGGCTTACAGTGTTGTGGCAACACCACCACCACCACCACCACCACGAAAGGCCTAATTTTTCAGCCCCTGTTCAACAGGGGCATGCAATTACAATTCTTGATCTAATAATTCACAGCAGGGCCCATTGCTGCACCCACCAAGAGTAACTGTCAGGGCTTACAGTGTTGTGGCACCAGCACCACCATCAAAGGCCCAATTTTTACTACCACTGATCAACAATTATATGTAATTAAAATTCCTGATATAATAGTTGACAGCAGGGCGTTCCAGCACCAACCAAGAGTAACTGTGAGTGCTTACAGTGTTGTGCCAACACCAACAACTAAGGGGCCTATTTCTGCAGAGTATATACGGCAGGTCCCTACTTTCAAACATCCAACTTACAAACGACTCCTACTTGCAAACGCAAGAAGACAACAGGAAGTGAGAGGAAATCTACCCCTTGGAAGGAAAATTCTCTCCTGTAAGAATTAATATGGGAGAAAGGTGTCTCCTCTGTACTGATGCTTTATCAGCAATCCTTGTTTCAGGAAAAACACCACATTTCAAAAACAGTTGTCATTGGGACGGAAAGTGAGGTGAAATGTTCTGAACAGGGGCACAGACAGCAAAACAAATGTTACAGGGGTGATAACCCTTACCTATGTTTTCCAAAAAGTTTAAAAATAGATTTTTGGGCTGGAGCTACACTTAAACAATGTACCTGTTCAAAATTACAAACAGATTCTACATAAGAACAAACCTACAGTCCCTGTCTTGTATGCACCGCCTGTATACGGCTGTTCAGAGTATATAGGGCCTTTTTTATTTTATGTGCGGGGTTCCCCTTAATATCCATACAAGACCCAAAGGGGCTGGTAAGGGGCTGGGGTGGGGGGGGGGGGGTCATGGGGTAGCTATGCCATTTTTCTTAAAGATTTTCATCCATATTACCGGGACCAGACATTACATTAAAGCCGCAAGCAGTTTTAAATGGCTTTTTTTTCCTTTAGAAGTGTCATTTTGTGCAGGGACAGTTCTAAACACGGGAAACACGTGGCACTTCACAGGCATACTTTAGACACCCCCCAGGTACGATATTTAAAGGAATATTTGCCTTTTTTTTTCACTTTATGCATCATTAAAATGACTGCTCCCTAAAAACGACCGTTTTTAAAACTTCTTTTTGCATTGATACATGTCCCCTGGTGCAGAACCCGGGTTCCCAAACCCTTTTTAGGACAATAACATGCATAATAGTTGTTATAATTAGCACTTTAGAATTCGAACGTTCGCATCCATTGTATTTAATAGGGTTCTAATGTTCGTACGAACTTTCGGTCCGTTCGCGGGTTCTGGTGCGAACCGAACCCGGGGGTGTTCGGCTCATCACTAGTGAGTACCCACCCGAAAGGGACTATAACAGATGATTAAGAGTGGAATACATTATTAAGAAGACACCTGGAGATTTATGTTATTTCCAGCATTTTTGCACAAGTTCTATATGTACCCTTATGAACTGCAAATAGGAGGAGTGGACATGAGAGTGTATTGACCACCTGAGCGCTGCTATAGAAAACTTTCATTATCTTACCCAGGGATTTGATTTTGTTTTCTATAAATTTTATAACTTTATGTACTGCAAATATTTGTTTGTTTTAAGCGGCTGCTGATACAGTTACATATTATGAACATTGGGTTAATGACTACGGCCACATATTCATTTTATTTTATTATAAGTCATCTGTGAGCGTCTGTAGCGCTGGGATAGTGAAAGAAGGCCAGGGGACTTCACTGTTTAATTAAGCATACACTGACCGCTGCCATTTCCGACCTCAAGACGGAAATACAGGGGATGAATAACCGCCTGACTGAAGTGGAAGAATCCACACAGCTTCAAGCTGCAGCGATCAGGCAAGTTCAAAAGACGTACAATATGCACCTGCCACACATGTATGAATTGCACAGACAAGTGGAAGATTTAGACAATCGGGGCCGCAGGCACAATATAAGAATACGAGGTGTACCCGAAGGCATAGAACAGGCCTCCCTATCACAGACAATATGCGCCATATTTAATGACTTGCTCGATAGGCCCGCAGACTCCCCTATAGAGATGGAGAGACTACACCGTGCCCTGAGACCTCCCCCTAGGGATTCCGAACCCCCCAGGGATATAGTCTGCTGCATTGGGAACTCCCCTTTGAAAGAGGAGATACTCAGGAAAGCGAGGGACAGGGGACGCATTTTATACAATGGCGCCGACATAAAACATTTCCAGGACTTGTCCCAGATAACATTGCAGAATAAGCGTACCTTGCACTCCCTGCTGGACACATTGCGATCACGCAATATTCAGTACAGGTGGAAATTCCAGTTTTGTTTATCAGCAACTGCCAGAGGATGCACAGCACTTCTCCGGACACGGGAAGACCTGCCTAACTTCTGCGAGCAACTTGACCTACCGCCTGTAGACATACCCGACTGGCACTCGTTCTACTTCCCCACGGAACCATGGAAACCAGTATCACATATGTCGTCACCTAAGGCTCAGCGACAAAGATCCAGACGCCGCAGACTAGATCCCACTTCTCCAGGGGAGCGCCTCTCCCGTCAAGATCTCTCCTCACACCCTCCTGGGCTTGCTGACACCCCATGTAGGGGAAACCGAGACATGTGACCTACTAGGCATATGATTGTTGACCCATGGGTCAGTAAGTTGAGTTCTCTCCTTTTCTTTACTTGCTTGTAATTTTTGTCCATTTGTTTCTCTGTTCCCGCATCCATACTATCACAACTAGCATCTAAGGACCTCTGACACAGCGTGATGACTCCCTCCTCCCACCTCTCTACTAAGAACAATGAACTTTTCCATGGACTGTTCTCATCCAGGTACTGTTTTCATTGTCTCACAGGTTCCCTTTTTGCTTGACCTACACTTAAGTAACTGTTGGTGCTTATGCTGTGGTTAATAGTGAGCCTCTTACCACCCCCTTGACTTTTTGGCACTTCCAGTCAACGTGTCTGAACTGCAGCTGAAGGAAAAGGCACAAATCCCAAGTGTACTCATGTTTTGATTCCCCCCCATCCTCCCCCAGGGGTCTTACCCCACCCCCCCCATCTTTTTTTTTTTTTTTCGGTTGTGATGCTGTAGTTTATTTGTTTCTATTTCTAGATCCTCTGGCTGATTTACTTTTTAGGCTTTAGGCTTTACTTTATACGCATATGTTGTGTTTCTCAGTTGAGCTCCCAACCTAACAGCTGGGGACAGACAGAGACTCACACCAGTTCGGTAGTATTTTTAGAAGACAGGCTGTTAACCCACCTGACTTATTATCCTCCCAGGTGATTATTGAAACTAGCAGCCTCTATAGTCAGAAGGAAAGGGGATAAAAAGACAACACCAGACAGGTAAGAGGGTTAGGCTGGCATGAGTTGGACGATTTATACCATACTGCACCTATGCCTTAACAACAGAACAATATCCGCGTTCTCGCGGATGTAGTTCTTACTTTCAAATTTCCTGGGTAAAATAGTTCTCTCATCAGGCATACACCTGCCAATTAAACCTTACATGACCTCACTTCCACGCATCTAACTTCAAGACCCACATGCTCCTTAACGGAAGCATCTTGATAGACCCCAATTGTGCTTAGGGCTATGTAGCTCCGGTCGCAACAAAACCTCTCACCCGTTGACGTATTTCAGCAAAAAATTAGCTGGAGGAGTGGAGCAAGGAGGAGGAGGCTGTGATGTACTCCTTGAGAATATTTTACGTTCTAATACCACTTTGGTTTAGTTATTGTTCATTACACATTGTTCCCCTGTGGTGAGTTATATGATATACTCTTTACTGTATGTTCAGTTATATAATTTCTGATCAATAAGGGACGATTTATGACAGTCTTACTTATCTGCTTTTTGCCTGAGTATATCTCTTGATTTTTCTGCCTCGGTCCTCCCCACCGAGGATAACCTGCATATACTGATCTTTGAGTCCAAACTTTACAATTATGTTCCCCCTATTTTATATCTGCATACACCTATGGTCCTCTTTAGTGCTAACTCTCTTGTCCCCTTCCCAGTTTACTGCCCGCACACAGCAGTCCAGTAGGGCTATAGCTGGAACCCCAGACCTCTTCTTTAGGTGACTAGGTATAAGTATTTCCACCTCCGGAAACCCTTTACATAAGACACGCAAGGTTCCCCACCACTGTCTTATCCCATCTAACCTCTTTTCCCCATTCCTTATTCCCCCTGAGACCTTACTGCCCGAATTTCTACACTCTAAGATCTAATCTCTACCTCTCTTTTCTCTCTTTTCTCTTTTTTCTTTACTCACCCCCCCCTTTTTTTTTCTTTTTTTTTTCTTCTTTCTTCTCCCTCTCTCTCTCTCTTCCCCTTTTCTGTGTTTGGAGACCGCCCCTCCTCGCTCCCGTTCCGCCCTACGTCGGTCATTGTGACTACATAGTAAGCCTCGCTGACCGAACATCTTGAGACAACCTAACCCAATACCCCACAAAATGCTACCTGATCAGCTGTCCAAACACAAGCATTTTATCCCTTAAATGCTTATCGTTGAATGTTAAAGGTTTAAACCTCCCGGAAAAAAAGATCTCAAGTTCTCTCTGCCCTGTCTAAACACAAAGCACACTTCTTGCTACCTCAGGAAATGCATTTCCGGTCAGATGCCATTCCTAAACTAGCAAATCATCTTTACAAACGAGCACTGCACTCCACGAGCCCAGACTCTAAAACTAAGGGAGTCTCCATACTTATTTCTAAATATGCATACTTTCAATTAGCAGATTCATTAATTGACCCCAAGGGCAGATATATCTTTTTTAAGGGTACATATGCTTCCAAACCGATTACTTTGGCCAATATCTACAGCCCAAACGAACATCAGGTCGCATTTTTCCGGAAACTAGGTGACCTGCTTACTAGCTTTCAGGAAGGCATGCTAATCTTGGGTGGGGACTTCAACGTACCACTGAACCCCACACTAGACACCTCATCAGGTACGTCCGCACTATCCTACCGAGCACTTCGCCAAATCAAACTTCAGCTCCAACATTTGACACTCCATGATACCTGGCGCACCCTTTTCCCAAATGATAAAGACTACACCTTCTTCTCCTCCCCACACCAAAAATACTCTAGAATCGACTACTTTTTTCTTTCTCAGACAGATTTATCATTTCTCACACAGGCCACCATAGAACCAATGTTTTTATCCGATCACCACCCGATCTCCATGACACTCACTTTTCCTGAACTGAATGTAACTTCCAAAACATGGCGCTTGAACCCCACCCTGCTAAAAGACCCAGAAACGATCAACCAGATTAGATCCCATATTCAACTCTACTTCCAGGAAAATTCCACCCCGGATATTTCCCCGGTCACGATATGGGAGGCACACAAGTGCGTGTTGAGGGGGAAACTAATTTCCTTAGCAACAAACGCCAAAAAGAGACACCAAGAACAAATTAGATCACTCATCAAAACAATCAACAAACTTGAAACTGCCGACAAACAATCGACTTCGCAAACTACGTTACAGAACCTACTACACGCTAGATCAGCACTACTAGATGAACTAGGAAAAACGCACAAGGAGACGCTATGTCCTCCAACAAAAAGTGTTCTATGAACACGGCAACAAGAGTGGTAGATTGCTGGCATGCACAATACAAGCAGCTAGGCTCACATCTAGAATTTACGAACTATGAGACAACCAAGGCACACTCCTCTCTAGGAACGAAGAGATAGCCAAGCATTTCGAAAACTTCTACTCTAAACTGTACAACCTGCCCCAAAATGGCGTAGAGGGGACTAGAGCAGCCCAAAGTGTTTCCCAAATAAAAAAAATTCTAGCCCAGTATTGCCCCAAACCTATCTCCTCCCAGCAGGTGGAGGCCATGGAAAATCCATTTTCCAAGGAGGAACCCCATCAGCTATAAAACAAATGAAAGTGGGAAAGAGTCCCGGCCCGGATGGTCTCCCGCTAATATACTACAAATCCTTTCAAGATACACTAACACCCGAGATACTTAAGATGTTTAACTCTCTAGCGGATCCTCATACCTCATCGGGCAGACTATTAGAAGCTCATGTAACAGTTATTCCAAAGGAAGGGAAAGACCCCACACTAGCCTCAAACTATAGACCTATCTCTCTACTTAACGTAGATATCAAATTGTACGCTAAGATCCTAGCTAACAGATTACTACCACTTATCCCTGACCTCATAACAGCTGACCAGGTGGGTTTCATCCCGGTAGGGAAGCCAGGGACAACACCATACGCACCTTGAACATACAGCATTGGTTACACTCCTCGGGAACCAAAGGCTTTCTTCTATCCCTTGATGCTGAGAAGGCGTTTGACAGGGTGGCATGGGACTATATGCAGGAGGTCCTGAAAGGAATAGGCCTCCTGCCCCGCATGTTTACGTACATAAATGCCCTTTATTCTAACCCCTCGGCGAGGGTGAAGGCTAATGGCCTCCTGTCAGACGCCTTCTCTATCAGCAACGGCACACGCCAGGGGTGCCCCCTATCCCCCTTAATTTTTGTCCTGACACTAGAACCCCTTTTAAACAGACTGCGCAGCAACACAGACATCAAGGACATCACCATAGCACATAGAGAATTCAAAAGTAGCCGCTTTTGCAGATGACATCCTGCTCTCCTTGCAATCTCCCCGAACCTCCCTACCCAACTTATTGAAGGACATACAACAATTTGGAG
Organism: Rana muscosa; assembly: GCA_029206835.1. Taxonomy (NCBI): domain Eukaryota; kingdom Metazoa; phylum Chordata; class Amphibia; order Anura; family Ranidae; genus Rana; species Rana muscosa. The sequence continues at coordinate 5,065,326 of CM055127.1, read as the reverse complement.
AGATGTCAAATCTCAAAATTAACTATTCAAAGTCCCATGCGTTAAATATTTCTTTACCCCCGCAGAAAGTAGAACACTGCCAGGAATCCTTCCCATTTCAGTGGAAGAATGTAGCCATTACCTATCTTGGTATCCAAATTACCAGGAAAACTATCGACCTCTATAGCCACAACTTTTTGGCTGCCCTCTCAAAAATACAAACCCACTTAAAAGAATGGACCAATTTTGAATGTATCCTGGTTCGGCCGTGCAGCCATAATCAAAATGGTAGTACTCCCTCACTTGTTATACTTAATGCAGACAATCCCAATTCATCTCCCCACTTCCTTCTTTGTGACCTATAGGAAAGCCTGCACGAACTTCCTATGGAGGAACAGCCCCCCACGCATTAAATATTCACGCTTAACCCTCTCGAAAACCATGGGTGGAATTGGCCTACCAGACCTTCAAAAATACTATCTTGCATGTCACCTGACTAGAATTGTGGATTGGAAAGTACACCACTTGGGAAAGACTTGGGTTGCCTTAGAAAAACATTTCATACATACCCCTACACACATACTCCCTTGGCTCTCACCCCGTCTATGGCCCCATTCAATTAAGACACATCCTCTAATATACCCCTCCTTAATGGCCTTTAACAAAGCAATTTCTCTCCACAAACTCTCCGCATACCTAGGACCAATGACCCCCCTGAGAGGGAATCCGGACTTCCCTCCCGGAGACTGTACATTCCTCCAGAAAGAATGGCCCCACAAAGAAATGAGCACAGCACTTTTCCCAGGGAGGTGTTATTAGGTCTTATGAGGACTTAGTATCCGAGTCGCGTACACACTCATTTCCCTTTTGGTCTTACAGACAACTGAGACACTTTCTCACTTCTAAAACTCCAATTGCTTAATGGTCCAGACAACCTACTCCATTTGAAACCCTCTGCTTACGTCGCACGCCACAAAGACATCTCATATCCTACATCTACACTCTTCTCCAGGATGATTCCCTCCATCCAGCGACTAAACCTACATGTACCTCCTGGGAAAAAGATCTGAATTTGACCCTTACTGACGGGGATTGGAAAAAACTATTTTTACGCACGCTCATAAGGGATCGATGAACATAGCGATCCAAGAAAATGGTTATAAAATTATAACCAAATGGTACAGGACTCCTTCACGCTTGCACAAATTCTCACCCTCAATCTCGAGCATCTTTTGGAGATGTAAAGAAGCAATAGGCTCCATGATCCACATTTGGTGGGAGTGCAGCTCCGTCCAACCCTTTTGGACTGAGGTCCACTCCAGTATAAAACGCGTGACCACCTACGAGCTAGATTACAACCCTGCACAATACCTCTTACATCACACAACCCTCTCTAAACGTACCTACCATAAATCATTAGCCATGCATATGGTCAATGCAGCACGACACTGCATACCTTTACACTGGCGCTCATCAGATGCACCTACCATTAGAGAATGGTTGCTTCGGATAGCCAAGATAGAAGAAATGGAGGAACTGATATACTCCTCTCAGGAACGCTTACAGAAATTTATGCAAACATGGGCATGCTGGTATCACTTCAAAACGTCAGACTGTTACAAATCCTATCTTCCTTCTTAAATTCTTTCAAATTTTTTTTGATAATCTAGAACTCCCAACCATGAATTCGGCCTCTCCCATAATTTGAGACGCTCCAGGGGGACGGGAGCAACCCCGTCTCTATTCCTTTCTTTCACTTCTGCTTCTCTTTTTTCTTTTCGCCCCTTCTTACCTATACATCCCTCCTTCCCCCCCCAAACTCCCAATTTCTCACTTATCACTTCTCTTTTTCATCCCCTTCTTCCCCCATCCCCGTAAATCCACACAACGACGGTGAACCTTTCTCTGAATGGACGCCCCAACATAATCACCTAGCTATTCCCATGCCATTCGGAAATCAAGTATATTTGCCCGCCTCTAATGCCACGACTGGGCCTGTTGAGAGTGGCCTACGTGGTACTGCCTACAAATATGATATGACTTGACAAAAGTGGGGTGATCTTCCCTTAAGTGACTAATATGTCCGTTGTTCTTATGCAATCTATATGCTGAATAGACTTCTATGACGATACAATTCCCCAAATGTTTTATTTTTTGCATAATTGTTTGTTATAACACACTGCATGGGATATGACTATTGTTGTTATTTGTCAAAGAAGCCCCTTGTCTTTTATATTTCCTTTCTTGACAAACGTATTACACTGTAACCTTGATTTTGCCTTAATAAAATATTTCCTTGTGGAAAAAAAAAAGAGACTATTGCCTTGTGGGCTGTTTCCCCCCCCCCCCTCCCCCACCCGATGCCTTTTTATTTGTTTTGTTTTTTTCCTCTCAGCATGAAGTATGAAATGAAACAGTCAAGATGACGACGTTGTTTATAAACAGTCATTTGTGTATTTAGAGGAACCTCCAGAATAGGAGGAGCATATAACATAGGAAGAGCATATAAATATGTACATATTTTGTGATTATAGGGGACTCTTGGCGGTGTTTTATTTATTTTTTATTTTTTTCCTCTTGCCACTGTTGTTTTTTATTGCCCGATAGGGGATGTGTTTTTTATTTTCTCCCCTTTGTAACATAGCCGTATGTATTTTAATCTTCGGCCGTCTGGTACACGTTTTAAGGGTAATATATTTTTTTTTCTCCTTTTTTTTTGACACAGTAGCACAACACAAGACACATAAATCGTTTAGTTTTATTTTTATTTTTTGTTGGCACATACCTTAACCACTTAAGCCCCGGACCATTTGGTAGCTAAAGGACCAGAGGTGATTTCAGAATTTTGCACTGCGCTGCTTTAACTGTAAATTGTGTGGACATGCAATGTTGTACCCAAACGAAATTTGCGTCCTTTTCTTCCCACAAATAGAGCTTTCTTTTAATGGTATTTGATTGCCTCTGCGATTTTTATTTTTTGCGATATAAACGGAAATAGACCGAAAATTTTGAAAAAAAAAATGATATTTTCTACATTTTGTTATAAGAAAAATCGAATAAACTAAATTTTAGTCATACATTTAGGCCAAAATGTATTCAGCCACATGTCTTTAGTAAAAAAAAATGTCAATAAGCGTATATTTATTGGTTTGCGCAAAAGTTATAGCGTCTACAAACTAGGGTACATTTTCTGGAATTTACACAGCTTTTAATTTATGACTGCCTATCTCATTTCTTGAGGTGCTAAAATGGCAGGGCAGTACAAACCCCCCCCCCCAAATGACCCCATTTTGGAAAGTAGACATCCCAAGGAAATTGCTGAGAGGCATGTTGAGCCCATTGAATATTTTTTTTTTTTGTCTCAAGTGATTGAATGACTAAAAAAAAAAAAAAATTACAAAAAGTTGTCACTAAATGATATATTGCTCACACATGCCATGATTATATGTGGAATTACACCCCAAAATACATTTTGCTGCTTCTCCTGAGTACGGGGATACCACATGTGTGGGACTTTTTAGGAGCCTAGCCGCGTACGGGACCCCGAAAACCAAGCACCGCCTTCAGGATTTCTAGGCACAAATTTTTGATTTCACTCCTCACTACCTATCACAGTTTCGAAGGCCATAAAATGCCAAAATAGCACAAAACCCACCCAAATGACCCCATTTTGGAAAGTAGACACCCCAAGCTATTTGCTGAGAGGCATGGTGAGTATTTTACAGCTCTCATTTGTTTTTGAAAATGAAGAAAGAAAATATATATATATTTTTTCAATTTTCAAAACTTTGTGACAAAAAGCGAGATCTGCAAAATACTCACAATACCTCTCAGCAAATAGCTTGGGGTGTCTACTTTCCAAAATGGGGTCATTTGGGGGGGTTTTGCGCCATCTGGGCATTCCATGGCCTCCGAAACTGTGATAGGCAGTGAGAAGTGAAATCAAAAATTTACACCCTTAGAAAGCCTGAAGGCGGTGCTTGGTTTTTGGGGTCCCGTACGCGGCTAGGCTCCCAAAAAGTCTCACACATGTGGTATCCCTGTACTCAGGAGAAGCAACAGAATGTATTTTGGGGTGTAATTCCACATATGCCCATGGCATGTTTGAGCAATATATCATTTAGTGACAACTTTGTGCAAAAAAAAATAAAAAATTGTCTTTTTTCCCGCAACTTGTGTCAACATATAAAATATTCCATGGACTCGACATGCCTCTCAGTATATAGCTTGGGGTGTCTTCTTTCCAAAATGGGGTCATTTAGGGGGATTTTGAACTGTCCTGGCATTTTATACACAACATTAGGAAGCTTACATCCACTCTTCTAACCACTTGAAGACAAAGCCCTTTTTGACACTTTTTGTTTACATGAAAACATATTTTTTTTGCAAGAAAATTATGTTGAACCCCCAAACATTATATATTTTTTTAAAGCAAAGGCCCTACAGATTAAAATGGTGGGTGTTGCATTTTTTTTTCTACACAGTATTTGCGCAGCGATTTTTCAAACGCATTTTTTGGGGAAAAATTCACTTTTTAAAATTTTAATGCACTAAAACACACTATATTGCCCGAATGTTTGATGAAATAAAAAAGATGATCGTAGGCCGAGTACATATATACCAAACACGACATGCTTTAAAATTTCGCACAAAAGCGCATTGGTGACAAACTACATACATTTTTAAAAGCCTTTAAAAGCCTTTACAGGTTACCCCGTAAGATTTACAGAGGAGGTCTACTGCTAAAATTACTGCCCTCGATCTGACCTTCGCGGTGATACCTCACATGCATGGTGCAATTGCTGTTTACATATGACGCCAGACCGACGCTTGCGTTCGCCATTGGGCAAGAGCAGGGCAGGACAGGGGTGCTTTTTTTTTTTTTTTATTATTAATTTTGCTTTTTTATTTTATTTTTAAATTGTTCCTTCCATATTTTTTTTTTTTTTATCATTTTTATTGTTATCTCAGGGAATGTAAATATCCCCTATGATAGCAATAGGTAGTGACAGGTACTCTTTTTTTGAAAAAACTGCGGTCTTCTAGACCCTAGATCTTTCCTCTGCCCTCAAAGCATCTGACCACACCAAGATCGGTGTGATAAAATGCTTTCCCAATTTCCCAATGGCGCTTTTTATATCCGGGGGGGGGGTCATTCCCTCCCACTGCTTGTAAAAGCAGTCCAGAGGCTAATTAGCCACTAGGATTGCTTTTACATGAAAGCCGGCCGCTGGCTGAAAAGAATGATACCAAGATGATACCTAACTCCGCAGGCATCATTCTGGTATAAACATTCAAAGTCCAGCAACATACCAGTACGTTGCTGGTCCTTGTTGGACATGTATTGTAATCTTTTTTTTTCATGCAGCCAGTTGGCTGAACGAAAAAAGAGATTGATCAGTGGGTATGCCCACCATTAGAATACCGACCTTCATCCACCCACTTCTAATGATGGGCATACATGCACCATTTATATATGCCGAAGCATGGGGGCATCCTCCCGCAAAAAAGTTATGCCGCACACACATGGTCGGACTTTTCCACGGGCAAGCCTCCGTCGGAATTTCGACCGTATGTACGTGGCATTAGGAGCAAAATCTCTCCTCCGCTTCTCCGCCCCTGATGCCCCAATGCTTCGGCATATATGCTTTTTTTTTTTTTAACTGTGGTGGTGAAATCACCTCCTACAGCACTGGAGTCGCAGGGATCAGGCCTGTCTCTGCGAACGCTGCAGTTATGTGTGTTGTGTTTTGTAAGTGACAGTGATCGATCGATACTGCACTTGGGTGGCCTGGGCTGGACGGAGGGGCAAAACGCAGGTGCTAGCAGGTATCTGGGCTGATCCCGCTAACACTGCGTTTTTGGGAACCCTAAACTGCTGGGGACGCTAGTATAGATCTGATCAGATCAGATCAGATATTGATCTGTTCAGATACTATACCACTAAGGGGGGTGTATGCTTCATGCGTGGGTGTTGGCGTTACTGGCACTAACCTGACGCTGCCTGGGGCGTGACGCAGACCCTCTCTGACGCTAAAACCTAATTGATATCACCCGTCCGGCGATCAGGGGGTTAAACCTTTATTGGGTTATATATACGGCGGGTGCCCTGACACTATAAAAAGCAAACTTACTAACCAGCGTCACCCGTAACACTTATATGGTGATCTCTGGTGAAAGGGTTAACTAGGGGCAATTAGGGGGTTAAACCTTTATTAGATAATATATGGGGGTACCTGACGCTATAAAAACCTGCGACGAACCTAAAAAAAAATAATTACTGGCTACCGATCTGCATCACCGACAATAAGACAGCGATCAGAAAAACGATCGCTTAGCGACAGTGGTGATAGGGGGTGAAAGGGTTACCTGGGGGGCGATCAAGGGGGTTAAACCTTTATTAGATCATTTATGGGGGTACCTGACGCTATAAAAACCTGCGGCGAACCTAAAAAAAATTACTGGCTACCGATCTGCATCACCGACGCTAAGGCAGCGATCAGAAAAATGATCGCTTAGCGACGGCGGTGCTAGGGGGTGAAAGGGTTATCTGGGGGGTGATCAGGGGGTTAAACCTTTATTGGGGGGGTTAGGGGGCTACACTGGACCTAAAACTAAATGTAGTGACACTTTTACAGTCACAAATGTCACTGATTGCAGTGATCAGTAAATAAATGGTCACTGCAATCAGTGACACTGTGACTGGGGGCTGGGGGGTGATCTGGGGGGGCGATTTGTGTGCCTATGTGTCCTGGTGTCAGTGTAGTGTTAGTGCACTGACCTGTGTGTCTTCTCTTGTATGGCGCTCGGTATATGTGAGCGCCGCATGAGAGATGACATCACTTCCTCCTGCTTCCTCTGCCTGTGTTTACATTACACAACAGAGGAAGCATTTCCATTCGCCGGGAGTGATCGCGGGGGGGTGGCCGGAATTGAACGGCCGTCCCCTCATGTCGGATCGCTCCCCAACGAATACCGACCGCTCACTGTATAGGAGGGGGGTCCGATCGGACCCCCCAACTGTACAAAGGCAATCACGTACACTGTACGTGATTGTGCCTGTCGGTGCCATTCTGCCGACGTACATATACAGTGAGCTGTCGTTAAGTGGTTAATTTCGTGCATAGGCAGCCATGGGAGACTGCACCTTAAAAGTAACGGTGGTACACTTCTTAAGCCTCGTACACACGGACGGTTTTCTCGTCCAGAAACGACAAGAAAACTGCCGGGAGAGCTTTCTTGCCGAGAAAACTGGCCAGAATCTCAACGAGAAAAAATAGAGAACCTGCTCTCTATTTTTTTGTCGAGATTCTCATCGGCCTGTTACCCGACGAGAAACTCGAGAGTGTGTACGCTTACCTGTCGCCGTAGAAACCCGCGCATGCTCGAAATGACTTTGACGCATGCGCGGTAGCTTCCTAGGCATAGGTAGGGTGTAGAAAGATGGCGGCGGCATAGAATGTGACGAGCGCACGTTCCATTCAAAAGAATGGCGGTTCTTTTGAATCAAGCGTGTGTACACTCGGCCGGGACAAGATTCTTGTCAAGAATCTCGTCAGGAAAAACAACGTGTTTTTTCCTGACGAGATTCTCGGCCGTGTGTGAGGCTTTAGAGTTTACAATATTTACACTACACCTCCTGGGTCTTTTCCTTTTTTAACGGTATAGAAGAGGCTGACTCCAGCCTTGTGGGGTCCAGATAACCACATTGCTGATTTATTTGCTTCTATATCTGGGTATACCTGTGTTCCGGCTCCCCCCCGCCTACCTCTACTTACGGTAAATAGGGTACCCCGGATTATAAACTCTACTTTTTAGTGGAGGAGGGGCTGGGCGGGAGGAGGGAGGGGAGGAGTGTATATATGGATGAAGATGTCTTTAATAGATATAGTGGGATACAAGGCATGTGGCACTTGGGGAGGGACGGCACAAGGGGGCCTCCCCTCTTAAGTTTTTTATTTAATAAAAGGAGAATGGGAAGGAATCCACTCTATGAGGTATTCTGTATTTCTTTTTATTTTCCATATCTTCCCCATTCTCTTTATGAAGGAATGGAGGGGGGGGGGGGATAAAAAGGGGGTTTATGATCTTCAGATTGAACTATAAATTTAAATATAAGGACTCGGAGTGATGACTGAGGAGGGGAATATATGAGAATTAGGGAATTGTTTTATAGATTTAATTGGTTGTTTACGGTGGAGGAATCTACTTATGTTATATATGTTGATGAAGATTAGGATACATCTGTTTTCATTAGAATGAAAAGGTGGAAGGGTGGATTATATAAGTTAATACATATAATAATAATGTGATAATAATCTGATCGATATTGACATTATTTTGTTTTTTCCCCTCCTCCCTTGCCCCTCTTTGTCTCTTTTGGGTATTCTCCTATGTTATTGGGGAAAGTCGGGGGGCGCAGAGGAGCCCGGAGCCCAAATTTTCATTTTTCTTATTTTTTCGTCTATTTTTTTATCGCTCTCATTTGACCATTCCTGGCACACGCTCCCATATTATTATTATTATTCAGGATTTGTATAGTGCCAACAGTTTGCGCAGCGCTTTACAACAACAGGGAAGACAGTACAGTCACAATACAATTCAATACATAGGGATCAGAGGGCCCTGCTCATTAGAGCTTACAGTCTAGAAGGGAGGGTTAAGTGGAACAAAGGGTAGTAGCTGTGGGGGATGATCAGGTGGACAAAATGAAATACAGTTGTTAGGTGTGGGTAGGATAGGATTCTCTGAAGAGAAGGGTTTTTAGGGATCCTCTAAAAGCTAATAGAGAAGGAGATAGACGGGCAGATTGGGGTAAGGTGTTCCATAGGCTTGGAGAGGCTCTGGAAAAGTCCTGGAGATGAGCATGGGAGCAGGTGATGAGCTTGCTAGAGAGCAGGAGGTATTGAGAAGAACGAATAGAACGATTAGGTTGGTATTTAGAGACTATGTCAGTGATGTAGCTGGGGGCAGTGTTGTGGATGGCTTTGTAGGTAGTTGTTAGTATTTTGAATTTAATTTGTTGGGTGAGCGGAAGCCAGTGGAGGGATTGACAGAGAGAAGTAGCAGAGACAGAGCGGTTGGTAAGGTGGATGAGTCTGGCAGCAGCATTCATTATGGACTGAAGGGGGGCTAGAGTATGCCGAGGTAAGCCAATGCAGTAATCGAGGCGAGAGAGAACCAGGGAGTGAATTAGGAGCTTTGTTGTGTCATTGGTTAAAAAGGGGCGTATTTTGGAGATGTTGCGGAGGTTGAGGCGGCAAGATTTGAACAGTGATTGGATGTGAAGCTTAAAGGAGAGTTCAGAGTCCAGGACTACTTCTAGGACATTGGCATGTGGGGATGGGCTGATAGTTGTGCCATCAATTTTGACAGAGAGATCGGGGGAGGAGGCACGTGGGGGTGGAAAAATGATCAGTTTAGTTTTGGATAGATTAAGTTTGAGGAAGTGGTGTGACATCCAAACTGATATATCTGATAGTAAATTAGAGATACGTGAGGAGAATGAAGGAGTGAGTTGAGGGGCAGAGAAATAGATTTGAGTATCGCTGCCTGTGTAACTGTACTCACCGCTTTAGTCTCTTTAAAAATGTAATTTTTCGATATTAATGACGTCACCGCGCATGCGCTGATTACTGCGTGAAAACCGGCTAGTAATGCTTGCCGGTTTTCATTCACTATAATTCCGTAAATGTGTATGCGAGAACTTCCCCTCTGTCAGGCACAGAGGAGAAGTCTTGCGCTATTACCAACCAGCAACACTTCCTTGTACTCCCCCTTGTGACTATAGAAGACGTCACAAAAGGGGTGTGAAAACAAACAGCAGCATTCCTAGTATACTGGTTGCTTGGTTGGTTGGAGAAAAGACGGGCTACAATAAAGGTATTTGCGGGCCTCGTTTTTCAAATTAATATATTGCAGAAGCATTGGAATAACCTTGAGCATCATAATAATTGAAAATTAGGAAAAGTGGACCGGGGTTTACTTCCTCTTTAAAGAGTCGGTTATACCCAACAGTGTACCATTCGACCAATCAAGTAGCTAAGTCGAGGGGGGTTTCTATTCTTTTAGCAGGGAGAATACCATGGACCTATATAAACTCTATGAGAGATCCATAAAGGGCACGTTATATTTGTGAAAGGTAAAGTAGGAGAAGTAGGGGTTACATTTGCTACTCTGTATGCCCCTAATGATCATCAAGAAGCTTTTTTGGGCAAGGCGATTAAGCGACTGATGGAATTTACAGAAGGACATCTGATTCTGGGGGAGATCTGAACATCCCATTAGTTTCTAAGGAAGATACCTCCTCTGGGATGTCATCTATCTCCTTTGGTGCGCGGAATCGCATTGCCCAAATTATGCATAATAATCAACTGATCGATATATGGAGACTCTTTCACCCCAAAGAAAAAGATTTTACGTTCTACTCCCCACCTCACAAAACATACTACTGTATAGACCTTTTCCTCATCCCACATGCCCAACTTCACTCTGTAGGCTCTATTACTTGGTCAGACCATGGACCAATCTTTTTGATATATGCGTTACAAGACTCATCGCAGACTAGATCAAATCAATGGAGATTAAATGAAAGTCTTCTACAGGACAAAGATGTCCTAGAAGATGTGATTAAAGAGTTAAACTTTTACTTCAACACTAACGACACCCCAGATTGTGACCCCGGAATCATCTGGGAAGCACATAAGGCAGTCATCCGTGGAGTGTTGATTAAACATGGATCTAGGATTAAGAGGAAACGTACAGAACAGTTAACATGCTTATTGGAAGAGCTAGCTATACTGGAGCTTAGACATAAACGGATACGTTCAATACCTTTAGCCCTGTTTCACACTGGTGTGTTTTGACATGCGATTTGGCATGTCAAATCGCATGTCAAAACGGCGATATTTGCCGCAAATTGCCGGCAATGGCACCGTCCTAATCGGTGCGACGCCGCATCTGCGGTACTGCACCCATTTCAAAAAGTAGTTTCTGTACTACTTTTTGCGAATTCGGCCCGCGATTTACATTAACATCTGTGCAGAAACCTGCACAGATGTCTTTGTAATCGCGGCTGAAATCGGGACTGCCAGCGAGAGTGAAATCGTGCGAGTTCAGCTGAACTCGCACGGCTTCACTCCCGCAGCCCACTGTGAACCTGGGCTTAGAGAGAGAGTTTATTAGTAAACGAACACAAATTACTGACCTTCTTTACAACAAAGCTAAGGCAGCACTGCAGGTTTGTAGGAAGTTTTTATATAAATCAAGGGATAAATGTGGGAAATTATTGAGCAGAACTTTAATAGAATAGAAGTTAAGTAATTATATCCCACATATTATTCCATCGAATAAACCTAAGGTTACGAAACCACATGACATAGTGCGGGAATTCCAAGAATTCTACCACTCCCTTCATAATCTACAGAGTAAACCCCCGACTCAAGAGCAGATGGATCGATATCTTTCGGCATCATCAATGCCCAGACTTTTGGAGGCAGATAGATAAAAACTTGAAGACCCTATAACTGTGGATGAACTTAAGGAAGCGGTAGGTTCAATGAAACTGGGGAAAGCTCCTGGGCCTGATGGTTTTACGGCTCAATATTATAAAATACTGCTCCCCTCACTATCTGAGTATATGGTTAAACTATTTAATGCTCTAGGGTCCTCGGCAAAAGATACCTTGCAAGTATATATCTCTGTGATACCGAAAGAGGGGAAAGATCCAGCCTCCTGTGGAAGTTATCGGCCAATTTCCCTGCTAAACTTGGATCTTAAGCTCTTTACTAAAGTTTTGGCGAATAGGATCCAACAATATATCCCGGATCTGATACACCTATATCAGGTTGGATTTGTCCCCACACGTGAAGCCTACGATAATACCACAAAAACTAATAATCTACTACAGATAGTGAACACAACACCTACAGTAGGTGCCGCCGACATTCTATATCCATCGCGATCCCATCGCGCAGATTCTCGGCGACAGGGTGCCGACATCTCGGCGACAGGGTGCCGACATCTCGCGCTCGCTGCAATAGCGAGAAGGCGACGCGACACTGTATTGATCGGGGATCCAACGTGGATTCCCGCCAATACCAGGCACTGTGTTTGGTATGAATCCTGAGCGGGAACTCCACGCCAAATTTTAAATAAAAAACCGGCATGGGTTCCCCTCCAGGAGCATACCAGGCCCCTTGGTCTGGTATGGATTTTAAGGGCAACCCCCTAAGCCGAAAAAAACAGCGTGGGGGGTGGCCTTCAAAATCCAAACCAGACCCTTATCCGAGCACGCAACCTGGCAGGCCGCAGGAAAAGAGGGGGGGCGAGAGAGCGCCCCAATCCCTCCTGAACCGTACCAGGCCGCATGCCCTCAACATGGGGGGTTTGGTGCTTTGGGGCAGGGGGGCGACCTGCGGCCCCCCCACCCCAAAGCACAATACCCCCATGTTGATGGGTACAAGGGCCTCTTCTCGACAACCCTGGCCGTTGGTTGTCGGGCCCTCGGGCAGGGGGGCTTATCGGAATCCAGGAGCCCCCTTTAATAAAAGGGCCCCCATATCCCAGCCCCCTACCCTATGTGAATGAGTATGGGGTAAATCGTACCCCTACCCATTCACCTGGTGGAAAAAAATGTCAATAAAAAAAAAAACACTACACAGGTTTTTAAAGTAATTTATTACACAGCTACGGGGGTCTTCTTCTGACTTTGGGGGTCTCTTCTTCTGCTCTCGGGTTCTTTCTGCCTTCTGCCGGGCACCTTCGCCTTCTTCTAGCTCTTTTGCTAGGGGGGGGCCCGGTCTTCTTCGTTGCCTTCTTCCCTCTTCTCCTCCTCGATGTTCACTCGTCGCTTCCTCCCGCTGTAATGCTGGGTGTGTGGTCCGCAACGATTTATATAGGTATATAGGCCTCTTATGACGTCACAGTCACATGCTCCGGGTGGCCCCGGAGCATGTGACTGTGACGTCATGGGAGCATGTGGCCACCCGGAGCATGTGACTGTGATGTCATGAGAGGCCTATATAAATCGCTGTGGACCGCACACCCAGCATTACAGCGGGAGGAAGCGACGAGTGAATATCGAGGAGGAGAAGAGGGAAGAAGGCGACGAAGAAGACCGGGCCCCCGCTAGCAAAAGAGCTGGAAGAAGATAGCGAAGGCGCCCGGCAGAAGGCAGAAAGAAACGGAGAGCAGAATAAGAGACCCCCGGAGTCGGAAGAAGACCCCCGGAGTCGGAAGAGACACCCGGAGTCGGGAGAAGACCCCCGGAGCTGTGTAATAAATTACTTTAAAAATCTGTGTAGTGATTTTTTATTGACATTTTTTCCACCAGGTGAATGGGTAGGGGTACGATGTACCCCATACTCATTCACATAGGGTGGGGGGCTGGGATCTGGGGGCCCCCTTATTAAAGGGGGATCCTGGATTCCGATAAGCCCCCCCGCCCGCATACCCCGACAACCAACGGCCAGGGTTGTCGGGAAGAGGCCCTTGTCCCCATCAACATGGGGGCAGGGTGCTTTGGGGTGGGGGGGCCGCAGGTCGCCCCCCTGCCCCAAACTCTCCATGTTGAGGGCATGTGGCCTGGTATGGTTCAGGAGGGAGGGGGCCGCTCTCTCGTCCCCCCCTCTTTTCCTGCGGTCTGCCAGGTTACGTGGATAAAAAAGGAAAATACTGCGCTAAACCAAAAACAATGTGCATGCAAGCTGCCAACACTCAAACAAACAAAGTGTACAGGAATGGTAAATAAAAATAGTGTGGCGCTCAAAGCAATGAAAACTTGTAATAGGTGAATGGCTACTTAAAGCAATAGAACCAACAGTGCTCTAATAACACAATTAAAAATGTGAGTCCGCTACAAGGGTATTCAGATGAATTGTCCTCCTTGCGAACTGTGTGATATACCGTAAAAAGTAAAACGTGAAAAATAGAATACAATCCCAAATAACAAAATGTGTGTGATCATGGATGTCCTTCAATGGATAGCCTTCCCACAACGCAGACTGACAAAGGGACTTCAATGCAAATGATGAATCAAGCAAGGAGAAGACACTAGTTGTTATAGATGGGTACTCTTACCGCTGATGGTGGACCCACCTACCGTACGGCAGTGGGTCTTGCAGGCTTAGTGGTCACCAAGACCAGACGGGATATAGCTGGATGTCCTGGGTCCTCGCATGAACTCCAACCGGATGACGGGAGAGGCAGCTCAAACGATGGATTATTCTCACATGGGCCAGGTTCCACAGCAATCCGCGAAAAATATAAAGATGGAAGAAAACCAAAAAGACTACAGATGGTGCAGGTCAATAAAAACCGATTACCGGAATTTTATTAAATAAAAATATTTTTGTCCAACAGTCATGCAGACAAATAAAAAGTGATCACGAAATAAAAATATATTCAAAGCAATATGGGGTGCAGCGTCAGCAAGCCCTACGCGTTTCGACTACTGCAGTCTTCAACAGGGGCATGACGCTGTACCCCCCATATTGCCAACATTTATAAGAATTTCACATACTCTGACACACCCCGGAAGGGGTGGAGTCAAAACAGGAAATGACATAAGGTCTCACAATCTCAATACATAGTTTCATAATATGCAACTGAAACAAATGAACTATATGTATCAATTCAATAAAGCATTGGATAACCTGTATATTAAACATATTACACATCAACAAATAAATGTGCCTCCATAACCTAAATCTAGGTATAGGACTGGGGATCTAATCATGACACCTGTATGGAACTTACCCTAATGAGGGCACCGCCCATTGTGATCTTCTCATTATCTAGATAGTCTGTATAGAATGAGTTCCCAAGTTCACCACGGCATAAACCAGATTCCACAGGATGTCATGGTCCCACCTGACCGAAATCGTCACTGGGGACACCCTTATGTATAGCACTGGGGACACCTCAGCATTGGGGACACTCCAGCAATGCTGTGCCCCCATATAACATCCCCCAGAGTGCAATCTATACGTTGTACAGCTAAGTCTAGTACACTATGTGCAATACCTCTATATTACCCCCTCTGGCGCTAAATCAGAGTCCCACTGGCACTTCCCCTTGCAGCATCATCAACAGATGTTTGCTGCAAATGTCTATGGGGACACCAGTGAGACGCTACGTGGCCGCGCTATGTCCGCGCGCGCATCCCGCGCATGCGCGCGCCGACGTTGTAGTCATGTGATCGCATAACGCATCACGTGATACCGGCCAGCGTAAATTTGTGGAGAGAGACAAGCTTCACGTCTCGCAGGGGGGTTAAAGTAGTGCAACCGTCCGATGCGCCCTCTAGTGGGGATTAAACAAAATACATATTCAAAATACATGTTGTATATACAGTAGCAGGTGCTGATATAAATAAAGCCCAAAAGCGCCTAGCTGACCCTCTTATACACATGTAAAATGATAGTTCCTATTAGAATTTTTTTTTTTTTTTTTTTTTATCCATAGTTATTCATCAAGCAATTACCTGATGAAGGATAAATCTAACTCACCTCTTAATTAATGATGATACATTCAACGATTGGGGATGAATCTAACTCACCTCATGTTTGAAACCTAATTTATATGGTGAGGGGAATATCCAACCAATAGACCAATAGGCCGATGAACGGATACCATACCCCCATATATTAATGGTAAACCAATAATTGAATGTAACCCCAAATATTAGTGTTATAAGGAAATGGCTAACAACAGAAGAAGAAGGAAAAAGGTAAAAAGGGAGGGGCAAAGAAACTCACAATCTATACAAGGGCAGAAAAAATACGTGGATATATTATTCTTTCACCCGAGTCGCCTGTAAAGGCGCACGCGGGGGATGCCTGCCTTATGGTCACCATTCCCCAAATGTGGATACACGAGCCCAGGTGCCTCACGCCCGATTGATGAAACAGTTGAGATCCCACTCAACGTTCATACCATGGGGTGAGTAACACCTGAGCTCGTGTATCCAATAAGTTTCCAATCTCTAAAAAAACCCGTAGGGAGGAATCTCCCCTCCGGTGGGGAACGAACCTGTCAATCACTTGGAACTGGGTGCCTCTAGGGTCCTTTGCATGATGTTCTAAATAATGTCGTGACACCGTATGTTTGTCACATCCCTTACGTATTTTAGCCAGATGTTCATTGACTCGAATGGAAAAATTACGTATAGTGCGCCCTACGTATTGAAGTTTGCACGGGCATGTGATGAGGTACACGATGAATCTGGTGACGCAGGTAGTAAATTGTGACATAGTATAACTGCGTCCCGTGACACTGGAGCTAAATGTGTCTGTTTTGCGTCTCCCCAACACATTAACCATGCAAACATTACATTTTCTACAAGGGTAATATCCATTGGCTTCCGGAAAGAAAGAGATCCTTTTGGGGGGGTCTATTATATTAGGGGCCACCTCCCCCTGAACGGAGCGTGCACCCCTAAAAATTACGCCAGCCCGCTCAGGCAGGGAAGGGCCCAAAGTTCTATCGCTTTGTAAGACCTTCCAGTGTCTATTTAGGATTTTCTTAATTTCCTTATGTTGGGTGGAATAGGATGTAAAAAAAGACCATCTAAATCTATCCTCTTTAGCTTTCGCCTGTTTTTCAATAAGGAGGGATGGTCTTTCAATTGCCAATACAGAAGCAATGTCTGCATTTAACTGAACTGCTGAGTAGCCCCTATCAATGAATCTATTCTTCAAAATCTGAGATTGGGCCAAAAAGTCCTGTTCTCGGGTACAGTTCCTCCTCAAGCGGAGGAACTGTCCTCGAGGAACGGACTTCAACCATTGTTCGTGGTGGCAGCTATCGACGGGGATGTAGCCATTTCTGTCCGTTGGTTTAAAGTATGTTTTAAATTCCAAACGGTCATTGGCAACTATGATTTCTAAATCTAGGAAATGTATCGACGAGGAGCTGGCCTCATATGTTAATGCAATACCACGATCATTAACATTAAGAGTCCTCATAAAGGTATCCAGTGATTCTCTCGTGCCCTTCCATAGGAGGAGGATGTCGTCTATATATCTAGCCCACAGAACCAATTCAGGTCTGTTAAGGGCATAGACGACATCCTCCTCCCACTGGGCCATGAAGAGGTTGGCAAGACTGGGGGCATATTTAGCCCCCATTGCCACACCCCTAATTTGGGAGAAGAATGTTCCCTGGAACCAGAAGTAATTGTGCCTAGTGGCAAAGTTGAGCAACTCCATGATAAAGTTCCTCTGTAGTAAAGGCAGTGGGGAGTTTCTGGAAAGAAACAACTCCACTGCCCCCAAACCCAATTGATGTGGTATGCAGGTGTATAATGAAGCCACATCTGCAGTAACAAGAATCAAATCTCCATGGTGCCAAACTTTCTCAAGTAAATTAATAGTATCCTTCGTATCTTTCAGATAAGAGGGTATCGATTTCACCAAAGGCTGTAGAAAGAAATCGATGTACTTTCCAATGCGTGAAGTAACCGAGTCAATCCCGCTTACGATAGGTCGCCCTGGGGGATTGACTGGGTCCTTATGTACCTTTGGGAGGTAATAAATCACAGGAATACGTGGTGCAAGAGGCACCAGGTATTCCTGTTCTTTTTTATTAAGAACATTGAGAGAAAAACCCTCGTTGACAATATCAACGAGGGCCTTCTTGTATTTCAATGTAGGATCCCCAGGTAGAGGATGATATGTCGCTCGGTCTTCCAGGAGCCTATTCATCTCATTAACGTAGTTTATCTTATCTAGTACTACTATTCCACCTCCTTTGTCCGCAGGGCGGACAATGAGATTTTTATTACTGCATAAAGTTTTTAAACCTGTAGCAATAATAGGATCCTGGTGGACTTTTTTGGTGGGCAATTCATCAAGATCTTTTAATACCAAGGTACGAAAAACGTTAATGGAAGGAGCTGAGCTCACTGGGGGGTTGAACAAAGAGGGATTAGAAAGCCCTGAACGTACACTAGTGAACTGATTCCCTAATTGTGTAGAGGGAATAGGTATTGAAGGCATAATGGACACCTCATCTTTCTTTTGGGCATCAGTTGATGGGAGTGCTAAAAAGTGCCTTTGAATGTTTAATTTTCTTATGAACTTTTGAAAATCGATAAAGGTGGAAAATGTGTTCAGTTTGCACGGGGGAACAAACTTTAGACCTTTATCTAATACAGATTGTTCTTGAGGAGTGAGAACAGTAGAAGTTAGATTAAAAATACCCGCACCTAATTTACCCTTGGTCTTTTTGCGCTGGATGCGCCGCCCCCCCCCTTGAGCCTCGTTTATACTTGGGCTTCTGGGGGTGTGGAAAGTGGGCTTGTGAAAACCCTGGTATTGTGGTGGACCAGGGTGATTGTAACTATGACCATATACTGGTCTATGTGGTTCCTCACCCCACCCAGGGTTTGAGTAGGAGTCGTAATACGGGTCATACGGGCCTTCGCCCTGTGGTAGAGTATAACGGTTCTGGGTAGGTATAGGTGTACCCTGTATATAATTCGTATTGGAACCAGATCCATTATCCCTCCAAGGTAAGGGAATTCTCCCTGATGGATCTCTTGGATACATCTGACCCCTATCACCTTGTCCGTAACCTCTACCCCGTTGAGGGTGACCTCTACCTCGAGGTACAGAACTATATCTACCTCGGCCTGGTTCGTGAGGAGCCAAGGCTGGTGTTTGTTTATTGTTCTTGGGTGTATATGTACCACCCTTATTGTTCTGACCTCCTCGTAAAGATGTGGAGGGAGGTTCATAGACAAGAGTCCTATCTATAATTACATCAACTGGCTCAGAAAGATCCATGTTAGAATTATTTTCAGGGTTGTTTGTCTGATTGGCCAGTTTTTTCTGCCAGCCAAAGACTAAGTTTCCCTTATAGTCACCTGTATCTCGGTTGTACTTATTTGTTTCTTATTCCTCTGATCTTTCTCCTCCTTTTCAAGGATGGTTTTAAGAGCAGAGGAAAGAGATACATATTCAGGAGTACCACTAGAGGGAGAGAGCTTGTCTCTAATTTCCCTGATTTCTTTATCTAATGCGGACATCCTGACCCGCTTTTTCTCAATCAAAAAATTGAGAAGTTGTAGACCAGCATCATTAAAGTAATTAGCCCAGAGGATCATGTCTGACTCTCCCTGTTGAGGGGAGACATCCCACCTGAGACCTCTGGGTACCATCTTCTCCTTGATATATTGCTCAAGAAACGCAGTGTCCCATTGAAGGTGTAATTCTGAGATCATTGCGTTCTTGAGCCTAGCAAAGAGACCACTTATTTCTGAGTCGGCGTTATGGATGGTAAAGACTCCCTGTGTGTTAAAGGACCTTGAGGCCCTGTATTCAAAAACATCCATTTATACACAAAAAGGAGAAAATATATATGGTGAGCAGCAGTAAATAATGTGTCAAACAATATAACTGGATAAAAAAGGAAAATACTGCGCTAAACCAAAAACAATGTGCATGCAAGCTGCCAACACTCAAACAAACAAAGTGTACAGGAATGGTAAATAAAAATAGTGTGGCGCTCAAAGCAATGAAAACTTGTAATAGGTGAATGGCTACTTAAAGCAATAGAACCAACAGTGCTCTAATAACACAATTAAAAATGTGAGTCCGCTACAAGGGTATTCAGATGAATTGTCCTCCTTGCGAACTGTGTGATATACCGTAAAAAGTAAAACGTGAAAAATAGAATACAATCCCAAATAACAAAATGTGTGTGATCATGGATGTCCTTCAATGGATAGCCTTCCCACAACGCAGACTGACAAAGGGACTTCAATGCAAATGATGAATCAAGCAAGGAGAAGACACTAGTTGTTATAGATGGGTACTCTTACCGCTGATGGTGGACCCACCTACCGTACGGCAGTGGGTCTTGCAGGCTTAGTGGTCACCAAGACCAGACGGGATATAGCTGGATGTCCTGGGTCCTCGCATGAACTCCAACCGGATGACGGGAGAGGCAGCTCAAACGATGGATTATTCTCACATGGGCCAGGTTCCACAGCAATCCGCGAAAAATATAAAGATGGAAGAAAACCAAAAAGACTCCAGATGGTGCAGGTCAATAAAAAGCGATTACCGGAATTTTATTAAATAAAAATATTTTTGTCCAACAGTCATGCAGACAAATAAAAAGTGATCACGAAATAAAAATATATTCAAAGCAATATGGGGTGCAGCGTCAGCAAGCCCTACGCGTTTTGACTACTACAGTCTTCAACAGGGGCATGACGCTGTACCCCCCATATTGCCAACATGTATAAGAATTTCACATACTCTGACACACCCCGGAAGGGGTGGAGTCAAAACAGGAAATGACATAAGGTCTCACAATCTCAATACATAGTTTCATAATATGCAACTGAAACAAATGAACTATATGTATCAATTCAATAAAGCATTGGATAACCTGTATATTAAACATATTACACATCAACAAATAAATGTGCCTCCATAACCTAAATCTAGGTATAGGACTGGGGATCTAATCATGACACCTGTATGGAACTTACCCTAATGAGGGCACCGCCCATTGTGATCTTCTTGCCTCTTGCACCACGTATTCCTGTGATTTATTACCTCCCAAAGGTACATAAAGACCCAGTCAATCCCCCAGGGCGACCTATCGTAAGCGGGATTGACTCGGTTACTTCACGCATTGGAAAGTACATCGATTTCTTTCTACAGCCTTTGGTGAAATCGATACCCTCTTATCTGAAAGATACGAAGGATACTATTAATTTACTTGAGAAAGTTCGGCACCATGGAGATTTGATTCTTGTTACTGCAGATGTGGCTTCATTATACACCTGCATACCACATCAATTGGGTTTGGGGGCAGTGGAGTTGTTTCTTTCCAGAAACTCCCCACTGCCTTTACTACAGAGGAACTTTATCATGGAGTTGCTCAACTTTGCCACTAGGCACAATTACTTCTGGTTCCAGGGAACATTCTTCTCCCAAATTAGGGGTGTGGCAATGGGGGCTAAATATGCCCCCAGTCTTGCCAACCTCTTCATGGTCCAGTGGGAGGAGGATGTCGTCTATGCCCTTAACAGACCTGAATTGGTTCTGTGGGCTAGATATATAGACGACATCCTCCTCCTATGGAAGGGCACGAGAGAATCACTGGATACCTTTATGAGGACTCTTAATGTTAATGATCGTGGTATTGCATTAACATATGAGGCCAGCTCCTCGTCGATACATTTCCTAGATTTAGAAATCATAGTTGCCAATGACCGTTTGGAATTTAAAACATACTTTAAACCAACGGACAGAAATGGCTACATCCCCGTCGATAGCTGCCACCACGAACAATGGTTGAAGTCCGTTCCTCGAGGACAGTTCCTCCGCTTGAGGAGGAACTGTACCCGAGAACAGGACTTTTTGGCCCAATCTCAGATTTTGAAGGATAGATTCATTGATAGGGGCTACTCAGCAGTTCAGTTAAATGCAGACATTGCTTCTGTATTGGCAATTGAAAGACCATCCCTCCTTATTGAAAAACAGGCGAAAGCTAAATAGGATAGATTTAGATGGTCTTTTTTTACATCCTATTCCACCCAACATAAGGAAATTAAGAAAATCCTAAATAGACACTGGAAGGTCTTACAAAGCGATAGAACTTTGGGCCCTTCCCTGCCTGAGCGGGCTGGCGTAATTTTTAGGGGTGCACGCTCCGTTCAGGGGGAGGTGGCCCCTAATATAATAGACCCCCCCAAAAGGATCTCTTTCTTTCCGGAAGCCAATGGATATTACCCTTGTAGAAAATGTAATGTTTGCATGGTTAATGTGTTGGGGAGACGCAAAACAGACACATTTAGCTCCAGTGTCACGGGACGCAGTTATACTATGTCACAATTTACTACCTGCGTCACCAGATTCATCGTGTACCTCATCACATGCCCGTGCAAACTTCAATACGTAGGGCGCACTATACGTAATTTTTCCATTCGAGTCAATGGACATCTGGCTAAAATACGTAAGGGATGTGACAAACATACGGTGTCACGACATTATTTAGAACATCATGCAAAGGACCCTAGAGGCACCCAGTTCCAAGTGATTGACAGGTTTCCTCCCTACGGGGTGTCTCGAGATTGGAAACTTATTGGATACACGAGCTCAGGTGTTACTCACCCCATGGTATGAACGTTGAGTGGGATCTCAACTGTTTCATCAATCGGGCGTGAGGCACCTGGGCTCGTGTATCCACATTTGGGGAATGGTGACCATAAGGCAGGCATCCCCCGCGTGCGCCTTTACAGGCGACTCGGGTGAAAGAATAATATATCCACGTATTTGTTCTGCCCTTGTATAGATTGTGAGTTTCTTTGCCCCTCCCTTTTTACCTTTTTCCTTCTTCTTCTGTTAGCCATTTCCTTGTAACACTAATATTTGGGGTTACATTCAATTATTGGTTTACCATTAATATATGGGGGTATGGTATCCGTTCATCGGCCTATTGGTCTATTGGTTGGATATTCCCCTCACCATATAAATTAGGTTTCAAACATGAGGTGAGTTAGATTCATCCCCAATCGTTGAATGTATCATCATTAATTAAGAGGTGAGTTAGATTTATCCTTCATCAGGTAATTGCTTGATGAATAACTATGGATAAAAAGAAAAAAAAAAATTTCTAATAGGAACTATCATTTTACATGTGTATAAGAGGGTCAGCTAGGCACTTTTGGGCTTTATTTATATCAGCACCTGCTACCGTATATACAACATGTATTTTGAATATGTATTTTGTTTAATCCCCACTAGAGGGCGCATCGGACGGTTGCACTACTTTAACCCCCCTGCGAGACGTGAAGCTTGTCTCTCTCCACAAATTTACGCTGGCCGGTATCACGTGATGCGTTATGCGATCACATGACTACAACGTCAGCGCGCATGCGCGGGATGCGCGCGCGGACATAGCGCGGCCACGTAGCGTCTCACTGGTGTCCCCATAGACATTTGCAGCAAACATCTGTTGATGATGCTGCAAGGGGAAGTGCCAGTGGGACTCTGATTTAGCGCCAGAGGGGGTAATATAGAGGTATTGCACATAGTGTACTAGACTTAGCTGTACAACGTATAGATTGCACTCTGGGGGATGTTATATGGGGACACAGCATTGCTGGAGTGTCCCCAATGCTGAGGTGTCCCCAGTGCTATACATAAGGGTGTCCCCAGTGACGATTTCGGTCAGGTGGGACCATGACATCCTGTGGAATCTGGTTTATGCCGTGGTGAACTTGGGAACTCATTCTATACAGACTATCTAGATAATGAGAAGATCACAATGGGCGGTGCCCTCATTAGGGTAAGTTCCATACAGGTGTCATGATTAGATCCCCAGTCCTATACCTAGATTTAGGTTATGGAGGCACATTTATTTGTTGATGTGTAATATGTTTAATATACAGGTTATCCAATGCTTTATTGAATTGATACATATAGTTCATTTGTTTCAGTTGCATATTATGAAACTATGTATTGAGATTGTGAGACCTTATGTCATTTCCTGTTTTGACTCCACCCCTTCCGGGGTGTGTCAGAGTATGTGAAATTCTTATAAATGTTGGCAATATGGGGGGTACAGCGTCATGCCCCTGTTGAAGACTGTAGTAGTCGAAACGCGTAGGGCTTGCTGACGCTGCACCCCATATTGCTTTGAATATATTTTTATTTCGTGATCACTTTTTATTTGTCTGCATGACTGTTGGACAAAAATATTTTTATTTAATAAAATTCCGGTAATCGCTTTTTATTGACCTGCACCATCTGGAGTCTTTTTGGTTTTCTTCCATCTTTATATTTTTCGCGGATTGCTGTGGAACCTGGCCCATGTGAGAATAATCCATCGTTTGAGCTGCCTCTCCCGTCATCCGGTTGGAGTTCATGCGAGGACCCAGGACATCCAGCTATATCCCGTCTGGTCTTGGTGACCACTAAGCCTGCAAGACCCACTGCCGTACGGTAGGTGGGTCCACCATCAGCAGTAAGAGTACCCATCTATAACAACTAGTGTCTTCTCCTTGCTTGATTCATCATTTGCATTGAAGTCCCTTTGTCAGTCTGCGTTGTGGGAAGGCTATCCATTGAAGGACATCCATGATCACACACATTTTGTTATTTGGGATTGTATTCTATTTTTCACGTTTTACTTTTTACAGTATATCACACAGTTCGCAAGGAGGACAATTCATCTGAATACCCTTGTAGCGGACTCACATTTTTAATTGTGTTATTAGAGCACCGTTGGTTCTATTGCTTTAAGTAGCCATTCACCTATTACAAGTTTTCATTGCTTTGAGCGCCACACTATTTTTATTTACCATGCCAGGTTACGTGCTCGGATAAGGGTCTGGTTTGGATTTTGAGGGGGACCCCCCCACGCCGTTTTTTCGGCTTAGGGGGTTGCCCTTAAAATACATACCAGACCAAAGGGCCTGGTATGCTCCTGGAGGGGAACCCATGCCGGTTTTTTATTTAAAATTTGGCGTGGAGTTCCCGCTCAGGATTCATACCAAACACAGTGCCTGGTATTGGCGGGAATCCACATCGGATCTCCGTCCACCGGCCTCAATGTCAGCAATGCGTGTCGCTCATTGCGAAATGAAAAACAAAATTTTTCCTTTCCTGATGACGAGACAGCTCGGCGCTGGCTCTCGCGACAGGGCTCGTAGGGTGTCAATCTCGCCGCTAGAAGAGGCGAGATTGACACAAAATCGGTGGCACCTACTGTACGCAATGTGTATTTTTAAATACAGGCGCGGAGAAGGCCTTTGACAGGGTGAGCTGGAGTTTTATGCTGGCAGTTTTACAGCATGGAGGTTTTGGCAGTAAGATAATACAGTGGACTTTTCTCTTGCCGTCTATGGTCTGACACAGCATCTTCAATCTTGACAAAGTGGGTTATGTTCCTGCTCATAGGAGAAGACTAGGCAGAATGTTAGATGTTTTAACATACATTCCATTATCAGAGCTAAACAGCCCCGCCTCCGGACATAACCCTCCTACCTGCAGCCAGCAGCCTCAGTTTTTTTCTGCCTAGCAGAGGAGAGGACATGGCTCTCTTCGGAACCAGTCTCTTGAAGAAATATTTTTATTCCTTTTGAATTTTTTTTATTTTATTTTTGAGAATTTTTCTATCAACAGTCGGCTGGGCAACAGGTTGGGTAGTTGCCATCCTCATAAGCCTCGTACACACGAACGAGTTTCTCTGCAAAAACCAGCAAGAAACTTGCTGGCAGAGATTTTTTGCCGAGAAATTCGTTCGTGTGTATGGTTTCTCGTCAAGAAAAGCGACAAGAATCTCGACGAGAAAATAGAGATCCTGCTCTCTATTTTCTCGTCGAGATTCTCGTCGGCATGTTTCTCGACGAGAAAAGTGAGTGTGTGTACACTTACCTGTCCTCCCGGAAGCCCGCGCATGTTCGAAATGAATTCGACGCATGCGCGGTAGCTTCCTAGGCATACGTAGGGTATACCAAGATGGCGGCGACGGCATCGAATGTGACGAGCGCATGCTCGTCGTAGTCGATGACGTCACCGCGTACGCTCCATTCAAAGAACCGCGGGTTCTTTGAATCGAGCGTCTGTACACTCGGCCGGGACAAGTTTCTTGTCCAAGAATCTCGTCAAAAAAAACGACATGTTTTTTTCGACGAGAATCTCGGCCGTGTGTACGAGGCCAGAGTCTTCCCAGTCCTACCATCGAGCGTGCTGATCCTCGCTCAGTGTGAGATCAGTCTACGACATACCCCACGGCTCCAGGGGTGGCCGGTGAGCTTTTTTGCTCCAGGGTCCACATATGTCTGAACAGTTTTGCTGTATCTTTCACAGTGGACCGGGTCAACAGCTACTCAGTATTGCACTGTGATAGGCCTGTCAGGTACACACCAGTGGGTCCTAGCTGGATGGGTAAGTACTGTTTCCCCTGCCTCAGCAGGTGAGTACATGCTGTGTGTTCCTATGGTAGGGGGGTTTCCCTGTCTCCCCCTTGTTTTTGCTATTCTCTGTCACCTTGCTCTGGCGTGCGCTGACTGGGGGTGCCTGGGGGTCATTCTGTCCCGGTGGGAGTCCGTGGGGGTCTGCATTCTATGTGGGGATGCTTCTTATGTCAACCTGGGCCTTCTGTTTTTTCTTACGCCGCTGGGTGCCATGTTTTACTATGTTTTTTCTTTTATATTGAAAATTGCATTGGCGGCTATCTTGCCGTGGCCCCGCTGTGGCGCACTTATCATTGCGGCGGCCATTTTCTTGAAGTCGCGCTTTTTTTTTGTGCTGGTTGGCCTCTATCGCTGCCTAAGAACGGCGCGATTATCCACAGTCACTTCACTGTTCACTCTTGCTGGGAGCGGGACATAGGCAGCAGAACCGAGCGGTCCTAGCCAGGTTGGTGAGTCCCCTGGGTAACCCCCCACAGTCAGTGCAGCTGGAGGGTGGACTTTTTTTCTCACATTTTGACAAAGTCTCAGTGTCACCTGCTTCCCCATTCATGTCAGAGGCAACTGGCAGTGCTTCTGCACCTGCGGTCCCTATGGACCAGTTGTCGGCAGTCCTGGAATCATTTGTTGCCAGGATGGAAGCGGCGTGCGAGCGCAAGGGAGCTTTAAAGCGCCCTCTCTGCACACCATCTCCAGGGGAATGCTCTGATTCTGATATGGGCATTGCTACAGCACAGGACCCTAGCTCAGAATTTTTGGATATTTTTGACCAGGACATTCCTTGTGAGGAAGACTCGTTATCTGGGTCAGTACATGACAGGAAGCTTGTTAGTGAACTCATTGATCCTGTGAGGGACACTCTCAAGCTGGAGGCTGCAGCTGAAGAACCCCTGGTGGAGAAATTTTCTTTTGGTTCATTTAAAGTTAATCCTTCCAAGAAGGTTATTCCCTATACACTTTTCTTTGACAGATTCATAGACCAGGTTTGGGACAAACCGCAGAAGTCCTTTGCGGTCTTGCAGCATCTGGCGGTTAGGTACCCCCTTGAGGAGAGCCTGATTAAAAAATGGGCCTCTCCTTCGGTGGCCGACCCCCCAGTCGCCCGATTGAATAAAGCCACAACTCTCCCGGTCGAGGGGACCCCTGCCTTTAAGGACCCTACTGATAGGAGGTCGGAAGTGATGAGCAGAGCCATGTTCACCATGCTGGGATCCGCGCTACATCCACTTGTAGCGGCGACCCTGGTGTCTCAGACACTCACGAAATGGGCGAAGATTCTGCACCAGACTGTGCAGGAGCATAATCTTCCTCCGGATTGCATTGCACTGGCAAATGGTACAGGGCCTGGTGTATGTGTGCGATGCCACTATGGACGCTGCCCCCTAATCTCTAGGGTCTCAGTGTCTGCGGTTGTTTTTGCGTCGCCTGATCTGGTTAAAATGCTGGTCTGCTGACCTGGCCTCTAAGAAGCTCCTAACGGATTTGCCTTTCAAGGGCGGAAGGCTATTTGGTGCTTCCCTGAATGACATTATTAAAAATGTCATGGGGGGTACTAAGGCAAAGGAGCCGCGCCGTAAGCCGGGTCCTTCCTTTCCCACTCAGAAGAGGTTTTTTCGTCAGTCAGATCCCGCAGGAAAATTCTCCCGGACTGATAAGATTTCAGCTGGAGGACAGAAGCGTACCTGGGTGCGTAAGCCGAACAAGCCGGCAAGCAAGCCCGCCACCGCATGAAGTCTTGCCCCCGACCCAGATTATGGGGTGGGGGGGACGACTTTGCAGATTCATGGATCGGTGGACCTCCCGGATCTCCGACCGGTGGGTATGCAAGGTGGTCACCTCGGGGTACAGAATAGAGTTCCTTTCCTGGCCACCAGACAGATTCTTTCCCTTAAATCTCTCTCTCCTTCCGGCGTGTCGGGCTGCCCTATTAGCGGCAGTGCAGGACTTGCTGAGGTGCGGTACCGTCAAAAGGAGAGGTTTCAGGGATTTTATTCAAATCTGTTTGTGGTCCCAATTCTGGACGGAGTCCGTCCAATTCTGGACCTCAAGGCCCTAAATGCCTTTGTGAAGGTTCGGAAATTCCGCATGGAATCCATTCGCTCTGTGATTGCTGCGCTCCACCCGGGGGATTTTCTGGCATCCTTGGACATCAAGGACGCCTACTTGCATGTCCCAATCTGCGCGGGTCACCAGAAGTTTCTGCGCTTTGCGATAGGCAAAGACCACTATCAGTTTGTGGCTCTTCCCTTCGGTTTGGCGTCAGCACCGCAGGTGTTCACCAAGGTGCTTTCCCTGATTCTAGCTTTGCTGAGACAGCGAGGCATTGCTATCCTGGGCTATCTAGATGATCTTCTTCTGAGAGCAGACTCTGGCTCAGAATTAGAGGAAAATGTGGTGATAGCCAGTCAGGCCCTCCGAGAATTCGGCTGGCTGCTGAACATTCAGAAGTCGGTCCTGGTTCCGACTTAGAGTCTGGAGTACCTAGGATTGATCCTGGACTCCTCAGGGGCGAGAGTATTTCTACCCTTAGAAAAATTACAGACTCTTCAATCTGCGGTATGGGTTCTGACATCCCGCAAATGGTCGTCACTCTGTTTTTGCATGAGGGTCCTGGGACTCATGGTGGCTTCCTTCGAGGCAGTGCCGTATGCCCAATTCCACACTCGAGTCTTACAAAAAGAGATCCTTTCTTGCTGGAACAAGTCTCCATTATCACTGGATCGTCAGATCCAGGTGAGTCACCTGGTCAGGGCATCCCTGACGTGGTGGCTGAGATCCCCGGCCCTTAGGTCAGGGAAGTCGTTCCTTCCTGTCCAGTGGACTGTGATCATGATGGACGCCAGTCTTTCGGGCTGGGGCGGAGTCTGGGGAGTTCTGTCAGCTCAAGGGCTCTGGACTCCGGACAAGTCCCGTCTACCGATCAATGCTCTGGAACTCCAGGCAATCAGACTGTGCCTCTCCTCGTGGTCAAGGAGACTGCAGGGACGCTCAGTCAGGATCCAGTTGGACAACGCCACGGCGGTGGCTTATGTCAACCATCAGGGGGGAACTCGGAGCTCACCGTCCGAGGTCACTCACATCCTAAGGTGGGTGGAAAGAAGCGTGCCGGCTCTGTCGGCCATTTACATTACAGGAGTAGACAACTGGCAGGCGGACTATCTGAGCCCCAGATGTTGGACCAGGGGGAATGGTCCTTGCATCTGGAGGTGTTTCACCTCCTTTGCCGGAGGTGGGGCAAGCTGGATGTGGACCTATTGGCCTCTCGACTCAATCACAAGGTGTCGAGATTCATGGCCAGGTCCAGGGATCCCTGGGCAGACGCGTCAGCCGTGTTAATGGCCCCCGTGTGGTCGGTATTGGTTGATTTATACCTATCCTCCACTGAAGTTGCTTCCTCGCCTTCTTCGCAGGGTGGAGGCCGAGGGGATTCCGGTGATCCTCATCGCTTCAGGTTGGCCTTGGCGTCCTTGGTACGCCGATCTTGTGCGCCTAGTGGCGGACGTTCCATGGTGACTGCCTGTGCGGGAGGACCTTCTGTCTCAAGGTCCCATACTTCATCCTGCTTTACAGTCTCTGGCTTTAACGGCATGGCTATTGAAAGCCAGGTGCTGAAGGACCGTGGTCTCTCAGATTCGGTTATCTCGACCATGCTGTGGGCACGGAAATCTTCCTCCAGGAAGATATACCACCGTACCTGGAGAGCCTACATTGCTATGTGCGAGGAGCTGGATTGGCGTCCACGGACGTATTCCGTTCCCAGGATCCTGCTGTTCTTACAGCGTGGTGTGGACAAAAAGCTTGCTTTAAGCACCATTAAGGGTCAGATTTCGGCTTTAGCTATTCTCTTTCAGTGCCTGCTTGCGGGCCATTCTTTGATTAATACCTTCGTACAGGGGGTCCGCCATGTGCTCCCCCCTATTAAACCACCTCTTCCTCCTTGGGATTTGAATTTGGTGCTCTCGGTTCTTCAGGAACCTCCTTTTGAGAACATCAGAGAGATTCCTCTCTTAACTTTGTCTCAGACGGTGGCTTTCCTAGTAGCCATTACTTCTGTCAGAAGGGTTTCTGAATTGGCGACCTTGTCTTGCAAACCACCATACTTGGTCCTCCATAAGGATAAGGCGGTGCTACGCCCGCAGCCTTCTTTTCTCCCGAAGGTGGTCTCGGCCTTCCACCTTAATGAGGACATCTTACTTCCGTCTTTATGTCCTCGTCCTTTGCATCCCAGAGAGTTTGCGCTCCACACGTTGGACGTGGTACGTGCCTTGCGGGTGTACCTGTCTGCTACGGCTTCGATTCGGAAGTCTGACTCGCTGTTTGTGTCTGTTTCTGGTCCAAACCAGGGCCAATCGGTTTCGTCTGCCACCATTTCCCGGTGGATCAGGCAGACCGTCATACAGGCCTATGCCCTTAAGGGGTGGGTGCCTCCCTTTCCGGTTACGGCACATTCAACCAGGGCAATTGGTGCTTCCTGGGCTTTCCGACATCAAGCGTCTGTTGCACAAGTGTGCAAGGTGGCAACCTAGTCGTCCGCACATACCTTTTCAAAGTTTTATAAGGTTGATGTGGCTGCATCTTCTGATGCTTCCTTCAGCTGCAAGGTTTTGCAGGCGGCTGTTTAAAGTTGCAACTCCTCCGTTGAGGAGCTCTGCTTGTTTGGGGTGTAGTTTTGATTTTCCTTGATACTGTTCCCACCCCTCGTTCTTTGATACTGCTTTGGGACGTCCCACTTTGTCAAGATTGAAGATGCTGTGTCAGTCCATGGACGGTAAGAGAAAATAGGATTTTTTTGTACTCATCGTAAAATCCTTTTCTCTGCCGTCCATGGACTGACACAGCACCCACCCCTCCTTTTTTGTGTTTGTACTGCTTTAATACGAACTGAGGCTGCTGGCTGCAGGTAGGAGGGTTATGTCTGGAGCTGTTCAGCTCTGCTAATGGAATGTATGTTAAAACATCTAACATTCTGCCTAGTCTTCTCCTATGAGCAGGAACATAACCCACTTTGTCAAGATTGAAGATGCTGTGTCAGTCCATGGACGTCAGAGAAAAGGATTTTATGGTGAGTACAAAAAAATCCTATTTTTCCATCTATTCCTGCCCAACGGCTCAGGTACGGGCTAATGGAATACTATCAGAGACCTTCCGTACCTCAAATGGGGTGTCCCCTGTCCCCACTCCTCTTCGCCCTGTCACTGGAACCGTTTCTGTGTATGCTGCGCCTGACCCAGGACAACTCAGGAATACAAATAGGGAATAATCATTGTAAAATCTCGGCCTATGCTGATGATATGCTGTTTACTCTTACAAATCCTTTAATTCAATCTTATTTTATTTGTTTATGCAATGAAACGACAGAAAAAGACATACATTGTCTTAAGCATTACAAACATTAATAGGATACATCCTCAACAGGCATCATGTGTGTCAGAACAGAGAAGGGCTAAGTACCATCAGATGAAAGTATACACAAACCTATTTGGAGAGTATGAAGTAGGGTCACTCAATGGGTTATAGGTAGTAGGTAAATTGAAGCCCTGGTACGTTATCCTACTGGGTTCTTAGAGGTGTATTTATGTGTAGAGAAAAGAGAAAGAGTCAGAGTCAGGGGCAAATAGTAGGGGTACACAGATAGGGGACAGGGATCAGAATCACTCCATCAAGGTCCGAGAGTGGTCTCGTCCAGGGCACACTCCGCCCAAGAGATAAACTCCGAGGAGTACCGAAACACGGACCACGAAGTCCATGTGAGAGAGAACTGTTCACTTTTGTCATTTTCCTCCGCCACCAGGCGCTCAAGGTCCCTAATGCGGTCCACCTCAACAGCCCAATCCCCCAGGGAAGGCATGGTTGACGTTCTCCAATGACGGGGAATCACTACCCTGACCGCCACCAGAAAGTGTTGCAAGACATCATTTCTGATGGATTTAAATGATCCTGGGATAATAGACAAGAGAGCCACCTCAGGTGAAGGGTGGATAGAGGTCGCCATCAATTTGCAGTAGAGTGTGAAAATCCGCTGCCAGTACCTCCGCACAGGAGGGCACTCCCACCAGATTTGGAGCATGGTTCCCCGGGAGCCGAGGCACCGCCAGCAGGCATCCGACACCTCCGGATTGAAGTGGTGAAGAGTTGATGGACATCTGTACCATCTTGTTAACAGTTTAAACCCCTTCTCCTGGGTCTTGGTGGCTATGGACAATTTGTGCGTCAGGGTAAAACATTTTTGCCAGTCAATAGGGGAGATAGTGTGACGGAGGTCTGTCTCCCAGGCCACCGTATACGGTGGGAGGCCAGGGGAGTAAACATCGAGCAGAAGGGAGTATAGTTGCGATACAACATGCGTTGGAGGTTCCACCTGCAGGAGCAGTTCCTCGAATCCCGTCGGTTCAGCAAGAATGTCTGTAATAGATGGGAAAGTCCGGATGTAGGAGGCAGTCTGTTGCCTCCGAAGCCACTGCATGGGGTGACGGGAGGTCAGACCGGTAGAGGTATCTGACCTCAAAGTGGGGTCTGCACGAAGGACCTGGGCAAGTCGCCTATGATCCTCTCTTCGCCATGGTCCGAATCTTGCTACCGACATAGCTGGCGGAAAGGCCGGGGTCCCAAAGAAGGGAGTCATAGGCCCCATGCGGTTTGATAAGCCCCTTCTGGACAGCATGCGATCCCAAATCTGGATCGTTTGATGGGTAAGGTCATTAAGAGGGCCCGAACCCCCCCGTACCGTAGGCAAGGTCCAGGGGAGAGCGGAGAGCTCAATTGGGCTCATGTGGCTTTCCAACTGAACCCAAAGCTTGGTTGAAGAATGATGGAACCAATCTAGTATGCGGGTGAGCACCGCTGCTTTATGGTATAGGGAGGCATCTGGGGCTCCAGCCCCCCCCCCGAGCCTTTGGAAGAGAAAGTGTTTCATACCGTATCCTGGGACGGGCCGCATTCCAAATAAATTTGGAAAACAGTTGGCGTATTTTCTTAAAGTACGAATTAGGTATGTGAATAGGGATGGTCTGAAACAAATACAGGAACCTAGGGAGAACATCCATTTTCAGGGCATTCACTCTACCTAGCCATGAGAGCTGTTTGGACGCATAATTGATTAAATCTGCCTGGGTCCTAAGAAGTAGGGGGGCAAAGTTCAAGGAAAAAAGTTGGGAAGCATCCGCCGGTATTTGAATTCCGAGATACCTTATGGAGGGGGAACCAGTTTTGAAGGGGAAAGAAGACGATAGTCTTCGTAGGGCCGACGTAGGCAGAGATATGTTGAGGATTTCCGATTTATTGTAGTTGACCTTGAAGTTGCTAACTTCTCCAAATTTCCGAAACTCCTGCAATACCAAGGGCAAGGATGTGTGAGGGTGTGTCACGAACAGGAGCAGATCATCTGCAAAGAGGGCAAGTTTAGTATGTGTGGGCCCGACTGTTATGCCTTGGATAGAAGAATTGTTACGTAGAGCAATAGCTAGATGTTCCATAGTGAGAACGTAGAGGAGGGGGGACAGTGGGCATACCTGTCGCGTCCCGTTAGATACAGAGAAGGCTGGAGATAGCGAGCCATTTAGTCTAATCCTAGCATATGGAGAGGAGTAAAGGGACATTATTCTCGCCATCATATTGGTTCCCACGCCTATTTGTTGCAGGGATAGTCGAAGGAACTGCCAGTCTACTCGGTCGAATGCCTTCTCGGCATCGACTGTTAAGAGGCATAGTGGGATATCGTGGGACCGGGCATAGTTGGTTAAAAGAAGGGTCTTCAGGGTATTGTCCCTAGCCTCACGGCCACTCACAAAGCCGACCTGGTCTAGGTGTATTATCCCAGGCAACAATGGTTGTAATCTATTGGCTAGGATTTTAGCAAAGACTTTCAAATCGACCCCAATCAAGGAGATCGGCCTATAGCTTGCACAAAGAGTGGGGTCTTTGCCTGGCTTTGGGATGAGGGATATGTGAGCCTCAAGTGTTTGTGGAGGGAACACTGAACCCTCCGACAAAGAGTTGAACACCTTAGTTAGAAAGGGCGTGAGGAGGGCGGCAAAAAGTTTGTAGAACTTAGGAGTAAAGCCGTCTGGGCCCGGGCTCTTTCCACTCGGTGTACCCGCTATGGCTTTGGTGACTTCGTCTTCTGTGATTGAGGTTTCCAGATCAGCGATGACGTCATCGTCTAATGTAGGGAGCGCGGTTTCCAATACATATGACATCTGGTCCTCCACCCCGGAAGAAGGGGAACTTGTCCCTTGAGTCTTAGGGATATTGTACAGGGACTGATAAAAGTCCCTGAATTCCCCCGCCATCTTAGTGGGTGAGGATACCATTTCTCCCTGTGCCCCCCGAATATGAGGCACAAAGGCGGAGGTTGTTTTTGGGTGCAGGGAGCGAGCCAGTGGCCTACCACATTTATCTCGAAACTTATATTGATGGAAAGTGAGCTTATCTGCATATGTGCGTGCAGAGGCTTCATAAAGTTCTCTAAGTTGTGATCGTGCCCTAGAAACGTCCGCCAGCATTGTCACTGTCGGGGATCGTTTGTGCTCAGTTTCTAAGTTTCTAAGCGTTTTATTTGCTGCCTCTATGGCGGCTGAGCGCTCCTTTTTAAGACGCGTACCCATTTGGATAAAGGTACCACGTAGGACAGCCTTAAGTGCCTCCCATTGAAAGGGCAACGATGTCGTATCCAAAGCGTGGTCCGCAAAAAAGTTAGAGATTGTATCTGAAACCCTTGTCACACATTCCGGGTTCGTAAGCAGCGAATCGTTCAAGCGCCATGACCATTCCCTAATCAGAGTGGAAGGGAGCGAGAATGTCATGTGTATAGGAGAATGGTCAGACCAGACCATTGGGTCTATGGTGCATTCCGGGGACCAGTCCAGGCAGCTATGGTCACTCATTAGGTAGTCTATGCGACTATAGGTGTGATGAACATGGGAGAAGTGGGTATAGTTACGGGCCGTGGGGTGCAGCACTCTCCAAACGTCCACCAGACGCAGATCGTAGAATGCCCGTTTCAGAGCCCTCAGTTTGGGGAAGGAGATACACAATCGCGAGGTGGAGGAATCTAAAAGTGGTTCAAGAGGGGTGTTAAAATCTCCCCCCAATATGAGCTTACCCTCCCTGAATCCTGACAAAATCCTCGTGTATTGTAACGCGGCCGATACTTGATTAACATTAGGAAGGTAAATGTTAGCTACTGTAAATTTGGTACCCCATAACACGAATTTCACAAAAACATACCTCCCCTGGGGGTCCGAGAGATGGTCAAGCACCTCTATAGGGAGCGTCTTATGGAAGGCCACAGACACTCCCTTGGCTTTCTGGGTTGGGCTAGTGCTGTGGAAGCACCTGTTGAAGTATCTGTTGGAACAGGAAGGGGTGGAGGCAGAGTGAAAATGTGTCTCTTGGAGAAGAAGCACATTGACTTGGCGTTTGTGCATTTGATACAGGATTTGTCCTCTTTTGGAGGCAATATTGAGCCCATTGACATTGTAGGAACAGAATTGTAACCTAGGGTGAGAGGTCACCGTGTGGGCCATGATGGAGCGATGGGGGGGGGAGGGGGGGAAGGAGAGAGAGAAGAAAAAAAGAAAAGCGGGGAAGAAAAAAGGGGGAAATACAACAGGGGAGGAAGAGAGAAGGTAGAGCGAGGCGGGGGAGAGATTGAACATAGAGAGCACCTGGGGAAGGTGGCTCAAAAATACTAAAGTGTGCGCAAAAACGTAACACTTCGTGAAATATCACGTAGTAGGCACTAACTGTGCCAATCCTATTTAGGAGGAGAGAACGGGGTTAGAACAGCTGAGTTGTGATCCCGACAACCTAACAGGCATATATAACATAACTGTAAGTGTAACACACCCAATGACCGTGGCATCTAATGCTCAACTGCCTAGTCACTAAAGGGCAGAGTGTCAGACTAATACCATTGGTACGCTTGAGTGTAATAAACAGTCTAAAATTACATAGAAAAATAACATCAACGTAGAACAAGGTGTACACAAACTGGTGACAGAATAAAGGCACAGGTATTCCCGCGTAAGCATGCAAGGGTTGGAAGCACCAATTACTACATTTATAGCAGCATTAACTATGATAGTTGTCACGGCTTAGCTCAGATATCTGTGTAAACGCACAGAAGGTGTCAGTGATAAGGCCAGCCAGTCCCAAGCTCCAGGGACATAGATGTCCAGAGCCCGAGGGAAGACCCGGAGGTCCCCGGACAAGCCAAAGGGCTATGCCCGGGAAACACCAAGCCAGCCAGTAGAGCCAATGCCGTGAAAGAACATATCAACACCACCGACCGCCTTTCCAAAGCCCCCGCAAGCACAACCGCACCAGCTGAGGGCAAGGAAACATTCTCCGTGCCAAGCGAGACAACTAAACCGTCAGCAGCACTTAGATAACAAAGTGAGCAAGAGTCAGCGGGGTGGATACGCAAGTAAAACCGTGAGTACAAAACAAAATAGAGAAAACAGTAGGCAAACCTGGCCGGAGTCTCATAGAGGAACTGTAGTCACCTGGTGGACTAAAGGACATATCAAAAAAGAACCATTTCAGGTCTCGGACGACAGAATCTGGATCAGTCTTCTGGTGACGTGGCTCGCCGTACTCTAGGACCGGAAGGTACCGATCTAGACTGTGGGCGTCCTCGACGCTGTAGAGGAGGGCCCGGTAGCCGCTGGCGGTCATCTGGGGGGTCCAACCAGTTCGGGATGACAATAGGGTCCCGGTCCAGGAACAGGAAGAAGGCAGGAAGCTGGTCCGGGTCTGACAGCACAAATTTGTGGTTATCTTCTCGGGTCACTTTGATGCTGAAGGGGTGGCCCCAAGTGTACGTGGCGCCTACTTGGCGAATCAAGTCCAGCAGAGGACGGACCGCTCGCCGCATGTACAGCGTGTTGCGGGAGAGGTCCGGGTAGAGGTGTATAGGTGATCCGTGAAAGTCCAGTGGCCCCAGGCGCCAGGCCTTGCGCAAAATTTCTTCCTTCAGGGTATAGTAGTGCACCCGGCAAAGTACGTCACGAGGGCGGTCCCTGCGGTCACCCCCCATGCCTCCCACTCTATGCACTCTGTCCAATTCAATGGGAGATGTAACTTCCCTGCCCAGGACCTGATTGAGGATAGCGATGACAGTGGGTTTGAGATCGGCACCTGATGTAGCCTCCGGGACCCCCTGCAGCCGGATGTTGTTCCTGCGGCTCCGGTTCTCACTATCTTCTATCCGGAGCTGGTGTTGCCGTAGACGGGAAAGGTGAGCCGTAGATGCATTTTCAAGCGCCGTTATGCGGGCTGAATGGTCCTCCTGGGTGGTGGCCATAGCAGAAACCGTGACCTCCGACGCGGAAACCCGTTGTTTGAGGGCATTCAGTTCAACATGGAGAGAAGTTTCCATTTTGGAAGCCCAGGAATCAAAGTCAGCTCGGAAAGCAGAAAGTACGGCAGCGGATGTGGAGCCCTGGGAGAGCATCTCTGCTGAGGCCGTGTTCACGCTAAGAGTAGCGGGATCCATCGGAGGGGTCGGGTGTACACCTGGTCCGGTCCCACCGACAGAGAAAGCTGCTGCAGCCGGGGGAGGAGGTGTTGGTTTGCCTGGGGTTCGGGCTGATGAAGCCCTGTCTTTCCCTGTACGGGAGTCCTGTGAGGCTGTGCGTAGCAGGTACCGTTGGATATTACCTGGTTGCAGTGCAGCGGAATCAGTAGAGGTAGAGCTGGAAGCCGCCATCAGCAGATTGGGCGTGATTGGTTGGGAACGCAGCCTGCGGTCGTCGGGAGAGCGCAATGCTCAGCAGTACATGTCTTCAGCCGTCCATCCTCAGCCACGCATCCCCATAGGTGGAGTGGAAGAACAGAAAGTGCGACCCGTGTCGTACATGGGAATAGACGCTTGCTTTGTTGCTACTGACGTATTGGAGCAGGCGCAGGGGAGTGCCGGTGTTTGTGTTACAGGACAGCGGTACGGCAGCCTGGGCAGCACTGGCGGCTGAGGAGGGGGCAGAGCAAGGCTAGTGGCAAGGGGGAGCACGGAGTCCGGGTGGAGCAAGATGGCCACTACACTGCATGCTAGTCTGTGACTGGAGGGTTACGGGGAGGGCAAGATGAATGAGGTGGAGGCCCAGCCGCCCCGTACACCAGAGTAATCAGACCTTGATGGGTAGGGCGAAGCGGTTTTAAACGGGCAAGGGGGGACCCAGCAGTCCTATGGTCGGGTATAGCAAGATGGCCGCCCCTCGAACCTATGGGGTCAGGGCTCCCACCGAGTGCTCCTTTCTGACTGCCAGCTGGGGAGGGATCAGCCTACTTCTGGTGCCTTTTACTCTGCCCCCGCCCCGCTTACCCCGTGCGAGATGGTGCTTTGTGCTGGATGTTGCTCTGGGTGTATTGGGAGCAGCAAGATGGCCGCCGACTTCCAGGAGTAGGCCGAAGCCGCGGACTTTCCTAGAACTGGCCGCCGCGGGTGTGTCAGGCCGAACATCCCGGGATCCCTCAGGTATGCAGACCAGACCAGTGCAGGCACACTTGCGGCCGATCCGCCCGCCGCACACTCCGCCGTCCGTAGCACTTTAGGCCGGAGGATGCTGCTGGTCCCGCAGGCCGCAAGATGGCGGCCAGGCCCCGGAGCCGACCACGGGCCGAAAAGAAGACCGAGGGGGTTCCCTAATAGTCAAACACCTCCATCCAAGCCTGGATGGAGATGCAGAATGTCCGTGGGGTATCCGGAGACCCTCCGGGAGGCGTTGGAGGCTTCGTGGGCCCCAAGATGGCGTCGGGCCTGGGCTGTGTAGAGCGGGTCTGGTAGTTGCCGCACGGCCGGCCCGGAGTCACAATTCAGGCTGGGTTGCAGGTAGGGAATCCTCAGGAACGACAGGGGAAGAGTTGGAGCAATTTCCAGTGGATTAGGAGCGAGGATGGCTATAGATTGAGGGTGCAGTTGTGGAGCTCAATGTCTGCACGTCCTCCTCAGTCGGCTCCCGGACACGCCCCCCACTCTTACAAATCCTTTGATTACAATCCCTAACTTGATAAGGGAGTTTGAGAAATAGGGCTTTCTCTCGAACCTTCGCATCAACTTTAACAAGTCTGAAGCTATGGGGGTTAATTTACCACAAATATTGATAACACAGTTGAAACAAAACTTTAAAGTGGAGCTCCACCCTAAATAGCAACTTTTGCTATTTGGAACCCTCCCCCCTCCGGTGTCACAATTGACACCTTTAAGGGGGGAGGGGGGTGAAGATACCTGTCTAAGACAGGTATTTTCACCCACATCCGGGAGTCCTCTCTCCGGGAATCTGCGGAAGTGACGTCACTTCCCGTAGACTTCCCTTGGTGTTCTGGGAGACACTCTGCTCCCAGAACACAGGAGCACCAATCAGAACGGCGCAGCGCGACTCGCGCATGCGCCGTAGGGAACCGGGCATGAAGCCGCAGGGCTTCACTTCCTGGTTCCCTCAGCGAGGATGGCGGAGGGAGCAGCAGAGCGACGAGCGGTCGCTCGTCCTCTGCTGCGGACGTCGCTGGACTCCAGGACAGGTAAGTGTCCAAATATTAAAAGCCAGCAGCTGCTGTAGCTGTAGCTGCTGGCTTTTAATATTTTTTTTTCCGGCGGAGCTCCGCTTTAAGTTCAAATGGACTGATAGAGCTCTAACATACCTAGGTACACAACTCCCAATAAATGTAGCTAAGAGCTTCGATTTAAACTTCCCACCTCTATTGCAAAAGGTCAAGACGCTATTAGATAAATGGAATTTGGGTTTTCATACCTGGCTAGGACGTTGTATTATTATTATTAAGATGAGCATACTCCCCAAATTCCTTTACCTACTACAAGCATTACCCTTTGAGTTATTTTAAACAGAGCTAGAGGTTAATCTTTGAGTTTATATGGGCACATAAACATCCCTGGATACAAAGGAAACAATTAATGCTTACTAAGAAACAGGGAGGACCAGATATACAGAAGTATTATTATGCACTACACCTGAATAGAGTAATCGACTGGAATAGACATACAGACAC
Organism: Rana muscosa; assembly: GCA_029206835.1. NCBI lineage: Eukaryota > Metazoa > Chordata > Amphibia > Anura > Ranidae > Rana > Rana muscosa. Next base: position 5,025,404 of record CM055127.1, on the reverse strand, counting down.
TAAGCTGTGGGTACAAATCGAACAAGCCCAATCATTAGTACCCTTGAGAGGAGCACCATGGTGCTTTGCTTCACTTCCCAAAGAAGTGATTAAGAATCCCATAGTGGGCAGAACGGCCAGGCTCTGCTCGGCCCTGCTCCCCACGATAGGTATAGTACCCACGACCTCTCCTCTCTACCCTATAATAGGTAAACCCCTTTTTTTACCAGGATATGAAGATAGTGCCTTTCGGCACTTAAGGAGTATAGACTGTACCCAGGCAGCCAGCTATATTCATACAGGGACATGGGTGACAATTAGGGATGAGCTTCAAGTTCGAGTCAAACTCACGTTCGACTCGAACATTGCCTGTTCGCCGAACAGCGAACAATTTGGGGTGTTCGCGGCAAATTCGAAAAGCCACGGAACACCCTGTAAAAGTCTATGGGAAAAATCTAAAGTGCTAATTTTAAAGGCTTATATGCAAGTTATTGTCATAAAAAGTGTTTGGGGACCCGGGTCCTGCCCCAGGGGACATGTATCAATGCAAAACAAAGTTTTAAAAACAGACGTTTTTTCGGGAGCAGTGATTTTAATGATGCTTAAAGTGAAACAATAAAAGTGAAATATTCCTTTAAATTTCCTACCTGGGGGGGGGTATAGTATGCCTGTAAAGCAGTGCTTGTTTCCCGTGCTTAGAACTGTCCCTGCACAAAGTGTCATTTCTGAAGGAAAAAAAGTAATTTAAAAGCACTCTCGGCTATGATGAATTATCGGCTCCCGGCAATACAGAGAAAAGTCATTGATAAAAAAAAAAAAAATGCGTGGGGGTCCCCCCAAATTCAATTACCAGGCCCTTCAGGTCTGGTATGGATATTAAGGGGACCCCTGCGTCAAATAAAAATAAATAAATTACGTTGGGTTCCCCCCAAATATCCATATCAGACCCTTCAGGTCTGGCATGGATTTTTAGGGGAACTCCACGGCAAATTAAAAAAAAAATGGCGTGGAGTTCCCCCCAAAAATCCATACCAGACCCTTTATCCGAGCACGCAACCTGGTAGGCCGCAGGAAAAGAGGGGGGGGACAAGAGAGCGCCCCCCTCCTGAACCGTACCAGGCCACATGCCCTCAACATGAGGAGGATGCTTTGGGGGTCTGTGACCCCTCAAAGCACTATGTCCCCATGTTGATGGGGACAAGGGCTTCATCCCTACAACCCTTGCCTGGTGGTTGTGTGGGTCTGCGGGCGGAGGGCTTATCGTAATCTGGAAGACCCCTTTAACAAAGGGGACCCCCAGATCCCAGCTCCCCCCTATGTGAATTGGTAAGGGGTACATTGTACCCCTATCATTTCACAAAGAAAGTGTAAAAAAATTGTAAAAAAAAACACAGATACAGTTGGGAAAGTACTTTATTAAAAATAAAAACCCATTCCAGCGATGTAATCCAGTGTCTCGCAGTGATCCGATGTCCTCATCCCCCCCTCTTTTCCTGCGGCCTGCCAGGTTGCATGCACGGATAAAGGTTCTGGTATAGGTTTTTGGGGGGAACTCCACGCCATTTTTTTTTTTAATTTGGTGTGGAGTTCCCCTTAAAATCCATACCAGACCTGAAGGGTCTGGTATGGATATTTGGGGGGAACCCCACGTATTTTTTTTTTTTATTTAATGCAGGGTTCCCCTTAATATCCATACAAGACCTGAAGGGCCTGGTATTTGAACTTGGGGGGGACCCCCACACATTTTTATTTTTTATTTTTTTATCAATGACTTTTCTCTGTATTGCCGGGAGCCGACAATTCATTATAGCCGCGAGTGCTTTTAAATGACGTTTTTTCCTTCAGAAATGACACTTTGTGCAGGGACCGTTCTAAGCACGGGAAACAAGCGCTGCTTTACAGGCATACTATACACCCCCCACCCCAGGTACGAAATTTAAAGGAATATTTCACTGTTACTGTTTCACTTTAAGCATTATTAAAATCACTGCTCCTGAAAAAAACTGCCTTTTTTTTTTTTGCATTAATACATGTCCCCTGGGGCAGGACCCGGGTCCCCAAACCCTTTTTAGGACAATAACTTGCATATTAGCCTTGATAATTAGCACTGTTGATTTCGAACGTTCAAGTCCATTGTATTTAATAAGGTTCTAAAGTTCGCGCAAACTTTAGGTCTGTTCGCAGGTTCTGGTGCGAACCGAACCGGGGGGTGTTCAGCTCATCCCTAGTGACAATATCGGAACTGATGGAACAAAGGAATATATTCTGATTAAAATTTTGGAACGCTTTACAGATCACTCACTTTCTCAGTACACTCCCGAACCTGGGACGCTTTATTAGACCCCTCACTAAATTTGAGAAACTTTGCTCTGAAAAGGGAGTAATATTGCATACCTTATCAGCATGCTATGAACTATTTGAGCATGCTATAGTGTATGGTCGCAGCAAAAACTAAATTGAAAGTAGGCAAACCACCCAATCCCTATTAAACATAAGATATGGGTACAGTCCTCTGTGGGACTTTTAAAGGGTGGAGTCTTAAAAATTCATAAATATCAATAAATGTACTAAATATGGTACATAGTATCAAAAAATATATATGAAAAAACATAGAACAAAGTCGGATGTACATTAAAAAACATAATTGTTACAAAACAACAAGGATTACAGTGTCACATAAACCAGAAACCACTATGAAAGTCCTGATTCCTACAAGAGGACACAGAATGCCAGACGCGTTTCAAGGCTGTAGATTTGTATAAAACGTCTTCTTCAGGGGTGTGACAGGGGGTCACTCTGGGCACAGGGTGAATGGAAAAACCCCACTATGACCTATGATAGCCACATTCAATGCTGTTTATACATTGTATCTAGATTGGGTGTGTACTGTGGTTGGGGGTTGTGTAATCCTTGCTGTGATGAGGTGTGATTGCATTCTATTGTCTATTATGAATTAAGTCTGCTACTGTGACGATGTTGATTGGAGCTGGTCGACCGTCTGGCTGCATATTATGGGATGTTGAAGTGTCTTCTGTGAGGAGGGGGGGGGAAATCACCCCTCTTGCTAAGACTGTTTACTGAAGGAGAAGTTTGAACACACCTGACCTGTATCACCATTGTCATTGGACAGTTTAACCCGCCCGGTTCCCCCAAGGATGGGAAGGAAGGGTTTTGAAGAGAAATGTGTTACCATGTGTTTTGAAAATAAAGTCATTCCCTGTTTTGGAACTTGAAATACAGAGCGTTGTCTCGTATCTCTGGAAGGATTAATCCTATGGGAAGTGGTCGCCTGGCTGTGGAGGGTCGATAGTGGTTGTGTGTTCAGAGAGGGAATATTCTAAACAGCGTTAACCCCTTTCATATGGGGGGGTGTCGTTACAAGGGGCTAATAGTGGTATGTACTGTGATCTGAAATTTCGAACATAAGAAATATAAATGAACAGTTTCATCACGGGAATACAGTACATACATTGAAAAATTAATTCAATGACTGTATTATTTTAAAGAAAAAATAAACAAAGTATATATACTACAAACCACATGCTAACCATTGTTGTGTATTGAGTTCAATGAAGGACATCCTTGTTAAAAGACAGAGGTCAAAAAATCGCTGCAGGTGGATGAGGAGGCACAGGGGAGTCAAAGCACAGGGGACCAATGCAGAGGACGCCTACGGCCAAAGCAGGAGAAAATTTATACTGCTGATGCCGTTGTTCCCTGAACCATCTAAATATATATGAGAGACAATTGAGAGATATAAGGCAAAAATACTATACATCTCTCCAATTATTTCATATTGCTACAAAAAAGGGGGTGTGTATCTAATATTATACATACCTGTTTAAATGGTATCCACACAATTGTCTCAACAAACATTTAGGCCCCTTTCACACTGAGGCGTTGAAAAAACGCTCAAAAATGATGAGATTTTGTACCGCGATTCTACCGCGTTTTTACCGCGTTCGCGGTAAAAATAACGCTAACGCCTATGCGTTTTTACCGTGTTCGCAATAAAAATAGCGCGAACGCAGAAAAAACGCGGTAAAAACGCATAGGCGTTAGCGTTATTTTTTAAAATAACGCTTATGCCTATGCGTTTTTACCGCGGTTCCCATTCATTCCAATGAGGATAGGCGTTTTTACAGCGCTATTTTATGCGCCCTAAAAAAGCTGTTTGCAGGATTTTTTTCAACGCCCAGCCAGCACAACGCCTCAATGTGAAAGTCCTCAGAGATTTCACATTGAGAATGCTGGGGCAGGATTATTTCAGGCGTTATTACAGCGCTATTTTTACCGCGAAAACGCGGTAAAAATGCCTCAGTGTGAAAGGGGCCTTAGGAGTGGATTAATGTGACAAAGAGTTGCACTACTCAAAGAGCAAAAGATCTGAAATGGGGAAATGATAGTACACAAATTGAAAACTGGGAAATAAAAAGTTTCTTTTAGTAGTAGTATTATATTGTGCACCATTATAAAAGGCTGTAAATTTAAGCAAGATGCACTGGTGCATAAAATGCCATCCATAATATTGTTAATCAGGAGGCACCCATTAGGTATACTACATTATATTAAATAATCTCAGACCAATGGGCATAAATATGCCCCCAAAAATCTGAGTATAAATCTCCACCGTACGGAGAATAATGTACTAGTTTTCCAAAAATGGAGAGGACAAGACAGATCAAAACAGAAATCCAAAACAAAAGCAAGGAAAAAAGGGAAAAATTACATTGTTTCTTATTACCTTTTAGAGGTACAACAGGACACATCCACTCCTAACGTCAGCAGCATACAGACTGAGGCTAACCATCACAGTCTTAAATTCTGACTTCCAATTAGAGCTGATTAAGATCAGCTGCTATGGAGAATGATTGAAGAGAGACATGGAAGGAGGGGAACGAAGAGAGAGGGCCGCGCCCTCCGAGTCTCCGACACGGAGGTCCGCCCCCCTACTCCCATCATGATGGAAAGAGCACAGCGAGTGAGCGCTGCGCCATGACGTCATGCGCTCCGTGCTGGAACGCAGCGTCAATGAGGTGGGCAGGGTACTATTTCAGCATGCTATGAACTATTAAATGCACAGCCGGAACCGTATCCCTTGAAATTTGTCCAGGAATGGGAACAGGAATTGGGGAGGACGTTTAGCTTGGAACAGCGACAACGTATGTCTAGGTTTACGCATGAAACATCAATTTGTGCGAAAACAGAAGAAACTCATTTTAAGATCTTCACCAGGTGGTATAGAACACCAGAAAGAATAAATACAATTGTCCCTGATACCTCGGACCGGTGTTGGACATGTCAGAGAAATAGAGGCACTTTGCTACATATTTTTTGGGACTGTCCCAAGCTAAGGAGTTTCTGGCCGGAAATGAAATGAATCCACCAAATCTGCCCAGATCAAGTGATACCGGAAAATCCGGAGTTCTTTCTCCTGCATGTAAATCAAGATTTAGAGAAAGAATATAAGGAATCTAGTACCTGTCATCTCTTAGATACCGCAAAGGCATGTATTCCTCTGAAATGGAAATCATCATCTCCACCAACAAGAGATGTGGATTCGTAAAGTGAGGCAGATCAGCAGATTGGATAGGATAAGTTTGAGACTACAGCGGGAATAAGTATAAGGAATTGGATATTGATTTGGGAAATAAGGTATCAGGATGTAAGCTACAGTAATTATTATTCTTTTGTAATAGTAAATAGAGGGAATTGAGATACCATAATGTGACTTAACAAGTGGATGAATAGATAAATCGAGATGGCCTTGCGGTTCGCCCCGCGGTCGGTTTGCGGTGAATTTTGCACATTCGCGGTTCGCGAAACCGGCGGACATATGGCGCTATTCGCGGCCGGTTCGCGTCCACCATATTCTGAATCTTTTACATTGTGGAACTTTGACCTATGACACATCCATCATGTGGTACAGGACAGCCAATGAGACATTTCAGCAGATGGACATACCCCCTACCTTATAAATAGACCTGATCTGGCTGCCATTTTACATTCTGTTACTTGTCAGCGTAGGGACAGGTTGCTGTGTGGAGCAGGGACAGACTGTAATCCTAGCTATTAGGTCCACAAAAGTCCTTTTAAGGACTGGTATAGGTGTACAATTGTTTTGTGTGCAGTGTATAGGGGTGTAATACACTTAGTTAATTTCAATTGTGCAGCATTGGGACTGCAGTGCTGAGCGGTTCTGCAGCTGTCTTTAGTCAGTGTAGGAAGGTTGCTGTGTGTGTACTAGCAGGGGCAGACTCTACTAAAACAAAAGTCCTTCTAAGGACTGGTAAAGGTGTACAGTCCACAAAAGTCCTTTTACGGACTGGTATAGGTGTACTATTTTGTGTGCAGTAAATAGGGGTGTACTACACGCATAAAATACTCTAGGAAGAAAAGTATAGTGCATTTCTACTGTGCAGCTTCTGAGCGGTTCTGCTGCAGCTCTTTTCTCGGTTTAGGTAGAAATTGCTGCTGTGTGTCGCAGGCACAGACTAGTGACTAAAATCGCTAACCAATAAAGCTCACCAAAAGTTCATTTTAAGGACTGGTATAGGTGTACTATTTGGTGTGCAGTAGTGATGAGCCGAACACCCCCGGGTTCGGTTCGCCCCAGAACCCGCGAACGGACCGAAAGTTCGCACGAACATTAGAACCCTATTAAATACAATGGATGCGAACGTTCGGATTCTAAAGTGCTAATTATAATGACTATTATCCATGTTATTGTCCTAAACAGAGTTTGGGAACCCGGGTTCTGCACCAGGGGACATGTATCAATGCAAAAATAAGTTTTAAAAACTGACGTTTTCCGGGAGCAGTCATTTTAATGATGCATAAAGTGAAGAAAAAAAAAGTCAAATATTCCTTTAAATATTGTACCTGGGGGGTGTCTAAAGTATGCCTGTGAAGTGCCACGTGTTTCCCGTGTTTAGAACTGTCCCTGCACAAAATTACATTTCTAAAGGAAAGAAAAGCCATTTAAAACTGCTTGCGGCTTTAATGTAATGTCTGGTCCCGGTAATATGGATGAAAATCTTTAAGAAAAATGGCATAGCTACCCCATCACCCCCCCCCTATCCCAGCCCATTACCAGCCCCTTTGGGTCTTGTATGGATATTAAGGGGAACCCCGCACACAAAATAAAAAAGGCCCTATATACTCTGAACAGCCGTATACAGACGGTGCATACAAGACAGGGACTGTAGGTTTGTTCTTATGTAGAATCTGTTTGTAATTTTGAACAGCTACATTGTTTAAGTGTAGCTCCAGCCCAAATACCTATTTTTAAGCTTTTTGGAAAACATAGGGAAGGGTTATCACCCCTGTAACATTTGTTTTGCTGTCTGTGCCCCTGTTCAGAACATTTCACCTCACTTTGCGTCCCAATGACAACTGATTTTGAAATGTGGTGTTTTTATTGAAACAAGGATTGGTGATAAAGCATCAGTAGAGAGGAGACACCTTTCTCCCATATTAATTCTTACAGGAGAGAATTTTCCTTCCAAGGGGTAGATTTCCTCTCACTTCCTGTTGTCTTCTTCCGTTTGCAAGTAGTAGTCGTTTGTAAGTTGGATGTTTGAAAGTAGGGACCTGCCGTATATACTCTGCAGAAATTGGCCCCTTAGGTGTTGGTGTTGGCACAACACTGTAAGCACTCACAGTTACTCTTGGTGGGTGCTGGAACGCCCTGCTGTCAACTATTATATCAGGAATTGTAATAACATATAATTGTTGAACAGTGGTAGTAAAAATTGGGCCTTTGATGGTGGTGCTGGTGCCACAACACTGTAAGGCCTGACAGTTACTCTTGGTGGGCGCAGCAATGGGCCCTGCTGTGAATTATTAGATCAATAATTATAATTGCATGCCCCTGTTGAACAGGGGCTGAAAAATTGGGCCTTTGGTGGTGGTGGTTGTGGTGGTGGTGGTGGTGGTGTTGACACAACACTGTAAGGCCTGACAGTTACTCTTGGTGGGCGCAGCAATGGGGGGCCCTGCTGTGAATTATTAGATCAATAATTATAATTGCATGCCCCTGTTGAACAGGGGCTGAAAAATTTGGCCTTTGGTGGTGGTGGTGGTGGTGGTGGTGGTGTTGACACAACACTGTAAGGCCTGACAGTTACTCTTGGTGGGCGCAGCAATGGGCCCTGCTGTGAATTATTAGATCAATAATTATAATTGCATGCCCCTGTTGAACAGGGGCTGAAAAATTGGGCCTTTGGTGGTGTTGACACAACACTGTAAGGCCTGACAGTTACTCTTGGTGGGCGCAGCAATGGGCCCTGCTGTGAATTATTAGATCAATAATTATAATTGCATGCCCCTGTTGAACAGGGGCTGAAAAATTGGGCCTTAGGCACTGGTGGCACAACACTGCAACCCCTCACAGATACTGTACTTGGAGCACAGCAATGAGGCCTGTTGCAAAGTATTGCATCAAAAATTGTAATTACACGCCCCTGTTAAACAGGGGCTGAAAAATTGGGCCTTAGCCACTGGTGGCGGCACCCATGAACCAAAATGATCTTCCAAGCTATCATCATTAATCGGATCATTGAGGAGGAGGAGGAGGATAGCTAGTCAACATAACAGCACAGGAACTCAGCATCAGCATCAGTCTTGAAGGGATGTGACATTTTAAAATCAATTAGTCTGTTATATCAGCATCAGGTGTGTGGTAGCTGGTGGTGATCCAAGACTGGTTCATCTTGATGAAAGTCAGTCGATCAACCGAGTCGGTGGACAGGCGCACCCTGTGATCCGTGACAAATCCTCCAGCAGCACTGAATGTGCGTTCTGAAAGAACGCTGGATGCAGGACAGGCCAGTAGCTCAATTGCATACTGTGCAAGCACTGGCCAGTGATCCATCCTCAAGACCCAGTAAGCCAGAGGATTTTCGGTGGGGAAGGTGTCCAAGTCTGACCTTGCCCCTAGGTATTCCTGCACCATGTATATCAGACGCTGGCGATGGTTGCTGGAAACGATCATACTTTGGGGCTGCGGACTAAAGAATTGTCTGAACGCATCGGTCAGACGGCCACCTTCCCCACCGCTCCTTCTTTGACTGCCCGAAGCCTCAGCAACTCGTTGTCCAGGACCAGGAGTTTGTAACCTCCCAGTCTCTGGGAACGCGTTGCACAGACCTTTCTGCAAGGCCTCCCGGAGTTGTCTCATCCTCTGCTCCCTCTGCGACAGTAACATAAGGTCCGCAACCTTACCCTTGTACCGTGGATCAAGGAGAGTGGCCAGCCAGTAATGGTCCCTCTCCTTGATCCGAAGAATACAAGGATCCTTCCGCAGACTTTGCAGGATCAGGGAGGCCATGCAGCGTAGGTTAGCTGAGGCATTCAGTCCGGAGTCCTCTGGGTCACTAAGGACGACATGATCCGCAGCCACCTCCTCCCAGCCACGTACAAGTCCACTGGTTTCTTGGGACTGTAAATCATCCCTAAAAGACTGCTGCTGATGATGCTGAGTGCCAGCCTCCACCTCCATGCTGACACAATCCTCCTCCTCCTCCTCCTCCTCCTCCTCCTCTTCCTGTGCGATGGGTGGGACAGAAGGAACACTGTCAGGGTAAAGGGGGCCTTGAGAGGCAAGGAAGTCCTCCTCTTCCTGCCTCTGTTCTGCCTCAAGTGCCCTGTCCATTATTCCACGCAGCGTGTGCTCCAACAGGTGGACAAGAGGTACAGTGTCACTGATGCATGCACTGTCACTGCTCACCATCCTCGTGGCCTCCTCAAATGGTGCCAGGACAGTGCATGCATCCCTGATCATGCCCCACTGGCGTGGTGAAAAAAAACCGAGCTCCCCTGACCCTGTCCTGGTGCCGTAGTCGCACAGGTACTCATTGATGGCCCTCTGCTGCGTGTGCAGCCGCTGCAGCATGGCCAACGTTGAGTTCCACCTGGTGGGCATGTCACATATAAGGCGGTTCTTGGGCAGGTTCAACTCCTTTTGCAGCTCAGCCAGGCGAGCACTGGCATTATAAGATCTGCAGAAATGAACACAGACTTCCCTGGCCTGCCTCAGGACATTCTGTAAGCCCGGGTACCTGCCCAAGAACCGCTGCACCACCAGGTTAAGGACGTGAGCCATACAGGGCACATGGGTCAGTTGTCCCTGTCGGAGGGCGGAGAGGAGGTTGGTGCCATTGTCGCAAACCACCATTCCTGGCTTAAGCTGGCGTGGCGTCAACCACCTCTCGGCCTGCCCCTGCAGAGCAGACAGGACCTCTGCCCCAGTGTGGCTCCTGTCCCCCAAACACACCAGCGCAAGCACCGCATGGCATCTTTTTGCCTGCGTACTTGCGTAGCCCCTTGAACGCCTACGGAGCACTGCTGGTTCCGAGGACAAACCACAGGAAGAGGCCATGGAGGAAGAAGAAGAGGAGGGGGTGGAGGAGAGAGGTGTGTCACAACCAGTAGTAGCATTTTGGAGGCGTGGCGGTGGAACAACCTCCAACACTACTGCACCTTGTCCTGCATCTTTCCCAGCTGCCAAAAGAGTGACCCAATGGGCCGTGAAAGAAAGGTAACGTCCCTGTCCATGCCTGCTGGACCATGAGTCAGCGGTAATATGCACCTTACCGCTGACCGCCCTGTCCAGCGAGGCCAAGACATTGCCTTCCACATGCCTGTAGAGAGCCGGAATCGCCTTCCGTGAGAAAAAGTGGCGTTTGGGAACCTGCCACTGAGGAACCGCACATTGCACAAACTCACGGAAAGGGGCCGAGTCTACCAACTGAAAAGGCAGCAGTTGAAGCGCTAGCAATTTAGCCAAGCTAGCATTCAACCACTGGGCATGTGGATGGCTGGGAGTGAACTTTTTTCGACGGTCCAGCAGCTGGGGCAGGGAAATTTGCCTGCTAGAATCGGACGTCGGTGTACTGCTAGCAGAGTGGCCGCAAGTACTGGGCTGTGACACACCTAATTCTACACCTTCATTCCTCTCAGTGCAGGTTTCAGAGAGGACTGAAGGTATAGTGGGTTTTGAGATCCCAGCTGATGCGGTGCAAGGAGAGGTCCGCTTTGTTCTTTGGTGTGGGTCTTTAAGGTAGGCTTGCCAACGAGCTGCATGGCAGGTCAACATATGTCTGATCAAGCATGTGGTGCCCAAGCGGCTGATGTTTTGGCCACGCGATATACGCTTGAGACATATGTTGCAAACAGCAGCTGTGCGATCTGATGCACTCGCCTCAAAAAAGGCCCACACCAAAGAACTTTTTGAATGACGGGCAGAGGCAGCGCCCTGCACAGGCGGAGCTCTGCGGTGTGATTCCGTCGGTGTGCTGCCCATACGCTGGCCATTCAAGGGCATCCTGCCTCGTTGGAGATGTGCCTCCTCCTCATCCTCCTCCTCCTCCTCTCTCCTATTAGGCACCCACGTGGAGTCAGTGACCTCATCATCCCCTCCCTCCTCATCACTGGAGCCAATCTGGCAGTATGCTGCAGCTGCTGGAGCATGACTGCCAGATTGGTGTCCTTCTTGAGCATCCCCTCTCTCTGCTCTCACGCTACTGCCTTCCTCTAGCTGGGTATCATCATCAGATCCTTCGAAACGCTGGGCATCCTCCTGGAGCATGTACCCAACACTGTGCTCAAACAGTTCGGGGGACTCCTCAGGAGGAGGACATGGTGGGTCTAGGGAAGGATTGACTAATGAAGATAATGATACCAGAGAAGAAGACGCTTTGGCAGCTGCTTTGCCAGTACCCTGAGCCTGGGTGAGAGAGGATGAGGAGGATGAGGTGGGCTTGGTCATCCACTCTACCAAGTCTTCGGCATGATGTGGCTCAACATGTCCAGCTGCCGAAAAGAAGGGCAAGCGTGTCCCATGGCCATGTGCTGATGACAATGCACCGCGTCCACGACCAGCACTGTTGCCCCCAGACACAGAGCCTGCTTGCCCTCTTTTTTTGCCTCCTGACTGTCTGCCTTTCCTTGTTTGCCTTCCAGACATTTTAATGGATGGCCTGCAGGGAGATGGGAAAAACAGCAATAAGGGCTACCTTCAGGTGTATACTGTGCAGGAGGCTTAGCAACAATGACACTGACACTGTCCCCTGCCTATCCTTCTCTGTCCCTAAACACAAGGATTTGCAATATGCTTCAGCAAGATTGGTTTAGCACAGAATAGCACACTGACAGTTTCCCTCACTGTCCTTCTCTGTCCCTACAAACAAGATTTAGCACAGAATAGCACACTGATAGTTTCCACGAGTGTCCTTCTCTGTCCCTAAACTCAAGGATTTCAAATATGGTTCAGCAAGATTGGTTTAGAACAGAATAGCACACTGACACTTTCCCTCACTGTACCTCTCTGTCCCTAAACTCAAGGATTTCAAATATGGTTCAGCAAGATTGGTTTAGAACAGAATAGCACACTGTCAGTTTCACTCACTGTCCTACTCTGTCCCTACAAACAAGATTTAGCACAGAATAGCACACTGATAGTTTCCACGAGTGTCCTTCTCTGTCCCTAAACTCAAGGATTTCAAATATGGTTCAGCAAGATTGGTTTAGAACAGAATATCACACTGACACTTTCCCTCACTGTACCTCTCTGTCCCTAAACTCAAGGATTTCAAATATGGTTCAGCAAGATTGGTTTAGAACAGAATAGCACACTGTCAGTTTCACTCACTGTACCGCTCTGTCCCTACAAACAAGATTTAGCACAGAATAGCACACTGACACTTTCCCTCACTGTACCTCTCTGTCCCTAAACTCAAGGATTTCAAATATGGTTCAGCAAGATTGGTTTAGAACAGAATAGCACACTGTCAGTTTCACTCACTGTCCTACTCTGTCCCTACAAACAAGATTTAGCACAGAATAGCACACTGACACTTTCCCTCACTGTACCTCTCTGTCCCTAAACTCAAGGATTTCAAATATGGTTCAGCAAGATTGGTTTAGAACAGAATAGCACACTGTCAGTTTCACTCACTGTCCTACTCTGTCCCTACAAACAAGATTTAGCACAGAATAGCACACTGACACTTTCCCTCACTGTACCTCTCTGTCCCTAAACTCAAGGATTTCAAATATGGTTCAGCAAGATTGGTTTAGAACAGAATAGCACACTGTCAGTTTCACTCACTGTCCTACTCTGTCCCTACAAACAAGATTTAGCACAGAATAGCACACTGACACTTTCCCTCACTGTACCTCTCTGTCCCTAAACTCAAGGATTTCAAATATGGTTCAGCAAGATTGGTTTAGAACAGAATAGCACACTGTCAGTTTCACTCACTGTCCTACTCTGTCCCTACAAACAAGATTTAGCACAGAATAGCACACTGACACTTTCCCTCACTGTACCTCTCTGTCCCTAAACTCAAGGATTTCAAATATGGTTCAGCAAGATTGGTTTAGAACAGAATAGCACACTGTCAGTTTCACTCACTGTCCTACTCTGTCCCTACAAACAAGATTTAGCACAGAATAGCACACTGACACTTTCCCTCACTGTACCTCTCTGTCCCTAAACTCAAGGATTTCAAATATGGTTCAGCAAGATTGGTTTAGAACAGAATAGCACACTGTTAGTTTCACTCACTGTCCTACTCTGTCCCTACAAACAAGATTTAGCACAGAATAGCACACTGACATTTTCCCTCACTGTACCTCTCTGTCCCTAAACTCAAGGATTTCAAATATGGTTCAGCAAGATTGGTTTAGAACAGAATAGCACACTGACACTTTCCCTCACTGTACCTCTCTGTCCCTACAAACAAGGTTTAGCACAGAATAACACACTGACACTCTCCCTACCTATCCTTATTTGTCCCTAAACACAAGGAATCCAGGATTAGTAAAGGAAAAAAATGACACTGTCCCTGCCTATGCTTCTCTTTCCCTGCTCCGGAACACACTACACAAGGCCGCCGCGCTGGCGGCCTTTTATAGTGTGGGGCGTGTACTAAACCCCCTCAAGAATAATTGGCCACAGGCATCCTGCCTGTGGCCAATCATTGCTCTCCTCGCTGCCGGCGCTGTGATTGGCCAAGCATGCGGGGTCACAGTGCATGCTTGGCCAATCACAGCGCCTGGATGACACTGCGATGGCGTAGTGCATTGTGGGCCGTTCGCGTCACTCGAATTTGGCACGAACGGCCCAAATCGTTCGATCTTCGTCGAACGATCGAACAGCCGATGTTCGAGTCGAACGTATGTTCGACTCGAACACGAAGCTCATCCCTAGTGTGCAGTATATAGGGGTCTAATACACGCATAAAAAACTTTCACATATAGGAAGAATAGTATAGTGCATTTCTACTGTGCAGCATTGTGACTGCTGAGAGGTTCTGCAGCGATACTACAAAGAGTGACAAACGCAATTAGAAAAAAGTATTATAACTGCTGTGATAGACCAGTGGCCCCCGAAAACGACAGTTTGAAGCGGGGTGTTATATACCTTCTTCCACATATACTGCCCTTCTCTACAGCCTTTTGTCACAGGGTCATTTAAAAAGATGACAGGCAGAGGAAGAGGCAGGCCCTTCCGCAGGGGTGGTAGGGGTAGGGCAGGAGCACCAGGCCAGAGCCAAAGTGGGAAGTTGCAGAAGGTGCGTTCGATTACGTCAAAGGACGCACCAGACTTGGTTGAGTGGCTCACTCAGCCTTACTCTTCTGCACCCTCCTCATCCTCTCTATCTGCACCCTATTCACTCTCTGCTGTGTGCACCCCCAAAGACACTACCACCAACACCACCGCCACCATATACCCTCCGCTTGAGTCACAGGAATTATTTTCCGATCCATCACAAGACTTCTCTGATGCGCAGGCATTCTTGACATTGGATCAGGAAGAGGAGGTAGCAACAACCGCCACTCAGCAGTCTGACGACAGTACCCAGATCAGCCCAAGGATGTTGGTCCCCGCTGTTGCTGCCTACTCCGAGATCTCTAATGTTAGTGGTGGGGAAGGTGACGTAGATGATGATGTGTCTATGGACGTCACGTGGGTGCCCACAAGAGAGGACCAGGAGGGGAGTTCAGAGGGAGAGATGGACCATAAAAATAAATAGTGCAGCGCTTTAAAAGTCCATATATCAAAGATAGAAAAACAGCACAGTAAATCAGTATATAATCCCCGTGATCTTCATAGATGACACATGGACTCTTGATTGCATGCAGGTGGTAACAGACACACACACAGTGAGAGACCTCCACCAACAGATAAATTGGCCGCTCACCTTCCAACATGGACCCTTTAATTATAGAGGGTCACTGAAAAACTTTCCCTTACGGGTTAATCCAAAGCAGATGAAGATGTAAACTTCCCCAAAAGGATTAGGGTCATCAATTCCATATAACATCAGGATCATTCAAAAACTGGGTAATGATGCATACTGCCTTTCCATCCCTTCATATGAGAGATTGCGGGTTCCACCAGGACCTCGTGCTGGGACTGTATCCGTAGTCTGAACAGTCCTTTGTTTTGGTAATAAGTGTCCTTACAGTTGCACAAACTTGAATCCAAAATTAGGGATAAGCAGCCATGCTCCAGTTTGCCTCCTCACTCAGAGACACACACTCTCCTGAGACAACAGGAGTCTGAAGAGGAGTCAGATGAGGATGGTGCCGGGGCGGATGAGGAGGAGCAAGAAGAGCATGCTTTAAACCTTTCTGGGATCCCTGCTGTTGTTGTTCGTGGATGGGGGGAGGAGATCGAGGATGACATTATCCTGGATGATGACGAGCAGGAGCCAGGCCACCACACTGCTTCCAGTTTAGTGCAAATGGGGGCCTTCATGCTCCAGTGTTTTGAGAGGGACCCCCGTAGAAAAAGCATAAAGGGCAAGGACCATTTCTGCGTGGCAACGTACTTGGACCCCCGGTACAAACAAAAAATGGCAGAAATGTTACCACCATCACAGAGGGCTGTCAGAATGGAGCACTTCCAGGCCTTGCTTCGAGAAATGCTGCATTCTGCTTTTGCGTGCGCTGGCAGAGGAATTTCCACTCCCAGAGGAACAGTTGTGGATACCAATCCAACAGCGCCTGCAAGAAGAGGGAGGTTTGAAGATGTCTTGGTCACTTCTGATATGAGATCATTCTTTCAGCCGACCCGTCGACAGGTCTCATCCGGATCCAGCATCAGGGAATGCCTAGACCGACAGGTGTCCGACTACATCGGGTTAACGGCTGATGTGGACGCTCTGAGAAGTGATGAACCCCTGGACTACTGGGTGGGCAGGCTTGACCTCTGGCCAGAGCTTGCACAATTTGCAATGGAACTGTTGGCTTGCCCCTCTTCCAGTGTCCTGTCCGAAAGGACGTTCAGCGCAGCAGGGGGGATCGTGACCGATAAGCGCACTCGCTTAGCTCACAACAGTGTTGACTACCTCACATTTATAAAACTGAATGAGGCATGGATCTCTGAGGAATTCAACACATGTGACCAGTAGATAATGTTTCATTCAAATTCCTCATGACAGGCCACAAATATCCACCACCACCTATAACAATTATTCATGGTCCTTGTCTTCTTGGGTAAATACAGCGGCATAAAAGGCCTTTTATGTCCGTTGAATGCCTAGATTTTGGGGCCTGTAGTGCCCGAAACGTATGTATCCTGTGAATGCCTAATGTACCTCCAGCCACAGAATTTAAAGTTCTTTGCTGTCAGATGAATGCCTGTTGGCTAATTTTTGGGGCCTGTACTGGCCAACACTTACTTCTTTATCCAGGCTGTGAATGCCTAATTTTTCAGACTGGAATTGAAAATCAATTCCGCTAAATTGTGGAACGGATGCGGACCCATTTTACAGACGTGTGAATGGACCCTATATGTATTTGACATGTATTTACCGGCTGCTGTCAGTTCCTGCTGATTTAGGCCGAGCTATTACAACAAAACCGAGCAATATTACAAAAAACGAAATAAACGTTATAACTGTATAAACGATTTATACAACTTATAAAAAAAAAAAAACATTTATGGCAACTTTTCCAATAGCAGGATCATCTCATGCACCCCCTTCATAGCCTGGCCTTGCGTCTCTTCCATGGCCTTCATGCGCTCCTGAATTGACAAAAAATTTCAGATAAAAAAGAATGCTTGTCGTTGTCGATCTCAAATTTGCTTAATACTTCTGTTATATCATTGTCCATGTTGTGGGACTATGTGTGCACAGCTAGTAATTATTTTGTGGCTGCAAATATGACCTGGAGGTTTTTAATGTTCGCCTCCCATTGAAATGAATGGGGCCCGCCGCGAACCCGCGGTTCGCGAACATTTACCCGCGTTCGCGCGATCGCGTTCGCGAACCGTCCCGGGAGATGTTCGTCCATCCCTCTAGATAAATAGGTCTCAATTTAAGATGTTTAAGGCCAAGAGGGGGAGTTATTTCTCTCCTCAGTTTTCTTTTCTTATTTTTTTTTTTTTTATGAGGTTATGTCTTATATGTTTCTTATTGCTTGCTTTTTTGATTAATTAATATGGAACTTATAGCTGTATGTATGTCTCTTCCTTGTATTCCCTTGTATTATTAAAATAAAAATGATTGATTTGAATAAAGTACTGGCACCAGTCCCATCTTTGCCTTTGTCTCCATCTTTTTCTTCATGTTGCTGGTCTCTGGCATCAGATGAGCATAAACGTTTGCTCCTCATCTTTCTCACTAAACCTATTAATGTGATTTATATCAGCAGGGTCAGAAATGAATGCAACCATAAAATCACCAGCCAAACAAAGGCTATCGTAGCTTTGATTCCTCAACTGCAATTCTGTTATTCCATCATCTTGTTCACAATGTTCTTTGGTACCTGCGCTTCTTGGCAAGATGCCCAATTTTATTATAATTTAAACATTTCCTGGTTTCTCTTTGAAAAACACAGTATCTTCTTGAACCCCATCTTAGGCTATGAAAGCATTAAGTCTGTTGTCTTCTCTTTTCTCTCCTCTTTCTGAGCTTCAATGCTACTGCACACTTCTCTTCACAAAGCCCATTCAAATCCTTGTTTTCTTATTATGGCAGTAAAGTTAGTACTCAGTCACATCCACATTTACTGTCTCTGCACTGGGCTGAACACATTTAACCACTTAAGGACCGCCTCACGCCGATATACGTCGGCAGAATGGCATGGCTGGGTACATCCACAAACAGGTATGTTGCCCTTTAAGAGCCCAGCCGTGGGACCCACGGACCCGATCGCCGCCAGTGTCCCACCGGTGTACCGTGTTTGGGTCACAGAGCTGAAGAACGGGGAGAGGTAAGTGTAAACAAACCTCTCCTCGTGCTTCCTAGTGAGCCTGTCACTGATCGTCTGTTCCCTGTCATAGGGACCGACGATCAGTGACGTCACACGCCAAGCCACAACCCCCCTACAGTAAGAAATACACATTAGGTCATACTTAACCCCTTCAGTGCCCCCTACAGGTTAACCCCTTCACTGCCAGTGTAATTTTCACAGTGCATTTTTATAGCACTGATCGCTGTAAAAATGGCAATGGTCACAAAATAGTGTAAAAAGTGTCCGATGTGTCCGCCATTATGTCGCAGTCATGATAAAAATTGCTGATCGCCGCCATTACTAGTAAAAAAAAAAAAATATTAATAAAAATGCCATAAACTATCCCCTATTTTATAGACGCTATAACTTTTGTGCAAAGCAATCAATAAACGCTTATTGCGATTTTTTTTTTTTACTAAAAATATGTAGAAGAATACGTATCGGCCCAAACTGATAAAAAAAAAAGTTTTTTTAATATATTTTTTGGGGATATTTATTATAGCAAAAAGTAAAAAATATTGCATTTTTTTCTAAATTGTCGCTTTATTTTTGTTTATAGCGCGAAAAAAAAAAACGCAGAGGTGATCAAATACCACCAAAAGAAAGCTCTATTTGTGTGAAAAAAAGGACACCAATTTTGTTTGGGAGCCACGTCGCATGACCGCGCCATTGTCAGTTAAAGCGAAGCAGTGCCGAATCGCAAAAAGGGGCCTGGTCCTTTAGCTGCAAAATGGTCTGGGGCTGAAGTGGTTAAAGTAATAAAAAAACATCCTCAGCCTTTTCTTGTCTCACATCCATCAAGTCACCTGATTTGTTCTGCGTGGGCCACTCAATAATTCTACAACATTCTGTCCACTTTCTTTCCAATGCAATTCACTTTCATGTTTCCTATCTACTTCTTTAAATCATCAGTAACCTTCTGATTTCTCTCTTTTACAAACACACAATGTTACACAGGAATGTGAAGGGGGGGGGGGGGGAGGGGGCTCACTCCTTTCTTACACAGAAACACACAAACACTTCTGGTATTATATCAGCTCTGTTTTGGTCCACTCTATTATAGTCTTGGTGTAATTTCTTAACCACTGTCGACATCTGTCTGTCTGTCATAGGACTTACTTGTGCCACTTCTACCTCTCCCAACTTGAGTGGCCTATGGGAGAGCCGTGCACTCATTCTAATGCCTAGTACACACGAGAACCGGCTCGGTCACTTTTCCCCTGTACACGCGGCCGGTTTTCCTGACAGGAAAACTGCCAGGAAAGCTTTGGTCAGGAAAACCGGCCGTGTGTATGCTCCCTCGCAGTGTTTGCCCATAGGAAAACTGCGAGAAAAAAAACGCTGGGAAACGGCGGGAAAAAATAAAACATGTTCTCATTTTTTTCCCTGCAGTTTTCCTGTCGGGAAAACTGCTATGGAGCATACACACGGCCGGTTTTCCCGGCCAAAATAAAACATGGCAGTTTTCCCGACAGGAAAATCGATGGTGTGTATGAGGCATTAGAGTCCTTATTTTGAGTCTTTAACAATTTGTGGGTCGTCGCCCACAATTTTTTTCTCCGGGCTACACACAGTAGCCATCAAATGGAACTTTATTACACTTGGCCACACAGGCCTGTACACTTGCCAAATGGGCATTAATCGCCACACAGGCTCAATACTACAGTCCTCTTGTCAGACCTTCTCACAAGTCTCATAAATCTATTGACACCCCAAGCATAGAAACAAAACATCAACAATGGTAATTATTATCGGCTCTATTATTTTTGCAACAGGTGAAGTAAAGGAGTTATTTGGGTCAAACTGTGTAACATCAACATTACTGTAGTTTGCACAAAATTTTTACCTTAATCTCACCATCTCATCAACAGCATAAGACTCCTCCAGCCAATGCCCCAGACACTGACTAATTCCTCGCCACAGAGAGCAGAATAAGTAAGAATAACAGTTTCTTACAGTGGCCACTTGTCTGCCCAACGTGAGTTTCGTGTCTCTCTGGCTGGGGGCCCACCGGACTGTATCTAAATCGCAGGCACCATTCTGTTATATATATATATATATATATATATATATATATATAAATGATTTATGTAGCGGGTACTTGAATTTGGGGAAGCATCCGGGTGCTAGTGAAACCCAGGTGCCTTGATTGTTAGGAAATTCAAGGTTCCCTCTGTGAGTCTTGGAGGACTCTGGTGGTGTGAAGTTCTCGCCGGCCTAAAGGTGACGTTGTTGCCTTGGACTGGGGCTGGGCTTGCACCGCAAGACTGTGCCTTTTTGTCCTCACCTGGAGCTGGTACAGCGGGGCGGGGAACCCGCTGTGACGCAAAGGGAGAGATCATAAAAGGGGCGGACGCCCTGACCTTGGGGTTCAGAGTTGGAGGACGCGGCCGCACCCAGGCACCTTCAGCTTGGGTGCCGGGGTTCCGGTGCTCCAGGCCTAGGTGCCCTTGGCCTAGCTGGAGCGGAGATGGAGTCCATCTCAGGCACCTTTAGCCTGGGGTGAGGTACTATGGCGGATGCCTGGGGCTCAGTACCTTCGACTGAGTTCCGCGAGGGTGGAGGAATCCGAGGGGGCCCTAACTCCTTGGGTGCCCTTGTCTGAGTTCGTGAGGACTGGTGCGCAGTAACTTCTCCGAAGAGTCCGGCGCTGCATCGCTGGTGACGGAGAGGCCTCCACTTCTCCCTTGGACGGATTTCTTCCTCTGACAGGGGCAAAGTGAGCGAAGGTAATTCACGTTCTATATAACTTAGTCAGTGGCAGTGACTATTCACCACTGGTGACAGCACAGTGGGCAGCAGCAGAAGGGAAACGATTGTGCCTCGATCTGTCCCCATTTTCCAAAGAAAATAGATTGTTTTATTGCTTGGCAAGAAGAATAAAACTGAGTTGGACCTATTCACTGTGTGGAACCCGGGTTACTAAAGCAAAGGAGTCAGGGACGAAGGACTGGACTTGACTCTAGGACACCTATACAAAAGACCAATTTGCTGGCTTTCACCTCTTAGCTATGGAGGACATGGGCCGTGGTGTATCTCAGCTCTCTCTCCCAGGTACCGGTAGACAACAGCCGCATAACCGATAAAGAAAGAGAGAGGGGTGAGCTCCGCTATATATATATATATATATATATAACTCTCATTATCAGACCCCCTATAATTCTACTCATAAGACAGAATAACTTGTATCATCTTTTATCCTTTTAGTGGCCTGGTTGCAAGACAAATTTCAAAAGCTATGTAGCCTCATGCCTGATCTGTGCACAGCAATCAGACACCCCAAGCTTCTCTTTTGGGGTTTCTCCAGCCACTCCCTCTTCCATCAAGACCATGGGGGTCAATTTCTATGGACTTTTTGGTTGATTTACCTCCCTCAAAAGTAATGACCACTAGCTTGGCAGTCATCAACCGTCTCATTAAGGTGGCTCACTTTATACCTGTTAAGGGGGTACCCTCTGCTAAACAAACTGAGGAGTTACTTGTTTGAGAAGTCTTTTGACTGTATGTAATTTCTGATGATGTGGTGTCTGACAAAAGAGTACAGTTTACTTTAAAAATTTGATAAAGCTTTTGCTCAGCTTTATGTGTAACAATGAATCTATATTCTGCTTTTTATCCTCAGTCTAATGGTCAGACTGAGAGGACCAATCAAACTTTAGAACAGGGGTCTCAAACTGGCGGCCCTCTAGCTGTTGTGAAACTACAAGTCCCATCATGCCTCTGCCTGTGAGAGTCATGCTTGTAACTGTCAACCTTGCAATGCCTGATGGGACTTGTAGTTTCGCAACAGCTGGAGGGCCGCCAGTTTGAGACCCCTGCTTTAGAACCATGCCTTTGATGTTTTGTTAGGTATCTTCAGGATGACTGGGTGGACATTTTCCTACTGAATAGTTCTAAACATAGCTCCACTTCCCAAAGCCCATTTTTCTTAAATACCAGGTATTATCCAGTTTTTATTCTTAACTCCAATTCCTGTTTTTAACAACAGATTAACTACATTGTAGGAGATTCAGGAAAAATTGGTTGAGACTTTAAGGGAGGTATAGGATTATTACAAAAAGGCTGCTGACAGGCATTGCAGATCACTTCCTACCTTTCATGTGGGTGACAAAGTTTGATTTTCAAAAATGTAAAGGTACACATGCCATCTGCTAATTTGGGTCAAAAGTTTGTGGGACCTTTCCAGATTTCAGCTCAAATTATTCCATGACTAAGGCAGTCAGATAACTTACTGCACCCAACCAAACATGCCTATATACTTACATTAGTATAAATGAAACACTGACACCTGCTGGATTTAAATGGCCTGTTCGGCCTTTTATTTAACAACAACAAATAAAGTATATTGAAAAATATATATATATAACCATTAATCAAATATTTTAATAATTTAACTTTTTTTTTTCTTGTAATTGTATGTTTATTGAGATTTTTCAACAAAACAAGAAAAAGCAGACACAATACAGAGAAGTGTCACAGTCATCTTATACAGAAAAAGAGAAACATCTCTTAGTGAATGATGTCATAGTCAGAAAAAAGAAGAAAAAAAGAAGGAAAAACAAGGGATGGGAGAGTACACCATGGATTTTGACACAACATATATATAATAATAGTATATAGTAACAATAGTATTTAGGCTAATCGTTTGAACATGAAGGGACTAGTTGCCTAGGGGACATTTGATAACAGTTTAGGATAGTGCTTCAGGATTGAAATAGGAGTTGTCCCAAGGATCCCATATCTTTGAGAATTGAGGCAGAGAATCGCGAATCACCGCTGTCATATGTTCCATTCTACGTATTTGTGCTACAGCCAAGATCAATTGGGATTGCGTGGGGGTGTTGGGAGATAACCAATGGGTAGGTATTACTCTCTTGGCGGCCAGGAGAATATATGACATCAACTTTTTGGCATGTTTAGATAATCCAGGGACTGGGAGGCCTAACAAGTAGTGGGTCGGGTCTTTTGGGAAGTCCATCGCCAACAAAGACTGAAGTACTGATTGGACCGAGGACCAAAATGGCAAAATGAACGGGCATTCCCAGAAGATATGGTAGTGTGATCCTATATCTCGTAAGCATCTCCAGAATTTCTAGGACATAGAGGGATCATATTTATGGATAACCTCTGGGGTCCTATACCAGAACATGAGGACCTTATAAGCTGTCTCTCTCTGCTCCACGCATTTGGAAACTTTAGATATGGAGGTCCAGATCTCTTGCCATTGAGGGAGGGATATAGGGCTTGGAAGTACCTTGGCCCATCTCGGCATGTATAAATGAGAATCTAGCGTAGGTAGATTTGAGTCATGGAGGATCTTATATATAGAAGATATGAGACCAGGTTGGTATGGGCCTTGGGCACATAAAGCTTCAAAGGCATTGTGTTTTTCTAAGGCCAAAGCAGGTGATATAGAATGGAAGTAGTGTTTAAATTGAAGATAAGAAAAAAAAGCTGTTTGGGTATATCAAATTTGTTTTGAAAATCTTGGAATGAGAATAATTTGCGAGTTACAGGATGTACTAGGTGGCGGAGCTGAAAAATGCCTGCCCGAGACCATGGGTACATGTTATTGTAGGATAGGCTATCCGGAATATACGGGTTAAAAAGAACGTTTAAGAGAGGTGGGCATGGAGTAGAGAGAACCTCTTGTTACATTTTTTCCAGATAGATAGAGCAAATAGCATTGGTCCTAGACATATATGTCTGAGCTGAGATATGGAAGAAGTCAAGTCGGCCCAAAGCATTAAACAAGGATGTACAGGGCTAGTAACACTGATTTCTAACTCTGACCATCTACTCATTGCAAAGCGTGATGACCAGGAGATGGTCACAGTGAGGTGGGTAGCAAAGTAGTATTTACTAATATCGGGTGCTCCCAACCCTCCTTGAGAGTGGGAAGCAAACACCACTGTGCTAGCAATCCTGTGCGCTTTATTACCCCAAATAAATTTAGTGAAGGCCCATTGAATATTTCGAAGTTGTAACATAGGGAGCGCAATTGGCAATGTTTCAAAAAGATACAAGAACTTCGGGAGTATATCCATCTTGAGGACATTTATCCTACCCAGAAGAGACAGAGGACAATCCGCACATTTACAGAATAAGCCATGTGTTTCCGAAATTAGGCAGGGAAAGTTAGCCTGATACAGAGTCGGATAAGAAGCCGATATTTAAGGGAAGCAGAGCACCAACGGTAGGGGAAGTTGTTTTGTAATGTGGTAAGAAACGTGGGGGGAATATGTATAGGAAGAGCTTCCATCTTGGCCGTATTAACTTTATAACCAGAGAGTTTACTGAATGTATCTAATAAAGCGTGGAGATTAGGGAGAGAAATATGTGGTTTTGTTAAAGTAAGCAATATATCGTCTGCGAAAAGGGACAATTTGTACTCCCTTTGTCACAGAGAGACCCCACTTATGTCCGGGTGCATGCGGATGGCTTCAGCTAGGGGTTCAAGGCATAATATAAACAGTAAGGGGGAAAGGGGGCACCCCTGCCTAGTTCCATTGCTGTGCGAAAAGGGTGGGGACACAAAAGATGCCAGTTGTACTTGGGAAGTGGGGCGGGAATATAGGACCTGAAGAGCTGACATAAAAGTGCCTGTGAACCCAAAGCGCATAAGTGTGGCAAACATATATGGCCAGCCAAGTCTGTTGAACGCTTTCTGAGCATCTAAGCTCAAGATAAGGGCAGAGCGGGATGTTTCGTCGAGTAAATCTATCAGGTCAATGGTGCGTCTAGTGTTGTCGCCTGTACGTCTGCCTGAGACAAAGCCTATCTGATCGTTATGAATAAGGCTAGGTATAATAGAGGAACGTCTGTTAGCTATGATTTTTGTAAAGATTTTATAATCTGAAGTGAGTAGGGCTATAGGCCTGTAGTTATCTGGTAACGATGGGGGTTTGCCAGTTTTCGGGAGAACTGTAATGTAGGCATGTAAAAATTGAGGGTGAGGGACAATGCCCTTCTGTAGAGAAGTAAAACGGTCTATTAGATATGGGCTTAGAATTGTGAGAAAGGTTTTGTAATAAAGATAGGGTAAACCGTCTGGTCCCAGTGACTTATGCAAAGGCAGCTCTTTAACAACTTCAGCTAGTTCTTCTGGCGTGATAGCAGCGTTAAGGGTAGTTGCTTGAGATTAAGTCAGTTTGGGCAATTTTAAAGGGTCACAAAAGGAGTTAAATTCATCTTGGGAGAATAAGTGGTTGAGGTCTGTGCTTATACAATTATATAGCTTATTATAAAATGTCCCAAAGACCTTGGACATTGTTTGTGGACAATGAGTTGGGGTTCCATCAGCCTGGGTGAGAAATTTCGGGGTAAGAGTGAAATGGACGCGGTTTGAGCTTATTTACTAGCATCCTATGAGGTTTGTTAGCGAATTCGTAGAATTTCTGTTTAGCCCAGAGTAAGGATTTGGAGCATTTGTTCATATCAATAGGTTTTAACCGTTCGCGTAAAGAGGTGACTGTGTGCAGACGTGTCACCGTAGGGGAGGCTAGTAGCAGACCTTCTGGTTTTCGTAGCTGGGAAAGAATATTGAGTCTCTGAGCTGCAGAATCTCTCTTTAAGCGGGAGCCAGCTGAGATACATAGGCCTCTAAAGTATGCTTTATGGGCTTCCCATAGGGTAGACACATCCGCCACAGAGTTGTCATTCAGTTGGAAGAATTTGGTTACATTTTGAGACAATTGAGTTTCAGTGATAGGGTTGTGGAGGAGAGAGTCATTAAGTCTCCAGTGGCAAGTTTTAGGTGTAGATGAGGAAAGTGTGAGATCAAGCTGGACAGAGGCATGGTCTGACCAAGTTATAGGGTTTAATTCTGAGGCCACAGAAGATGTTAGTAAAGGGGCCATGACAAAAAGATAGTCCAATCTGGAGTACATCTTATGTGGGGGAGAAAAAAAAGAAAATTGTTTGTGTGTGGGGTGTTTGATTCTCCAGATATCCAGTAGGTTGTGAGATCTTATGAGTTTACGGAAAGAGGTAGATTGGCTTTCTACTTTAGCCGAAGGGGTGGAAGAGAATAGTGTGAGTCTGACTCTTCTAGGGGACAAGGTCATATTGAAATGTCCCCCAACAATCATAAAGGGCTGAGCATATTTGCCGAGTTTCCCAAATACATCAGTGAGAAATTGAATTTGACCTGAGTTGGGAACATAAACATTGATCAAAGTAAAAGAGCGTGAGAGATAATCGCAGTCCAGGAAAATATATCTACCATGATGGTCCATGAATGAGGATTTTACTCTTCAGGGGCAGGATTTTCTAATCAATATGGCAACCCCCGCTTTGCCAGAGGGGTCAGAAGGTATAAATGAAACAGGAAAATATTTTGCAGCAAATTTAAAGGATCCCCCTGAGCGGAAATGTGTCTCCTGGACTAGGATTATGTCCGCAGCCGAAGATTTGAACTCCTTCAAGGCTAACCAGCGCTTATAAACAGAGTTCAAACCCTGCACATTATAAGTAAGAACCCGTAGAGCCATCACGATGAAACATGGTTAAGCTATGGTGACCATATAAAAAAAAAAAACAACATCCATGAAAACATAAACAGACAAAATTAGCAAAAAAGTCCATGGTGTATCCTGTGGAGGTAAAACGTGAAATAGTATTCAACATTAGTGAGGAATGACGATGAAAAAGATGTAGGCAAAACAAACAAAAAGTGAAAAATAGGTCAAAAAAGGACCTATAAAAACAAAAAAAATTGAAGTATAGCCTGTATAGCGTTCGCGAACCGTCCCGGGAGATGTTCGTCCATCCCTATAGATAAATAGGTCTCAATTTAAGATGTTTAAGGCCAAGAGGGGGAGTTATTTCTCTCCTCAGTTTTCTTTTCTTATTTTTTTTTTTATGAGGTTATGTCTTATATGTTTCTTATTGCTTGCTTTGTTAATTAATTAATATGGAACTTATAGCTGTATGTATGTCTCTTCCTTGTATTCCCTTGTATTATATAAATAAAAATGATTGATTTGAATAAAGTACTGGCACCAGTCCCATCTTTGCCTTTGTCTCCATCTTTTTCTTCATGTTGCTGGTCTCTGGCATCAGATGAGCATAAACGTTTGCTCCTCATCTTTCTCACTAAACCTATTAATGTGATTTATATCAGCAGGGTCAGAAATGAATGCAACCATAAAATTACCAGCCAAACAAAGGCTATCGTAGCTTTGATTCCTCAACTGCAATTCTGTTATTCCATCATCTTGTTCACAATATTCTTTGGTACCTGCGCTTCTTGGCAAGATGCCCAATTTTATTATAATTTAAACATTTCCTGGTTTCTCTTTGAAAAACACAGTATCTTCTTGAACCCCATCTTAGGCTATGAAAGCATTAAGTCTGTTGTCTTCTCTTTTCTCTCCTCTTTCTGAGCTTCAATGCTACTGCACACTTCTCTTCGCAAAGCCCATTCAAATCCTTGTTTTCTTATTATGGCAGTAAAGTTAGTACTCAGTCACATCCACATTTACTGTCTCTGCACTGGGCTGAACACATTTAACCACTTAAGGACCGCCTCACGCCGATATACGTCGGCAAAATGGCATGGCTGGGCACATCCACAAACAGGTACGTTGCCCTTTAAGAGCCCAGCCGTGGGACCCACGGACCCGATCGCCGCCAGTGTCCCGCCGGTGTACCGCGTTTGGGTCACAGAGCTGAAGAACGGGGAGAGGTAAGTGTAAACAAACCTCTCCCCGTGCTTCCTAGTGAGCCTGTCACTGATCGTCTGTTCCCTGTCATAGGGACCGACGATCAGTGACGTCACACGCCAAGCCACAACCCCCCTACAGTAAGAAATACACATTAGGTCACACTTAACCCCTTCAGCGCCCCCTACAGGTTAACCCCTTCACTGCCAGTGTAATTTTCACAATGCATTTTTATAGCACTGTTCGCTGTAAAAATGGCAATGGTCACAAAATAGTGTAAAAAGTGTCCGATGTGTCCGCCATTATGTCGCAGTCATGATAAAAATCGCTGATCGCCGTCATTACTAGTAAAAAAAAGAATTATTAATAAAAATGCCATAAACTATCCCCTATTTTGTAGACGCTATAACTTTTGTGCAAAGCAATCAATAAACGCTTATTGCGATTTTTTTTTTTTTACTAAAAATATGTAGAAGAATACGTATCGGCCTAAACTGATAAAAAAAAAGTTTTTTTAATATATTTTTTGGGGATATTTATTATAGCAAAAAGTAAAAAATATTGCATTTTTTCTAAATTGTCGCTTTATTTTTGTTTATAGCGCGAAAAATAAAAACCACAGAGGTGATCAAATACCGCCAAAAGAAAGCTCTATTTGTGTGAAAAAAAGGACGCCAATTTTGTCTGGGAGCCGCGTCGCATGACCGCGCAATTGTCAGTTAAAGCGAAGCAGTGCCGAATCGCAAAAAGGGGCCTGGTCCTTTAGCTGCAAAATGGTCTGGGGCTGAAGTGGTTAAAGTATTTAAAGTATTTGTTCTGCGTGGGCCACTCAATAATTCTACAACATTCTGTCCACTTTCTTTCCAATGCAATTCACTTTCATGTTTCCTATCTACTTCTTTAAATCATCAGTAACCTTCTGATTTCTCTCTTTTACAAACACACAATGTTACACAGGAATGTAAAGGGGGGGGGGGGGCTCACTCCTTTCTTACACAGAAACACACAAACACTTCTGGTATTATATCAGCTCTGTTTTAGTCCACTCTATTATAGTCTTGGTGTAATTTCTTAACCACTGTCGACGTCTGTCATAGGACTTACTTGTGCCACTTCTACCTCTCCCAACTTGAGTGGCCTATGGGAGAGCCGTGCACTCATTCTAATGCCTAGTACACACGAGAACCGGCTCGGTCACTTTTCCCCTGTACACGCGGCTGGTTTTCCTGACAGGAAAACTGCCAGGAAAGCTTTGGTCAGGAAAACCGGCCGTGTGTATGCTCCCTCGCAGTGTTTGCCCATAGGAAAACTGCGTGAAAAAAAACGCTGGGAAACGGCGGGAAAAAATAAAACATGTTCTCATTTTTTTCCCTGTAGTTTTCCTGTCGGGAAAACTGCTATGGAGCATACACACGGCCGGTTTTCCCGGCCAAAAGAAAACATGGCAGTTTTCCCGACAGGAAAACCGATGGTGTGTATGAGGCATTAGAGTCCTTATTTTGAGTCTTTAACAATTTGTGGGTCGTCGCCCACAATTTTTTTCTCCGGGCTACAGACAGTAGCCATCAAATTGAACTTTATTACACTTGGCCACACAGGCCTGTACACTTGCCAAATGGGCATTACTCGCCACACAGGCTCAATACTACAGTCCTCTTGTCAGACCTTCTCACAAGTCTCATAAATCTATTGACACCCCAAGCATAGAAACAAAACATCAACAATGGTAATTATTATCAGCTCTATTATTTTTGCAACAGGTGAAGTAAAGGAGTTATTTGGGTCAAACTGTGTAACATCAACATTTACTGTAGTTTACACAAAATTTTTACCTTAATCTCACCATCTCATCAACAGCATAAGACTCCTTCAGCCAATGGACCCCAGACACTGACTAATTCCTCGCCACAGAGAGCAGAATAAGTAAGAATAACAGTTTCTTACCGTGGCCACTTGTCTGCCCAATGTGAGTTTCGTGTCTCTCTGGCTGGGGGCCCACCGGACTGTATCTAAATCGCAGGCACCATTCTGTTAAATCATTTATATATATATATACATATATATATATATATATATATTATATATATATGTAGCGCCTTCCCCTCTTCTCTCTCCGTGCGACTCGCACTTTCTCTTGTCTAGGGGTATCTGATGGGGAGAGAGAGAGAGCGGGTGGGCTACGCCTAGCCTCCACCACATGGGAATACCTGTGGTATCAGCAATGTCTTGTTTACCTTCGGGTCTGTGCTGTGCACCCGGATCCTCCCTCCAAGAGTCACCGTGAACTTCGTCCGCCAGGAAGTGAGCCTCACACCATTAAAGTCCAACACTCCTTTATTAGAACACACCATACAGGGACTTCCTTGATAGATAGGACAGAAAAGGAGGTGTGAGTGTGAATAGGCCCAAACACAAATTTGGTCCTCCACTCTCCTCCTGGAGAGTGGGCTATGGTCTCCGCACGAGGTGAAGGGGATCCTTCTGGACGGTCTCCGACAAGAGACTCACCCGTCACCAGCAGTCTGCTGCACCGGGTCTTCGAGTGAGGAGCTCTCCCCGGTCCATTGCGTCTTACTCAGATTCAGGCCTCCATCCCCGAAGTGCCTTAGGACCCTTCCCTTGCGGAACTCAGTGTTGGGTACTGAGCTCCGGACCTTCTTGTAAGTACCTCACCCCAGGACTGAAGGTGCCTGAGGTGGAACACGATCTCCGTTGGTCCCCTAGGCCGAGGCCTCCTAGGGGACGAGCACGAACTCACGTCCGCAAGCTGAAGGTGCTTGGGACGAAGACCCCGTGACCAAGATGGCCGGCCCCCTTTATACCCTCCCCCAGCAAGCACGGCGGGTTCCCCGCCCCACCATACCGCTGCCGAGAGAGAACAAAAAGGGCCCCGGCACACAGTGATATTCGTCCCTCCGGTCACAGTGACAGCGCCACCTCATGGACCGCAGGGAGCATAGCACTGATGTCACAGCCAGATTCAAAAAATGCACCCGGGAAAGTAAGTACCCGCTACACATTCCCCCCTGTCTTTTGACACTGGACCCCAGTGTCTGGAGTGAATCACGCCCTCAACGGCTGACATAATCCAATCCAGAAACCAACTAACAATTTGAAAAAAAAACTAAAAAATTTTTAGGAAACTATCCTAACGGAAGAAGTTGTGTCTGAGCCCTGCAACAAAAGAGGAGTGAAAGACAACATTTAAACCATTATACTTTTCCCTCCCATCCTAACTAAGAACCACCCCAGGTTCCATAATCTTGCTGAGACGCTCTCCTGCTGAGGGAAGAGAAAAGAAACAATAAAACCCTGACACATGTGTATGTGTGAGAGAAAAAGAAACTCCTCCTGAGAGAAATATCTTTTCCTCCAGTGTAAGTGTGTACAATGTGTAACGTTGCACGAGACTGCCACCTGGTGACAGCCTCGCCGTAACTGCACCCGTTGAACCATCTTCTCTTTTTCCTGCTGCTTGACTCCGGGCCCTATCTACCCCAAAGTCTGCAACTTCTCACCGGAGAGGAAAGAACAACAACTGGAACAGTTCTTCCTCGGAATGACACAAGCACCCCTCTTGCGGGGCAAAAGCACTGATGATGGCACCAACAAGAAAGTCAAACAGCAAAGCTCAGGGGGTGCAAAGTCCTTTCAAAAAGCAAACAATTGGAGTCTTTTTTTCTCCTCAGAGGTAGAAGCGGGGATGCGGCAGAACGATAGGTTTTAGATGCCGATCCATGGTCTCCAAATGGTACTCCACATCCTCACCTTCTTTGCGTCGGATCAACACTTTATCCGCATGGATGTGTCTTCCCCTCATCCACTCTGCCTTGCAGTCTTTGAACCGCTGAGATGTCTTTGGAGAGCATGTCAAATACCTGCGGGCGTGTGGGACCTTAAGGTGGGTCCACACAAAGTCATTATACCAGCGCTCTCGGTACACCTCCACTTCGTAGAGTAACTCCTTAGGGAGGTACGGATATTCCCACCCGTAGTCAGCAGCAACTTTCTGGCAGAAGAGTCTCTGAAGCCTTGACAGCGGAGGCATTGTCCCCTTCGCCGGGTAGAACTATAGAGTCCGGGTGGCGAGGGGCCTTAACCACTTCAGGTTGGGGCATAGGTGCCCGTAGTATCAACCTCTGCTCCCCAGTACCTGATGCAGGCGGCACCGGAGATGTAGATGTGGGCTGGGGACGGGACCCTTTTTCAGACGCTGGTGCCTCCACCCGGGGTGTACTCTCCCCCGTGGACATGGGTGAATCTCGAGGCCTTCGGAGTGAAGCTAGCGGTACTTTGTCCCAGCCCTTCTCTGCAAACAGCTCGTCAATGGCAGTGTCATCTCCCATATCAGAGAGTAACTCCAGATCCGAGGTATCACACTCCTCCGCGGGTACGTAGCCCGTTGTAGAGACGGAGCTAACACCTCCCGCAGGCATACTGGGCCATGCCTTCCCGGCACCTCCGCCCATGCACCAAGTCTCTTTGCCCGGCTCACCTCGACCTTTCCTTGAAGCGGGACGTCCGGAACACTCGTCAACGGATCCGTCTAGGCCTTGCGTAAGCTGGCGAGATGGTCCGCCACCACCGCTGGTCGGGGCCACCACGCTGGTTCTCTTCTTCGGTGGCGGACGCTGTGAGACAGTGGTGACCGAGTCAGCATCCTCGGATTTCTCCCGTTGAGTTTTAACGACCACCTCCTCGGTCGCTGCAGTGTGCGCTGGGATGGCTTTTACAGCAGTAATTCCTCCTCTGCGAGTAGTGTTACCTGAAGCCCGGCCTGGGTAGATGGTTCTCGGCCTGTCTACTACCGGATCCACCTCGAACAGGAACTCCCCACAGGCTTCACATTGTCCGAAGGGCTTCAGGTGGCACACTAGTCCCGAGCACCCGGGACAAATTACACCCAGGGCCTCTACGTCCATGCACGAATACAGGGCGAATCGACCCCTTGGCTTCAGCCAGATCCCGGTATCCGTTATCGGAGCAGCAGCAGTCATCGTGGTAGTAGCAGGGTGAACTGGGATCCATGAAGTATGTCCAAACATGGTGACTTGTTGCTGGTCTATCGCAGACTGCAGAGTTTTCGCGCCAAAGTCCCACGTGTAGCCCTCTCACGTATTGGACTCCTCCCCTTTGCTCCAGTTCACGGGCTTTTTTTCCTTTCTTTGGTTGAGCCACGCCCACGAACTAAGCGGTGGGGGTTGTGTCTGTTGGCGCAGTGCAATTAGAAGCCCCCACGTGTAGTACCTCACACGGCTGGGCCTCCGCCCGTTCACCGCTCTTCCTGCGCGGGCCTTTCCCTTGTCTAGGGTCAATTCCACGACTTCGAGCAGGGCTGCACTTTGGCCTATTCAGTTAACTCATCCAGCAGACTTGTTCAGTACTGTGATGCACAACACAATACCGGACCCGAGCCCCCACGTGTAGCGCCTTCCCCTCTTCTCTCTCCGTGCGACTCGCACTTTCTCTTGTCTAGGGGTATCTGATGGGGAGAGAGAGAGAGCGGGTGGGCTACGCCTAGTCTCCACCACATGGGAATACCTGTGGTATCCGCAATGTCTTGTTTACCTTCGGGTCTGTGCTGTGCACCCGGATCCTCCCTCCAAGAGTCACCGTGAACTTCGTCCGCCAGGAAGTGAGCCTCACACCATTAAAGTCCAACACTCCTTTATTAGAACACACCATACAGGGACTTCCTTGATAGATAGGACAGAAAAGGAGGTGTGAGTGTGAATAGGCCCAGACACAAATTCGGTCCTCCACTCTCCTCCTGGAGAGTGGGCTATGGTCTCCGCACGAGGTGAAAGGGATCCTTCTGGACGGTCTCCGACAAGAGACTCACCCGTCACCGGCAGTCTGCTGCACCGGGTCTTCGAGTGAGGAGCTCTCCCCGGTCCATTGCGTCTTACTCAGATTCAGGCCTCCATCCCCGAAGTGCCTTAGGACCCTTCCCTCGCGGAACTCAGTGTTGGGTACTGAGCTCCGGACCTTCTTGTAAGTACCTCACCCCAGGACTGAAGGTGCCTGAGGTGGAACACGATCTCCGTTGGTCCCCTAGGCCGAGGCCTCCTAGGGGACGAGCATGAACTCACGTCCGCAAGCTGAAGGTGCTTGGGACGAAGACCCTGTGACCAAGATGGCCGGCCCCCTTTATACCCTCCCCCAGCAAGCACGGCGGGTTCCCCGCCCCACCATACCGCTGCCGAGAGAGAACAAAAAGGGCCCTGGCACACAGTGATATTCGTCCCTCCGGTCACAGTGACAGCGCCACCTCATGGACCGCAGGGAGCATAGCACTGATGTCACAGCCAGATTCAAAAAATGCACCTGGGAAAGTAAGTACCCGCTACATATATATGTAGCGGGTACTTGAATTTGGGGAAGCATCCGGGTGCTAGTGAAACCCAGGTGCCTTGATTGTTAGGAAATTCAAGGTTCCCTCTGTGAGTCTTGGAGGACTCTGGTGGTGTGAAGTTCTCGCCGGCCTAAAGGTGACGTTGTTGCCTTGGACCGGGGCTGGGCTTGCACCGCAAGACTGTGCCTTTTTGTCCTCACCTGGAGCTGGTACAGCGGGGCGGGGAACCCGCTGTGACGCAAAGGGAGAGATCATAAAATGGGGGGACGCCCTGACCTTGGGGATCAGAGTTGGAGGACGCGGCCGCACCCAGGCACCTTCAGCTTGGGTGCCGGCGTTCCGGTGCTCCAGGCCTAGGTGCCCTTGGCCTAGCTGGAGCGGAGATGGAGTCCATCTCAGGCACCTTTAGCCTGGGGTGAGGTACTATGGCGGATGCCTGGGGCTCAGTACCTTCGACTGAGTTCCGCAAGGGTGGAGGAATCCGAGGGGGCCCTAACTCCTTGGGTGCCCTTGTCTGAGTTCGTGAGGACTGGTGCGCAGTAACTTCTCCGAAGAGTCCGGCGCTGCATCGCTGGTGACGGAGAGGCCTCCACTTCTCCCTTGGACGGATTTCTTCCTCTGACAGGGGCAAAGTGAGCGAAGGTAATTCACGTTCTATATAACTTAGTCAGTGGCAGTGACTATTCACCACTGGTGACAGCACAGTGGGCAGCAGCAGAAGGGAAAGGATTGTGCCTCGATCTGTCCCCATTTTCCAAAGAAAATAGATTGTTTTATTCTTCTTGCCAAGCAATAAAACAGAGTTGGACCTATTCACTGTGTGGAACTCGGCTTACTAAAGCAAAGGAGTCAGGGACGAAGGACTGGACTTGACTCTAGGACACCTATACAAAAGACCCAATTTTCTGGCTTTCACCTCTTAGCTATGGAGGACATGGGCTGTGGTGTATCTCATCTCTCTCTCCCAGGTACCCCTAGACAACAGCCGCATAACCGATAAAGAAAGAGAGAGGGGTGAGCTTGCTATATATATATATATATATATATATATATATATATATATATATATATATATATATATATATCTAACTCTCATTATCAGACCCCTATAATTCTACTCATAAGACAGAATAACTTGTATCATCTTTTATCCTTTTAGTGGCCTGGTTGCAAGACAAATGTCAAAAGCTATGTAGCCTCATGCCTGATCTGTGCACAGCAATCAGACACCCCAAGCTTCTCTTTTGGGGTTTCTCCAGCCACTCCCTCTTCCATCAAGGCCATGGGGGTCAATTTCTATGGACTTTTTGGTTGATTTACCTCCCTCAAAAGTAATGACCACTAGCTTGGCAGTCATCAACCGTCTCATTAAGGTGGCTCACTTTATACCTGTTCAGGGGGTACCCTCTGCTAAACAAACTGAGGAGTTACTTGTTTGAGAAGTCTTTTGACTGTATGTAATTTCTGATGATGTGGTGTCTGACAAAAGAGTACAGTTTACTTGAAAAATTTGGTAAAGCTTTTGCTCAGCTTTATGTGTAACAATGAATCTATATTCTGCTTTTTATCCTCAGTCTAATGGTCAGACTGAGAGGACCAATCAAACTTTAGAACAGGGGTCTCAAACTGGCGGCCCTCTAGCTGTTGTGAAACTACAAGTCCCATCATGCCTCTGCCTGTGAGAGTCATGCTTGTAACTGTCAACCTTGCAATGCCTGATGGGACTTGTAGTTTTGCAACAGCTGGAGGGCTGCCAGTTTGAGACCCCTGATTTAGAACCATGCCTTTGATGTTTTGTTAGGTATCTTCAGGATGACTGGGTGGACATTTTCCTACTGAATAGTTCTAAACATAGCTCCACTTCCCAAAGCCAATTTTTCTTAAATACCAGGTATTATCCAGTTTTTATTCTTAACTCCAATTCCTGTTTTTAACAACAGATTAACTACATTGTAGGAGATTCAGGAAAAATTGGTCGAGACTTTAAGGGAGGCTTAGGATTATTACAAAAAGGCTGCTGACAGGCATTGCAGATCACTTCCTACCTTTCATGTGGGTGACAAAGTTTGATTTTCAAAAATGTAAAGGTACACATGCCATCTGCTAATTTGGGTCAAAAGTTTGTGGGACCTTTCCAGATTTCAGCTCAAATTATTCCATGACTAAGGCAGTCAGATAACTTACTGCACCCAACCAAACATGCCTATATACTTACATTAATATAAATGAAACACTGACACCTGCTGGATTTAAATGGCCTGTTCGGCCTTTTATTTAACAACAACAAATAAAGTATATATAAAAATATATATATATAACCATTAATCAAATATTTTAATAATTTAACATTTGTTTTTCTTGTAATTGTATGTTTATTGAGATTTTTCAACAAAACAAGAAAAAGCAGACACAATACAGAGAAGTGTCACAGTCATCTTATACAGAAAAAGAGAAACATCTCTTAGTGAATGATGTCATAGTCAGAAAAAAGAAGAAAAAAAGAAGGAAAAACAAGGGATGGGAGAGTACACCATGGATTTTGACACAACATATATATAATAATGGAAATAAGGTGTGTTCAATAAAGGCCTTCTGGAGCACACACTCAGCGCCAATTCAATCCCACAAAATTTAGTAGTAGTAAGACAGAAGCGAAGAAAAAAAAAATATACTGATCAACTCAGAATATTTTAACTAGCTGAGCAGCCGTTGTAAAAATATCAAAATGTAGAAAACGAGGTGAATTAATAAAACAAATAAAACTTGCAACATTAGTTCACACCAAACAGCGCTAAAAATATAATTACATCTAAAATAATAAGTAAACTCGTGGGCAAGCCACTGATAAAAGTCTTAGATGTGGTGTTGTAACAGAGTCAGTCCAGAGAATAAAGAGGTGAGTATCTACAATTGTCCATAAGTGTGCACCTTCCACCAATACAGAATTCAATTGCACTCCACCGCGTGATGAAATAATCCCCTCTGGGGTTCAAACTCACCGGAACCACAAAACAAATGTGCCTTCAGTAATATTGGTAACATCAGCTACTCTGTCCTGGCTTGTCACTCCTTAAACAGATCCACCAATGTGCTGGGCTCCACAGCAGCTCATAAATAACAGAAAATGACAGCAAACATAGCGTAATCCTGTTTATTAGATAAACTGCTTCCCATACATCAGAAGACCCCTTAAAAAGCCTACGTACGATAAATCAGCAGTAAAAAAGCATATAGTGGCCTCAGAGGGCGCTATCACCGTTCTCAGTCGTCCCGCAGAGCGTCCGCAAGTCCTGCAGACACTTCCTGATGGAGATGGAAGGCGGTGGAACGCAGCCTTGGAGCGCACTCGTCACTTCCGGGTTGTGTGTAGTCGTCGTTACGCCCTGACGCGTTTCGTCATGTGACTTCAACAGAGTACGCCCTCTGTTGAAGTCACATGACGAAACGCGTCAGGGCGTAACGACGACTACACACAACCCGGAAGTGACGAGTGCGCTCCAAGGCTGCGTTCCACCGCCTTCCATCTCCATCAGGAAGTGTCTGCAGGACTTGCGGACGCTCTGCGGGACGACTGAGAACGGTGATAGCGCCCTCTGAGGCCACTATATGCTTTTTTACTGCTGATTTATCGTACGTAGGCTTTTTAAGGGGTCTTCTGATGTATGGGAAGCAGTTTATCTAATAAACAGGATTACGCTATGTTTGCTGTCATTTTCTGTTATTTATGAGCTGCTGTGGAGCCCAGCACATTGGTGGATCTGTTTAAGGAGTGACAAGCCAGGACAGAGTAGCTGATGTTACCAATATTACTGAAGGCACATTTGTTTTGTGGTTCCGGTGAGTTTGAACCCCAGAGGGGATTATTTCATCACGCGGTGGAGTGCAATTGAATTCTGTATTGGTGGAAGGTGCACACTTATGGACAACTGTAGATACTCACCTCTTTATTCTCTGGACTGACTCTGTTACAACACCACGTCTAAGACTTTTATCAGTGGCTTGCCCACGAGTTTACTTATTATTTTAGATGTAATTAATTTTTTAGCGCTGTTTGGTGTGAACTAATGTTGCAAGTTTTATTTGTTTTATTAATTCACCTCGTTTTCTACATATATATAATAATAGTATATAGTAACAATAGTATTTAGGCTAATCGTTCCAACATGAAGGGACTAGTTGCCTAGGGGACATTTGATAGCAGTTTAGGATAGTGCTTCAGGATTGAAATAGGAGTTGTCCCAAGGATCCCATATCTTTGAGAATTGAGGCAGAGAATCGCAAATCACCGCTGTCATATGTTCCATTCTACGTATTTGTGCTACAGCCAAGATCAATTGGGATTGCGTGGGGGTGTTGGGAGATAACCAATGGGTAGGTATTACTCTCTTGGCGGCCAGGAGAATATATGACATCAACTTTTTGGCATGTTTAGATAATCCAGGGACTGGGAGGACTAACAAGTAGTGGGTCGGGTCTTTTGGGAAGTCCATCGCCAACAAAGACTGAAGTACTGATTGGACCGAGGACCAAAATGGCAAAATGAACGGGCATTCCCAGAAGATATGGTAGTGTGATCCTATATCTCGTAAGCATCTCAAGAATTTCTGGGACATAGAGGGATCATATTTATGGATAACCTCTGGGGTCCTATACCAGAACATGAGGACCTTATAAGCTGTCTCTCTCTGCTCCACGCATTTGGAAACTTTAGATATGGAGGTCCAGATCTCTTGCCATTGAGGGAGGGATATAGGGGTTGGAAGTACCTTGGCCCATCTCCGCATGTATACATGAGAATCTAGCGTAGGTAGATTTGAGTCATGGAGGATCTTATATATAGAAGATATGAAACCAGGTTGGTATGGGCCTTGGGCACATAAAGCTTCAAAGGCATTGTGTTTTTCTAAGGCCAAAGCAGGTGATATAGAATGGAAGTAGTGTTTAAATTGAAGATAAGAAAAAAAAGCTGTTTGGGTATATCAAATTTGTTTTGAAAATCTTGGAATGAGAATAATTTGCGAGTTACAGGATGCACTAGGTGGCGGAGCTGAAAAATGCACGCCCGAGACCATGGGTACATGTTATTGTAGGATAGGCTATCCGGAATATACGGGTTAAAAAGAACGTTTAAGAGAGGTGGGCATGGAGTAGAGAGAACCTCTTGTTACATTTTTTCCAGATAGATAGAGCAAATAGCATTGGTCCTAGACATATATGTCTGAGCTGAGATATGGAAGAAGTCAAGTCGGCCCAAAGCATTAAACAAGGATGTACAGGGCTAGTAACACTGATTTCTAACTCTGACCATCTACTCATTGCAAAGCGTGATGACCAGGAGATGGTCGCAGTGAGGTGGGTAGCAAAGTAGTATTTACTAATATCGGGTGCTCCCAACCCTCCTTGAGAGTGGGAAGCAAACACCACTGTGCTAGCAATCCTGTGCGCTTTATTACCCCAAATAAATTTAGTGAAGGCCCGTTGAATATTTCGAAGTTGTAGCATAGGGAGCGCAATTGGCAATGTTTCAAAAAGATACAAGCACTTCGGGAGTATATCCATCTTGAGGACATTTATCCTACCCAGAAGAGACAGAGGACAATCCGCCCATTTACAGAATAAGCCATGT
This sequence comes from Rana muscosa, assembly GCA_029206835.1. Taxonomy (NCBI): domain Eukaryota; kingdom Metazoa; phylum Chordata; class Amphibia; order Anura; family Ranidae; genus Rana; species Rana muscosa. The sequence continues at coordinate 4,985,527 of CM055127.1, read as the reverse complement.
GTTTCCGAAATTAGGGAGGGGAAGTTAGCCTGATACAGAGTCGGATAAGAAGCCGATATTTAAGGGAAGCAGAGCACCAACGGTAGGGGAAGTTGTTTTGTAATGTGGTAAGAAACGTGGGGGGAATATGTATAGGAAGAGCTTCCGTCTTGGCCGTATTAACTTTATAACCAGAGAGTTTACTGAATGTATCTAATAAAGCGTGGAGATTAGGGAGAGAAATATGTGGTTTTGTTAAAGTAAGCAATATATCGTCTGCGAAAAGGGACAATTTGTACTCCCTTTGTCACAGAGAGACCCCACTTATGTCCGGGTGCATGCGGATGGCTTCAGCTAGGGGTTCAAGGCATAATATAAACAGTAAGGGGGAAAGGGGGCACCCCTGCCTAGTTCCATTGCTGTGCGAAAAGGGTGGGGACACAAAAGATGCCAGTTGTACTTGGGAAGTGGGGCGGGAATATAGGATCTGAAGAGCTGACATAAAAGTGCCTGTGAACCCAAAGCGCATAAGTGTGGCAAACATATATGGCCAGCCAAGTCTGTTGAACGCTTTCTGAGCATCTAAGCTCAAGATAAGGGCAGAGCGGGATGTTTCGTCGAGTAAATCTATCAGGTCAATGGTGCGTCTAGTGTTGTCGCCTGTACGTCTGCCTGAGACAAAGCATATCTGATCGTTATGAATAAGGCTAGGTATAATAGAGGAAAGTCTGTTAGCTATGATTTTTGTAAAGATTTTATAATCTGAATTGAGTAGGGCTATAGGCCTGTAGTTATCTGGTAACGATGGGGGTTTGCCAGGTTTCGGGAGAACTGTAATGTGGGCATGTAAAAATTGAGGGTGAGGGACAATGCCCTTCTGTAGAGAAGTAAAACGGTCTATTAGATATGGGCTTAGAATTGTGAGAAAGGTTTTGTAATAAAGATAGGGTAAACCGTCTGGTCCCAGTGACTTATGCAAAGGCAGCTCTTTAACAACTTCAGCTAGTTCTTCTGGCGTGATAGCAGCGTTAAGGGTAGTTGCTTGAGATTAAGTCAGTTTGGGCAATTTTAAAGGGTCACAAAAGGAGTTAAATTCATCTTGGGAGAATAAGTGGTTGAGGTCTGTGCTTATACAATTATATAGCTTATTATAAAATGTCCCAAAGACCTTGGACATTGTTTGTGGACAATGAGTTGGGGTTCCATCAGCCTGGGTGAGAAGTTTCGGGGTAAGAGTGAAATGGACGCGGTTTAAGCTTATTTACTAGCATCCTATGAGGTTTGTTAACGAATTCGTAGAATTTCTGTTTAGCCCAGAGTAAGGATTTGGAGCATTTGTTCATATCAATAGATTTTAACCGTTCGCGTAAAGAGGTGACTGTGTGCAGACGTGTCACCGTAGGGGAGGCTAGTAGCAGACCTTCTGGTTTTCGTAACTGGGAAAGAATATTGAGTCTCTGAGCTGCAGAATCTCTCTTTAAGCGGGAGCCAGCTGAGATACATAGGCCTCTAAAGTATGCTTTATGGGCTTCCCATAGGGTAGACACATCCGCCACAGAGAGAGGAAAAAAGCAGCACCTTCTAAGCGTAGTAGTATCAGAGATTTATTAAAAATATTAATAATACAGCAGCAAGAGATACACTCACAAACGAGTATAGTATAAGGCTTATCTTAAGTGTTGTCATCCGCTAGACCCAGGACCTGTGAATCCTGATGTTACAAGCTGAAATCCCACGTAGTTGTTAACGGTGGTAGAAGGAACTTCACTCTCGCGGCCGCGGAGATGGGGAAGAATCCTCACTGGAACACAGCTAGTGGAATCGTCACTTCCGGGTATGATGTCAGCGGGAGATGCACGCGTTCGAAGCATGCGTGCTTCTTCATCAGGCTCATAGGGGCCATCTTAGAGTGGGGCAATTTATACCACACCACAATGCAAGTCAATTAGCTTACTTGGTTGCCATAGAGATAGATACAGGACGCGGCTAAAGAACATGGCATGGCGCTGACAATGTGGATTCAAATAGCGCTAATAGGAGTGTTGTCAATTTATAATATAAATAATAATAATGATAAGGATAAGGGGGGGAAAAAACAAAGAGGAAAAAGAAAAAACACCACCTAGGTACAATGGATTAATACAAGAGGTGAGTACAATAAAAGTATATACTGTATATATATATATATATATATATATATACATATACATATACATACACATATACACACATATATGCACACATATATATGGAGAAAATGTATAATATAAACATTATAACGATAATGTATAATCAAGCACTCAAGGTGCAGTATTAAAATATATAAAAACACACACATATATCTATAAAATATTAATAAAATATTAGTAAAATTGGGAATCCAAAGTTTACTATAACTTCCCCTAAACGTCACTTTTAGAATCCTTCAATACATCCGCCACAGAGTTGTCATTCAGTTGGAAGAATTTGGTTACATTTTGAGACAAATGAGTTTCAGTGAAAGGGTTGTGGAGGAGAGAGTTATTAAGTCTCCAGTGGCAAGTTTTAGGTGTAGATGAGGAAAGTGTGAGATCGAGCTGGACAGAGGCATGGTCTGACCAAGTTATAGGGTTTAATTCTGAGGCCACAGAAGATGTTAGTAAAGGGGCCATGACAAAAAGATAGTCCAATCTGGAGTACATCTTATGTGGGGGAGAAAAAAAAGAAAATTGTTTGTGTGTGGGGTGTTTGATTCTCCAGATATCCAGTAGGTTGTGAGATCTTATGAGTTTATGGAAAGAGGTAGATTGGCTTTCTACTTTAGCCGAAGGGTTGGAAGAGAATAGTGTGAGTCTGACTCTTCTAGGGGACAAGGTCATATTGAAATGTCCCCCAACAATCATAAAGGGCTGAGCATATTTGCCGAGTTTCCCAAATACATCAGTGAGAAATTGAATTTGACCTGAGTTGGGAACATAAACATTGATCAAAGTAAAAGAGCGTGAGAGATAATCGCAGTCCAGGAAAATATATCTACCATGATGGTCCATGAATGAGGATTTTACTCTTCAGGGGCAGGATTTTCTAATCAATATGGCAACCCCCGCTTTGCCAGAGGGGTCAGAAGGTATAAATGAAACAGGAAAATATTTTGCAGCAAATTTAAAGGATCCCCCTGAGCGGAAATGTGTCTCCTGGACTAGGATTATGTCCGCAGCCGAAGATTTGAACTCCTTCAAAGCTAACCAGCGCTTATGAACAGAGTTCAAACCCTGCACATTATAAGTAAGAACCCGTAGAGCCATCACGATGAAACATGGTTAAGCTATGGTGACCATATAAAAAAAAAAAAAACAACATCCATGAAAACATAAACATACAAAATTAGCAAAAAAGTCCATGGTGTATCCTGTGGAGGTAAAACGTGAAATAGTATTCAACATTAGTGAGGAATGACGATGAAAAAGATGTAGGCAAAACTAACAAAAAGTGACAAATAGGTCAAAAAAGGACCTATAAAAACTAAAAAAATTGAAGTATAGCCTGGGGAGTAAAAACCACCCAGGAGTCCACAGCCGTGGCCGTGGATCAAAAGGAGGCACACGAGGGGCTCCAACTTATCTGGAGTGATCCATGCCGTCTTCCGACAAAATTTAAGAAACTTGGTAGAAAAATTGAACCATAGTTCACAGAGGGGACACCTCATGAGCATGGGTGTAGACTCCTCAACTAGGGGAAACTCTGTAAGGCAAGGGCCGAAGCCAAATTGAACAAACTGCAGGAGAGACATCTCTCAAGGTGGAAGCCTAGGGAAAGGGTGATGCTGGGGTGTGGAGTAGGCCTTCTGTGGTTTCTGGCGAGCAGGGGTCCAAATCCGGCCTGTAATGGATGTAGGTTTAGGTGTCATTGGGAGTGGTATGGGATCTTCATCTGGCAGCGGTGGAAGACCAAGATTGCGTATGAACGCCTCACTCTCCTGAAGATCCCTCATGGAGTATTGGACACCATCCTTCGAGGCAGACAAGCGAAAGGGAAATCCCCAGCGGTATGGAAGATGATGGTTTTGCAAGTGTGTGGTCACTGGGCATTTAGCAAGGGTTATAGGAGACAAGTCGCCAAAAATTTGTATTTTAGCCCCCTTAAATTCCAGCCGAGATTTGTTGCGAGTGGCCATGGTCAAAGCTTCCTTACTGTCGTAGTAATGGAAGCATACTATAATGTCCCTGGGGTTTGCTCCTGCAGGGGGTTTAGGAGCCAGTGACCTATGTGCTCTATCTAGTCTCCAGTCTATGTCCGGTATCAGAGGAGCCACGGTGTTAAAGAGGCTTAGTAGATATGGTCGGATCTCTCCGTCTCCTATGGCTTCAGGGACACCTCTGATACGCAGATTTTGGCGACGTTCCCTGTTCTCCAGGTCCTCTTGTTGGGACTGGAGCTGGGAGATGGACTGTTTTAAACCAGCATTGTCCTCTTCCAAAACATGAACGTACTGTATCAGGTCATCAAATTTGGTTTCTAAAACGTCAGTGCACTCACCAATATGAGCAATCTCCCCCCTCAATTTGTGGGCAAGCTTCCCCATTTCCTTGGAGACATTGCTGGTCAGATCTTGCAGGAGAGCTTGCAGCTTATTGTCCAGTATGTCTACCGTGACGGGGGCTGACATTTCTACGGATGGAGTGGGCATAAAAAGCTGAGGAACTTCTCTTACCTCTCCGCGAGATTCTGCCAGTGCGGCTTCAGGCATAAGCGAGGCCGGGGATTCGGGCCTACTCAGGAAGTGGTCCAGTGTCTGCATAAGCCGCAACTCCGGTGTGTGAGATTGAGCTGATTGCTTTGGCCCGTATTTCACCATGAGGTGCCTAGACGTGTCAGTGGTCCAATGTGGAGTCTCCCGTGGCTGAGGCAGTGGTCGTTCGCTGTGCGGGAGCGGTGGAAGGCGGCAGGGATCGGAGCGTTGGGATTACATGTCCTCCATCGTCAGGCGCCGTGTATGTGTCTCCTTTGATGGCATCCGCGCTGGGAGGGACTCGGGAGGGGGGGGGGTCCGCGGAGGCTTGTGACCTATGGAGGCCTAAGCAGTTCAGCAGGATGGGGCCTGTGATGTGTGGAGACCTGAGCCGTCCAGCAGAGTGGGGCCTATAATGTGTGGAGGCCTAAACTGTCCAGCAGGATGGGTCCTGTGATCTGCAGAGGCTCAAGCAGTCTAACAGGATGGGGCCTGTGATAAGTGTAGGCCTAGCAGCCCAACAGGTCTGAGGTGTGTGGAGGCCTAAGCATGCTTGCAGTATGGAGCCCAGGAAAGATGGCGGCCGTCACTAGGCCTCAGCAGATTTGCAGCCGGCTCTAACAGGCAGCGTTTGTCCAATCGACTAGGCAGTCTCTAATAGCACCCCCGGCTGTGGCTGGGCCTAGGATGGGTGACCGGGTGGGTGCCGAGAGGAGATCCGGGCCACCGAAGCCAGGCCGGGCCGGTCACGGTGTGCCCTCACGGGATACAGCCGCTGGAAACACCGGGGATTCACAGGCCTAACAAGGCCGCGGCCACCTCGGATGTCCCCGAGACCTGGCTCGGCCTCCGGACTGCGCCAGGTAGGAGGATGGGTGGCAGGTGGGGACGGGTGGTGGCCCCTTACCTCCAAGGCTGCCGGGATCGTGCTCCTCTGGGAGGCCTTAGGCTGACAAGATGTAGGCGGCTTCGGGAGCTGGAGGCAGTGGATCTCGGGCGTCCTGCGGCCGAATTGCCCCAAAATAGCTTTGCAGGTCAATGCAGGGGACCGAGCTGAGTAGGCTGGTGAGGTTTTTGTATGTGGATGAGTGCTTATTTGCTCAGATGGCGGTGGATGGTACTTGGGATTCCCGGAGCTCCTTGCAAACACGTCCACTGCTGCTCACGTCAGGACACGCCCCCCCATAATTTAACATTTTAATATACCAGTTTTAACACTACTTGGTTGGTCGGCCCCTGATGACCCCATCCTCACTTTTTGAGCCTGTGGTACCTTGTAGTTAGCATCTGTCCACAGCCGCCAAAATCGCCTTGAGGACACTAATTGACCACAGACCCACCAACGTATCACCCGGTGGTCCAGACTAACACCAGACCAACCGAGGAGGACTCCATCCCTGAGATGTGTCCCACCATTTTCCACATACCTCCTGTTTTCCACTAAAACGCCAGGAACCCAACCGCAACCCCTCATTCTCACAATCCATCAAGAGGAAAACCTACCTTAAAGGGTGGAAGGGCGGGACTTTCCACCACGATTTTCTCCCAGACTGCTGCCCAAAACTCCTCCTCTCTCTTGGAGTATCTATATCACTCCTCCCCGTCTAATACTGCCCACCAACCAGGTAAGCACAGTTCTTTTACTTAACACCCCACCTTTTCCTTAACCTCTTCCCCTCCTGTAAGCTACTTACACCCTGTCATGTCTGGCCTACGCCTACGCTTCAATACGGCTGCGTACATGTCTTGACTAGTGCAGTCAGATAACTTACTGCACCCAACCAAACATGCCTATATACTTGGAGAGGGAAAAACTGCGCCAACCCCCTTAACCTAAATCCAAACCCAGTCCCAACAGGGATACTAGGCTTATTAACCACTTAACGACCGCTCACTGTATATGTACGTCGGCAGAATGGCACCGACAAGCACAATCACGTACAGTGTACGTGATTGCCTTTGTACAGTTGGGGGGTCCGATTGGACCCCCCTCCTATACAGTGAGCGGTAGCCAGTAATTTTTTTTTAGGTTCTCCGCAGGTTTTTATAGCGTCAGGTACCCCATATATTATCTAATAAAGGTTTAACCCCCTTGATCGCCCCCCAGGTAACCCTTTCACCCCCTATCACCGCCGTCGCTAAGCGATCATTTTTCTGATCGCTGTCTTAGCGTCGGTGATGCAGATCGGTAGCCAGTAATTTTTTTAGGTTCGCCGCAGGTTTTTATGGCGTCAGGTACCCCCATATATTATCTAATAAAGGTTTTAACCCCCTAATTGCCCCTAGTTAACCCTTTCACCAGTGATCACCATATAAGTGTTACTGGTAGGGTTGTCCCGATACCACTTTTTTAAGACCGAGTACAAGTACCGATACTTTTTTTCAAGTACTCGCCGATACCGATTACCGATACTTTTTTTCAATGTCATGTGACAGTTTGAAAGATGGGGACTGATAGGTGGCACTTATGGGCACGGATCGATGGCACTTATGGGCACTGATAGGTGGCACTTGTGGGCACTGATAGGTGGCACTTGTGGGCACTGATAGGTGGCACTTGTGGGCACTGATAGGTGGCACTGATTGCACAGAAAGGTGGCACTTGTGGGCACTGATAGGTGGCACTTATGGGCACTGATAGGTGGCACTTATGGGCACTGATGGGCACTGATAGATGGCACTGATTGCACTATTAGTGCAATCAGTGCCATCTGTCAGTGCCCACAAGTGCCACCTATCAGTGCAATCAGTGCCCATAAGTGCCACCTATCAGTGCAATCAGTGGCATCTACCAGTGCCACCTGATAGGTGGCACTGGTAGATGGCACTGATTCCACTGATAGGTAGCACTTGTGGGTACTGATAGGTGGCTGGCACTGAAATGCTGCGGGGGGTGGGGGGGAAATGACACAGGATTTAAGAAAAAAAAAAAACTGCTGCAACGCCCATCTTGGTACACCCTGCACTCGGCTGCAGTAAGCAACAGCAGACATCTTGTTACACCCAGCCCATATAGCTCGGGCTGGGTGTAACAAGATGTCTGCTGCTGCTTACTGCAGCCGAGTGCAGGGTGTACCAAGATGGGCGTGGGGACGTTCAGCCGCTGACGGCGACCGAATGTGACAGCACCGGTCACCGATCCTGATGCGGCTGCGCCCTGAACCCCTGCCAGCTTACCAGGTTCAACTGCAGGTGAGGGACTCGCTCTCCGCCCGCGGACTCCGTCCACCGACTGTGCCCGCCCTCTTCAGCCAGACTCCGCCCGCACTTTCCTCTTCCGCCCTCCTCAGCCACTGACTCCTCCCGCCCTCTCCGGCCAGACTCCGCCCGCCCTCTCTCCTGCCCTCCCCAGCCACTGACTCCTCCCGCCCTCTCCGGCCACAAAAAAAAAAAAAAAAAGTATCGGGTGAAGCATCGGGAGCATTTGCGCGAGTACAAGTACTCGCGCAAATGCTTGGTATCGGTCCCGATACCGATACTAGTATCGGTATCGGGACAACCCTAGTTACTGGTGATGCTGGTTAGTTAGTTTGCTTTTTATAGTGTCAGGGCACCCGCCGTATATATAACCCAATAAAGGTTTAACCCCCTGATCGCCTGGCGGGTGATATCAATTAGGTTTTAGCATCAGAGAGGGTCTGCGTCACCCCAGGCAGCGTCAGGTTAGTGCCAGTAACGCTAAAACCCACGCGTGAAGCATACACCTCCCTTAGTGGTATAGTATCTGAACAGATCAATATCTGATCTGATCAGATCTATACTAGCGTCCCCAGCAGTTTAGGGTTCCCAAAAACGCAGTGTTAGCGGGATCAGCCCAGATACCTGCTAGCACCTGCGTTTTGCCCCTCCGTCCAGCCCAGGCCACCCAAGTGCAGTATCAATCGATCACTGTCACTTAAAAAACACAACACACATAACTGCAGCGTTCGCAGAGACAGGCCTGATCCCTGCGACTCCAGTGCTGTAGGAGGTGATTTCACCACCACAGTTAAAAAAAAAAGCATATATGCCGAAGCATTGGGGCAGCAGGGGCGGAGGAGCGATTTTGCTCCTAATGCCGCGTACATACGGTCGAAATTCAGACGGAGGCTTGCCCGTGGAAAAGTCCGACCATGTGTGTGCGGCATAACTTTTTTGCGGGAGGATGCCCCCATGCTTCGGCATATATAAATGGTGCATGTATGCCCATCATTAGAAGTGGGTGGATGAAGGGCGGTATTCTAATGGTGGGCATACCCACCGATCAATCTCTTTTTTCGTTCAGCCAACTGGCTGCATGAAAAAAAAAGATTACAATACATGTCCAACAAGGACCAGCAACGTACTGGTATGTTGCTGGACTTTGAATGTTTATACCAGAATGATGCCTGTGGGTTTAGGTATTATCTTGGTATCATTCTTTTCAGCCAGCGGCCGGCTTTCATGTAAAAGCAATCCTAGTGGCTAATTAGCCTCTGGACTGCTTTTACAAGCAGTGGGAGGGAATGTCCCCCCCCCCCCGGATATAAAAAGCGCCATTGGGAAATTGGGAAAGCATTTTATCACACCGATCTTGGTGTGGTCAGATGCTCTGAGGGCAGAGGAAAGATCTAGGGTCTAGAAGACCCCAGTTTTTTCAAAAAAAGAGTACCTGTCACTACCTATTGCTATCATAGGGGATATTTACATTCCCTGAGATAACAATAAAAAAAAAAAATATGGAAGGAACAATTTAAAAATAAAATAAAAAAGCAAAATTAATAATAAAAAAAATCACCCCTGTCCTGCCCTGCTCTTGCCCAATGGCGAACGCAAGCGTCGGTCTGGCGTCATATGTAAACAGCAATTGCACCATGCATGTGAGGTATCACCGCAAAGGTCAGATCGAGGGCAGTAATTTTAGCAGTAGACCTCCTCTGTAAATCTAACGGGGTAACCTGTAAAGGCTTTTAAAGGCTTTTAAAAATGTATGTAGTTTGTCGCCAATGCGCGTTTGTGCGAAATTTTAAAGCATGTCGTGTTTGGTATCTATGTACTCGGCCTAAGATCATCTTTTTTATTTCATCAAACATTTGGGCAATATAGTGTGTTTTAGTGCATTAAAATTAAAAAAAGTGTATTTTTTCCCCAAAAAATGCGTTTGAAAAATCGCTGCGCAAATACTGTGTAGAAAAAAAAATGCAACACCCACCATTTTAATCTGTAGGGCCTTTGCTTTAAAAATATATATAATGTTTGGGGGTTCAACATAATTTTCTTGCAAAAAAAAAAAAATTTCATGTAAACAAAAAGTGTCAAAAAGGCTTTGTCTTCAAGTGGTTAGAAGAGTGGATGTAAGCTTCCTAATGTTGTGTATAAAATGCCAGAACAGTTCAAAACCCCCCCAAATGACACCATTTTGGAAAGTAGACACCCCAAGCTATATACTGAGAGGCATGTTGAGTCCATGGAATATTTTATATGTTGACACAAGTTGCGGAAAAAAGACAATTTTTTATTTTTTTTTGCACAAAGTTGTCACTAAATGATATATTGCTCAAACATGCCATGGGCATATGTGGAATTACACCCCAAAATACATTCTGTGGCTTCTCCTGAGTACGGGGATACCACATGTGTGAGACTTTTTGGGAGCCTAGCCACGTACGGGACCCCAAAAACCAATCACCGCCTTCAGGCTTTCTAAGGGTGTAAATTTTTGATTTCACTTCTCACTGCCTATCACTGTTTCGGAGGCCATGGAATGCCCAGATGGCACAGAACCCCCCCCAAATGACTCCATTTTGGAAAGTAGACACCCCAAGCTATTTGCTGAGAGGTATTGTGAGTATTTTGCAGATCTCGCTTTTTGTCACAAAGTTTTGAAAATTAAAAAAAATAATATATATATATTTTCTTTCTTCATTTTCAAAAACAAATGAGAGCTGCAAAATACTCACCATGCCTCTCAGCAAATAGCTTGGGGTGTCTACTTTCCAAAATGGGGTCATTTGGGGGGGGTTTTGTGCTATTTTGGCATTTTATGGCCTTCGAAACTGTGATAGGTAGTGAGGAGTGAAATCAAAAATTTGTGCCTAGAAATCCTGAAGGCGGTGCTTGGTTTTCGTGGTCCCGTACGCGGCTAGGCTCCTAAAAAGTCCCACACATGTGGTATCCCCGTACTCAGGAGAAGCAGCAAAATGTATTTTGGGGTGTAATTCCACATATAACCATGGCATGTGTGAGCAATATATCATTTAGTGACAACTTTTTGTAATTTTTTTTTTTTTTGTCATTATTCAATCACTTGGGACAAAAAAAAAATATTCAATGGGCTCAACAGGCCTCTCAGCAATTTCCTTGGGGTGTCTACTTTCTAAAATGGGGTCATTTGGGGGGGTTTTGTGCTATTTTGGCATTTTATGGCCTTCAAAACTGTGATAGGTAGTGAGGAGTGAAATCAAAAATTTGCACCCTTAGAAATCCTGAAGGCGGTGCTTGGTTTCCGGGGGCCTGTACGCGGCTAGGCTCCCAAAAAGTCCCACACATGTGGTATCCCCGTACTCAGGAGAAGCAGCAAAATGTATTTTGGGGTGCAATTCCACATATAACCATGGCATGTGTGAGCAATATATCATTTAGTGACAACTTTTTGTAATTTTTTTATTTATTTTTTTAGTCATTATTCAATCACTTGAGACAAAAAAAAATATTCAATGGGCTCAACATGCCTCTCAGCAATTTCCTTGGGATGTCTACTTTCCAAAAGGGGGTCATTTGGGGGGGGGGGGTTTGTACTGCCCTGCCATTTTAGCACCTCAAGAAATGAGATAGGCGGCCATGAATTAAAAGCTGTGTAAATTCCAGAAAATGTACCCTAGTTTGTAGACGCTATAACTTTTGCGCAAACCAATAAATATACGCTTATTGACATTTTTTTTACTAAAGACATGTGGCTGAATACATTTTGGCCTAAACGTATGACTAAAATTGAGTTTATTCAATTTTTCTTATAACAAAAAGTAGAAAATATCATTTTTTTTCAAAATTTTCGGTCTTTTTCCGTTTATATCGCAAAAAATAAAAATCGCAGAGGCAATCAAATACCATTAAAAGAAAGCTCTATTTGTGGGAAGAAAAGGACGCAAATTTCGTTTGGGTACAACATTGCATGTCCGCACAATTTACAGTTAAAGCAGCGCAGTGCAAAATTCTGAAATCACCTCTGGTCCTTTAGCTACCAAATGGTCCGGGGCTTAAGTGGTTAAGGTATGTGCCAACAAAAAATAAAAATAAAACTAAACGATTTATGTGTCTTGTGTTGTGCTACTGTGTCAAAAAAAAAGGAGAAAAAAATATATATTACCCTTAAAACGTGTACCAGACGGCCGAAGATTAAAATACATACGGCTATGTTACAAAGGGGAGAAAATAAAAAACACATCCCCTATCGGGCAATAAAAAACAACAGTGGCAAGAGGAAAAAAATAAAAAATAAATAAAACACCGCCAAGAGTCCCCTATAATCACAAAATATGTACATATTTATATGCTCTTCCTATGTTATATGCTCCTCCTATTCTGGAGGTTCCTCTAAATACACAAATGACTGTTTATAAACAACGTCGTCATCTTGACTGTTTCATTTCATACTTCATGCTGAGAGGAAAAAAACAAAACAAATAAAAAGGCATCGGGTGGGGGAGGGGGGGGGGGGAAACAGCCCACAAGGCAATAGTCTCTTTTTTTTTTCCACAAGGAAATATTTTATTAAGGCAAAATCAAGGTTACAGTGTAATACGTTTGTCAAGAAAGGAAATATAAAAGACAAGGGGCTTCTTTGACAAATAACAACAATAGTCATATCATGCAGTGTGTTATAACAAACAATTATGCAAAAAATAAAACATTTGGGGAATTGTATCGTCATAGAAGTCTATTCAGCATATAGATTGCAGTGCAGTGCAAAATTCTGAAATCACCTCTGGTCCTTTAGCTACCAAATGGTCCGGGGCTTAAGTGGTTAAATACACAAGGTAAAAAAGAACCAACAGGTATTTCACCAAAAAAGTCCAATAGATATTATTAAATTGGTCTAAGAAAGGTCCACAAATCCTTATGGCAGGAAAACCAGGAGTATCACACCACAGTGACTAATCCAAACATGTTGTGAGGTATCCACCACCAAGGGCAGGGGCAGCAGCTTACCAGAGGGCAAGCGGTATGGGACATTCGACTGTAACCCAGCCGCGGCCTTTAGTGCTGTAGTGGCAATCCTCCTCTGGTGAACCAGTATACTCAGTTCAGATGGTCTGCATATCCATACATTCGGATCAAAGTCACCAACATAGAATAAAAAGGCAGACCAATAGTGTAACTCCGTATGAAAACGGTTTAATAAAAAACGTAAGTTATCCTTACAAAAAGAAGACAGTAAAACAGCATGTAACATTAAAAGCCGGCCGGCTATAGACAGGAGCCTCACTCCTCGAGCGTGGTGACGTCACTGAGCGTCCTCCTAGACGCGTTTCGTCATCACGTAGACATTTTCAATAGGAGTTTATGCCTATATACTTACATTAATATAAATGAAACAATGACACCTGCTGGATTTAAATGGCCTGTTCGGCCTTTTATTTAACAATAACCATTAATCAAATATTTTAATAATTTAACATTTTAATATACCAGTTTTAACACTACTTGGTTTGTCGGCCCCTGACGACACCATCCTAACTTTTTAAACCTGTGGTACCTTGTAGTTAGCATCTGTCCCCAGCCACCAAAATCGCTTCAAGGACACTAACTGACCACAGACCCACCAACGTATAACCCGGTGGTCCAGACTAACACCAGACCAACCGAGGAGGACTCCATCCCTGAGATGTGTCCCACCATTTTCCTCATACCTCTTGTTTTCCACCAAAACGCCAGGGACCCAACCGCCACCGCGGCACAAGTGTGACCACCTCACAGTTGTGCCCACAGCCACACCAGGAATTACCTGCGAATGCCTTCCTGCAAGCCCAGGGCCCAGAGGTCAATCCCAACAGGATTGAGATGTACCCCATCCCCTCTCAAATATCTCCAGGTGTCCATTTCCAGCTCCAAATGATGCACCGCCACCCCACCATGATGGACAAGGAACTTACCCACCTCCCTATTAACTTTTATGCGGGCCTTATCCAGCTGTTCAATGGAACGGGCCTCCCTCCATGACGTGCGAGCCACAATGTCCGACCACATAATAATCAAGTCAGGGAATGAAGCCCGTAAGCGAAGGAAATCCCATTGTATGTCTTTTATGACCTGCCGCATGGGTCTAATGCCTAAATCATTCCCACCCATGTGCAGGACCAAAATATCCGGGACCTGGTCTAGCCTGGCAAAACGATGAACCTCGGGGACCACTTTTTGCCACATCATTCCTGGCACCCCAATCCACCTAATCCTGCCCTCCTCTCTGGACATCCCCAGCTGCCTGCCTTCCGGCCTAACATCCGCCCGCTTTGCCCCCCAAAAAACATATGAATGTCCCAGTATCCAAATGAGACATCTTGGGGAACCTGAAACAACATAACAAAGAACATACCCAGCAGGAGTCACAATAGAAAGAAGGTCATAACAAATGTGGACGAACATACAACCTATACCTATTAGATTCCCATCTGCCAATCCGCTTTATAGAATCTGCAGGTAAACCCAACCGTGACGCCTCCGTAGCCGCCCCAATGCGAAATGAATGCGCAGCATAATCCCCCGGGACTAAACCCCCTTCCACCAAGCATTTACGGAAGATTGCTGTAAACTGAAACCTGGATAGGTATGCCGCGTTCTGATGGACGAACAACGCACCGTCCCCCAGCTAGCGAATTCCTAAAAATTGCTGCAAAGCTGTCACCGGGCATAACTGCAAGCAAGTTCCCATGAACAATTCCACTCGGACCCCCTTGCCTTGTTGGTCAGTCTTGGAGCGGAGCACCAAAATCTGGACCGACGAATCAGAGCATTGGACGTCCTGAAAAAGCAAGCCTCCCACCACCCGCTTGGATGGTGAAACCAATTCACTAATCCTAAACGCCCCAAAAAAGGGCAGCACAAAAGCAGCCAGGAAAAGGACCTGCTCATAATGTGCCGAACATACCCTTCCCAAACTGGACAGAACCGTACCCAGAACTTCAAACGACACCGGGCATCTGGAATCCACGGAAGAAGTACCCTTCCTATAGCCCCTCAAAGCCCGGCGAACCACAAAAGATTTTGTGAAATCCCTGTGGCCCGCCAACTGAAACAAGAATGCTAAAGCAGCCATCTTTTTTCCTATCACAGTACCGGAAACTCCCTTTGCATAGTTACTGCAAATGAAACATAACACCATAGCCTGCATCTCCTCCAGGGAGTCTGACCCGCCTACCTCCTCCAGCAGCGAGAACCACTCCTGCCACACCTTCGAATACACCTTCCAAGTTCCAGTGATAAGCGACTGTCGGATCAATCCCACGGCAACTCCAGTGCAATTGTCCACATTTCACTGCACGAAACTCGTCCAACTGGAAACGAGACAAAGCATCCGCCAATTTGTTATCCACCAGAGGGATATGTACCAAATAGATAAAAGCATTTATCCTTAAACAACTGAGCATGAGATACCGTAACAACCTGATCACAGGGGGGGGCGAGATATTGTTTATAGCTGTAACCACCCCCATGTTATCACAATTGAACCGCACTTTCTTATTCCTAAGAATCTCACCCCAGAGTACAACTGCCAGCATAATGGGAAATAATTCCAAAAGAACCAAATTACGAAGGGACCCCGCTTCCCTCCATTCATCAGGCCATAGCTCGGCGCTCCAATGTCCTTGACAATAGGCGCCATACCCCACGGACCCCGCCGCATCTGTAAACAAAACCAAATCAGCATTGCTGACCGGCCCAGATTGCCACAGGGAGCAGCCATTGAAGGAGTCCGGGAACGTCTCCCAGATCCTCAAATTGTCCTGTAACTCCCTGTTCAGCCGGACAAAATTATTAGGAACCTTCACCCCAGCTGTGGCCGCAGAAAGTCGCCTACAGAAAATACGCCACATGGGAATTATCCTACATGCAAAATTTTGTTTGCCCAATAAAGACTGCAGCTCCTTCAAACAAATCTTTTGCTTCCCACTCGTCAAACTCACCTCCGTAGGGCCACCACTTTGTCCTCCGGCAACGTGCACTCCATGGCCATGGAATCAATCGTTATGCCCAGAAAATCTAACTCCGAAGTGGGGCCTTCCATTTTATCGGCCGCCAAGGGTATACCGAACCGCTCCGCCAAGTACTGCACCGTTCCCAGCAACACCCCGCAACAGCGGGACTCTGGAGGACCCACGTACAGGAAGTCGTCCAAATAATGGATAACTGAGTTAACCCCCGTGACCTCCCTAACCACCCATTCAAAGAATGAACTAAAAGCCTCAAACAGGGCACATGAAATTGAACAACCCATGGGAAGGCAACGATCTATGAAATAAGACCCTTGCCAACAACAACCCAACAAGTGTAAACTTTGGGGATGGACTGGCAGCAACCTGAAAGCCGATTCCACATTGGTCTTTGCCATAAGGGCACCCCTGCCGTACTTCCTAACCCATGAGACGGCTGAATCAAACGATGTATAGGTAACCGCACAAATTTACGGGTCAATACCATCGTTCACTTATCCGCCCCTGGAGTAGGACAGATGATGAATCATCCAAAACTGTCCCGGCTCCTTTTTAGGAACCACACCCAACGAGGAAACTACCAATCTGGACAACGGCGGAACAGTAAACGGGCTGGCCATCCGGCCCAGCGCCACTTCCTTGCCCAGCTTGGCCGACACCACCCCTTGATGGAGCAGCACCGACCTCAAATTGTCCACTACAGGAGGAACCTCCTGCACCGTGTTCGGAATCTTAAAACCCTCCCGGAACCCCGCCTCCAGCAGGCCCGCTGCCTCCCTATCGGGATACCTACTTAGAAAAGGCAGCATCCTTTCCAGCTTCACTGGCGTCATCCTTTTTTCCAGCGACGTCTCCTGCCCTGTTTAAAACAACGCGTGAGGGCATGAGCACCGCCGCACCCAGAGCATTCGTGCTTGTAGCGGCATGAGTTGCCAAACCGACAGGTCCCTTCATTAAACTGCCAGCAAACCCCTTTCTTTTTAAGGGCCGGCGATCCTGTGGAGGAAGCGCCGCCGCCCCCTCCCCTGGAAAAAACGTACTAGTAGCCCTGGACAAAGTCATCAACTTCATCCACAGGCTAATATCCTTGTGATCCCACCTAATGGTGGGACAAATGGCCTTCCGCTGACGAAATTGCTCGTCATACCAAAGCCATGCAAGACCCCCATACACCCTATGAGCTTCACTAATGGCCTCTAGATAACAAAATAAAGCAGAACAATTCTCGGGGGCTTTTTCCCTGATCACGCTCGCAAATATCGCAAACGCCTGTAACTAGTGTTGAGCGAACCCGAACTGTAAAGTTCGGGTCCGTACCGAACTTTAGCTTTTTCCCGAACCCGAACTTTGCGCAAAAGTCTGGGTTCGGGTTCGGCAATCTAATTACGCATTTAGAAATGCTTCAGGGGCCAGCCAATCACCTTTTGATTAGCTGGTGTGCCCTTATAGGCCATCATAGCCATGCCTACTAATGGCATGGCTGTGATTGGTCAGTGCAACATGTGACCCAGCTTCTATATAAGCTAGAGGCACACAGCACACACGTCACTCTGCTTCAGAATAGATAGGGAGAGGATCTTGGCTGCTGCTGTTGCTAATAGGGAGAGATTGTAAAATACATGAGGTAGTCCTGATTCTGCAATCTGAGCGAAAAGATAGAGAGATAGTGTAGTGTAGGGCCAGGTTCCTGTTGGTGCTTTCAGGGAGAGAGAATATTATATAGGAGTCCAGATTCAGAGATTAAAATCAGCGATCTGCATAGGTTTACCTGTTTGTGTTGCAGTGCACAGTCTTTTTACACTGCCATGAGCCCAGTGTCAGAGAAAATCGAACTTTTAGGGGAAAAAAAAAAAAGGCACTTTATTGTGCTCTTTTCCAAAAGACCCATAGGGCAAAAAAAATTAAAAATTTGCATTTTATTTTGCTTGTGCAAAAAAAGACCCGTTTAGGGCAAAAAAAATAAAAAATTTGCACTTTAATGTACTCTTGCAAAAAGAGCCATTCAGGGCCACAAAAAATAGTTTGCAGTGTGTTATACATATGTGGAGGTGTGTGAAATAAACAATTTCTATATACCGTATTTATCGGCGTACAACACGCACTTTTTTCCCCTTAAAATCAGGGGAAAATCGTGGGTGCGTGTTATACGCTGATACTCACCTATCCCCGTCGAATCTCTGCTGACTGAGCGGAGAGCAGCGATCGCCGCCGAGATACACATAGCCGAGTGTACTCGGCTTTTCTCGGCTCCGCTCACAGTCACGCCCAGTCCCGCCATTGGACCTGTGTTATGTCCATCATAGGGCGGGACTCGGCGGGACTGTGAGCGGAGCCGAGAAGAGCCGACTAGAGCCGAGTGCACTCGGCTATGTGTATCTCTCCGCCCAGTCCCTGCGTTCGCCCCGCTCCGCCCAGTATCTGCGGCGATCTAGGCGGCGGCATTTTTGAAATTCGGGCAAGGCTGTACTGGGCACTGAGGCAAGGCTGCAATGGACACTGCTGGAAAGGTTGCACTGGACACTGCTGGAAAGGCTGCACTGGACACTGCTGGAAAGGCTGCACTGGACACTGCTGGAAAGGCTGCACTGGACACTGGGGAAAGGCTGCACTGGACACTGGGGAAAGGCTGCAATGGACACTGGGGAAAGGCTGCAATGGACACTGCTGGAAAGGCTGCACTGGACACTATGGAAAGGCTGCACTGGACACTGCTGGCAAGACTGACAAGGCTGCAATGGACACTGGTAAGGCTGCATTTAAATGTAAGTTTAAATGTAAGTTTTTTTTCCTCAAACTTCCCTCCTAAAAGTTTTTTTCCCTAAAATTCCCTCCTAAACTTGGGGTGCGTGTTATACGCCGGTGCGTGTTATACGCCGATAAATACGGTAGTTTTCTCCTACTGTGCTATACTAAAAAAACAACATTTTTTTTGAATAGCATTTTCTGCAGTTCTGTAGCTGTGCGATTTAGCGGTTACGTACTGTGGGTGTGTTCTGCTCTTCCAAAAAACGCAGTTTAGGGGCACAAAAAATAGTTTGCAGTGTGTTATACATATTTGGAGGTGTGTGAAATAAACAATTTCTAAATAGTTTTCTTTTACTGTGCTATACTAAAAAAACAACATTTCTTTTGAATAGCATTTTCTGCAGTTCTGTAGCTGTGCGATTCAGCGGTTACGTACTGTGGGTGTGTTCTGCTCTTCCAAAAAACGCAGTTTAGGGGCACAAAAAATAGTTTGCAGTGTGTTATACATATTTGGAGGTGTGTGAAATAAACAATTTCTATATAGTTTTCTCCTACTGTGCTATACTAAAAAAAAAACATTTTTTTTGAATAGCATTTTCTGCAGTTCTGTAGCTGTGCGATTCAGCGGTTACGTACTGTGGGTGTGTTCTGCTCTTCCAAAAACATCCATTTAGGGCAACATCCTAAATTTGGAAAATATGAGGAGAAGGTCAAAGGGACGTGGTGGCCCCAGTCGTGGTGCTGCTGGTGGAGCTCCTGTTGCAGGGAGAGGACGTGGTGGCTCTGTGCCAGATACACGCACAAGTGAAACACCTTCCTCAGGTGCGAGTAGGCGACCGAGCCTGCGGCGGTATTTTGTCGCGCCTAATGAGGCTGTACGAATGTTTAGGCCAGGACAAGTACAGGCGATAGTAGATTGGGTTTCGGGTTCCTTCACATTGTCTCCCACCCACTCTTCTGATGAAAGATCAGAGTTGGCACCTGAAACCCATGTCCATCAGTCTTTCACCTCACCCCCTTGCAAATCAGCCAAGCAGTCTGAGCCCCAAATCATGCAGCAGTCTCTTCTGCTTTTCGATGACTCTGTTAGCAGGGTTTCCCAGGGCCATCCACCTAGCCCTGCCCCAGAAGTGGAAGAGATTGAGTGCACCGATGCCCAACCACTTATGTTTCATGATGAGTACATGGGAGGAACATCGCAGTACGTCTCGGATGATGGCGAAACACAGGTGCCAACTGCTGCTGCTTTTGCAATTGTGCAGACAGACAAGGAGGGCAGGGGTGAAGACTGGGTGGAAGATGATGTGGAGGACGATGAGGTCCTCGACCCCACATGGAATCAACGTTATGCAGGTGACCAGTGTAGTTTGGAGGAAGAGGCGGTGGTCGCACAGAGCCACCAGCACAGCAGAAGAGGGAGCAGGGTGCAAAAGCGGAGCGTCCGTCCCCTAGACAGTATGTCTGCTACTGCCCAACGCAGCAAGGGACCAAGCACACCAAAGCCAGGTCCAAGGAGTTCCCTAGCGTGGCAGTTCTTCACACAATGTGCTGATGACAAGACACAAATGGTTTGCAGGCTGTGCAATCAGAGGCTGAAGCGAGGCATAAACGTTCTCAACCTGAGCACAACCTGCATGACCAAGCATCTAAGTGCAAAGCACGAGCTGCAGTGGAGTAGACACCTCAAAAACCAAGAAAGGTCTCTGGCTCCTCCTGCTTCCTCTTCTGCTGCAGTCTCGGCCTCTTCATCCACCTCTGTAGTGACAGTGGCACCTGCCACCCCGCAAACAGAGGATCTGCCAGCAACACTACCACCTGGGTCACCAACCATCTCCACAATGTCCCATGGAAGCGTTCAGCTCTCTATCTCCCAAACATTGGAGCGGAAGAGGAAGTACCCCCCTAGCCATCAGCGATCCCTGGCCCTGAATGCCAGCATTTCAAAACTCCTGGCCTTTGAAATGCTGTCATTCCGTATGGTGGAGACGCAGAGTTTTAAAAGCCTGATGGCATTGGCTGTCCCACAGTACGTCGTGCCCAGCCGCCACTATTTTTCCAGGCGAGCCATCCCTTCCCTGCACAACCAAGTGGGGGACAAAATCAGGTTTGCACTGCGCAACGCCATCTGTGGCAAGGTCCACCTAACTACGGATGCGTGGACCAGTAAGCACGGTCAGGGACGTTATATCTCCCTAACAGCACACTGGGTAAATGCAGTGGCGGCTGGGCCTGAGGCAGATAGCAATTTGGCGCATGTCCTTCCACCACCGATGATTGCAGGGCGCTTCAGTTTGCCTCCTGTTGCTAACTCCTCCTACTCCGCTTCCTCATCCTCTACCGCCTCCTCATCCGGTCAGCGTAACACCTTCACCACCAACTTCAGCACAGCCAGGGGTAAACGACAGCAGGCAGTTTTAAAACTTTCCTGTTTGGGGGAAAAACCCCACACCGCGCAGGAGTTGTGGAGGGACATGGAACAACAGACCAATGAGTGGTTGCTGTCAGTGAGCCTCAAGCCCGGCCTGGTGGTGTGTGATAATGGGCGAAATCTCGTAGCAGCTCTGGGCCTAGCCGGTTTGACGCACATCCCTTGCCTGGCGCATGTGCTGAACTTGGTGGTCCAGAGGTTCCTTAAAAATTACCCCAATATGCCAGAGCTGCTGCAGAAAGTGCGGGCTGTGTGTGCGCACTTTCGGCGTTCTCACCCTGCTGCTGCTCGCCTGTCAGCGCTGCAGCATAACTTCGGCCTTCCCGCTCACCGCCTCATATGTGATGTGCCCACAAGGTGGACCTCCACCTTGCACATGCTGGCCAGACTGTGCGAGCAGCAGCAGGCGATAGTGGAGTTTCAGCTGCAGCAATCACGCGTGAGTCGCTCTGCGGAACAGCACCACTTCACCACCAATAACTGGGCCTCCATGCGAGACCTGTGTGCCTTGTTGCGCTGTTTCGAGTACTCCACCAACATGTCCAGTGCCAATGACGCCGTTCTTAGCGTTACTATCCCAGTTCTATGCCTCCTTGAAAAAACGCTTCGGGCGATGATGGAAGAGGATGTGGCACAGGAGGATGAGGAGGAGGAGGAGGAAGCGGGATCATTTCAAAGGCTTTCAGGGCAGTCTTTCACAAGTGGCTACGAGGGTGGGTTCCTGCACCAACAAACGGCAGGTACACAATTGTCCGGCAGAAAGGGCACAGTTCTGGAGGATGACGAGGTGGAGGAGGAGATGGAGGAGGAGGAGGAGCCATTTTCACAGCAGGGTGGCACCCAGACCAGCTCGTGGCCATCACTGGTGCGTGGCTTGGGGGATACAGAGGACACAGACGATACACCTCCCACAGAGGACAGCTTTTCTTTGCCTCTGGGCAGCCTGGCACACATGAGCGATTACATGCTGCAGTGTTTCCGCAATGACCGCCGAGTGGCCCACATTTTAACTGGTGCTGATTACTGGGTGGCCACCCTGCTGGATCCCCGTTACAAGGACAACGTACCGTCCTTAATTCCCTCACTGGAGCGGGATCGTAAGATGCGCGAGTACAAGCGCACGCTGGTAGACGCGCTGCTGGTGGCATTCCCATCTGACAGCGGGCGTACGGTGGAAGCACAAGGCGAAGGCAGAGGAGGAGGAAGAGGTCGCCAACGCAGCCGGGGCACCGGCAGCACCTCAGAAGGCAGGGTTAGCATGGCTGAAATGTGGAAAAGCTTTGTCAGCACGCCACAACAACCAGCACCACCAGCTGAGATGGAACGTCTTAGCAGGAGGCAGCATTTCACCAACATGGTTGAGCAGTATGTGTCCACAGGCCTACACGTACTGGATGACGGGTCTGCCCCCTTTAACTTCTGGGTCTCCAAATTGGGCACATGGCCTGAGCTTGCCCTTTATGCCTTGGAGGTGCTGGCCTGCCCTGCAGCCAGTGTATTATCTGAACGTGTATTTAGCACGGCAGGGGGCGTTATCACAGACAAGCGCAGCCGCCTGTCCAGAGCCAATGTGGACAAGCTCACGTTCATTAAAATGAACCAGGCATGGATCCCACAGGACTTGTCCGTACCTTGTGCAGAATAGACATGTATACCGGTGTTGTGACAAAAACTGTCCGGCCATCGGATTGTGTCCGGCCCATACTGCGAAGGCGCAGCGCTTGCGCAGTACAGAGGACAAGGAGATTCACAAAATCTCCGAAGATGAACGGCGCCTGCGCTGTGAGTGCAGGTTCAAGCCCCACCATCCAAGTGGACATACGGTAGCACATAGTAACAGGGCCCCTCACGGGCTCGGTTCGATCGCCACGCTTCGGGCACGGCCTCACTTGGCTCGGCTTGAACCACGGATGGTGTGGCCTTCACCTGAACTCACCACGCAGGCGCCGTTCGTCTTGGGAGATTTTCGAAATCTCTTTGTCCTACATACTGAGCAAGCGCAGTACAGGGTGGACACTATTTGACGGGGGACAGAATTCGACACATCACCGGCCTTACCCAGCCATTGTTGTATTTTTGAACCAGTGTTGGCTACCTCGTCCTCCTCCACCGCCGCTTCCACCTACACAGCCACATCCACCGCCACCTCAACCTCCTACTCCATATGGACCTCATCCTCCTAGGTCAAGATTATAATTTTTATTTTATTTTTTTGTAGCGCACAGATCCTTTCCCCCTTACCTGCCTTTATGTTGTTGGCTCCTCGCAGGAGGGAGAAAGGCACACCGCTGTACCAGCCCGTACCCTCCTATATAAAGAGGTTGAGCGGTGTACTTGATGGGCCGTGTCCACAGCCGGAGTCAAAACTCCTCCAGAGGATGATTCTCACCTCTACTGTAGGTAGAGGCAAGTCCTTTAATTTCCAGTAAAGTCAATGTCCACACCAGCTGAAATTACAACTCTTATTCTCTCATGGCAAAATAAACTCTACTCGGATAGAAAAGGTTAGAGCAAAGAAACAGGACAGCTTAAGGTGTGGAGGAGGTCCAGGCACAAACGTAGCACATTCACTTCACTGCTTAGGTTTCTCAAACAGTTTTAGGTGCACGGTCTCTGCCACAGACCTTGAGGTTGGTCTCTGCCACAGACCGGGTGTACAAGGCCCCTGCCACGGACCTGGAGAACTTTGGTCTCTGCCACAGACCAGGGTGTATAAGGCCCCTGCCACGGGCCGGGTGAATAAGGCCTCTGATACAGTCAAGATGACCTTGAGCTTCTCCTTCTACGAACCTAGCCCATATCAAGGGGAAGACATCTCTCCAGGGAGTCAACAGACCCTTCCTTCACCGTGACTCCCGCATCGGTCCATCAGAATGATCCTCCCTTCCCTGGAACATGGTCCCCTACACGAGGCGGCACCCTAAGACTCCTCGACCCTTAGCGGACTCCAGACGAAGGCTCTGGACTCCAGGCTTTACTCCCGCACCTAGGCCTCCATACCCAGGGCAGCAGGAACTCCAGGATAGTACCTCACCCCGGGCTAAAGGTACCCGAGATGGAACAGGAACACATGCACCCAGGCCGAAGGCACCTGGGCGTGGACCCCACTGGACATCAGCCCCCAGACCAAAGGTCTGCCCCTTTTATATGCTCTCCCGGCATGCACAGCAGGTTCCCCGCCCCGCTGTACTACTGCCAAGAGGGGACACAAAAGGCACAGCACTGTATCGGCGGTTCAACCCTAGCCTACCATGGCAGCGCCACCTGTAGGCCGCAGGTAACTGCACACCAATACTGTCCCCCGAGGACAAAATGGTCCATGAATCCTACAGAATTAGGGTGTTTGAGCCTATTTACCACTCAAACACTTCCCTTAAATTTAGCACCCCGCTATTTTCCCACTAGCTTATCCATTAAATTGAATAATTTATTCCAGAAAGGGCGTATTCTGGGGCATTCCCACCATATGTGTGGCATCGTGCCGTTGAGTTTCTGAGGTTCTTAATGACTTCCCGTACCTCTTCTGATGAAAAGGGGGCCTCCAGCATATTTTTTATTTTTTTTATGTTATTTTAAGTTATTTCCCTATCCACATTTGTTTGCAGAGCACTTGCCATGCTCTTAACAACATTTTGCTGCCATTTGCAGCCCTCTAGCCCTTTCCATTACTTTTTTAGAGCCTTTTTAGTCCTTAGAAGTCCGGGTCCCCATTGACTTCAATGGGGTTCGGGTTAAAGTTCGGTCCCGAACCCAAACTTTTTTCCGAAGTTCGGCCGAACCCGTCGAACCCGAACATCCAGGTGTCCGCTCAACTCTACCTGTAACCAATTTGTAAACATGCGCAGAATAAGCCTGTACTTACGCTTCTCCTCCTCCTTTTTACTCTCATCCGGCTTAACTTTATCAAGATTACATTTTTCTAATGGGAGTAGGGAAAAAATGTCCACAAACTCATCTTTCCAAATTTTTTCCTGCGCCTCCTGCTTCAGGTGGGCCCCAAGTGGCCCCTCAAAGCATACATAATATTCACAACGCGCTGCATCGGCCAAATGTACCTTCTCCACATCCTTCTCCTTGTCCTTCCGTGCCGCCGTTGCAGCCGATCCTTCGACATTCGTCTCCGTCTGTGTCCCCGCCACTCCCGTCGCCAGAACCGACTGCGGAAGGGACACTGTTACCGGGGGCTCACCAAGCTCTGTGGGGGAGGGGACCCAAGGCCCAACCGGGGCCGCCACCTGAGAAGTACCGCCGTCCAACCTCCGCAGCAGCTCCCTCAACGCATCCCATACACCCCTGTCCCCAGTGGTACCCTGCACCTGACCCCCTCCCCCACCACCAGCCACAGGCGCCAATACAGGCATGCATAACAGATTAGAAGACAGAGTACTTTACTTACCAGGCTGCAGTGGACGAGAAGGTCCTCCAGCTGGTGGTCCTGACACCCTCGCGGCCTCCTTGGGGTCCTCGGTCAGCTCACCCTCCTCACTGCCGCTGAATGGTGCCGCCGCCTGCCCGTGTGGCCGCCGCCGCTCCTTTCCCGATCTCCCGCGATCGCTGGACACTGCTGGCGAGGTGAGTGGTGCAGGGCTGCCATCCCCCTGAGGGCTCCGTCCTCCATCACTGCTGGCATCGCTGATGACGTCATCATTCCGCGCTGCCGACACGCCGGACTACAGGCATCTCTCCAGCCAACCCTTCCAGGCCCCAACAGAGACCTGGAGGCGGGGCCTCCCGAGTGACGATTTGTATAGGCCGCAGCTCCTACTCCACGAGGCGCACTGGAGCTGCCACAAGGTGAGCCGCCGGCCACCGGCGCCCGATGCAAAGTCTCTTCCGCGCTGGGCTGCCCCCGACCAGAGCATCACCAGCGGGGGTCGTCGTGTGTACCTGGGCCCGAACGACCATGGAGGGGGCCGGCCTGGATACTTGGTGAGTCTCCCTACTACCTGGGCTTTGCTGTGAACGAGGGTTCCTCCCAGACCCCCGGCCAGCAGGAGGGGGGTCTGCTTAGGAGGGGGGCCTGAAGGGGCCCGACTGTGACTCCTAATCTGTCGATGAGCCCTGGGGGTGGTCTCTGGGCTGAAGCGCTCCGGCGGCCTAGACCGCCGAGCACGCGTGGCAGCAGGCCGCGTCATGGATGGGCCCTGCCTCACCCCCTGCAGAGAAGCTGCAATCTGGCTCTGAAGCCATTCAGTGCCATGTATCTCCGCAGCAGCTTTAAGCTGCTCCAAAAGCTGTTCTACCTCACTTATGTCCCTGTCTGTTCTAGGTACCGGAAAGAACGCAGGCCCTAGCTACACGGATGACTTTCCACCACGATTTTCTCCCAGACTGCTGCCCAAAACTCCTCCTCTCTCTTGGAGTATCTATATCACTCCTCCCCGTCTAATCCTGCCCACCAACCAGGTAAGCACAGTTCTTTTACTTAACACCCCCCTTTTTCTTAACCTCTTCCCCTCCTGTAAGTTACTTACACCCTGTCATGTCTGTCCTACGCCTACGCTTCACTATGGCTGCGTACATGTCTGTTACTTTTGCTTAAAACTTTCTGACAATATGAAGATTCACCCAGTGTTTCATGTATCCTTGCTCAAGCCATTTCATGATAAAATCTTCTCTGGGGAACTTCTCCCACCCCCTCCACCTGTTGAGGTAGAAGGGGAAGAAAAACTTGTGGTTAAGCAAATTCTTGAATCCAGGCTCTTTAGAAACAAAATACAGTATCTGGTTCAATGAAAGGGATATGGGCCAGATGAAAATTGTTGGGAACCTGAGGAGAATGTTATTGCCATTTGATTAACAAGAGAATACCATCAGAGGTCCCCTCACAAACCTGACCCTAATGCCCTGTACACACGATCGGATTTCCGATGGAATAAAATCCCATGGAATTTTCCGTCGGAATTCCGATGAAGCTGACTTTCATCAGTCTTGCCAACACATCATCAGACAAAATTCCGACTGTCCAAAACGCTGTGACGTAAAACACTCAGACGAGCCGAGAAAAATTAAGTTCAATGCTTCAGAGCATGCGTCGACTTGATTCTGAGCATGTGTGGGTTTTTTCTCCGTTGGAGTTCCACACAGACGATCAGAATTTCCTATTGTGTTTTTTTCCATCGGAAAAATTTAAAACATGTTCTATTTTTTAATACCAATGGAAAAAAGTCAGATGGGGCCCACACACGATCGTTTTTTTCCGATGAAAAAAGTCCATCTGACTTTTTCATCGGAAAAACCGACCGTGTGTACAGGGCATACGACATCCTGGAAGGAGGGGGAGTACTGTCAGGACCTGAACTTATGACCTCTTCTGTGTCTGGCGATGTCTTTGTTTGCTGAGCCACCTGAAATGCTGGACAGCACCCTGTCTGATCCATTTTACAATCCTGCCTTGTGCCTTATTTTTGCTGAAGCTTAAACGCCTTGCTCCTTCCAATATCTTCCTATTTAATCCATGCCTTTGCACTTCCTGTTTAACAGATTATTGTGCTCTCTCCAGCCAAAATCTCGCTCTTGTCACACCTACTGCTGTCCGTATCTCCACTACCACTTATTACTAACCTTTGGTTTGTTCCTCAACTACTATTCTGCTTAATCCCAACCTGCAACCACTTGACTTTGACTTGCTTACTGACTACACTTCTGCTTGATCCCTACTTGCTATATCAGCTACTGAACCCCAGCTTGCTCACCTCCTGGTGGTGGGATCCTGGGGACTGTGATCTTGTACTAACATGCAGCAAAACTCATCTTGAACATTGGTAACTCTGGCAAATACCGGTTAGTGCTTAGACTCCGCACCTCAGATGAGCCCGTATCATCCACCAGGGTAACCAGCTGTTGCACTTATACAGTTGGTCGGTGGGAGCTCTAGTGTTTTTTTACATTTTTGGCATGTTACAATAAAAAACAGAAATGTATTTTATTGGGATTTTATGTGATAGACCAACACAAAGTGGCACATAATTGCGAAGTGGAGGGAAAATGATAAATGGTTTTCCACATTTTTTACAAATATCTAAAAAGTGTGGTGTGCATTTGTATTCAGCCCCCTTTACTCTGATACCCCTAGCTAAAACCTAGTGGAACCAATTGCCTCCATAAATCACCTAATAAGTACAGTAAATAGAGTCTACCTGTGTGTAATTTAATCTCAGTATAAATACAGCTGTTCTGTGAAGCCCTCAGAGGTTTGTTAGAGACCCTTAGTGAACAAACAGCATCATGAAGGCCAAGAAACACACCAGACAGGACAGGGATAAAGTTGTGGAGAAGTTTAAAAGACAAGTATGTTTTTTATTTTAGAGTCATACTTACCTCGGTGGATGAAGCATCAGACCAATGCTGCAGCTGTCCCCCGCCGTCTCTGCACTGAGAACCGAGCCACCGAACATCGCTGATGGCTTGGTTTTCACAGAACCCCGAGAGGAGCGCTGAGCTGTGGAGGGGTGAGGAATGGTCGTCTCAGCATCTCAACGGCTTGCTGAGACTGCCATCAATCAGGGCAGCTGGCGAATCCAGACTTGGGAAGTCAAGATGACGTGCTGCCTTGATTAATGGCAGTGACGTCAGCAGAGAGTGGACTTCAGACCGCTCTCCGCTGAAAACGGGTCACAGAAGTGCAAAACGAATTGCACTCCTGTGACCCAGAGGAGAAGCCCAGCCTAAAAAGCTAAGGCTGGACTTCCCCTTTAACCACTAGCCGCCCGCCCACCGTCATATGATGGCGGGACGATGCAGCTCTCGTTCTAAGCGGACGTCATATGACGTCTTCGCCTTCCCGAGCCACTAGGGGGTGCGCACCCGCCGCGTCACTGGGGACCCGATGTGTGTGCCCGGCGGCCGCAATGTCCGCCGGACACCCGCGATTGCCCAGTAACTGAGCAGGACCGTGGATCTGTGTGTGTAAACACACAGATCCACGTCCTGTCAGAGGAGAGGAGACCGATGGTGTGTTCCTTGTACAGAGGAACACCAATATGTCTCCTCCCCTTGTGAGTCCCCTCCCCCTACAGTTATAATCACTACCTAGGTAACACATTTAACCCCTTGATCACCCACTAGTGTTAACCCCTTCCCTGCCAGTCACATTTATACAGTAATCAATGCATTTTTATAGCACGGATCGCTATATAAATGGTCCCAAAAAATGTGTCAAAAGTGTCCAACATGTCCACCGCAATATCGCAGTCACTATAAAAATCGCAGATCGCCGCCATTACTAGTAAAAAAATTAAATAATGAAAATGCTATAAATCTATCCCCTATTTTGTAGACGCTATATCTTTTGCGCAAACCAATCAATATACGCTTATTGCGATTTTTTTTTTACCAAAAATATGTAGAAGAATACGTATCGGCCTAAACTGAGGAAAAAATTTGTTTTAAAAAAAAAAAAATTGGATATTTATTATAGCAAAAAGTAAAAAATATTGTGTTTTTTCAAACTTCTCCCTCTTCTTTTGTTTATAGCACAAGAAATAAAAACCGCAGAGGTGATCATATACCACCAAAAGAAAGCTCTATTTGTGGGAAAAAAATTATAAACATTTAGTTTGGGTACAGTATTGCATGACCGCGCAATTGTCATTCAAAGTGTGACAGCGCTAAAAGCTGAAAAATGGTTTGGGCAGGAAGGGGGTGAAAGTGCCCTGTATTGAGGTGGTTAAAACAGGGTTAGGTTATGAAAAAATATCCCAAGCTTTGACCATCTCACAGAAGCACTGTTCAATCCATCATCCGAAAATGGAAAGAGTATGGCACAACTGTAAACCTACCAAGACATGGCCGTCCACCTAAACTGACAGGGCAAGGATAGCATTAATCAGAGAAGTAGCCAAGAGGCCCATGGTAACTCTGGAGGAGCTGCAGAAAACCACAGTTTAGGTGGGAGAATCTATCCACAGGACAACTATTAGTTGTGCAGTGCACTCTACACATCTAGCCTTAATGAGAGAGTGGCAAGAAGCAAGCCATTGTTGAAAAAAAAGGCATGAGAAGTCCTGTTGGCAGTTTGCGAGAAGCAATGTGGGGGACACAGGAAACATGTGAAAGAAGGTACTCTTCTAGTAAGATGAGACCAAAATTGAACTTTTAGGCCTAAAAGCAAAATGCCAGGGCAAAGACAATATCAACATGTATAAACACATAATCTTTTCAACTTGGTGTAGAGTCTTTTCTTTTCTTTCCCTTCTCTCGCATGACGGGGGGGGGGGGGGGGGTGGGGGTGGATGTCGGGGGGTTACGGTTTATGGAAGAAATGAATGGTATGTATATATGTTTGTAATATATGTAAAAGAAAATGTTTAATAAAATTAGAATTATAAAAAAAACTTGGTGTAGAGTCATTTACTTTAACCACTTGCCGACCGCCGCACGCCGATGTACGTCGGCAGAATGGCACGGGCAGGCAGATTGGCATACAGGTACGCGTCCCTTTAAATCTGCCGCCCTGCGGGCGAGCGCCCGCCGTGTGCCTCGCGAGTGCGGCCACGGGTCCCGGGAACTCAATGTTCCCGGGAGTCCAGCGATTGCGGTAGGCAAGAGCAAAACAGGGGAATGCCTTTGTAAAAAAGGCTTTCCCCTATTCTGCCTAGTGACACTGTCACTGATGACCGTTCCCCGTGATCAGGAAGCCATGCCTCCTCATAGTAGTAATCACTCCCTAGGAAACACTTAACCCCTGCAGCGCCACCTAGTAATTAACCCCTTCACTGCCAGTGTCATTTTTACAGTAATCAGTGCATTTTTATAGCACTGATCGCTGTAAAAATGACAATGGTCCCAAAATGGTGTCAAAAGTGTCCGAAGTGTCCGCCATAATGTCACAGTCACAATAAAAATCGCTAATCGCCGCCATAACTAGTAAAAAAAAAAAATATTAGTAAAAATTACATAAAACAGTCCCCTAATTTGTAGAAGCTATAACTTTTGCGCAAACCAATCAATAAACGCTTATTGTGATTTTTTTAACCAAAAATATGTAAAAGAATACGTATCGGCCTAAAATGTGGAAAAAATATATATATATTTTTTGGGGATATTTATTATAGCAA
The DNA here is from genome assembly GCA_029206835.1 of Rana muscosa. Lineage (NCBI taxonomy): Eukaryota > Metazoa > Chordata > Amphibia > Anura > Ranidae > Rana > Rana muscosa. The sequence continues at coordinate 4,954,444 of CM055127.1, read as the reverse complement.
AAAGTAAAAAATATTGCATTGTTTTCAAAATCGTCTCTCTATTTTTGTTTATAGCGCAAAAAATAAAAACCGCAGAGGTGATCAAAAATCACCAAAAAAAAAGGTTTATTTGTGGGAAAAAAAGGACGGCAATTTTGTTTGGGAGCCACGTCGCACGACCGCGCAATTGTCAGTTAAAGCGACGCAGTGCCGAATCACAAAAAGTGGCCTGGTCCTTGACCACCAAAATGGTCTGGGGCTGAAGCGGTTAATCACTTCAAGACCAGGCCTATTTCTGACATTTGTTGTTTTGCTAGAAAATTACTTAGAACCCCCAAACATTATATATATATTGTTTTAGCAGAGACCCTAGAGAATAAAATGGCGGTATGTTTTATGTCACACTGTATTTGCGCAGCGTTCTTTCAAGCGCAATTTTTTGGGGAAAAAAATACACGTCAATGAATTAAAAAAACATACTAAACCGTAAAGGTAGCCCAATTTTTTGTATAATGTGAAAGTTGATGTTACACCGGTTAAGTAACAACCTAACATGTCATGCTTTAAAATTGCGGAAACTCATGGAATGACAACAAACTACAGTACTTAAAAATCTCCACAGTTGATGCTTTAAAAAATTTTAATTGACAGTGTCCTGTTTAGAGTTTCAGAGGAGGTCTTGCACTAGAATTATTGCTCTCGCTCTAGCGATTGTAACAACACCTCACATGTGTGATTTGAACACTGTTTATATTTGTGGGCACAACTTATGTATGCGTTTTCTTTGGCCCGTGAGCACAGAGGAATAGGGCGCTTTTGATTTTTTTTTATTGAAAAAAAAATAAATAATTTCTGATCACCTTTATTGCTGTGTAAACATCCCTGTGACAGTAATAGGCAGTGACAGATACTCTTTATGGTGGAATATGGAGTCTAAAAGACCCAAAACCCCTCCTCTGCACTTGAAAGTATTCAAAACGCCAAGATCACTGGCTGGCGCCATTGGCTGCTGAGTGAACCGGAAGTGACAATGTAGAAACCCGTGTCGATTATGGGGTTCTACATCAGGGACCCGATCAAAGCCGAATCCAGCTTTGTTCGGGTCTCCGGCCAGCCGACAGACGTGTCGGCTGGTGGTTCGGGTCTCCCGTGGGAGGGGAGAACCGGGCAGAGTGGCGGAAGGCGGCTGCTTAGCCGCATCGGTTGTTATTACAAGAAAGCCGATCGTTGGCTATAAAACAAAACGGTACCCCGCTACCATAGGCGTGTGTAGGGGGTGTGCCGGGGCACACCCTAATGCCCAGGCACACCCCAGGGTCAGAATGTGTATGAGATAACTTCATTTTGGCACCCCTGCTAACCTGTAGTGCTAGGAGTGGGAATATCTCTCAGTTGGATGCCAATATTAAGGGAGAACTGCAGCCACTGGCTGCGGAGTAAGCAGTCAGGCAGCCGCATTTTCTGATACTGACTCTATAGTTCCGGCTACTGCATCCCTGACAGCTGCATATCACTCCACCGCCAGCTCTCAGTTGAGATGCTGAGATGCTGTAGCCGGACTTTAGAGGCAGCATCTGATTCCTGATGTCTTACTCCACAGCTGGTGGCTGCAATACTGTCAGGAGTAGGGGTTACCAGAGCCCACCATCCTATCTTCGTGTTGCCACAAAAAGCTTGAAGAGGGAAGATGACTGTCTCTCATTCTCTGGACAAGTCGGGGCTTTCACCGCTATAGTACAGGTGGGCGGAGCAGGAAGAGATCATCACAGTGCAGCCTGAAGCACTGCTTCCTGCCAAAGTACTCAGCACACATCTCACTCTGGCGACTGAAGATCTCAGAGGATGGATGGCAGCCTGAATCTTCTCCACATGTGAGTCCTGACCTTCTCCTTCTATACAATGCTGTACTGTACACCTGCCCTGCACCTTGCAGGGACCATTTACTGAAAGGAAAGTAACTTTCTTGAATAGGATGAGAATTACTGGGACTTCTGTTACATAGATGTATTCAACAATCACACTATATCTCATTAAAATCATTATTTTTTAATAAGATAAAGTATTGTTGTGGAGATTTTTATGGAAATGTATTAATGTATGTTGTCAAATGTCCCCCCAGTGTCAGTTTTTCTGTAATGCGCTCATCTGAGCGTATTTGCACATACAGACGTTGGTGGAAGATCGGTGGTGGGAAAATCTTCCTATGGAAACAGCGATGTTTGCTCCATTTAGAGATGTTGTTTTGTGCCCCGTTGGGGGAACTGGCCACCTCCTGACGGGGGGCGTTAAATGACTCCGAGCGCACAGATCTGTGTCCACAGGAACAGTAGCATAACTATAAAATAATTGTGGTCCATTTGAGGCATAATTGTCATGTAGTTTCCGTCATTGGTAGCAGTGTATGTCACTGCTAGTCTATTTGAATGAATATTGTATCTGGTTGGAAGGATGTCCTTGTATGGTAGGGACATCCTGTGATGTCCCCGCCCATGGGGGGGAGGTGATTGCTTGCTGCAGCCAATCACCTCCTGTCTGAGATCTTTTGAGTTTAATAAAAGCCTATGATTAGGCGTCGGCTAGTCAGTCATGCTGGGATGCTGGAGATGAGAACATAAGCTGTGTTGGTGCTGCCTTTCTTGGATGAATGATGTGATTAACGGTGAGTGGATCTTAGCAAACTTAGCTAAAGATAGCATTATTGCAAAAAGATTAATCTAAAGTGTGTGCTTATTTAGCACAGGAATTATGGGCTGTGTGCTCTGTAAACAACAGCCTAGAAATTCCACAACAGAATGGCGAGCCAGGACCTTTGGGAATAGATGGAGTCCCTTTGGACATCGGATCGAGATGGGGGGGAAGAGTGGATCTACGTTCCGATGTGGGGGGCTCTACTTTATAAAAGAACAAAAAAATTTTTGTCTTTTTGAAATAATGCTTTAAGTTTGCAGTGTGTGTGCGTGTGTATGTCTGTGAATCCAATCGTATGCTTGTGAATTTGATTGTGTGTGCCTGTGTGGGTATGCCTGTGTGTGCCTGTGTGTGATTAGATTGTTTGTGTGATGTAGGACATGTGTACCCATGAGTGCGATTGAAATTGTGTAAGAGATGGCTGTTTGTGCGATGTATTGAGCAGTTTGTAAAGTGGACGATTGTTTGTAAACCATGAGGTTTAGTGGGGGTGGGGCAGCCAGCATCTCAGTTACAAGGGTGAAAGTTGGTGACTTTCTGTAAATAACATGCAGGAGTTTTGTAGTGGGAGGGCCCTGAGAGATGATCTGATGGAAACTATATATTGTGTATGAAATGAAGGTATAGATGTGGGATTATTCAGCCTGCAATGGTGTGTGTTTGGGTGAGCTTTTTGTATTTCTCAGAGGTTTGTTTGTGAGCTATGTGCTTGAATGGGGGAAGGGCTTGCCCACTGTTTGCAATGGAGAATGTTTTGTGTTGCTGCGCCTATGCCCTAAGGGAAGGACAATGGTGCTGGAAGGGCCCTGAGGGATGATGATCTGATGTTACAAGCAACATTGTCCTGTATGTGTGTAGTGTTTGTGATTTCTATGAAAAATAGAAATGGATAGATTGTGATTTCTACCTTTATAGGGGACAAAGACACATGTCCCCATAAGTGTAAAAATATTTTAACAAAAGTGTTTGGTTTTAAGTTGAAAATTCCTGCCGCATATTCAAGTGGCCAGGCATTGTTGGAAGCCAGACAATAGTAGCTGTTTGTTGAAAGGAATACGCCCTTTGAATGGTTGCAGGCTGTTTTGGATGCTAGCATTGAGGAGGTATGTCTCTGCAATGGCTTTGTTATGGAAGCTGAGGCCACTGTGTGTGTGAACTTTAGGTAGAGAAAAGTGGTGAATATCTCAGAGTATATGAACTTAGAGAAATGAACATGTTTTTAATATTGTCATGTAACTAACATTTATTGAATGTGCTGTTTAGACTGTAGAGTAGAGTGTAGCTGACACCTTTTTCAGTGGATTTTGATGATGATTTAGAAAAATCTCAACTGTGTAGTCTGTCTTTGTGGAGAAAAACATTTTTGATTTTCTTTTAAAGAGATGCTGGTTTTGGCGGGAAAAAAGTAATGGCGCCATTCTTGGCTTTTGTTAAAATGGCAGGCAAACCGCAAGGCTAAGGAGCAGTTTTTCTTTAGCCTGTGGGTGTCCTATAAGGGAACCTTTCCTTTGGGTGTGATATCATGTGACCATGCTGTGGCATTCGTCAGCTATGTTGCTGGTGGAATGTCTCAGCTTTTGGGGCAGATTTTGATGTTTGGTGCGAATTGGGTAGTGCGGTCTTTTCTGCGTTGGAACCTGGTGGAGGCCATTTGTGTTTGTCTTTGTGTGGGGGAACCCATGTGGTGTTCATTGTGACGTCCCATGCTGGTTTTGGCGGGAAAAATTGCATGGCGCCATTTTTGTTGTTGTACATGAGGTGGGGGTGGTGGTCATCCACCATTTTGTTATCCTGGCTTGTCGGCCATTTTGAGACGTTTATAGTTTGAGATAGGAAGTTCCAGTTTAGCAAACACGGCTCCTGAATATGCTGTATTGGCATTTGTTGATTGGCGCAGTTTTCTTCTGTTTTATGCGTTTACAGTTTGACCTGTGCACTGCTGGGGAGAGTGGTGGGACGCCGGAGTGACATACTGAGAGGATGGTTTTGTCTCTGGTTTAAATTGCTTTTCTAAGCATCACCTTTTGAGGTGAGTTGAGAGGTATCTTAAAATAGCGCGGTCTTACCCCGAGGGGCCACAACGCGCTTGCGGACATACACACATGCTGGGGCCTATTTATGGATGGGATCTGGCTGACCTACCAGCATTTGGAGTGTGGGGGGAGGCCAACGCAGAGACAGGGAGGACATGCAAACTCCATGCAGGTGGTGTTAGGAGGGAATTTTCTCTGTTTTCATTTAAGTGAATGTAAGCTATTGCAGGGTCAGCTGACTTTGCAGTATATGAAAAAGTTCACTTTACACTGAATTTTGATAGATTGTAAGACTAACAGAGTTTTTGTACAATGATGTGTTTTTATGTTTGGATATTTGGGAGTTTCCCAGAGGGCAATTCATATGTTTTGAAGCTTGTATTGTATAGCCTGTAGAGGAGGAGAGGGGGTTTGGTCGAAACTCCTAGAGCCATCTTTTTGCAGGAGTTTTGTATTTGAGTGTCAACTTGTGGTTTTGCTTGCAGGGGATGTTTGGGTCAAGACCCTCCCATTTGCAAAGGGGGGTTTATTCCATAATTTCCTTGACAAGGTTTTAAATGGTTGAAATATATATGATGTGTAGCCATGGATTTTTTTTGAAGTCTTGATAGACAAGGCAATTAGGGCTAAGGCCCCCCCTCCCTCTTCCTGAACAATTGATATGTAAATAAACCAGTTTGTTTTTTTTAAGTAGCTGAGCATAACCGAAAGTTTCTTTTCAGCATTTATATATCAGCAGAAAGTTGGTGGGAGGAGCTTGGGGTTGTCTGAAAGGTGAGCAATGAGATTTGTGTTTGGAAGGAAAATAGAAAAACATTTTTGCATTTAAAAGTGTTTTATATTTTGTTCCAGTTTTGTGAAGTTTTGTACTGTAATACAGTTTTGGGTAGAGAGCAAACGGGGGCATCACCATTGTTTTATCATCTAGATACAGAGAGAAGCCACATTGTTCTGCAAGTGGTAAACTGGCGTAAGTGTTCTGTGAGGTTTAGTCTGACAACGCAGTGTATGGGTGTATAGCGGAAAATGCTTGTGTATGCATGCACTGTGAAGGGTAGAGGCCTAATTCGGGGGTTGATCTGTGGTTGTTGCTGTAGTTCCAAAAGTGTTGGGACAACAAGCCATAGAGTTGACGCCTCGGTTAGGGTTTCTAGTTGGAGGACTTGACCATATAGTGGTTGTAGTTCTTCAATTCACCGTATAAGAAGACACCGGGCGGTGATCTCCGAAAATGGGTGCAACGGTTTAACCTGGACGCAGGTTTAAGACGATAAGCCGATTCGAATCGCCATGGACACCAGGAGGTCTGTGCAAAGGGAAGGAATGGAGGCTTCCCATAGTCAGACGGTCACACAGTGCACAAAGCCTAGTTTTGGGGCAAAGGCCTTTGAACCCCAAAAAGATTAACATAGGTGGTCCAAGGATACTATTTTCGGTATCCCTCTGGAATGGATGTAGTTCAGCTGCGGCTTCAGAAATCTGTAATGATGAGGAACGGTGGCTCATGCCTGTTTGTTTGAACTTTGTATGGCTGGTCCATGAAGGTTCTCGAGCTGCTCTCATGTTTGTCCCATTGTATTTTTTTCTATTGCTGAAAGAGTGAAGGGAGAATTCTGGCTGTTTTTGTTTTTTTCATTTGTGGTTTTGGAAACTGGGAAGTATTTCCCCCACGTTTGTATCGGAATGTTTGTATGTAGTGTGAGGGGGTTAGCTCGGCAGCGGGTGGGTGTGACCCCCGGGATGGGCTCCCCACACAAAAACAGGCCCAGCAAACGGAGGTTGTGGTTTTCAAAATCAAAAAGGTGCGGTTTATTTTCTATTTACAGTGACAAAACACAGCAAAGCAAAAGAAACATAAACAAAATAAATCCTGGTCAACTTGACCTCTGACTAAACATACAGGTTTCCTAACTAACAACTGGGATCAGCCTAGTGCTGTCCTAGTCCCTAAGTCCCTGGTTTTAAATGTCCAAGCAAATAGCCACACAGGCTTTGTCTCACCGCACAGGGGTTCACTCTCCCTAGACAGTCCACACAGGTCTGGGTCCAGGCATGAGCAAACACCTAATGAATCTGGGAGTTCTTATAGAGGCCTAAATGAGCTGACAAGCTTCAGCTGGTCTCATCAACTCCCTGTCTGCACGACGCCCCACACTCTCCCTAGAGGTATGAGTCATCCATGAGCCCACTAGCCTCAGCTGGGCTTATACAACTCTCCACCTAGTTGTATAAGTCGGCGTAAAGCCTGAATCTGGGCGAAATATATCTACCCCCCTGGATGCAACCAGGTGACTTTACCTTCCTGCTGTCACAGTAGTAACGTGAATATGTTCGAACTTACCGCGGCGATCCTCCGATGCGTCGCGGCTGTTGTATGTTTGTAGGAACGGGAAAAGTAAGGGTTACAGAGGGTTTTGTTTGAATCGGTTTTGAAAGAATGTCATTGACAATTTACCAATGTACAGGAATGTCATTATTATTTTACCATTCTTTGCAGGTTAAATATGAAGGATAGAGTAATGATTTTGCTTATAAGTATTTTTCAGGTCCAAGGAGTTTGTACACAGAGAACAGGTGTATGTAGACAGCGGTACATATGGATAAATATGAGTCTAAGGGAGGTAAAAGTATCATAGGTTATTTCATTGTTTCTTTTTTCCTGCACCACGCATTTCTTCCTTCAGTCTGTAATGAGGAAGAAAAGGGGGGAGAAGTGATAAATGTAAGAGTGACAGTTTTTTTTTTCAAACTAATAATAACCTCTGTAATTCTAACCAAGTTTGTGCCAAGACTGTCTGTCTTTCTTTTGATAGAATTTGAATCGGCGAGCAGCAGTCTGGTGAAGTAGGTTCCCATCCCAGAGGCTAAGAACCTTTTATCAATGGTTCCAGGTATTGTAAGCCACGCACAGGTTATGCAGTGACCACAGTCCCGATGTCTGGGTTATTGTCATATGAGGGTTGTTTGGAGGTCAATCAAAACCATAGTCGTACTCTCTTCATTAGCTGTCACTTATATTCTCGGCTAATGGGGTGGGTGCGATCGTTGTGACATGAACTTCAAAATGTCCACCAAAAGGTTTTCACAAGTCCCTCCTGGACCCTGACTCAGTAATCAGTTTACATTCTTTCCAACCAGGTGACTGGGTCGTTGTAAAGAAGCTTGAGGGATGAGACCACGCCAGCCACTGCAAGAAGCGGCTCAACCACACCAAAGAATGAGGAGTATCTTTGTTTATTTATATTTTTGTTGTTTAGTATATTTTAGCAAGGGTAACAGTGAAAAGCATCCCAAGTTATTATTTAAAGTGTATGTCCTGACTAGCTCAGAAAGCGAACAGGACCGATGGTCTGTTCTGAGTCTTCACCGAGTTTTAGTCCCCAGCGATGACAGCGGTACATGCCATTTATGTTATTATGGGTATGAGGAGTTTTGACAAACTAGTGAAGACTCCAGACAGACACTTGTCAATGGAACCTAACGATGTATTTTTAGAGGGTAAAATTGGTTTTAGTTTTAATGGCTCTGTCTCTTGTCGGTTTGGGTATCTAGGCAGCCCACAAGTGTGTTTGAACTTTAGTTTGGTGTTTATGCGGATCTGCAGCTTATAAAAGGTAATTCCCCCAAAGCAAGAGGTTCATGTGTGATGGTGAAGCTGTCCCAACATTTTAGGTCACAGCCGATCGCGAGGATCTGATGGCGCAGGAAATTAAGAATAGCAGGGACAGCTAGAAGGGATTTGTTCACCAACCCCGACCAGGTCTGGGCATGGGGTCCTGGATGTACAAGGTGGGGGGGCTCGGGCTTGGGATATGATTGAACAATTCTCATCCGTTAAAGATAGGGTTCTTCATGTAATTGTTGAAGCCAGAGCTGTAGCTAAGTGAAGGTTGGGAGTCTATTTTAAGGGTCTGGGAATCTTTGGGGATCTATTTTTTATTTTACAGCGGATCGTGGTTAAAGGAAGTGGGAATATATATACTCATGTCGTTTTTATTTCTATTCTTTCTATGTCGTGACGAGATGCTCCTGTTGCCTGATTTGACGCGTGACCAGAGTTTCCTTGATGAGACGCGCCGAAGCCGGACCCACATACAAGACACAGAGGATCACAGACCGATCGGCGATTACTACAGCTCACCATGTCGTGTCCTCCTTTATAAGTCATGCCCCTGAAGAGTAGAGTCTACATGTCAAGCCGTGTTTTCCTTTTTATGGACTAAGGACTGATTCATTTCCGGGTGTAAGAAGCATATCAACTTTCATCGAGGGACACATGGGGTGCATATGACAAAAAAGGGAGGACTGTTGTGGAGATTTTTATGGAAATGTATTAATGTATGTTGTCAGATGTCCCCCCAGTGTCAGTTTTGCTGTAATGCGCTCATCTGAGCGTATTTGCACATACAGACGTTGGTGGAAGATCGGTGGCGGGAAAATCTTCCTATGGAAACAGCGATGTTTGCTCCATTTAGAGATGTTGTTTTGCGCCCCGTTGGGGGAACTGGCCAGCCCCTGGCGTGGGGCGTTAAATGACGCAGAGCGCACAGATCTGTGTCCACAGGAACAGTAGCATAACTATAAAATAATTGTGGTCCATTTGAGGCATAATTGTCATGTAGTTTCCGTCATTGGTAGCAGTGTATGTCACTGCTAGTCTATTTGAATGAATATTGTATCTGGTTGGAAGGATGTCCTTGTATGGTAGGGACATCCTGTGATGTTCCTGCCCATGGGGGGGAGGTGATTGCTTGCTGCAGCCAATCACCTCCTGTCTGAGATCTTTTGAGTTTAATAAAAGCCTATGATTAGGCGTCGGCTAGTCAGTCATGCTGGGATGCTGGAGATGAGAACATAAGCTGTGTTGGTGCTGCCTTTCTTGGATGAATGATGGGATGAACGGTGAGTGGATCTTAGCAAACTTAGCTAAAGATAGCATTATTGCAAAAAGATGAATCTAAAGTGTGTGCTTATTTAGCACAGGAATTATGGGCTGTGTGCTCTGTAAACAGCCTAGAAATTCCACAACAGTATATATATGGAATACATTTATGTAGCACCTCAGAAATCCTTTTAAAAAATGTTAGCATAAACAGCAAGGAATGTGATTTTATAATACAGACCAACTTCAGGAAAGTGAATGTTCATCCATGCAGTGTGGGGGGGGAGGAGGGGATATCCTTTTTCATCTAGGGCACTTTCACTCTAAGGCGCTGGTCGCGTAAAGCGCCGCTGGTTTTAGTTGTGTTTTTTAGCCGATTGCGGGGCGCTTTTAACCCCCGCTAGCGGCCAAAAAAGGGTTAAAAGTGCTGCTGCCAAATCGCTTTGCAGGCGCTTCAGCAGCGTTGACTATTGATTTCAATGGCAGGGGCATTTCGGGAGCGGTGCATTAAATCGCCCCAAAGATGCTGCTTGCAGGACTTTTTCTAACGTCCTGCAAGTGCACCACTCCAGTGGGAAAGCATTAGGGCTTCACACTGGAGTGACAGGAGAGGCACTTTACAGGCGCTATTTTTATTGCTAAAACGCCTGTAAAGCGTCTCAGTGTGAAAGTGGTCTTACCTGATTCCAAGCTGTCTCCCTTCAACCAAAGCCTTGACATCATCTCATACCATACAGGGACATTAACCCTGTATGGTATGATGGGGAGGCTGGAGTGTGACCACAGCCAGTAATTTACATTGGAGCTGAAGGGGACAAGTCACAGCAGTGGAGGACGCCTGCTGGAGAAAGTAAAGCTGGGTACACACCGAATGAGATTTGTCCAGTTCAGCAGGAACTGGCTAAATTTCAATGTATCCCTGTAAGACAGAAGCCAATCATTAGATCAGCTTCTCTTAAACAGGACTGCTTAAGGCTGGGTTCACACCATTGCCGCATGCGGCTCACAGCAGGGGGCCTGTGCATCTCCATTCACCATTCCAGTTCCGATTTCAGCCCGAACTCTTGGGCTGAATTCGGACCTGTAACGGACCAAAAGATGCACAGGACCCCTGTGATAATCTCCTACCATGCAAATTTGATGTGGGGAAACCTGTATCCAATTCACATAAATGTGAACCCAGGCTGAAACCTTTTTCAATTAGCAGCTTACAGCACATCGGCTGCAGCAATAATCAGTGTATACTGATGGTGGAGAATCCCCGCTGTCAGAATACAATGTCCCTGCAAGGGGGATCCTTGCATCCACATCGCTTGTATAGATGCAAGAAACTGTCAGCTAGCAAACTGAACAAAAAAACCTGTCCACATGTACCAATTTATTGCTAAAAGTGCACGTGTGTAAGTATATATATATATATATACACATACACATACATACATACATACATACACACACACACACGTGTGTTTGAGCTTTGGGGTGCACACCCTAATGTAATAGGCTGCGCACGCCTATGCCCACTACAACCACTTCAGCAAAATGACGTACAGGTATGTGATTTTGGGTGAAGTGGTTAAGGTCATCACAGAGGACAAGGTGGAACACTTTATGTCTGGAAGAAAAGAGATTTAATTTCCAAATACAGAAATACTTTTTTACAGTAAGAGCTGTGAAAATGTGGAATAGATTTCCTCAAGAGCTGGTTCTGGCTAGCTCAGTCGATTGCTTTAAAAGGCATTGATTCTTTCCTTAATGCACAAAATTATTATTATTGTACAGGATTTATATAGCTCCAACAGTTTGCGCAGCGCTTTACAAAATGAGCGCTTTCACAAAATATAACTAGATACTAATATTTATAGATAAAATTGATCCAGGGAATATCTGTTTTCTTTCTGAAAAAAAGAAAATGAAAAACATGTTATATGCAAAATGGGTTTAAAACTCACACTGCATTTTAAGGTGATAATAAAGAGAAGAGATTATTTAAATTGTTCAAAGTGACAAATGTAGCAAATGAGGTTACACTAATTTTATACAGTTATATAACTTTAAATGCAAGCACTGTATTAACCACTTGCCGCCCGCTCTATAACAGATTGACGGCGGCGAAGTGGTTTCAAAATCCTGACTGGACGTCTGACACCCCGCAACACCAATCTAGGTAAAGAGTCTCCGACGGAGACTCTTTACCACATGATCAGCCGTGTCCAATCACGGCTGATCACGATGTAAACAGGAAAAGCCAGACGCGAGTAGAGGAGAGCCGATCGGCTGCTCCTCTGACAGGGGGGGTTTGTGCTGATCCATTATCAGCACAGCCCCCCCCCGAGGATGCCCACTGGACCACCAGGGATGCCACTAGACCACCAGGGAAGCCCACCTATAGGTATTAGGTATTGCACACTAGACCACCAGGGATGCTAATTATATACAGCTAAACGACCCTTTCCTATAGGACCCGACCCCTCTGGAAGAAGACGAGACACACTCTGTCTCTTCTGTAGTAGGAATGAATTTATTATTGACAAACATTGTAACTTTATACACAATTCAGGGCACATGATTTAACATGAACAAGGGCCCAGCTCCACCCACACATCCCAAAACTCAACACCTCATCCTGACGTCTGCTAGGCTTCAAAAGATCCCAACACAATAGAATATACGATCTCCAATACACATCTTCCCACAAAGGGTTGGCAGCCAGTCTGTCTGGCGACAACAGGTTCTAAACCCTTTACATCTTAAATCCCTTTGTATTGTAAATCCCAGTCTGCCTTTACAATAGACACAAGTATAGGGTTAATTACTTCTATTCACACCAGACCTTCCCAAGTCATACTGAACAATAGAATGCAAATTACCTTAATTCCTCACAGCCATGATTACACAAAGTCAGGGCTGTCGGTGATGATATTAGCATCTAAGAGTATGTGTCTAAACATCATGAAGGCGTCACTTTCCAATTAACCTGTTGAGGTCATAATCAAACAGTAGAGAGTTCTTTGCTGTCGCATCCTGGGGAATATGGTGGATGAATATTACAGACCCAATCTAGATAAAATGTATGTACAGCATTGAATATGGCCATCATAGACCATATTGGGGTTTTCATTCACCCTGTGCCCCTAATAGAGACACAGGGTGATTGACACATAAGAGCCATTGGGGAAGCTGGCGCAAGGGTATTTCATACTTCCTAAGCGATTCTGAGTTCCCCGGGCCTTCCCGTTACATCTCTCCCCTTTCGGCAGGAGACTAACAGAGGGGGGAACCCCAGACGGGTTGACTCCGAAGTTAGTCCATAGGTCCCTTCTTCTAATGCCGGTATCCACACAGTACCCCAAATAAATTTCTCCAAACAGAGAATCGCTTACCCAGCCAACCTCTGCCTCTCTCAGAGAACACACCCGCCGCTGGGGAGAGGCCTGGACTGGCCCTTCTCCCTGGAGTCCTTTCTGCCGCTGGAGAGAAGACAGGGTGACTGGGCTCAGTCCGTCATGCTGTTGGGGATCTGGGTCGACTGCCCGGCATCCCTGTGGTATACAAGTGGAGACTGAAGTCCCATCCACTTGTGGTAGGTGAAAATCTCCCAGTGCTTGCAAAGCAAGGCTGACATCCTCCTGTCTCAGTGTCACACCATTTTCTGGGGTTGTGTCAGTGAGGACTGAAGTCCCATCCAATACCACAGGAACTCCCTCTTCTGTTAGTTGGGAGCCGAGGCCCGTGGCGCTCGGCTCTGTTGCCAGCTCTTCTGCTGGGTTGCTGTGAGTGGAGACCGCAGTCCCATCCACCGATATCCGCTCAAGTGGCAGTTGTGTGCAGCGGCCAGTAGCATTCTGCCCTGCTGCCAGTGATTCAGCTGGGAGTTAAAGCTTTACTGCCTCAGCTTGTTGCTGGGGAGAGGGGCCAACTGCCCCGGCTCCCTGAAACTCCACAGTGGTTTCCGGTGCTGGGCAGAGGTGGGCATCACTCTGCCCTGTTGCCAGCACTTCTGCTGGGGACTCCACACCATCTGCTCTGGTTAACTGTTGGGGGGGGGGGGAGATGGCCTGCTTCTCCTCCCTGCATCTCTCGCAACCTCCTTCCGAATTCCTCTTCCATGGCGGCTGGTTCTTTAGGCGTTGTCCCCGATTGCCGTATTTGCGCCATTCTCTGCTCATGTTGCCACTCATCCTGCCGCTCGATGTCTCTAATGGCTTCCCGTATGGCGGTCTCTGATGGGTTAGCACCATACAATGCCAACCGCTGTCACACTCGTTGCTGAAACAAATCTTCAACTGACCGGGGTCCTGCATCACCCTCCTTCGGCTGCATCACTGGCCAGTCACTGTGGTGATTTGGAGTGTCCCAGGAACTAGGGGGAAAATCCCGCTGCTGCCAAACAATGTAACGGCACCCCAAATACGAAAGGGGGTAACGCCGTTTAGATCCCTTCCCTCTCCTGGACACAAATTCCCTGTTTTGGAACTTGAAATACAGAGCGTTGTCTCGTATCCCGGAAGAGACAGAGTACGTCTCGTTTCTTCTGGAAGGATTAATCTTATGGGAAGTGGTCGTCTGGCTGTGGAGGATCGACAGGGAATTTGTGTCCAGGAGAGGGAAGGGATCTAAACGGCGTTACCCCCTTTCGTATTTGGGGTGCCGTTACAGATGCCAATCAGTGCCACAATGGATGCCAATCAGTGCCCACAATGGGCACCACTGATTGGCAGGCATTATTGTTTGGCACTGATTGGCATCCATTAGTACAGTACAGTGCCACCTATCAGTGCCCATCCATGCCACCTATCAGTGCCCATCCATGCCACCTATCAGTGCCCATCAGTGCCCACCCGTGCCGCCTATCTGTGCCCACCTGTGCCGCCTATCTGTGCCCACCCATGCCGCCTATCTGTGCCCACCCGTGCCGCCGATCATTGCCCATCCGTGCCGCCGATCGTTGCCCATCCGTGCCACCTCATCGGTGCCCATCCGTGCCACCTTATCCGTGCCCGTCAGTGCAGCCCCATCAGTGAAGGAGAAAACTAACTTATTTACAAAGTTTTGTAACTGAAACAAAAAAAACTTTTTTTTTTCAAAATTTTCGGTCTTTTTTTTTATTTTTTACCAGAAAATAAAAATCGCAGAGGTGATCAAATACCACCAAAAGAAATCTCTATTTGTGGGAACAAAATTATAAAAATGTAGTTTGGGTACAGTGTTGCATGACCGCGCAATTGTCATTCAAAGTGCAACAGCGCAGAAAGCTGAAAATTGGTCTGGGCAGGAAGGTGTATAAGTGCCCTGTATGGAAGTGGTTAACCACTTAAGCCCCGGACCATTTCGGGCCATTAGGACCAAGCCTGTTTTTGGGATTCGGCACTGCGCTGCTTTAACTGTAAATTGTGCGGACATGCAATGTTGTACCCAAATGAAATTTGCGTCCTTTTCTTCCCACAAATAGAGCTTTCTTTTAATGGTATTTGATTGCCTCTGCGATTTTTATTTTTTGCGATATAAATGGAAAAAGAACGAAAATTTTGAAAAAAAAAGATATTTTCTACTTTTTGTTATAAGAAAAATCGAATAAACTCAATTTTAGTCATACATTTAGGCCAAAATGTATTCAGCCACATGTCTTTAGTAAAAAAAAATGTCAATAAGCGTATATTTATTGGTTTGCGCAAAAGTTATAGCGTTTACAAACTAGGGTACATTTTCTGAAATTTACACAGCTTTAAATTTATGACTGCCTATCTCATTTCTTGAGGTGCTAAAATGGCAGGGCAGTACAAAACCCCCCCAAATGACCCCATTTTGGAAAGTAGACACCCCAAGGAAATTGCTGAGAGGCATGTTGAGCCCATTGAATATTTTTTTTTTTTTGTCCCAAGTGATTGAATAATGACAAAAAAAAAAAAAAAAAATTACAAAAAGTTGTCACTAAATGATATATTGCTCACACATGCCATGGTTATATGTGGAATTGCACCCCAAAATACATTCTGCTGCTTCTCCTGAGTACGGGGATACTACATGTGTGGGACTTTTTAGGAGCCTAGCCACGTACGGGACCCCGGAAACCAAGCACCACCTTCAGGATTTCTAAGGGCGCAAATTTTTGATTTCACTCCTCAATACCTATCACAGTTTCGAAGGCCATAAAATGCCAAAATAGCACAAAATCCCCCCAAATGACCCCATTTTGGAAAGTAGACACCCCAAGCTATTTACTGAGAGGCATGTTCAGTCCATGGAATATTTTATATTTTGCCACAAGTTGCGGGAATATGACAAACTTTTTTTTTTTTGCACAAAGTTGTCACTAAATGATATATTGCTCACACATGCCATGGTTATATGTGGAATTGCACCCCAAAATACATTCTGCTGCTTTTCCTGAGTACGGGGATACCACATGTGTGGGACTTTTTGGGAGCCTAGCCGCGTACGGGACCCCAAAAACCAAGCACCGCCTTCAAGGTTTCTAAGGGCATACATTTTTGATTTCACTCCTCACTACCTATCACAGTTTTGAAGGCCATAAAATGCCAAGATGGCACAAAACCCCCCCCAAATGACCCCATTTTGGAAAGTAGACACCCCAAGCTATTTGCTGAGAGGCATGTTGACCCCATTGAATATTTTTTTTTTTGTCCCAAATGATTGAATAATGACAAAAAGAAAAAAAAAATGTACAAAAAGTTGTCACTAAATGATATATTGCTCACACATGCCATGGTTATATGTGGAATTGCACCCCAAAATACATTCTGCTGCTTTTCCTGAGTACGGGGATACCACATGTGTGGGACTTTTTGGGAGCCTAGCCGCGTACAGGGCCCCAAAAACCAAGCACTGCGAACGCTGCAGTTATGTGTGTTGTGTTTGGTAAGTGACAGTGATCGATCGATACTGCACTTGGGTGGGCTGGGCTGGGCTGGGCGGAGGGGCTAAACGCAGGCGCTAGCAGGTATCTGGGCTGATCCCGCTAACACTGCGTTTTTGGGAACCCTAAACCGCTGGGGATGCTAGTATAGATCTGATCAGATCTGATCAGATACTATACCACTAAGGGGGGTGTATGCTTTGCGCGTGGGTGTTAGCGTTACTGTCACTAACCTAACACTGCCTGGGGCGACGCAGACCCTCTCTGGCGCTAAAACCTAATTGATCTCACCCGCCGGGCGATCAGGGGGGTTAAACCTTTATTGGGTTATATACGGCGGGTGCCCTGATGCTATAAAAAGCAAACTAATCAACCAGCGTCACCCGTAACCTTTATATGGTGATCACTGGTGAAAGGGTTAACTAGGGGCAATCAGGGGGTTAAAACCTTTATTAGGTTAAATATGGGGGTACCTGACACTATATAAAAACCTGACGGGTAACCTAAATAACTTACTGGCTAACCAGTGACACCAGTGACGCTTATACGGCGATCACTGGTGAAAGGGTTAACTCTAGGGGCAATCAGGGGGTTAAAATAATATATGGGGGTACCTGACTCTAATAAAAACCTGCGGCGAACCTAAAAAAAAATAACTGCCTATCTAAAACACCAGCGACACGAATACAGCGATCGGAAAAACAATCGCTTAGTGACGCTGAAGTTAGGGGGTGAAAGGGTTACCTGGGGGGTGATCAAGGGGTTAAACCTTTATTAGGGGGGGTTAGGGGGCTACCCTGGACCTAAGGGGGCCTAATCCTAACTGCCCTGCAACTTTTTACAATCACAGATGACACTAAATGCAGTGATCAGTAAAATAAATGATCACTGCAATCAGTGACACTGTGATTGGGGGCTTTGGGGTGACCTGGGGGGTGATCTGGGGGTGACTGGGGGGTGATTTGTGTGCCTATGTGTACCTACGTGTCAGTGGACTGTTGGTGCACTAACCTGCTTTTTCTCTGCTCGGCGCCGGGAACGGAAAGACCGCGGCGAGGGAGATGACATCACTTCCTCCAGCCTTGTTTACATCACATGGCGGAGGAAGCATTTTCATTGGCCGGGAGCGATCGCGAGGGGGGGGGGGCGGAATCGAGCGCCCCCCCTCATGCCTGATCGCTCCCGAACACTTAACGGCCCCGCTCACTGCAGTGAAGGGGGGTCCGGATGGACCCCCCAACTGCACAAAGGTGATCACGTAGATCTACGTGATTCTGCCTGTCCGTGCCATTCTGCCGACGTAAATCGGCGGTGGGCGGTCGTTAAGTGGTTAAAGTCATTCAAAAAGTTACTATAAAAAGTATGGGGAATAGTTTTCATCTTCAACAGCTAACCCTTAATGCATGATTTCTCAAAGTATATGACCTAGGTTTTTACAATTCCTATATTTTTAATTATATTTTATCATTTTAAACTGTAAACAGGATTTCATTTTTATTGTTACATACAGCATATTTCTATATCTTAGAACATCATAAGCAAAAACTAGAGAAATTCTTGGTTGAAAAGAATTACTCTAGTTCTTGCCTCTTAAAACAATGACGTAAAACATAGAGCTTGCATGCCAGGATAATTGTCTGATATGAATTTTTAGGGGGGATACCATGCTTTTTATCTTTTTTTTTTGCATGGAGTCCCCTTAAAATGAATACCAGACCTGAAGGGCCTTGTTTGAATGGGGGGCAACCTAAATACATTTTTTTTGTGTGGAGGGCGCGCCTCCCCATTAACATCTACACAAGACCCTATTCTAGGATAGGGGTTTGGTATAGATCAGGGGTCTCCAAACATTCTAAACAAAGGGCCGGTTTATTGTCCTTCAGGCTCTTGGAGGGCCGGACTTTGGCCAGCGGGAGCGAAAATTTTCCTGGCATCAGTGGGAGTAAACATCTGGTATTAGGGGAAGGAATAGTGCCCCATTGCTGGTATCATAGGGAGGAATAGTGCCCCATTAGCAGTGTCAGTGGGATAAATGGTGCTCCATTGTCGGTGTCAGATGGCAGAATAGTGTCTCGTATCATTGAGAGGGATAGTGCTCCAAGGGCTGTATAAAGGCAAGCAAAGGGCCACATCCGGCCCTCGGGCCGCAGTTCGGAGGCCACTGGTATAGATAAATGGAATCGGCAGCCACTTTGTTTACAAACAAAATAAAGCAGCCAGGCACTGCTCTTATGTTGGCAATTTACAAATTTTTCCTTGTAAATATAAGTATGGCTGAGGTAGGTTGTATACATTGCACAGATGCATGACTATACAAGCTACTCTCACTAAACTCAATTCACAGAAAAGCTTTTAATAATCAAGTGATATAAAAATAATGGTGAATAGCTGTAAATACTATTTACAAAACAGTACTATGTAAAAACTAAAGCAAAATCATAATAAATTCAGCAAGTGTGGTAATGTGTTTTTTTTCCCCCTCTTAGCTAGTTTCCTGCAGTCTATTAGCACCGATTTATCTCCTACTTATTTATTTATTTCCCTCTCTTAGCTAGTTTCCTGCAGTCTATTAGCACCTAATTCTCTCCTACATTTTTTTTCCTTAAGCTAGTTTACTGCAGTCTATTAGCACCTATTTCTCTCCTACCTCATTTTTTATTTTTTTTTGCCATTGATGTTCATTCAAGACTATGCACATACTTTGGGACTATGCCAGTATAGGTCCTCATGATGTTCTAACACTTTGCTTTTAAAATCCTTTGTTCCTAACATCAACTTGTGTGTTTACATATATACATGTTTTCTATTATTTTGTGTCGGTTGTTGTAACTATACAGTGATTTTGACTGATGTATCGAGTTTGCTTTGAGTTCAATTGGTGTATCAGATTTTCTCTGGCAGTGGATTTGGACCAAACTCTTTTTACAGCAGATTTAAGTGTAAGTACCGTCTATTCTAGACGGGTTTTCTTTGTAACACCAGCTGAGTACTAATTTTAATTGGTTAGTTCACCTGTAAGCTAACAATGACACATTAGAGCAATAAATAGGTGATTAGTTCCAGTAGGTGATGACTAAGCGCTAACATTTGCGCGAAACGCGTCTACCTTTTTGTCCCCTGCTCCATCCGTCAACCACTTGTCATATGAAGCTTCAATAAAAGGATTTTTTGGAAGTGCAGCCGTACGGAATCATTTCCTCATGTGGTAATGTATAAAACACATCTCAAAGCTCATTATGCCGCATACACATGATCGTGATTCACGGCGGTGAAAACACCGCCGTGAATCACGACAGGAAAAATGAGGGAACGGCTTGTTCCCCCACACACGGCCGTTTTTCCCGTCATTTTTTCTCTTGACGAGAAAAACGACCGTGTGTAGGCTCCGTGGCAGTGTTTCCCTATGGGAAAACTGGCGCGGAAAAAAATGACAGGAATCACGACGAGAAAAATTAGAGCATATTCTAATTTTTCTCGTCGTGATTAATGCCGTTTTTCCCGTCGGGAAAAATGGCAAAAAGCCCACAGACTATTGTTTTTCTCGTCCAAAGGAAAAAATGTAATTTTTCCCGACGGGAAAAATGATCGTGTGTACGCGGCATTAGAGTTAGGTGAATGGTTTGGCCTGAGCATGAGTTTGGGCTGTACATTGGCTGATCGCCAGTTCAAAGAACACCTGAGTTATTGGGGCGTTCAACCGTTTTTTCACCCTGCCAAATGACCACAATGCACTGTGCACTGTGAAGCCCTGACTGGATGAAGCAATAAAAGTTTTGCCCAATCAGTGCACAGAGCACTGTCAGAGCCATGATTGGAGAAAGTAAGGATGACTCTATCCAATCATGGCTCATTGCTCTTAGTCCCGCCCTACACTATAAAAATATCCTCCTCATAGCGGCCATTTGCAGTGGGATATTGGCGTGGAGAGAGTTAGAACAGGTCTCTGTTCAGTGCTGCTAGTGAGTTAGTGTGCTATTGTGCTTCTATTGTAGAATATCAGTTTAGTGTGAATCTAGTAATAGTTCAGTGTGAGTGTAGTGTGACCATTCATTTTTACTTTAGTGTCAGTTTATTTTGTCATTTGTGTCATGGATATGCAGTAATGTTTGTCTGCCATCTTACCTTCCTCCTCTTGTGTTCACCTTAGAGGCCAGACTCTCTCTCCTGGCTGCTTTCATAATCTCTCCTCCGAGCTTGGCTCCACCCCAGGCCCTATCACAGAACTCTATATTAACCTGTGCATTGCAAGTCTGCCTTGCTTACCACGTGTTTGTTAAGCATTGTGTGTTTGGGTTCCTGCCTGCCGTGTGCTAAGTCTGTCTCTGTGTTACGATATTGTCTTGTTCCCGACTATCCCTGTCTGCTAGTGACCTTGACCTTCGGCTTGTCCTTCGTTTATCTGTGTCTGCTTGTTGCCCTGACCTTGGCTTTTCCCCTCACTATTCTTGTATCCTGTGCTGCTGCTTCCCCTCTATCCTCTTTACCCTACGGAGCGTGAGCTAGGGGACTCTGGGGGCCGCGACCTGGACCCAGCTGCAGCGTAGGCCATCCTCACCACTAGAGGCTCTGGTGAAGACCTGCTGGATCTTAGACTCCGCGACCTGGGGAATCTTGGGCTCTAGCTCCCTGTGGATCCCCGTTGTGCTCCACTGGTCCCGCTTTCCACAATCACCCAGTGTCCCATCCGCAGCAGTCAGCCATAGGGTTCACTACCTTGTGGTGCACTCCTGACCCCCAACGGTGTGCATCTGTCATCTGGCCACAGGTGACCTGACAGTTTGATCAGCCATGGACCCGGCTGACGTGCCGCTCTCCGCAGATGATCCTTTGCAGGGCATATTCTGCAGACTTGAGACCCAGGAATCGAATCAGACTCAGGTCATGCGATTCCTCCAGGATCTGGCTTCCCGCTTCGAGCAGCTCCAAGCCTCCTTGGGAACCGCGAATCCGCAACCTCAAGTACAACCAGCGGCTGCACCTATCGCACCAGTCACAGCCACACACTCGCTATAACTGCCAGCTCTGTTACGTTTCTCTGGGGACTCCAAGGCCTGCAGGGGGTTTCTCAGCCAATGTACGATTCATTTTGAGCTTCAGCCTGAAAACTTCCTGTCTGATCGGGCTAAGGTAGCCTATATCGTTTCCCTCCTCTCTGGTGAAGCTTTAGCCTGGACTGCCCCCCTGTGGGAGAAGAATGATCCGGTGGTTTCCACCCTGGCTCGGGCTTCTTCAGCGGCTAGTGCTCTCTTATTTATGTCTTTGCAAAGAATCTTGTTCAGTGGGACAATATGCTCTTCAGTTCCGTATCCACACAGCTGAATTGAGCTGAAACAATGAGGCCCTGGTCGCTACCTTTTTACATGGCCTCTCTGACCGAGTGAAAGATGAATTAGCGGGAAGAGCCATCCCCGCCGGTCTGGACGATGTAATTTCTTTGTGCAATCAGATCGACATTCGTTTTCAGGTGAGGTCCCTAGAAAAGGGGACGCCAGCACTCCCTGGGCCCTAGCCAGTCTGAGATCCCCTCCCTTCATCCCGCAGAGCATCTTCTGCCGGCTGAGGAACCTATGCAGCTGGCCCGGACCAGACTAACCCCCGAAGAACATGCTAGGCACAGAACTCTGGGCCTGTGTCTCTATTGTGGGGGCAAGGGTCATTTTCGTGACTCCTGCTCGCTTCATCCGGGAAACTCTAGGGTCGAATACATTTGGAAGGTGGAGTATTGGACCCAGAAACATCACCTTCTCGTCTTCTCCTGCCGGTGTTCCTTCATGTAGGCACTTCTCCTCAATCAACCCTTGCATATCTGGATTCCGGGGCTGCCGGAAATTTTATGGATTGGAGAACTGCTTCTTCTATGAAGCTTACCCTTTCACCTCTCACTACGCCATTGGTAGTCTCGGCAATTGATGGCACTGTTCTCCCAGGGGGCCCTATTCGCTTCCAGACGCTACCTATTAGGATGTCGATAGGATATCCACTCCTGGTGGAGAATCCCTTTCTCATTCTACCCAAGGCCTCTACCCCCATTGTATTGGGCCTTCCTTGGCTATAGCTCCACTCTCCACATGTGGACTGGGTCTCTGGGCAGATCCTGGCTTGGGGTCCCTCATGTTTCTCATCATGTCTTCTCAAGGTGGCCCCCAAGGAGAGACTTCCGGTTGCTACCACTTCTGTATCTTCTGATCTTCCCGCTGCATACAGCGATTACCGGGATGTGTTCTGTAAGAAATCAGCTGAGGTGCTTCCTCCCCACAGGTCTTTTGACTGTGCTATTGACTTTGTCCCCGGAGCAACTCTGCCCAGGGGTCGTACCTACCCTCTGTCCATCCCAGAGCCCCAGGCCATGTCTGAGTATGTCGCAGAGAATCTAGAGAGAGGTTTCATCCAGAAATCCTCATCGCCTGCAGGGGCAGGGTTCTTTTTTCGTTGCCAAAAAGAATGGTACATTAAGACCCTGCATCGACTATCGAGGTTTAAACGCGGTTACTATCAAAAATCGATACCCCTTACCCTTAATATCTGAGCTATTCGATAGGTTGAAGGGTGCCTCCATTTTCACCAAGTTGGATCTCAGAGGCGCGTACAATCTCATTCGAATATGGGAGGGTGACGAATGGAAGACTGCATTTAACACTAAAGACGAGCATTATGAATACCTGGTTATGCCTTTTGGTTTGTGTAATGCCCCAGCTGTGTTTCAAAACGTTGTCAATGAAATCTTCAGGGATCTGCTGTACCAGTTTGTTGTCATCTATCTGGATGACATTCTGATCTTTTCGGAAAATCTGCTCATCCACAGAAACCATGTCCGCACTGTACTTCAGTGTCTTAGAGAGAATAATCTCTATGCCAAGCTGGAGAAATTTTCCTTTGAATGTTCTGAGGTCCTGTTTCTAGGGTGCTTTGTCTCAAGTTTGGGTCTTCGTATGGATCCTGGGAAGGTCTTGGCTATTACCAACTGGCCTCTTCCTGCTAGCCTCAAGGCCACACAAATTATTATAGGCAGTTCATAAGGAATTACTCTTCCATTGCCGCGCCTATTATCGCTTTGACCAAGAAGGGTGCGAATGCCAAAGACTGGCCTCCCAAAGCTGTCTCTGCATTTCACAATCTGAAACAGGCCTTTGTTTCTGGACCTCTCGAGGAGACCAAATCCTGGGGATGCATTTTTTATTGAAGTGGACACTTTCTCAATGGGGGTGGGAGCTGTGCTGCTTCAATTCTTTGACAAGAGACTTCAACCATGTGCGTTCTTCTCCAAAAAGAATTCTCAGGCAGAGAAGAATTATGCCATTGGTGATCGGGAACTTCTCGCAATTAAATTGGCGTTAGAGGAGTGGCGTCATCTCTTGGAGGGTTCCCCTCACTCCATAACGATCTATACTGATCACAAGAATTTACAGTATATACAGAATGCTAAATGTCTGAATCCCAGACAGGCCAGGTGGAGTCTCTTCTTTTCCCATTTTAATTTCACGATTACGTACAAACCTGGTTCCTGCAACGGTCGGGCTGATGCGCTCTCTAGGTCATTTGACACTTTGGACGAGGAGTCCACCCCTGAACCTGAGCCGATCATTCCAACCTCGTACATTGTTGCCCATTCTACCACCCTGAAGTAAAAAATTCCTCCTGGTAAGACCTTTGTCCCCACTGAGCTAAGAGCCAAGATCCTTCGTTGGGGACATAATTCCAAGGTGGCAGGTCATTCTGGATTCCTCCGGTCCTTCTTACTCATCAGTCGTCACTACTGGTGGCCTAATCACCGCTCAGACGTCAAAGACTACGTTAAGGCTTGTCATGTCTGTGCTCAGTCTAAATCCTCCACACAAGCTCCTGCTGGTCTCCTCATGCCCTTGCTCATTCCTAAGGAGCTTTGGGCTCACATTGCCATGGATTTTATCACTGATATCCCACTGTCTGAGAATAATACGGTCATTTGGGTGGTAATCGATCGGTTCTCCAAGATGGCTCATTTTGTTCCTCTTCCTGGCTTTCCTTCTGCTCCTGCCTTGGTTCCCATTTTTATTCGAGAAATTTTCCGCCTCCATGGGGTTCCTTCTCATATTGTTTCCGACAGCGGTGTTCAATTTACGTCTTGTTTTTGGAGAGCCTTTTGCAAATCCCTCAATATTGTCTTGGATTTTTCCTCTTCTTACCATCCTCAATCCAATGGACAGACTGAGAGGGTTAATCAGGAGTTAGAGGTCTTTCTTCGCACCTTAGTGTCTGCTCATCATGACGATTGGTCCTCTCTACTCCCGTGGGCAGAATTTTCTCATAACAATCATGTAAATACCAGTTTGCAGAAGACACCCTTTTTCACAGTTAATGGAAAACACCCTCAACTTCCTCTTCCCATGACCTGTTCTCCAGATATTCCAGCTTTGGCTTTGGTTCAGGAGTCTCTCAATTCTGTTTGGGGTGACGTTCATGATTCCCTCCGGGCAGCTGCTGAAAAATTCAAAGGCTTTGCTGACCGCCGCAGGCGTAAACCGCCTTCTCTTCAGCCAGGGGACAAAGTCTGGTTCTCCACCAGGAGCATCAAGCTCCGAGTTCCTTCCCTGAAGTTTGCTCCATGATTCCTTGGTCCATACACTATAACTACTAAACTGAATCTGGTTTGTTTCAAACTCCAGATTCCTAAAAGCCTTAAAATCTCTAACTCCTTCCATGTTGCCCTTCTGAAGCCTTTAGTCCTCAATAAGTTCTCTCGTCCTCTCCCTACCATGGCACCTGTCTCTGAGGATAATCAAAAGTACGAGGTCAGTCAAATTCTGGACTCTTGACTCTGTAGAGGCATTCTTCAGTACCTCATTCATTGGAAAGGGTTTGGTCCTGAGGAGAGGTCTTGGATCACTGCATCTGAGGTCTTTGCACCTCGTCTGTTAAAGAAGTTTCATCTGAAGTTTCCTTTTAAACTCGGGCCCAGGCGGGGAAGGGGGAGGCCTCTTAAGAGGGAGGGTACTGTCATGGATATGCAGTAATGTTTGTCTGCCATAATCTTACCTTCCTCCTCTTGTGTTCACCTTAGAGGCCAGACTCTCTCTCCTGGCTGCTTTTATAATCTCTCCTCCCAGCCTGGCTCCACCCCAGGCCCTATCACAGAACTCTATATTTACCTGTGCACTGCAAGTCTGCCTTGCTGATCAACGTGTTTGTTAAGCATTGTGTGTTTGGGTTCCTGCCTGCCGTGTGCTACGTCTGTCTCTGTGTTACGATATTGGCTTGTTCCCGACTATCCCTGTCTGCTAGTGACCTTGATCTTCGGCTTGTCCTTCGTTTATCCGTGTCTGCTTGTTGCCCTGACCTTGGCTTTTCCCCTCACTATTCTTGTATCCTGTGCTGCTGCTCTATACTCTTTACCCTACGGAGCATGAGCTAGGGGACTCTGGGGGCCGCGACCTGGACCCAGCTGCAGCGTAGGCCATCCTCACCACTACAGGCTCTGGTGAAGACCTGCTGGATCTTAGACTTCGCGCCCTGGGGAATCTTGGGCTCTAGCTCCCTGTGGATCCCTGTTGTGCTCCACTGGTCCTGCTTTCCACAACCACCCATTGTCCCATCCGCAGCAGTCAGCCATAGGGTTCACTACCTTGTGGTGCACTCCTGACCCCCAACGGTGTGCATCTGACAATTTTTATATATATTTGTCTGGGCAGGTTTCCTGCCGTATACGTGCATTACTGCACATTTAAGATAGTATAGATCAGTGCATTACTGTATGTTTAACGCAGTATATAACCATAGTTAATGCACGTTTAATACAGTATATATCCGTGCGTTACTGCACATTTAATGCAGTATATAGTAGTGCATTACTGTTCGTTTAACGCTGTATATATCAGTGCATTACTGCATGTTTACTGCAGTATATGTCCGTGCATTACTGCATGTTTAATGTAGTATATATCAGTGCATTTCTGCACGTTTGTCGCAATATATATCAGTGTGTTACTGTATATTTAATGCAGTATACATCAGTGCGTTACTGCATGTTTAACGCAATATATTTGAGTGCATTACTGCACATTTTTTTCTAACAGATAAACTTTTATTAAGGTACAAGGCAGATAGGCACGTGCATCGCAATGCAAGAAACAAGAAGACATTGGCACATAATAAAAAACAACAGAAAGAAAAAAACAAGTCAGCCATGAGCAATGCAAAATAAAGGTTCCACAATTGGCCTTCAGATCATATATCTTATTGCAAATGGGGGGCCATAATGCTGAAATGCTACCTAATCAATACAAGGAGGGGGAGGGGACTCCTAAGGTACAGGAGGAAAGGGGGGATGGGAAAAAGAGGGGAGGGGGAGTGGGAGGGGAAAGACAAAACGGACACACAAAAAGGAGGATGAGGCAAGGAAAGATGACATGAAGAGGGCACATACAGATACCTATGTAGGATTTAGCAGGTAAGGACCCCAACTCTTATTGGGGAAGTAATGCACAATGCTGACATTAAAGACAGAATGGAATCTCAGACCATCCCATTACCGCAAGAGTCTATCCATGCAGACCAAACCTTGTCAAACTTCTTTGGGCACTTCCGATTTAAATAGGTGAGCTTGTACAATGGCAATACCTGATTCACAGCTGACCGCCAAGAAGTGACTGAAGGAGGCTGAGAGGACTTCCAGCAAGGGGGTATCTCTCTTTTTGCATAAAAAGAAGCTGCCAATATATATGTAAGGATTAAGGATGAGCTCCGGCGTGTTCGCATACCCCATGTGCAGGGCCCACCAGGAGGTCGATGCTGTGCTGCGCTAATCACAGGCAGAGACATTTCTCGATCTCTGCAGCCGCGCATCGGGACAATGTCTCACTGCCTGTGATTAGCGCAGCGCAGTGCCGACTTCCTGGCGGGCTCTGCACGTGGGGTATGCGAACACGTCGGAGCTCATCCTTAGAGGATGCAAAAGTCCAAACCATATGGAAAAAAAGAGGCCTTCCGGTTTGGCATCTTGGGCATTCCGAGGAAAGCCTGGCGATCATTTACTCATCTCTATGAGTAAATGGTCACCAGGCGGTGAGGGGTGTAATACACACTATGGAGAAATTTAATCTGGATAAATCTATCTCTAGTGGAGATCATTGTGGTGATATACGAGCCCAAACAATCCTCCCATTCCTCCTCCTCCAGATCTGGGATGTCAGCATGCCATTTGGAGTACAACCTACCCACCTTAGCAGCATAGGCCATAGACAGGCGCAGGTAGAGGGAGGAGAGAGGACTATCCAACACTCCAGAGATTAATAGACTCTCAATGGGATCAGACTCCAATGTAATCCTTGAGAGGAACTGTCTGCCAAAGGCATGCCTAAGCTGCAGGTATCTTAAAAAAACATCCAGTTGTGCATGCCCACAGACGACCCTACACAAATACATGTTTGCAGTGGCATCACTAGGGTTGGTGTCACCCTGTGGCGAAAAAATTGGTGTCACCCCCCTCCACCAAATATAGTCCTCCCTCAGTACAGACCCCCCTCCACTAACTACAGACCGCTCTCCCGCAGTATAGATCCCCCTTCCTCAGTATAGACCCCCTTTACTAAGTATAGACCTCCACCCTCAGTAGAGACCCCCAACCCTCAGTATAGACCTCCCCTCACCAAGTACAGACTCCCTTTACTCAGTATAAACCCCCCATTTAGTACTGACCCCACCTCAGTGCAGACCCCCCCATAAGTACAGACACTCCCTCAGTGCAGACGCCCCCATAAGTACAGACACCCCCTCAGTGCAGACCCCCCATAAGTACAGACACCCCCTCAGTGCAGACCCCCCCATAAGTACAGACACCCCCTCAGTGCAAACCCCCCCATTAGTATAGACACCCCCTCAGTGCAGACCCCCCATTAGTATAGACACCCCCTCAGTGCAGACCCCTCCATCAGTATAGACACCCCCCTCCTCAGTGCAGACCTTCTCATCAGTATAGAATCCCACCTCTTAGTGCAGACCCCCTCAGTATAGAATCCCCCCCTCTTAGTGCAAACCCCCATCAGTATATAACCCTCCCTCTTAGTGCAGAACCCCCATCAGTATAGCCCCCCTCTAAGTGCAGACCCCCATCAGTATAGAATCCCCCCTTAGTGCAGACCCACCATCAGTATAGAATCCCCCTTAGTGCAGACCCCCCATCAGTATAGAATCCCCCTTTAGTGCAGACCCCCATCATTAAAGAATACATACCTCTTAGTGCAGACCCCCATCAGTATAGAATCCCCCCTTAGTTCAGACCCCCACATCAGTATAGAATCCCCCCTCTTAGTGCAGACCCTCCATTAGTGTAGACTATCCCTCCTTAGTGCAGACCCCCCATCAGTATAGAATCCCCCTCATAGTGCAGACCACCCATCAGTATAGAATCCCCCTCTTAGTGCACACCCCCCATTAGTGTAGAATCCCCTCCTTACAGCAGACCCCCCATCAGTATAGAATCCCCCTCTTTGTGCAGACCACCCATCAGTATAGAATCCCCCTCTTAGTGCACACCCCCCCATTAGTGTAGAATCCCCCTCTTTGTGCAGACCCCCCTCAGTATAGACTCCCCCTCCCCTCAGTGCAGACCCCCCTCAGTATAGACACCCCTCTCCCCTCCCATAGCGCCCCCACTAATGTCCATATACATTACATATAATAGAGTGTACAGACCTCAGAACAACGTGGATGGATACACACATCGGTGTATGTCCCTCGGCTCCTCCTCTTGGGATGTAAACAGAGAGCAGGTGGAGGCGGCTTCGGTCCGCTCTGCTGAGGGACACAGCCACAAGATCAGAGAGGAGAAGAGCGGGCTGTGTTAGCGGTGCCACTACCCACGGGTGTCACCCCTCTGGTGGGAGTCACCTGGGTGCGGCCCACACCCCTCGCCCCAACCTAGTGACGCCACTGCATGTTTGAGGCCCACCACACCTCAGGAGGCCCAAATAGTAGGGTCCGGAATTGTACTCGTGTGGGAGAGAAGGATTTCCCCACAAAGGTATATGTGGAAAAAAGGCCACTGAATCAAGATATTTGACCCTAGCCCTATGCCATACCTGCACAGTAGTGCACATTAGAGATGTCATTTCAGGGTGAGCTTTAGTGCCTCTAAAAAACAGGTTACTAAGGGTTGAAAAGGATCCCACGATGGCGGCCTCCAGAGTCACAACAGGGTTATCCTTAGGCTGAGTAACCAATACTGCTGCCCAAAAATACAACTGGAAGTTAATAAGTGATAGCTGCCCATACCAAGATGTAGTTGTAACGTGGAGAGGGCCAGTCTTGGGGTCCCTCCTGCACATATAAAACTAGTGAGTATAGCATTTATCCTATGAAAAAAGGAGCACAATATAGGTAGAGGAGTATTACGAAAGAAGTGCAAAAATTTTGGGAGATAAACCATCTTAATTAAATTGACCCTGCCTACCGGTGTAAGTGGGAGGGAACGCCATGAGGTACATTGTTGTGAGAATCAGCTCAATAGAGGCTCCAAATTGAGGGTATAATGCGAGTGTAGGCCCCCACCAACCCTAATACCTAAATATTTTAACTCCTCCACCCTACTAAGTAGGGGTGCTGAAATGAATTGCTGCATCGCGATTCGGATGTCCACGATGCGACATCAATGCATGCGACCATAAAAATCGTTTTCCGGGTGACATCATCCCGGTACTGTTTTTTAGAGCGGGCGGATGGCTTTTTAGGCTGTTATCCCGGAGGAGCGGGAGGGGACACCCCCCCCTCCCACCGCCTTCTGCCGCTCTTACCGGACCTCCTGTCCCACCGGGAGACCCGATCCACGATCTACCTCTTCCGGCGTCTAGACACAGACTTGCCCAAAGCCGTTTATGGCTTCGTGCCAGTCTCCTGTATGTAAACACGGAAGAGACGTCACAACGTCACTTCCAGTTTACTCGGCTGCCATTGGAGCCAGTTTTAAAAAAAAAATACAGTATTCAGAATCTTTGTTTTTGGCAATCTGAATACTTTGAAGTGCAAGGGATGTTTACATTCCTTGTGACAGCAATAAAAGTGATCAAAAAAACGTTTTTTTTAAAAAACACAATGTAAAAATAAATAAAGAAATAAAATAAATAAGACATTTTTTTTTTTTTTTAAAGCGCCCCTGTCCCCGCGTGCTCGGGCAGCAAAGAAAACACATACGCAAGTCGCGCCCAAGCGGAAGTGGGAGCTCGTCAGTAATCGTGATGCTTTGTGATGCATCACAGAATCGAATCGAATCCTTGACCAGATAATCGTAATCAAATCGATTGTGAGACCAGTGAAGATGTGCACCTCTACTACTAAGCGGGGTACCCAACGGTGGCTTAGGGTGTGCTGGCTGGAGCAGGATTAGAAGGGATTTCCCCCAATTAATTTTAATCCCAGAGAATGAGCCAAATATGTCCGGAGGGACGAGGTGATGTCAGCCAAATAAAGGAGAGCGTCATCTGCATATAAACAATAACTTTTCCTCGAGCACCCCCACAGTGATCCCCTTAACCGCACCCTCCGCTCTGATTGTGACAGCAAGGGGTTCTATTGCCAGTGCGAACAGACCAGGGGACAATGGACAGCCCTGCCTAGTCCCCCTGCCAAGAGAGAAGGGTCGGGACAGAGAATTATTTGTGTGTATCCGAGCAAGCGGATCAGGGTATAACATACAGGTCCATGTAATAAATGTGGGACCAAACCCAAATTTTTGGAGAATAGCCCAGAGGTAGGTCCACTCCACGGACTCAAATGGCTTTTCGGCATCCAAAAAGACCACCACCCCCGGGCTGTGATCATCCGCCCTAGCCAGATGTGTAAATAATCTACAGATATTGATGTCTGTTCTCCTGCCCGGCATGAACCTAGTCGTATCTGGATGCACTAATGCTGTGATAACTTTTTTGAGGCACAGGGCCAATACCATAGCCAGAATCTTAGCATCTACGTTAAGTAGCGAACTGGTCCTATAAGAATAGCACAGATCTGGGTCCTTGCCAGGCTTGGGACCACCTCCTTGACAGAGGCAAAGCCCCTGAGACCTGTGTTCGGGCCAACACCTTATGATAAAGGGGAAGGAGAGAGTCCTCGTAAGTTTTAAAGAATTCCACTGGGAGCCCATCAGGGCCCAGGGATTTCCCCGTTTGCATGGATTTAACCGCATTTTGGATTTCTTCTAAAGTGATGGGGCTATCCAACGTATTCCTTGTAGGAGGCAGTCAGGCAGGGAAGGTGTATATCCCTCAAGTGGGCAGCCACCTCCTGCTCTGAGCACATCATCTTGGAGGTATAGAGGTCCCTGTTAGTGGTGCAACGGATCGGTAGTGATCTGTGATCCGAACGAGTCACCCTGTTCGGATCAGATCACCACGCGATCTGCAGAGCGCTCCGGAGCCTCAGCCGTAGGAAAGGCCGCGGCTTCTTGGTACACCCGGCGGCGGCCGCTGTATTGACGTTTCGCCGCCATCTTGCTCCAACCCACACTCCTGCACAGGAAAGGAAAAACGTACCGCTCAAAAGCTTAAGAATTCACCAAATGGCTGCTTCCGCCCGGTCACTCACACAGGTGCTGGCTCTGCACTGATGCATGGGAGAAAAAGAAACCCTGGACTGCCGCACTCTGTATAGACAGTTATTTATTCCAAAATTTCAAGTAAAAAAATCCAAATTCAAAATAAATCCATAGATCCAAAACAACAAATGCAGATAGTGTGCATGTGCACTCCTGCACAGTAATGATAGAGAAGGGGCCAAGCGGACATCTTGTTACACCCAACTGAGTTTTAGATTTCAGTTCATTTCAACACAATACGGAGCTTATCAGCTTTAATACATTATTTGGAAATCCATCGGACTGTTTATATTTAAAATTGTAATGTAACGGAACACCTCTGATTTTCACATTTAACATTTAGTCCGTTGGATTTACAAATACTGTATTTAAGCAAATAAGCTCCGTTTTGTGTTGAAAATAACTGTGAAATCGCAAACTCCGGTGGGTGTAACATTATTATTTTTTTTTTTTGCAGATCCGAAAATTATCCGATCCGTGGCTCTGATCCGAGGATCGATCCGATCCGTGAGTTTTTTGATCCGTTGCACCCCTAGTCCCTGTAGTAAGCTACAAAGCATTCATTTATTTGGCCCGGGTCTGTCAGCACCCCTCCATCAGAGTCAGCAATGTGGGGGATAGAGACAGGTGCATTACTGCACATTTAACGCAGTATAATTAAGTGCATTACAGCACATTTAACGCAGTATATATCAGTGCATTACTGCACGTTTACTGCAGTATATTTCAGCGCGTTACTGTACGTTTAACACAGTATATATCAGTGCGTTACTGTATGTTTAACGCAGTATACTTGAGCGCATTACTGCATGTTTACCGCAGTATATTTCAGTGAGTTAGTGCATGTTTACCACAGTATATTATTACAGTGCATCAATGCAGTTTTACTGCAGTATATTGTAGTGTGCCCGTGGAGTGTGATTAAAGCGCATCCACATACACATTTCCACATCTTTATTACATTTTTTTAACAAGCGCCCCCCCGCCCCATCATGTAACAGAGGCCAACAAGGAGAGGCAGACGTTCCCATGGCACTGTGAGGGGGCCAGCAGTTTATGTGTCCACAGGCAAAGGTGGATATGGTCCGTCCTCAGGCAGGGCATTATTTCTTCTGTTTAGTGATTTTGCCCATGCCATCCAGCCACAGGATTCAGAGGAAGTGGTGGACTGGCTTACTAAACCACCATCATCATCCTCCTCATCCTCTGTCACCCAAGCAGAGACTAGTGTGCAGTCCACTGCAGCTGCCAGAGTGGCTTGTTCTACCTCCTTGTCCACAGATAGTCCAGCCATAGCCCCAACATCAGGCATGGAGAAGTCAGCTGAGTTATTTAAACACAGTGTCCCAGCCATTACTTGATTCAGATCTTGGTTCTGAGGTTGAGGAAGGTAGGAACATGAGCCTACAGAGAGGGGACTGAGTTCTCTGAGGACTCTCCGGTGTAAGCCATCTGGTCCTGGTGATTTATTTATTTATTAAAGGTAACTCCACTTTTGTTGAGAAAAAAACATTCCCTCCTGGGTGATCTATGTACAGTACAAGGATTATAACAACCTTTGTTGCAGATTCCTACCTTTTGTTATTCTGAAGAAATCCATGTGCGTTTGTCTGTGCCTCTGGGCAGAGTCGGTCTAATGGGAGTGGTTTCATAATTATCAGTCAGCTGCAGGGCAGTAATGAGGAAAGCTGCTGGGCCTGCATCCCTTTAGATGTGTTCCTATTGGAAATATCCCACCAAAAATTTAATTTTTGTTGGAGGGATGCCTGAAATCTGACTTGTATCTTAGGCAGACTTCCGGGAAAATTGGTGAGTCAATCACACAAGCAGGAAATTATGTTTCTAGGGAGTAGTCAGTGCACATTCTGTGTACAGAACAACTCCATGAAGCCATATTGCTTTGCAATTATAGAAAATTACAGTGGCTGCAGATTGAAAAGGAAAGGTAATTTTTAATAACATTCAATTACAATATGACTTTTATCGCAATTATACACGCTATACTATTTTTTCTTTATTTGGTATTTTTTCCCCCCACGAAAGTGGAATTACACTTTAAGTCTTTCCTTCATTCCAGCCTCTGTTAGCCACAACTGTATGCCCTGTGATGTGTCACTAACAGTACTGTCGCGGTTAGTATACCCCTCCTTTTTCTGTGTAAAAACTGAGGAGAAGAAGGCATTTAGTACAGTCCTCCCATTCTTATCTTTTATGTGGGCAATGTGCTCTGATCTTGCCTTTTTACTGTTAACCACTGCCTGCCGACAAATAACGTTGACAGGGTGGTTGCTTAACTCTGGGAGGACATTATATAACATCCTCCCAGAATCGCGCTCCCGCGCGCCCCCTGGGGCGTGCACACGGGAGTCTCCGTGACCGCCGGGTCCAGAGGACCCGGCGCATCACGGTAAATCGCCGCTGATAGTGGCCGTTTACCACGTGATCGCTCCGTCAAATGACGGAGCGATCACTTGTAAACAGACCGGTTCCTCTCTCCCCTCTCTGTACCGATCGGTACAGTGTGAGAGGAGAGGGGAGGGAGCGGATCATGTCAGCAGCGCTGTGGGCTGGATCTGTGACAATTGCAGTCACAGATCCAGCCATCCCTGTGCAATACCCTGCCATACCCTGTGCAATACCCTGCCAATACTCTGCAATACCCTGTGCAATACCCTGTGCAATACTCCACAATACCCTGTGCAATACTCCACAATACCCTGTGCAATACTCCACAATACCCTGTGCAATACTCCACAATACCCTGTGCAATACTCCACAATACCCTGTGCAATACTCCACAATACCCTGTGCAATACTCCACAATACCCTGTGCAATACTCCACAATACCCTGTGCAATACTCCACAATACCCTGTGCAATACTCCACAATACCCTGTGCAATACTCCACAATACCCGGCAATACTCCACAATACCCGGCAATACTCCACAATAACCACTTCCCGCCCGCCGGCCGTCTTATGACGTCCTTGACTTTGTGCGGGGATATCTGAATGATGGGTGCCGCTACAGGCATCATTCAGATATCAGCTTTTTCAGCCGGCGATTCCCTACACCATAAGAACAATCATAGCGGCTGTTCCACCACTTGATCATTCTTACGGGAGACAAGAGGGGATGTCCCCCCCCCCCTGCCGCCCTCCGGTGCTTCTACCGACTCACCGCTACGATCAAAGCCAAGATTGTTTTTGTTTTTTTCAGGCTTCCCAGCCTAGAGGTGAGATGTGGGGTCTTATTAACCCCATATCTCACTGTAAAGAGGACCTGTCATGCCATATTCCTATTACAAGGGATGTTTACGTTCCTTGTAATAGGAATAAAAGTGATCAAAAAAAAATTTGGGGCGGAAAAACATGTCAAACTAAAATAAATAAAGTAAAATGAACAATAAAATATATATATTTTTTTTAAAGCGCCCCTGTCCCCGTGACAAAGCGAACGCATGCATAAGTCCCGCCCACATATGAAAACGGTGTTCAAACCACACATGTGAGGTATCGATGCGAACGTTAGAGCGAGAGCAATAATTCTGGCCCTAGACCTCCTCTGTAACTCAAAACATGTAACCAGTAAAAATATTTAAAGCGTTGCCTATGGGAATTTTTAAGTAGCGAAGTTTGGCGCCATTCCACGAGCGTGTGCAATTTTGAAGGGTGACATGTTAGGTATCTATTTACTCGGCGTAACTTCATCTTTCGCATTATGCAAAGTACAAAACTGTTTTTTTCCGTAAAAAAACGCGTTAAAAAAATTGCTGCGCAAATACCATGCGAGATAAAAAGTTGCAATGACCAACATTATATTCTCTAAGGTCTTTGCTAAAAAAACATATATAATGTTTTGGGGTTCTATGTAATTTTCTAGCAAACAAATGATGATTTTTACATGTAGGAGAGAAATGTCAGAATTGGCCTGGGTGCTCCAGAACGCCTGAAGGTGCTCCCTGCATGTTGGGCCTCTGTATGTGGCCACGCTGAGTAAAAGTCTCACACATGTGGTATCGCCATACTCAAGAGTAATAGCAGAATGTATTTTGGGGTGTAATTTGTGGTATGCATATGCTGTGTGTGAGAAATAACCTGCTGATATGACAATTTTGTGGAAAAAAAAAAATCTTGATTTTGCAAAGAATTGTGGGAAAAAATGACAACTTCAAAAAACTCACCATGCCGCTTTCTAAATACCTTGGAATGTATTCTTTCCAAAAAGGGGTCATTTGGGGGGTATTTGTACTTTTCTGGCATGTTAGGGTCTCAAGAAATGAGATAGGCCGTCAGTACTTCAGGTGTGATCAATTTTCAGATATTGGCACCATAGTTGGGGACTCTAGAACTTTCACAAAGACCAAATAATATGCACCAATTTGTACTTATTTTTACCAAAGATATGTAGCAGTATAAATTTTGGCCAAAATTTATGAAGAAAAAATACAAATTTGCTAAATTTTATAACAGAAACGAAAAAAAAAAATTTTTTTTACAGAATTTTCAGTCTTTTTTCTCTTATAGCGCAAAAAATAAAAAACCCAACGGTGATTAAATACCACCAAAAGAAAGCTCTATTTGTGTGGAAAAAAAGGACAAAAATTTCATATGGGTACAGTGTTGTATGACTGAGTAATTGTCATTCAAAATGTAAGCACCGAAAGCTTAAAATTGGTCTGGTTATTAAGGGGGTGCCCAGTGGTCAAGTGGTTAATATACAGTATCTAAAACATTTATTTATTTTTACTCTCCTCCGCTATGTGTCTCTCGTAGTCTTTTTTAGCCGCCCTGATTGCATTCTTACACTTCCTATTGCATTCCTCGTAGTGTTGGAATGCTGACAGTGACCCATCCCCTTAATATTTTTTAAAGGCCTTTTTTTTCTCTTTAATGAGGCTTTTTACATTACAGTTTAGCTACCCAGGTTTAACCTTCGCTCTTCTATATTTATTGGCCATTGGAATGTGATACCTTTGTTTAATATGCTCCTAAAGCATTCCCATTTTTCTTCCGTGTTCAGTGCTTCTAGGATTTGGTCCCAATTGATGTTATGTAGTAATGTCTGCAGTTCAGAAAAATTGGCTGTGCTCTTCTGCTACCCTCATGCCTCCTTTTCTATGATTTACGCTAAATGCGGTCATCCTATGATCGCTAGATCCAAAGTTGCCATATCGCCATACAGTGCCGATCCTGACCTCCCTGGGGCCCTAAGCAAAATTCTGCTAAGCAGGGCCGATCCTAGGGTCACAGGCACCTGGGTGCAAAAATATTTCTGCGCCCTCGCATGGGTGTGTTCATTATACTAACTCCTCCCCTTTACAAATGTTTCTATGGCAACAAATTAAACACAGAGATGCTCCCCTAAGAAGTCTTTCATACCCTGGGATCCTCATATGATCTCTTAACAATAAACAAAATACAGGAAGAGAGTGTTTTAATGGGAACTGGAGGGGGGCCTCTCTAACGGACACAGAGAGGGCTGTTAGAAAGTCTGTTAGAAAGAGCCCCCAGACATACTGCAGACATAGTACAGGAGATGGTCAGAGACTGCAGACATGATACAAGACATGGTCAGAGACTGCAGACATGATACAAGAGATCAATACCTCAATTGCAGCCTAGCAGTGCCCAGCAAATTAAGTTTGCCAGTGCCCCTGGATCACGCAGAGTGGCGACAATCTTCTCAGGCTTCTTCTGTTCTGTCAGAGCAACCTGCTATGCTGGGACCTGTAGTGCACTAGAGGGGACTGAAGAATGCATTCCCACTATGCTGGGACCTGTAGTGCACTAGAATAGAAGGGACTGAAGAATGCATTCCACTATGCTGGGACTTGTAGTGCCCTAGAGGGGACTGAAAAATGCATTCCCACTATGCTGGGACCTGTAGTGCCCTAGACTAGAGAGAACTGAAGAATGCATTCCACTATGCTGGGACTTGTAGTGCCCTAGAGGGGACTGAAGAATGCATTCCCACTATGCTGGGACCTGTAGTGCTTTAGACTAGAGGGGACTGAAGAATGAATTCCCACTATGCTGGGACCTGTAGTGCACTAGAGGGGACTGAAGAATGCATTCCACTATGCTGGGACCTGTAGTGCCCTAGAGGGGACTGAAGAATGCATTCCCCTATGCTGGGACCTGTAGTGCCCTAGAGGGGACTAAAGAATGCATTCCCACTATGCTGGGACCGAAGAATGCATTCCCACTATGCTGGGACCTGTAGTGCCCTAGAGGGGACTGAAGAATGCATTCCCACTATGCTGGGACCTGTAGTGCCCTAGAGGGGACTGAAGAATGCATTCCCACTATGCTGGGACTTGTAGTGCCCTAGACTAGAGGGGACTGAAGAATGCATTCCCACTATGCTGAGACCTGTAGTGCCCTAGACTAGAGGGGACTGAAGAATGCATTCCCACTATGCTGGGACCTGTAGTGCCCTAGACTAGAGGGGACTGAAGAATGCATTCCCACTATGCTGAGACCTGTAGTGCCCTAGACTAGAGGGGACTGAAGAATGCATTCCCACTATGCTGAGACCTGTAGTGTCCTAGACTAGAGGGGACTGAAGAATGCATTCCCACTATGCTGGGACCTGTAGTGTCCTAGACTAGAGGGGACTGAAGAATGCATTCCCACTATGCTGAGACCTGTAGTGCCCTAGACTAGAGGGGACTGAAGAATGCATTCCCACTATGCTGGGACCTGTAGTGCCCTAGACTAGAGGGGACTGAAGAATGCATTCCCACTATGCTGAGACCTGTAGTGCCCTAGACTAGAGGGGACTGAAGAATGCATTCCCACTATGCTGAGACCTGTAGTGCCCTAGACTAGAGGGGACTGAAGAATGCATTCCCACTATGCTGAGACCTGTAGTGCCCTAGAGGGGACTGAAGAATGCATTCCCACTATGCTGAGACCTGTAGTGCCCTAGAGGGGACTGAAGAATGCATTCCACAATGCTGGGACCTGTAGTGCACTAGAGGGGACTGAAGAATGCATTCCCACTATGCTGAGACCTGTAGTGCCCTAGAGGGGACTGAAGAATGCATTCCACTATGCTGGGACCTGTAGTGCCCTAGAGGGGACTGAAGAATGCATTCCACTATGCTGGGACCTGTAGTGCCCTAGAGGGGACTGAAGAATGCATTCCCACTATGCTGGGACTTGTAGTGCCCTAGAGAGAACTGAAGAATGCATTCCACTATGCTGGGACTTGTAGTGCCCTAGAGGGGACTGAAGAATGCATTCCCACTATGCTGGGACCTGTAGTGCTTTAGACTAGAGGGGACTGAAGAATGCATTCCCACTATGCTGGGACCTGTAGTGCACTAGAGGGGACTGAAGAATGCATTCCACTATGCTGGGACCTGTAGTGCCCTAGAGGGGACTGAAGAATGCATTCCCCTATGCTGGGACCTGTAGTGCCCTAGAGGGGACTAAAGAATGCATTCCCACTATGCTGGGACCGAAGAATGCATTCCCACTATGCTGGGACCTGTAGTGCCCTAGAGGGGACTGAAGAATGCATTCCCACTATGCTGGGACCTGTAGTGCCCTAGAGGGGACTGAAGAATGCATTCCCACTATGCTGGGACTTGTAGTGCCCTAGAAGGGACTGAACAATGCATTCCCACTATG
The DNA here is from genome assembly GCA_029206835.1 of Rana muscosa. Taxonomy (NCBI): domain Eukaryota; kingdom Metazoa; phylum Chordata; class Amphibia; order Anura; family Ranidae; genus Rana; species Rana muscosa. The sequence goes on along the minus strand of CM055127.1, from coordinate 4,914,785 downwards.
CTGGGACCTGTAGTGCTTCAGACTAGAGGGGACTGAAGAATGCATTCCCACTATGCTGGGACCTGTAGTGCACTAGAGGGGACTGAAGAATGCATTCCCATTATGCTGGGACTTGTAGTGCCCTAGACTAGAGGGGACTGAAGAATGCATTCCACTATGCTGGGACCTGTAGTGCCTTAGAGGGGACTGAATAATGCATTCCACTATGCTGAGACCTGTAGTGCCCTAGACTAGAGGGGACTGAAGAATGCATTCCACTATGCTGGGACCTGTAGTGCCTTAGAGGGGACTGAAGAATGCATTCCCATTATGCTGGGACTTGTAGTGCCCTAGAGGGGACTGAAGAATGCATTCCACTATGCTGAGACCTGTAGTGCCCTAGACTAGAGGGGACTGAAGAATGCATTCCACTATGCTGGGACCTGTAGTGCCTTAGAGGGGACTGAAGAATGCATTCCCATTATGCTGGGACTTGTAGTGCCCTAGAGGGGACTGAAGAATGCATTCCACTATGCTGGGACCTGTAGTGCCCTAGAGGGGACTGGAGAATGCATTCCCACTATGCTGGGACTTGTAGTGCCCTAGACTAGAGGGGACTGAAGAATGCATTCCCACTATGCTGGGACCTGTAGTGCCCTAGACTAGAGGGGACTGAAGAATGCATTCCACTATGCTGGGACCTGTAGTGTCCTAGACTAGAGGGGACTGAAGAATGCATTCCCACTATGCTGGGACCTGTAGTGTCCTAGACTAGAGGGGACTGAAGAATGCATTCCCACTATGCTGAGACCTGTAGTGCCCTAGACTAGAGGGGACTGAAGAATGCATTCCCACTATGCTGGGACCTGTAGTGCCCTAGACTAGAGGGGACTGAAGAATGCATTCCCACTATGCTGAGACCTGTAGTGCCCTAGACTAGAGGGGACTGAAGAATGCATTCCCACTATGCTGAGACCTGTAGTGCCCTAGACTAGAGGGGACTGAAGAATGCATTCCCACTATGCTGAGACCTGTAGTGCCCTAGAGGGGACTGAAGAATGCATTCCCACTATGCTGAGACCTGTAGTGCCCTAGAGGGGACTGAAGAATGCATTCCACAATGCTGGGACCTGTAGTGCACTAGAGGGGACTGAAGAATGCATTCCCACTATGCTGAGACCTGTAGTGCCCTAGAGGGGACTGAAGAATGCATTCCACTATGCTGGGACCTGTAGTGCCCTAGAGGGGACTGAAGAATGCATTCCACTATGCTGGGACCTGTAGTGCCCTAGAGGGGACTGAAGAATGCATTCCCACTATGCTGGGACTTGTAGTGCCCTAGAGGGGACTGAAGAATGCATTCCACTATGCTGGGACCTGTAGTGCCCTAGAGGGGACTGAAGAATGCATTCCCACTATGCTGAGACCTGTAGTGCCCTAGAGGGGACTGAAGAATGCATTCCACTATGCTGGGACCTGTAGTGCCCTAGAGGGGACTGAAGAATGCATTCCCACTATGCTGAGACCTGTAGTGCCCTAGAGGGGACTGAAGAATGCATTCCCACTATGCTGAGACCTGTAGTGCCCTAGAGGGGACTGAAGAATGCATTCCCACTATGCTGAGACCTGTAGTGCACTAGAGGGGACTGAAGAATGCATTCCCACTATGCTGGGACCTGTAGTGCCCTAGAGGGGACTGAAGAATGCATTCCACTATGCTGGGACCTGTAGTGCCCTAGAGGGGACTGAAGAATGCATTCCACTATGCTGGGACCTGTAGTGCCCTAGAGGGGACTGAAGAATGCATTCCCACTATGCTGAGACCTGTAGTGCCCTAGAGGGGACTGAAGAATGCATTCCCACTATGCTGAGACCTGTAGTGCACTAGAGGGGACTGAAGAATGCATTCCCACTATGCTGAGACCTGTAGTGCCCTAGAGGGGACTGAAGAATGCATTCCACTATGCTGGGACCTGTAGTGCCCTAGAGGGGACTGAAGAATGCATTCCACTATGCAGGGACCTGTAGTGCCCTAGAGGGGACTGAAGAATGCATTCCCACTATGCTGGGACTTGTAGTGCCCTAGACTAGAGGGGACTGAAGAATGCATTCCACTATGCTGGGACCTGTAGTGCCCTAGAGGGGACTGAAGAATGCATTCCCACTATGCTGGGACTTGTAGTGCCCTAGACTAGAGGGGACTGAAGAATGCATTCCACTATGCTGGGACCTGTAGTGCCCTAGAGGGGACTGAAGAATGCATTCCACTATGCTGGGACCTGTAGTGCCCTAGAGGGGACTGAAGAATGCATTCCCACTATGCTGGGACTTGTAGTGCCCTAGACTAGAGGGGACTGAAGAATGCATTCCACTATGCTGGGACCTGTAGTGCCCTAGAGGGGACTGAAGAATGCATTCCACTATGCTGGGACCTGTAGTGCCCTAGAGGGGACTGAAGAATGCATTCCCACTATGCTGGGACTTGTAGTGCCCTAGACTAGAGGGGACTGAAGAATGCATTCCACTATGCTGGGACCTGTAGTGCCCTTTGTGGGGGACTGAAGATTCCTCAGTCCCCGCACAGAGGGCACTACAAGTCCCAGCATAGTGGGCTGCCACCAGTCCTCCACACAGCATGAGGAGATTGCAGCCTTCCACCCCTCCCATACACTCACTCCCTGGGGAGAGCCCAGTAGTCATGTAGAACTCACTCACCCCAGGGCTGGTCTCTGCAGGCTCTGACAGTAGATGTAGCAATCATACACTCAGGTGGATCTGTCTCCTCCATTGCTTAAAATTTCCCGCCCACACCCCTTTCTTGTGCACTAGTATCCAGGGATTGGAGTGTGGGCGGGGCAGACACAGAGGAGAGGGGCGGGAGAAGGATGAGCAAATCAATATCTCTCTCCTCTCCTGTCCCGTCTCTGCAGAAAGCTTGGCTTCGGGGAAAATCAACACTCACAGGTGCAGCTAGCTTGTCCATCCCATCGCGCCCTGCCATGCCCCGAGACAGCTTCTTCTCACTGAAATTTAGCAACACTGCCCAGGCACAATCTACATCCTGGTAGTTGTTGCCTGGGAGGCGGGCACACGGCACAGCACACCTCCCTAGATTCGGCCATGAACTGTCTGTGCTGTTCCAAAGCTGGGACAGTTCGGAAGTATTTTATTTCCGCACATAAGGAGGAGGCGGGTGGGGAGCACTCTGGCACTTCAGCGCCCCCCCTCTGCAGGCGCCTGGGTGCGGTGCACGCGGCGCACCCGCCTAGGACCGGCCCTGCTGCTAAGGGGCCTTCTACCAGACCCGTGATGCCGTGAGCTATGTAAACCATTTGCCATTGCCACACAGTCACACCTGACACTTCAGTGCACCCAATACAATCCTCCCTTCTTTAAACAAAACAGTCAAAGAATAAGTACAACAATATAGAACAGAATGAGCACCCAGCAGGGAGACCAGAGGATTAGGATGTGGGCAGAACACAGCACCCAGCAGGGAGACCAGAGGATTAGGATGTGGGCAGAACACAGCACCCAGCAGGGAGACCAGAGGATTAGGATGTGGACAGAACACAGCACCCAGCAGGGAGACCAGAGGATTAGGATGTGGGCAGAACACAGCACCCAGCAAGGAGACCAGAGGATTGGGATGTGGGCAGAACACAGCACCCAGCAGGGAGACCAGAGGATTAGGATGTGGGCAGAACACAGCATCCAGCAAGGAGACCAGAGGATTGGGATGTGGGCAGAACACAGCACCCAGCAAGGAGACCAGAGGATTGGGATGTGGGCAGAACACAGGACCCAGCAAGGAGACCAGAGGATTGGGATGTGGGCAGAACACAGCACATAGCAAGGAGACCAGAGGATTGGGATGTGGGCAGAACACAGCACATAGCAAGGAGACCAGAGGATTGGGATGTGGGCAGAACACAGCACCCAGCAAGGAGACCGGAGGATTAGGATGTGGGCAGAACACAGCACCCAGCAGGGAGACCAGAGAATTAGGATGTGGGCAAAACACAGCACCCAGCAGGGAGACCAGAGGATTAGGATGTGGTCAGAACACAGCACCCAGCAGGGAGACCAGAGGATGAGGATGTGGACAGAACACAGCACCCAGCAGGGAGACCAGAGGATTAGAATGTGGGCAGAACACAGCACCCAGCAGGGAGACCAGAGGATTAGGATGTGGGCAGAACACAGCACCCAGCAGGGAGACCAGAGGATTAGGATGTGGGCAGAACACAGCACCCAGCAGGGAGACCAGAGGATTAGGATGTGGGCAGAACACAGCACCCAGCAGGGAGACCAGAGGATTAGGATGTGGGCAGAACACAGCACCCAGCAAGGAGACCAGAGGATTGGGATGTGGGCAGAACACAGCACCCAGCAGGGAGACCAGAGGATTAGGATGTGGGCAGAACACAGCACCCAGCAAGGAGACCAGAGGATTGGGATGTGGGCAGAACACAGCACCCAGCAAGGAGACCAGAGGATTGGGATGTGAGCAGAACACAGCACCCAGCAAGAAGACCAGAGGATTGGGATGTGGGCAGAACACAGCACATAGCAAGGAGACCAGGGGATTGTGATGTGGGCAGAACACAGCACATAGCAAGGAGACCAGAGGATTGGGATGTGGGCAGAACACAGCACCCAGCAAGGAAACCAGAGGATTGGGATGTGGGCAGAACACAGCACCCAGCAAGGAGACCAGAGGATTAGGATGTGGGCAGAACACAGCACCCAGCAAGGAGACCAGAGGATTAGGATGTGGGCAGAACACAGCACCCAGCAGGGAGACCAGAGGATTAGGATGTGGGCAGAACACAGCACCCAGCAGGGAGACCAGAGTATTAGGATGTGGGCAAAACACAGCACCCAGCAGGGAGACCAGAGGATTAGGATGTGGGCAGAACACAGCACCCAGCAGGGAGACCAGAGGATTAGGATGTGGGCAGAACACAGCACCCAGCAGGGAGACCAGAGGATTAGGATGTGGGCAGAACACAGCACCCAGCAAGGAGATCAGAGGATTAGGATGTGGGCAGAACACAGCACCCAGCAAGGAGACCAGAGGATTGGGATGTGGGCAGAACACAGCACATAGCAAGGAGACCAGAGGATTGGGATGTGGGCAGAACACAGCACACAGCAAGGAGACCAGAGGATTGGGATGTGGGTAGAACACAGCACATAGCAAGGAGACCAGAGGATTGGGATGTGGGCAGAACACAGCACCCAGCAAGGAGACCAGAGGATTGGGATGTGGGCAGAACACAGCACCCAGCAAGGAGACCAGAGGATTAGGATGTGGGCAGAACACAGCACCCAGCAAGGAGACCAGAGGATTAGGATGTGGGCAGAACACAGCACCCAGCAGGGAGACCAGAGGATTAGGATGTGGGCAGAACACAGCACCCAGCAGGGAGACCAGAGGATTAGGATTTGGGCAGAACACAGCACCCAGCAGGGAGACCAAAGGATTAGGATGTGGGCAGAACACAGCACCCAGCAAGGAGACCAGAGGATTGGGATGTGGGCAGAACACAGCACCCAGCAAGGAGACCAGAGGATTAGGATGTGGGCAGAACACAGCACCCAGCAAGGAGACCAGAGGATTGGGATGTGGGCAGAACACAGCACATAGCAAGGAGACCAGGGGATTGTGATGTGGGCAGAACACAGCACATAGCAAGGAGACCAGAGGATTGGGATGTGGGCAGAACACAGCACCCAGCAAGGAGACCAGAGGATTGGGATGTGGGCAGAACACAGCACCCAGCAAGGAGACCAGAGGATTAGGATGTGGGCAGAACACAGCACCCAGCAAGGAGACCAGAGGATTAGGATGTGGGCAGAACACAGCACCCAGCAGGGAGACCAGAGGATTAGGATGTGGGCAGAACACAGCACCCAGCAGGGAGACCAGAGTATTAGGATGTGGGCAAAACACAGCACCCAGCAGGGAGACCAGAGGATTAGGATGTGGGCAGAACACAGCACCCAGCAGGGAGACCAGAGGATTAGGATGTGGGCAGAACACAGCACCCAGCAGGGAGACCAGAGGATTAGGATGTGGGCAGAACACAGCACCCAGCAGGGAGACCAGAGGATTAGGATGTGGGCAGAACACAGCACCCAGCAGGGAGACCAGAGGATTAGGATTTGGGCAGAACACAGCACCCAGCAGGGAGACCAGAGGATTAGGATGTGGGCAGAACACAGCACCCAGCAAGGAGACCAGAGGATTAGGATGTGGGCAGAACACAGCACCCAGCAGGGAGACAAGAGGATTAGGATGTGGGCAGAACACAGCACCCAGCAGGGAGACCAGAGGATTAGGATGTGGGCAGAACACAGCACCCAGCAGGGAGACCAGAGGATTAGGATGTGGGCAGAACACAGCACCCAGCAGGGAGACCAGAGGATTAGGATTTGGGCAGAACACAGCACCCAGCAGGGAGACCAGAGGATTAGGATGTGGGCAGAACACAGCACCCAACAAGGAGACCAGAGGATTAGGATGTGGGCAGAACACAGCACCCAGCAGGGAGACAAGAGGATTAGGATGTGGGCAGAACACAGCACCCAGCAGGGAGACCAGAGGATTAGGATGTGGGCAGAACACAGCACCCAGCAGGGAGACCAGAGGATTAGGATGTGGGCAGAACACAGAACCCAGCAAGGAGACCAGAGGATTAGGATGTGGGCAGAACACAGCACAGCACAGTTATTCCCTAGTTTATTGCCAATCATGGTGGAGTGTGATTTCATGTTGCAGATATCCCACACATTAGTGAATTCTGCATTCAGCTATTTCAGCCTTGCTGTCCCTTGTGATGGTGCATTGTACATACACCAAGAGATCTTCTGATTTCTGCTGACTTTAGAATTACCATATCTACCCCTGCTATAAACACACACAATACAGAGTGCACCTTTTCTGCCTGCCATCTGACACCTCCGTTACTTCAGTGTTTACACAAGCCTTATAAAAGATTATTGCAGTGGGGGCTGACTGTTTACTTTGCATGAAAAGGGCACGGAGGGCTCAAGGTTAAGAAGCAGCTCAGCACTTCCAGAGGGAACAGTAATTAGAGGAGAGGATGAGAGTCACACAGCGGTTAAACAAGCAGGAAGATCAGACTAGAAGAATTCGAAGGTGGTGAGAGTCAAAGTACAGAGAGCATCAGACACACAAGGGGCTTCTACAGACAATGCTTGGGGAAGAATTATGATTACTCACGGTACCTCAATAATCATATATTGATCCCACGCATCACTTCCCTGCCATCCCACGCTGACACACTGAGCTGTGTCGGCTCTCTGCCACCCCCTGCAGGCTGGAGGGAGAAGAACACACACTCTTCTCTCCAGCTATCTTACCACACTCAAGCCGATAGGTGGCAAACCTAGACCCGGGCAGAGCCGATCCGCCCTATAACACGAGGGGGAGGCGGGGCCTCGAGTAATTTGCGGGGCCCTACGCAGCTTGCGTAGTGAGCGTATAGGGCGGATCGGCTCTGTCGCCATATCTGAGATCAGACTTGGATCGTTTGAGATTAATAGATCTAGCAGGGCATTCTTTCTAGTTGAGGAATCCACCAATTTGGACATGAAGTCGACCTGCAATACATTCATGAAATGACGGGCCTTTAATGAGTGAGCTGTCCCCTCTGCCCAGTCAATATCGGCATAATTGAAGTTCCCCATTATGACATTTCCCTGTCTCCCTGCCATTTCTAACTGTGATAGTAGGTCCAGCTCCTCCTCCTCCAGGTTGGGTGGCCTATAACATACCCCCACTATTAATTTACCATTTACTTCACCCCCCCTTCATCCCATTCACAATGTCGCTACTCTCTACCACCCTTGCATAATTTTTTACATATAGACACACCCCACCCCCTCTTCTACCTTCCCTGTTCTTCCGATACAAGGAATAACCCTGGATATTTGCCAGCCAATCGTGTGAGCTGTCAAACCAAGTTTCAGTTCCTCCCACAAAGTCTGAGTCCTCCTCGTATAATAGCATTACCCTTTGTCCTTTGCTCACTGCCGGCTATTGGTTCCTCCGACCCCGACCCCCAATACCTAGTTTATGTTTCAATGGTTTTTATTAAAGATTTCCAATACAAAAATATAACAATCTCGACTTTTTATTGTACAGTTTTTGAGACAAGATTTGGGAAACATATACGTCCCATACTTTATGAAATAACTTCATCTTATCTTGCGCTATTGCAGTCATCCTTTCGCTTAACATAAGCCAAGATAAATAGCCTTTAAGCTGTGCAAATGGCAGGGCAGCGGATCTCCAATTCCTGGCTATGGTTATTTTAGCAGAAATGAATAGAAACGTGATAAGCCACCTTCGGGACTTGGAGGTATCCACTACCCCGCCCCCCAGAAGTGCCTGTTTTGCTGATTTCATCAGGTTCTACTGGGTGAGGGAATATATAAAATTATAAAACCTTATCCAAAATCTCCTAACCTTTGGGCACGTCCACCATATGTAATAAGTGGACCTGACCTGACCACAGCCTCTGAAACACATCTGGGTAGCACCTGGCACGAAGGCTGCCAGGCTGGCCGGCACCATATACCACCTGAGCAAAACCTTATAGTTTGCCTCTATTATCGAGGTATTAACGAGCGATCGAGATGCCGTTTCAGAAATCGCATGCCAGTCCTCCAGGTCGATGGTCCAATACCTAGTTTAAACCCCCCCCCCCCTCTTCGTGGCCATCTTTCTTCCCAATAGAGCTGCACCGTCCCGATTAAGGTGCAGCCCGTCCTTACTAAAGAGCTGGTAACCGACTGAGAAGTCAGTCCAGTTCTCCAGGAACCCGAACCCTTCTTTCCTACACAAGTTCCTCAGTCACTTGTTCAGTTCCCTAAGCTCCTGGTGCCTCTTTGGTGTGGCTCGAGGCACAAGTAGTATTTCTGAGAAAACTTCCTTGGAGGTCCTTCTCCTCTATTCTCTAAGTCCCAGAAATAATTTTTTAGGACTCTCCACCTTCCTCTCACTTTGTCATTGGTACCAATGTGTACCATGACCGCTGGGTCCCCCCAGCCCCGCCCTGCCCAACAATCTGTTCACCTGATCCGCGATGCGCTGAACGCGCCCGGTAAACAGCATACTGTTCGGCGACCATGGTCTTTCTGACAGATTGCCCTCTCTGTCCTCCTAATAATTGAATGCTCCACTACCAGCACTTGTCTAACCTTTCCTGTATTTCTTCCCCCTCCTTACTGGAGCCGTCACTCCCCTGGCAGCTAGGGGAGGGCACCTGCTCCAGCAATGCCACCCCTGAGCTGATATCCCCAAAATAATGCAACTTGGAATATTTGTTGGAGTACCCTCTACCCCTCCTCCTAACTGTCACCCAGCTATCTACCTCTGGCTCCTGTACCTCCATGTCTCCAACCTCCTCTTTGCTGGAACCGCCAGCTCCTAATGGGTAATGTCCAAGCTCCTTTCCAGGTTGCAGATGCTTCTCAGCCTTGCCACCTGATTCTCCAAAACCAGGATTTGGGCTTCCAGACAAACAACTCGCTCACATCTCGCACAGCAGTATTCGCCCTTGATTGGCTCATCAAAAAATGCATACATAGAGCAGGATGTGCACTGAGTAGCCTCATCAGTTCTGTTGGACAATTTTCCCACTATTCTAGTGGAAATAATAATGAAGAGTGGCTATTGGTACCCTACACTACTCTCAGCTCTCCCTGTGACACTCTCAGCACCCCGTAACACTCTCAGCACCCCGTGACACTCACAGTACTCCACGACTCTCTTAGCACCCTGCAAAACTCTCAAGCACTCTGCAACACTCTCAGAACTCCACGACACTCAGTACTTTGCAACACTCTCAGCACTATCAGCTGCTAAAAGTACTCCCAGATAATAAGGTTACTCCCAGCACTAAGGGTACTACCAGGCACTAAGGTTACTCCCTGGCACTAAAGGTACTCCCAGGCACAAAGGCAGCCCCAGTTACTCCCAGGTACTAAAGGTACTTTCAGCCACTAAAGTTACTCCCAGTACTGAAGGTACTCCCAGGTACTAAAGTTACTCCCAGGTACTAAGGTTATTCCCAGGTACTAAGGTTATTCCCAGGTACTAAAGTTACTCCCAGGTACTAAGGTTATTCCCAGGTACTAAGGTTATTCCCAGGTACTAAAGTTACTCCCAGGAACTAAAGTTACTCCCAGCACCAAGGTACTCCCAGGTAATAAAAGGTACTCCCAGGCACTAAAGGCACTTCCAGTTACTCCCAGGTACTATGGTACTCCCAGTACTAAAGGTACTGCCAGGTACTAAGGTTACTCTTAGCACCAAAAGTACTCCCAGGTACCTCTCTGCCCCATCTGCTGCAGCATAAAAAAATACAGTCACTGCCACCCACATGCCCAGTGTCTAAATTCAAGCTTGTCAAAGCTGCTGGCTTTACAACTCCTGCCTTTACATCTGGTGGATTCTGCCCTCTTCTGTGAATTTGCAGAGTGTGCTGTACCACAATGGCAGGTTCCAGTGGTGGCCGCTCCATAAAGAGCACAGGGGCGCTGTCCCCCTAATCCATGCGCCCGGCCCCTAATCTACATGCAGGGTTCCAGATGCATTGATTTTTTTTTAAGCACATGATTACTCTAATTGGCTTAAAAAAAGGGTGGGCTCGGGGCGTAGAGCACTGCGCTCTAAGCCCACCCAGTTGTGTGACATTAGTAAGTTAAAATTCGCCAATGTCTTTCTTTTTTTCCTTCTGGCCAATCAGGAAGTGGGTCCTGAGACCCGATTGGCCGGGAGTCCGAAGACCAGATTGGCCAGAAGGAGAAGCAGCGACCGCCGAGACACGGGGGAGATGGAGGGGGGAAGCCGCATCCACAATCTGGATGGGGTAAGTGCTGATCGATTGGAGAGCGAGCCAGCAGCCGAAGGGTTGGTGTGGGGTGGCAGGCTGGAGCGACCGGGGGGGTAGATGTCTCAGGTTTGTTTGCTGCCTCCCCAACCAATGGAGCACCAGCCGCCACTGGCAGGTTCCCAGTCGCTATTTCTTTTCACGTAAGGCTATTCCAGCTCTCTACCATAACGTGGAAGGCAATGATGGGGCATCGTTTGGCAAGGTAGTCAGCTGCAAAGTCCATGTTACTGCTGACACGTGGTCCAGTAAGCATGGTCAGGGAGGATATATTTTGTTCACAGCATACTGGGTAACTCTGCTTGCAACTCGAAGGATGCAGGGCTCAGTGCTGCAGCTTGTTTTGCTGCCATGTCTCCATACAGCTAGTGGTGATGATGATGCAGGATTTGTCAGCTTCACCCGCTCATCCTCCTTCTCCTCCCTCATGCCCTCCTCTGCTGAATTGTCCCATGAACTACAAGTACCCATTAAGCGTTCAGGGGGCTATTTAATGAGTCAGGCTGAAAGGTGTCGTGCAGTGCTTCAGCTGGTTTGTCTAGGGCACAAGAGCCACACCAGAGCAGAGATTCTGGCAGGCCCAAAAAGTGGTTCACGCAATGCCAGCTGGAGCCAGGAATGGAGGTGTGCGATAATGGCACAAACCTCCTGACCGCCCTTAGACAGGGAAAGTTGACACATGTGCCATGCCTGGCACATGTGCTCAATTTGGTACTGCAGCATTTTTTAAATAGGTACCCAGGGTTGGAAGATCTGCTGAAGCAGGCCAGAAGAGTCTGTAGCCATTTCAGATGGTTATACACAGTCAGTTGACTGAAATTTAGTGGGCATTTCACCTACCCATAAATATGATCACCAGGTGGAACTCGACTTTTGCAATGCTGCAGCAGCTGCACATGCAGCAGAGAGCCGTAAACGAGTACCTATGTGAGTATGGCACATCGACAGGCTCAAGCCAGCTCAGTTTTTCCCCCACACCAATGGCTGCTGATAAAGAATGCATGCACTGTACTGTCACCATTTAAGGAGGCAACAAGGATGGTGAGCCATGACAATGCATGCATCAGTGACACATTCCCTGTTGTGTTCCTGCTGGAGAAGACTCTTAGTGGCATTCTGGACAGGGCACTCAAGGCAGAGCAGCGGGAGGAAGAGGAGGGCTTTCTTTCCTCTCAAGGCCCGCTTTATGCAGACACCATTCTTCCTACGCCACAGAGCACACAAGAGGAGAGGGAGGAGGAGGAGGATTCTGGCAGCTTTGGATGCATTTAAGCACAAGACATACATCAACCCTTAACAGATGGTTTTCCATCCCCAGAACCCTTGTGAGTAGTATAGGGCCTTGGAGGAGGCAGTTCCAGATACTGTAATGCTCAGTGACCACGAGGAGTCTGCTTCTCATGCCTCCGCAAACTTGCTGTGCATGGGCTTCCTCATTCTTCAAAGCCTGAGAAAGGACCGTGAATATGTGGCATTAAGGAGAAGGATCAGTTTTGGTTGGCAACTCTCCTTGACCACCGTTACAAGAGGAAAGTCTTGGAACTCATCCCGTCCCCACAGAGGAAGCAGAAGATAAAATATCTTGAGGACACCTTAAAGAGCAGTTTATATAATGCCTTTCCCGACTCTGATAGGTTACATTCTGGTGAAAAATATTGTTTTGAGGCTTCTGTTGGTAAAGAGAGGTACGGTGGAGAAGAGCGCCCCCTTAGTGATGCCTTTCAAAAAAAATTTATTCCTCTGCGCCCAGGGCTGTCAGCTTCCACATCTTATCGGCAGAGTCTTCATCATCATATGGTGGCCGATGTTGCTGATTAAGTGCTTTTTGGATCTCAAATCTCTGAAGGACTGTCTAGGCTACCTAACTTTGTGGGTGTTCATTTAATCTGGAAGAAATTTTTTGGTGTAGGTTTCATGGGCACAACACCCAAGGACTAATTTTTCCAAACCTGTTTGACAGTTGCATATCATTGGAAATTTTGACAGGAAGGTAAATTCTTGCTTTCATCAAGAGTTCCTCTAAAGGGGTAACCGTGTAAAGGCACCACTGACACCCAAAGCCAAATTTTTCCGCACCTGTTACTTCTATCCAAAGTCTGCAAAAGAGACACCAGAATTTATCCAAAAAAACTCTAATCTTGTTCTGAGTGCACTAAATTGTGGCCTCATTGTAACAGAACGTCCCACACTCCGCTTGAGTGCTTCTGTCATATAGCGCTTCCTATCCGTCTGGATATAGATATCCAGATATTCCAGCTGCTCACAAGCACACAACGAGACGAGACTTGTTTGTCTGCTGAACATGGACTGGTTTATTTGAAAAATAATACAGTCTTATACACAGTAAAAGAGGAGGTGCATACATATCCTGCACATATTACTTTGAAAATACACCTGTGGCCAGACCTAATTAACATGAGCTAATTAACTAATCCCTTTAAGCAGCCAAGATGACACAATCAACATTATCACCAATCAACACAGAACTCTTTCACACAATTACAGGGTCAGTTAGCACAAGCCACAATGAAAGACCCTTATGCCTAGTACACACGATCGGTTTTCCCGGCGGTCAAAAGACCGCCGGGAAAACCGAGGGGAAAACCGAGAGCTGGCTCGGTCACTTTTCCCCTGTACACACGGCCGGTTTTCCCGACAGGAAAACTGCCAGCAGAGCATTGGTCGGGAAAACCGGCCGTGTGTATGCTCCCTCGCAGTGTTTCCCCACAGGAAAACTGCGTGAGAAAAAACGCCGCGATTCGTGGCAGGAAAAAATTAAACATGTTCTCATTTTTTTCACCTGTCCGGAAAACTGCTATGGAGCATGCACACAGCTGGTTTCCCAGCCAAAAGAAAACATGGCAGTTTTCCCGACGGGAAAACCGATGGTGTGTACGAGGCATTAGAAGTTATCCTAGACTCATTTACATTATAACAGACAGACAGGTGGCTGGAGTTGAACACATCAGCCTCTTTCAATTAACATGTTGAGTTCAGAATGAAACAAATCAAGAATAGTCTTTACATATATCCTGGGGGATATTGTGGATACATATTAATGTTCCATTTTAAGTAGTCCAAGATATATTTTCTCAGTCGCCCTATGCCCCTAATGGACACAGGGTGATTTAGACATAAGTGGTGTATGGGGAGCTGAAACAAGCATATCCCATACTTTCCAAGGGATTCTGGGTTCCACAGGCCCTCCCGTCACACTCATCATACATATTACCCCCCCCCCCCCCCCAAGCCGTTGTTTAAAGAATAAAAAGGCTTGAATGGAAATTTACATTTTTTGGGCTTTATAAATGTCATTATTGCTGTAGCAGGCTCTATACACGGTTACAGATGTGCCACATTACAGGCAGACTAGGCACTATATTTAAAGGAATATTTCATTTTTATTGTTATTTCTCATTTTGGTGGTTTCACTTTAAGCACCAGTAAACCACTGCTCATTTAAAAACAATGTTTTTTACAAACTTTTTTTCATTAATACATGTCCCCCAGGCCAGTACCTGGACCCCCATAACTGTTGTATGCCCAATTGCATGCATATAATCCTTCAAAATAGTTACTTTTCATTTTTCCATTTTGGGTCCCATAGACTTCAATGGGGTTCGTTTTTCGGTTCTGAACTTTTGCGATGTTCTAAAGTTCTGCCGCAAACTGGACAGGGGGTCGTTTAGACCCCTCTCTAAAGATTGTTTAATAAAATGTTAGATAACCAAAATACTATGTACAATGCAGTGTTAATTTCGTTGACTAAATTAATACTATGGTTCCAGTGAGCCACACATCACCTTATTGGACATTAAGGCCCCTTTCACACGGACGGCAAAATTGCCGCAGTAAAAAGCATGTTTTTTGTTATGTGAAATTCAAGGCTTCAGGCACTGCGATTAGCTGCATTTGTACCATGCGATTAACTGCGTTTACGTGCGTTCATTTGCAGTTGCGTTTAGCTACATTTTAGGTAATATATAGTCATTCCCATAGCAACCCTTTATTTTTTTTATTTTATTTGTTTGGTCCCTTGGATCTACCCATGATGCATTTCGGTCCTCTGCATTTAAAAACCATCTATTTCCTGTTTCTTTGTTCACTTGCTGAGTGTGTGTTGGAGTTTAGCAGTGAGAGGAGTGATCCGTGTGTTGTGCCTGAGATTTGCGAAAATGAATGCAAATATGATTAGTTTGCTGGCAATGCTCATGTTGCTGATGATGAGGATGAAGAGGAGAAGAGAGATCCAGTGTAGGCGATGTCCCCGCCGTTACTGGGTCCATCCCCTAACCTCCCAGCATCTATCAATTGGCTACTTTGCCCTCATGTTCGGTGAGCTGCGGACTCACGGAGACAAGTTCTACAATTATGCCGCGTACACATGATCGATTTTCTCGACGGTGAAAACACCGTCAAGAAAATCGACGGGAAAAACGAGGAACGGCTTGTTCCCCTACACACTGCCGTTTTTCCCGTAATTTTTTCTCTTGGTCGAGAAAAACGACCGTGTGTAGGCTCCCCGGCAGTGTTTCCCTATGGGAAAACTGCCGCAGGAAAAAATGCCGTGAATCACGACGAGAAAAATTAGAGCATGTTCTAATTTTTCTCGTCATGATTAATGCCGTTTTTCTTGTCGGGAAAAATGACCAAAAGCCCACACACGGTCGTTTTTCTCGTCAAAGAGAAAAAATTTAATTTCTCTTATCATCCATGGACCGACACGGCGTGTCTTACACTTTACACGTGGGTATATGTCCCTGCTTGCAGGAGAAGACCTAGGCAGAATGTTAAATGTTAAAACATTCCAGAACAAACCAGAGCTGAACAGCCCCGCCCAGGGGTGCGGTCCCTCCGGACATTACCCTCACACCTGCAGCTAGCAGGCCTCAGTTTTTTTCTGCCTAGCAGAAGGAGAAGACGTGTCTCTCTCAGGAGCCAGTCTCCTGGAAGATTTTACTTTTAATTTTTATTCCTTTGGGAATTTTATTATTTTATTTTTGAGACCTTCAATCAACTGTCGGCTGGGCAACAGGTTGGGTACACTGGTATCCTCGTAGTCTTCCCTGTCCGACCATCGAGCGTGCTGATCCTCGCCTTGTGTGTGTGAGACTCAGTTCACGACATAAGCCATGGCTCCAGGGGTGGCCGGGTTGCTTTCATGCTCCCGCGGTCCTCTCAAGATCGAACAGTACCTACTGTATCTTTCGCGGTGGACCGGGCCGACAGCTACGCAGTACGACTCTGTGATAGGCCTGTCTGAAACAAGCCAGTGAGTCCCTCTATGGGCACCGGGGGTGTTCTCCAAGGTGCTTGCGGGACGGGCAAGTAGTCTCTCTTGCTGCAAGGTGAGTACATGCTGGCTGTGTTTCTGTGTGTGGGGGGTTCTCCCTGTCTCCCCCCTGTTATGCTGCTCTCTGCACCCTGTTGTGCTGTTGTGCTGTGTGGGGATGCTTGGGGGGTCACTCTGCCCTGGGGGGGCCGCTCCATGACTGTTATTTGGTTTGGGAAGTGTTCTGGGGGACTGGCTGTGTTGTTTTCTGTGCGCCATTTGCGCAGTGTTTTATTTTTTTTAAAAAGTGCGCCATTGGCGGCCATTTTGGCTGGGGCTTAATGCATAGTTATACTGGTGCCCGGCGGCCTTTTTCTTGTAGCCGCGGCACTTTCACTTTCGTTTTCGGCCTCTAGCAGCGCTGCTGTACGGCGCGAAATACACACATCCTCACAGATTCGTCACCTCAGGCTGCACCAGCGCTACAGCGCGACTCATACAGCGCTACAGCGCGACTCATACAGCGCTACAGCGCGGCTCATACAGCGGTACCGAGCGGTCCCTAGGGGTGGTGAGTACTCCAGGTATCCCCTCCTCAGCCCCAGCACGGCCTGTGGGTGGGCTGTATTATTCACTGTAATGGTGAATAAGGTCTCAGAGCGTCGCAATATTGGAGTCTAGTTCACCTGTTTCTTCACACTGTTAGAGACAACTGGCAGTGCTCCTGCACCTGCGGTCCTTAGGGACCAGTTGTCGGCAGTCCTGGTATCATTAATCTGACCGGGAGGAAGCAGTGTGTGAGCGCAAGGGAGCAAAAAAGCCCCTATCCCCACTTTTTTTCCACAAAAAAAAAAGGGGGGGTGTGCGCTGATTCAGATATGGGCCTAGCCACTACTGCTCAGGACCCTAGCTCTGAATATATATTTGATGGTTTTGAACAGGACATTCCTTGCAAGGAAAACTCCAGTTCTGTGTCAGTAAATGACAGGGTGCTTGTTTTCTGAACTCATTGATGCAGTGAGGGACACTCGCAAGCTAAATGCTGCGGATGCAGAACCTCAGGCGGATGGTCTCCTCTGGTTCCTTAGGGCCGGGCCTTCTGAAAAGTGTTTTTTTCAATATGTACCTTACTTTGAAAAGCTCACTGACAAGGTCTGGGGAAAAAGGCGCAGAAGACTTTTATGGTCCCGCAGCGTTTGCCTATAGATACCCCTTCGAAAATGCCCTACTTAAAACGTGGGCTTCTCCCCCAGTGGTCGACCCTCCAGTCGCTCGGTTGCACAAGGCCACCATTCTCCCGGTGGAGGGGACTCCTGCATTAAAGGACCCCACTCACAAGAGGTCAGAAGTGGTGAGTAGAGCTATGTTTGCCTTGTTGGGGTCCACCCTACGGCTTGTGGTAGCGGCGACCCTTGTGTCTCCAACACTTGCGGGATGGGCAACTAATACAGGAGCATGATCTTCCTCCAGACACTATTGTTCTGGCCCACAAATGGTGCAGGGCCTGGTTTATGTGGCGACGCCACGTTTGACGCGGCCCCTTATAACTCAGGGTATTGCATTGTCTGATCTGGTTAAAATGCTGGTCTGCTGACCTAGCTTCTAAAAAGCCTCCGAAGGGTTTACCATTGAAAGGTGGTAGGCTTTCCGGTGCTGCGCTGGATGACATCATCAAGGATGTCACGGGAGGTAAAATCACTGTTCTTCCTCAGGCTGGCAAGGAGGCCGCTATAAGCAGGGTCCTTCCTTTCCAGAAAAAAGTTTTTTTTTTCGTCAATCAACGGGGAGGCCCTCCCAGACTGACAGCGATACGGCTGGTGGACACGAGCGCCCCTGGGTGCGTATGCCGAACAAGCCGGCTCCCTAGCCCGCCTCCGCGTGAAGTCTTGCCCCCTCCCGACTCTGGGGTGGGGGGACGACTTTGCAGGTCCACGGATCAATGGAGCTCCCGGATCTCCTACTGGTGGGTGTGCGAGGTGATCACCTCAGGTTACAGGATAGGTTCCGTTCCTAATTCCAGACAGATTCTTCCCTCGAATCTTTCTCTCCTTCCTGCCCGTCGGGTGGCTCTATGGGGCCTATTCAGGTTTGAGGTCCGGAGTGATTGTGCCGGTTCCGTCACAGGAGAGGTTTCAGGGATTCTACTCGAATTGTTTGTCGGCCCAAAAAAGGGACGGGGTTCGGCCTATCTTGGACCTCCAGGTCCCGAATGCCTTCGTGAAGGTGCAAAAGTTCCGCATGGAATCCATTCGCACGGTGGTCAGTACACTCTGTCAAGGGGATTTTCTGGCGACCTTGGAAATCAAGGACGCCTACTTGTATGTTCCGATCTGCGCTTGCGATCGGCGAAGTCCACTATCAATTTGTGGCTCTTCCTTTCGGCCTAGCCCTGGCACCGAGGGTGTTCACCAAGGTGCTTGTGCCGGTTCTAGCTTGCTGAGACAGCAAGGCATTGTTGTCGTGGGCTATCTGGAATCTCGGTCTGATTCTGGACTCTTTGGAGGCAAAAGGTATTCCTACCTCCGGGGAAGCTACTGACACTTCAGTCTGCAGTGCGGATGCTGACATCCCAAAGAATGGTCGTCAATCCGTTTTTGCATGGGAGTCCTGGGACTCATGGTGATCTCTTTCGAGGCCATTCCGTATGCCCAATCACACACCAGGGCATTGCAGAAGGAGATCTTGTTCCCTTGGGACAAATCCGCGTTGTCTTTGGATTTTCCGATCCAGGTGAGCCACCTGGTCAGGGCGTCCCTGACATGGAGTTTGGGTCCCCGGCTCTTCGGTCCGGGAAGTCGTTCCCTCCCCGTCCAATGGACGGTGTTCACTACGGACGCCAGCCTGAAGGGCTGGGGTGTAGTCTGGGGAGTCCTGTTGGCCCAAGGGCTTGGACTCCGGACGAAGCCCGTTTGCCGATCAATGTTCTGGAAATACGGGCCATCAGACTGTGCCTATCCTCGTGGTCTGAGAGATTGCAGGATCGTTCCATTAGGATCCTGTCGGACAAGTCACGGTGATGGCGTATGTCGACCATCAAGGGGGGACTCGGAGCTCAGCTGCGGCTTCTGAGGTCCCCCGTACCCTGAAGGGGGCTAAAAGAAGCGTGCCAGCTCTGTCAGCCGCTTACATTCCTGGGAATAGAACTGGTGGACTATTGAGTCGCCAG
Source organism: Rana muscosa (assembly GCA_029206835.1). Lineage (NCBI taxonomy): Eukaryota > Metazoa > Chordata > Amphibia > Anura > Ranidae > Rana > Rana muscosa. The sequence continues at coordinate 4,895,440 of CM055127.1, read as the reverse complement.
ATGTTGGACCAGGGAGAGTGGTCCTTGCACCCGGAGGTATTTCAACTCCTTTGCCACACAGACGGTGGGGCACGCCGGAGGTGGACCCGATGGCCTCTCGACTCAATTGCAAGTTGTCGAGATTTGTGGCCAGATCCAGGGATCCTTGGGCGGATGCCTCAGAGGCGTCAGTGGCCCATGGGGTCATGATCACCTGATACACGTTTATCCTCCGCTGCAGTTGCTTCCTCGCCTGCTGCGCAGGGTGGCGACCGAGGGAATTCCGGTGATCCTCATTGCTCCGGATTGACCTCGGCTTCACTGGTACGCCGATCTGGTACGTCTTGTCGCGGCCGTTCCCTGATGGTTGTCAATAAGGGAGGACTTTCTGTCTCAAAGTCATATATTTCACCTGCTTTTACAGTCTCTGGCCTTAACGGCATGGTTGTTTAAAGCCAGGTGTTGAGAGACCGAGGTCTCTTGGACTTGGTCATTTCGTCCATATTAAGGACACGGAAGTCTTCCTCCAGAACTATCTCTTTACCTGGAAAAGCTTACATCGCCATGTGCGAAGAGCTGGACTGACATCCTCGGACGCATTCCGTCCTTAGAATCCTGCGTTTCCTACAGCATGGCGTGGCCCAAAGGCTCACTTTGAGTATCATTAAGGGTCAGTTTCGGCCTTGGCCGTCTTCTTTCGGTGACCACTAGTGGGTCATTCCTTGGTTGGCACCCTTGTGCAGGGGGTTCGCCATGTGCTCCCTCCTGTCAAGTCTCCTCTCCCACCGTGGGATCGGAATTGGTACTCTCGGTTCTCCAGGAACCTCCTTTTGAGAATATCAGGGATATTCCCCTCTTCACTTTGTCTCAGAGGGTGGCCCTTTTAGTGGCAATCACTTCTGTTAGACGAGTATCTGAATTGGCGACCTTGTACTGCAAGTCGCCATGTTTAGTCATCCATAAGGATAAGGCGGTGTTGCATCCGCGACTTTCTCTTTTGTCAAGGGTGATCTCGATCTTTCACCTAAAATTAGGACATTGTCCTCCCGTCCTAGAGTCCTCGCCCATCGCATCCCAGAGAGTGTGCGCGGCACACTTTGAATGTGGTTCGAGCCTTGCGGGTGTGCCTGTCTGCTGCTTCTATTTTGGAAGTCTACTCTCTGGTTGACTGTCTCTGGTCAGAAACAGGGTCAAGCGGCTTCGTCTGCCACCTTTTTCTAGGTGGATCGGACAAACCGGCTTTCAAGCCTATGCTCTCATGGGGCGGGCGCCTCCCTTCCCGGTTACGGCGCATTCCACCAGGGCAATTGGTGCTTCCTGGGTTTTCCGACATCAAGCGTCGGTTGCACAAGTGTGCAAGGCGGCGACCTGGTCGTCTGTTCATACCCTTTCTAAGTTTTATAGGGTTGATGTGGCTGCATCTCCGGATGCTTCCTTCGGCCGCAAGGGGTTGCAGGCCGCTGTTTAAAGTGGCAACTCCTCCGTTGAGGAGCTCTGCCTTGTTTGGAGTGAAGTTTTTTGGTTTTTCCATTTATACTGCTCCCATCCCTCTTGACACTGCTTTGGGACATCCCACGTGTAAAGTGTAAGACACGCCGTGTCGGTCCATGGATGATAAGAGAAAATAGGATTTTTGTACTCACCGTAAAATCCATTTCTCTGACATCCATGGACCGACAGGGCACCCACCCTTCCTTTAAGTTTGTGCTGCTTTGTTACGAACTGAGGCCTGCTAGCTGCAGGTGTGAGGGTAATGTCCGGAGGGACCGCCCCCCTGGGCGGGGCTGTTCAGCTCTGGTTTGTTCTGGAATGTTTTAACATTTAACATTCTGCCTAGGTCTTCTCCTGCAAGCAGGGACATATACCCACGTGTAAAGTGTAAGACACGCCGTGTCGGTCCATGGATGTCAGAGAAATGGATTTTACGGTGAGTACAAAAATCCTATTTTTTCCCGACGAGAAAAATGGTCGTGTGTACGCGGCATTACACTTGGATGTCGGTGGCAAGCTTCGATGAGCTGTTGGAACTTTGTAGAAGACGCCTGAGCAGAACCAGGACCAACATGAGAAGAAGCATTAGTGCAGAAGAGCGGCTGTTACTTACTTTAAGGTAGGTTTTCCATATCTTGAACAGATGCTTAAAATTCATGTACATGCAGGTGTACCAATATTATTGACAATAGTGTGTATGTATGTATTGTGAGGGGGTTAGCTCGGCAGCGGGTGTGTGTGACCCCCGGGATGGGCTCCCCACACAAAAACAGGCCCAGCAAACGGAGGTTGTGGTTTTCAAAATCAAAAAAAGGTGCGGTTTATTTTCTATTTACAGTGACAAAACACAGCAAAGCCAAAAGAAACATAAACAAAATAAATCCTGGTCAATTTGACCTCTGACTAAACATACAGGTTTCCTAACTAACAACTGGGATCAGCCTAGTGCTGTCCTAGTCCCTAAGTCCCTGGTTTTAAATGTCCAAGCAAATAGCCACACAGGCTTTGTCTCACCGCACAGGGGTTCACTCTCCCTAGACAGTCCACACAGGTCTGGGTCCAGGCATGAGCTAACATCTAATGAAGCTGGGAGTTCTTATAGAGGCCTAAATGAGCTGACAAGCTTCAGCTGGTCTCATCAACTCCCTGTCTGCACGACGCCCCACACTCTCCCTAGAGGTATGAGTCATCCATGAGCCCACTAGCCTTAGCTGGGCTTATACAACTCTCCACCTAGTTGTATAAGTCGGCGTAAAGCCTGAATCTGGGCGAAATATATCTACCCCCCTGGATGCAACCAGGTGACTTTACCTTCCTGCTGTCACATACCCCCCCTCTTGTTTTAACCTCGGGGTTGGAACACCAGCAATCAGGCATTCATGTACTCGAGACAAAGCATCCACATTCCCCATTTGAACGCCAGGGCGATGCTTTACTGTGAAGTTGAATTCCTGGAGGGCCAGGAACCACCTATTCACTCTTCTATTTGTTTCCTTGTTTTGAGCCATCCACTTTAACGGAGCGTGATCCGTAACCATGTCAAAGTGCCTACCTAGCAGGTAGTACCGAAGGGAATCTAGAGCCCACTTCACCGCTAAACACTCCTTTTCAACGGTGGCGTAATTTTCCTCATGGGACTTCAACTTCCTGCTGAGGTAAATGACTGGGTGCTCTTCCCCGTTCCAGACCTGGGACAATACTGCTCCTAACCCCACATCTGACGCATCACTTTGTACGACAAAGTCTTTAGAGAAGTCGGGTGAGTACAACACTGGCTGGCTACATAAGGCTTGTTTCAAGAATTGGAATGCTGCCTCAGCCTCGGGGGTCCATTTAATCATGACCGACCCTTTCCCTTTCGTTAGGTTGGTTAGGGGCACAGCCTTAGAAGCAAAGTGGGGAATGAATCGCCGATAATACCCAGCGATTCCCAGAAAGGCTCGTACCTGCTTCTTGCTGTTGGGACGTGGCCAACTCTGGATGGCCTCGACTTTGTTGAGTTGGGGTTTTATTACTCCCCTCCCAATGGTGTACCCAAGATATTTGGCCTCCTCCTGCCCAATGGTACACTTCTTGGGGTTAGCCGTAAACCCCGCTTCCCGAACAGAGTCCAGGACTGCTTGCACTTTTGGCAGATGTGAGGCCCAATCTGTGCTATGGACAATTACGTCATCCAGGTAAGCCGCAGCATACTTCCGATGGGGCCTCAGCATCTGGTCCATTTTCCGCTGGAATGTGGCCGGCGCATTCTGTAACCCGAACGGCATTCTTTTATATTGGAACGCCCCGTCTCGGGTTACAAATGCGGTTTTCTCTTTGGCCAATTTGGCCAGGGGGATTTGCCAATACCCTTTTGTGAGGTCAAGAGTCGTCATGTATCGGGCTGTTCCCAGCCGGTCGATCAACTCATCTATACGTGGCATGGGGTAGGTGTCAAATTTTGTAACTTTGTTCAACTGACGAAAATCGTTACAAAATCGCCAGCTCCCATCCGGTTTAGGCACCAACACAATGGGACTAGACCAATCACTTTGGGACTCCTCTATCACCCCTAAGTTCAGCATTTTCTGTACTTCCTCCCGTATTGCCTCCCCTCGGGCCTCTGGGATCCGATAGGGTTTTAACTTCACCCTTTCACCGGGCGGGGTAATGATGTCATGCTCTACCCCAGATGTTTGTCCCGGCAGCTCAGAGAATACCTCCTTGTTGCGAAGCACAAACTCCTTAACCTCCTGTTGTTGGGGTTGTGACAAGGTGGCTGCTATTCCAACCTCAGGAATCACGCAACCAGTTTGAGCTGGTGACCAAGTGTCTGCGACTAGGGACTCTCTATCCCTCCAGGCTTTCAACAGATTAACGTGATAGATCTGTTCGGGCTTTCGCCTTCCTGGTTGTCTGACCTTGTAATTCACTTCGCTCACTTTTTCCATTATCTTGTAGGGGCCTTGCCATTTGGCAAGGAATTTACTTTCAACCGTAGGTACAAGTACCAGTATCCTATCCCCCGGGGAAAAGGTACGGGTCTTGGCTCCACGGTTGTACACTCTCTGCTGTGCTAACTGCGCTTGGGCCAAATGTTCCTTCACGATGGGCATTACCTGTGCAATTCGGTCTTGCATCAGGGCGACATGCTCAATCACACTCCTGTGGGGAGAACTCTCACTTTCCCAAGTTTCCTTGGCAATATCCAACAGCCCTCTTGGGTGTCTCCCATACAGTAACTCAAAGGGGGAGAATCCCGTAGAGGATTGGGGCACCTCCCTAATAGCAAACATCAGATAAGGAAGTAGACAGTCCCAATCCTTTCCATCTCTATCCACCACTTTCTTCAACATTTGTTTTAGGGTTTTGTTGAATCTTTCAACCAGCCCATCGGTTTGGGGGTGATACACAGATGTACGTAATTGCGTCACTTTGAACAATTTACACAGCTCCTTCATAACCCGGGACATAAAGGGTGTACCTTGGTCCGTAAGCAGTTCTTTACAAATACCCACCCGGCTAAACACAAGAGATAGCTCTTTGGCTATGGTTTTGGCCGAGGTATTTCGGAGAGGGATCGCTTCTGGATAACGGGTGGCATAGTCCATTATAACTAATATGTACTGGTGCCCCCTAGCGGACTTGATTATAGGACCTACCAAATCCATGGCGATCCTCTCAAACGGGACCTCAATGATGGGTAGAGGGACCAGCGGGCTACGGAAATGTGGCATCGGGGCCGACCTCTGACACACAGGGCAGGAGGAACAATAATTTTCTATGTCCTTCATCACCCCCGGCCAATAGAATCTCTGTAATACCCTCTCTCGGGTTTTCTCTGTCCCCAGATGACCTCCAAGAATGTGCCCATGGGCCAACTCCAACACCAACTTCCTGTAAGGTTTGGGCACCACAAGCTGCTCAACGGTTTCTTCTGCCCTTTTTGCCACCCGATACAGTAGGTCCTTCTCTACGCTGAAGTATGGGTAAGTGCAGGTATTATCTGGGTTCACTAACTCGCCATCTATTTTCACTACGTTTTCCCGTGCCTTTATTAGGGTGGGGTCTTTCAACTGTTCTGTGGCAAAGTTTTCCCTGTGAACCTCAAGATCAGAAAACTCCACAGACGGTAGGTTTTCGTCTGAGGAGGTGGGCTCCTCTCCAGTTTCTTGAGTCTCCCCTGCCAATACTGATAAGGGAAATTCCGGAGAGTCCTCACCACTCTCAGGGGAGTTCTGGCTATCACATTCCTGGTACATAGGGGCACCAGTGGGGGGCTCAGGATCATCCCACAGTTCCCAGAACTTCGGAAAATCCCTTCCCACAATGGCGTCATGCGGTAACTGAGATACTAAGCCCACTGGATGAGAGAGGGTACCTTTGGGGGTCTCGAAACACACTGTAGTCACTGGATACTCTCGGGTGTCCCCATGCACACAAATAACAGCTACCTTGCTATTCCCAGAGACCTCTGTTTTAACTAACTCAGCCTTTATCAGGGTCACAAGGCTACCTGAATCCAGCAATACCACAACATTTCTACCATTAACACACATTTTGCATAAATGTTTCTCAGTTCCTCGAATGGCAGTGCATGCGACTGTCACACACAGCGACTGACGTCTGCCCGTCAGAAAGTCACACTGCATGGGTTCCTCCACAACCGGGCAATTGGCTGCAATATGTCCCGCTTGCCGGCAGCGGTAGCAAACGATCCTTCTTGCCGCCTCTTGAGCCGCTGATTTCCCAGGCTGTTCTCGCCAAACTTGGGGTAGAGCTCCCACCCTCTCACTCTCTCCACCCTCACCCCTTGGAATCCTCTTATCCGCCCCTGGGGATGGTCTGGTCTTAGGGTGGAAAGTCCGAGTGTCTCTGGAAGAGGCCGTCAGGTTCTCTGTAGCCAAGTATTTCTCCACACGATCCACAAGACCATCGGCCGTCTCTGGGTCTCCATGGCTTACCCACTTTTGGATGGCAGTAGGAAGAGCTCTCAAAAACCGATCCATTACAACACGTTCCACAATCTTTGGTGCGGACAAAGTCTCTGGCTGTAGCCACTTTCTGCTTAGGTGAATGAGATCATACATTTGAGACCTGGGGGGTTTTCCAAGCTGGAAAGTCCAGTTATGCACACGCTGAGCCCGGACAGCCTGGGTGACACCCAGCCTTGCCAATATTTCAGCTTTTAGCATCACATAGTCTTTTGCTTGGTCAGGCTCTAGGTCATAGTAAGCCTTCTGCGATTCACCAGTTAACAGAGGAGCCACCAGTCCAGCCCACTGCTCCTCAGGCCACTTTTCTCTTTCAGCAGTCCTTTCAAATGTGGTCAAAAATACCTCTGGATCATCCTCTCCAGTCATTTTTGTCAATAAACGACTCACCCCAAAGGACGCGGTATTAGTGGGACGGCTTTCCTCACTGGTCTGCGGACGTTGCTGCATTACTGCTTCCATTTGTTGTAGTCTCTGCTCTTGCTTCTGTAACAGGTCTATGAACCGGGCCTCAGATTGCTGCTGGGCTTGTTGCTGAGCTTCCAGACTCTGTTGGTGAGCTTGCTGCTGGGCTGCAAGGCTCTGTTGATGAGCTTGCTGCTGGGCTGCGAAGTTCTGTTGTTGAGCTGCAAGGCTCTGTTGATGAGCTGCAAGGCTCTTTTGCAAACCTGCATTTGTCTGCTGTTGATTGGCATTTGCTAGAGCCAGCTGCTTCAGTATCTCCTCCATGCTGGCTTAAAAAAAACTGCCCGCATTCTCCACCAACTGTGAGGGGGTTAGCTCGGCAGCGGGTGTGTGTGACCCCCGGGATGGGCTCCCCACACAAAAACAGGCCCAGCAAACGGAGGTTGTGGTTTTCAAAATCAAAAAAAAGGTGCGGTTTATTTTCTATTTACAGTGACAAAACACAGCAAAGCCAAAAGAAACATAAACAAAATAAATCCTGGTCAATTTGACCTCTGACTAAACATACAGGTTTCCTAACTAACAACTGGGATCAGCCTAGTGCTGTCCTAGTCCCTAAGTCCCTGGTTTTAAATGTCCAAGCAAATAGCCACACAGGCTTTGTCTCACCGCACAGGGGTTCACTCTCCCTAGACAGTCCACACAGGTCTGGGTCCAGGCATGAGCTAACATCTAATGAAGCTGGGAGTTCTTATAGAGGCCTAAATGAGCTGACAAGCTTCAGCTGGTCTCATCAACTCCCTGTCTGCACGACGCCCCACACTCTCCCTAGAGGTATGAGTCATCCATGAGCCCACTAGCCTTAGCTGGGCTTATACAACTCTCCACCTAGTTGTATAAGTCGGCGTAAAGCCTGAATCTGGGCGAAATATATCTACCCCCCTGGATGCAACCAGGTGACTTTACCTTCCTGCTGTCACAGTATGTATATATATATATATATATATGTGTGTGTATGTATGTTCTTGCATAATATATACATATATATATATATATATATATATATATATATATATATATATTTGTGTGTATATACATATATATAAATCTATGGCCTATAAATCTATATCACAGCAGCAAAGTTTCTCGCATTACTGCCCTTACCATTATTTTTCATCCTTTAAATTGATTTGTCGTGCATTGCAGATTATTTTTTTTTCTGATCTTACCGTATATTTATCGGTATCCGTATTTGATAAGGCCAAATCTGTGTGGAGGTGCATAAGTTTCCGTCCTAACAGAGAAAATGTTCACTATTTTACTTATAGTGAAAATCGTGAATGTCCTTTTTTATGAAAATATGAAACATCATAGTATTTGAGTAGCTTATAATTATGTAGGTGAGCTCTAAATGCAAAGGCAGAAATTTGCATTATCATGTAAGGTACCTCCAATAGATTTTTTATTAGCCCCACCCACCACAAGGCTTCCTTTTTTCAAGGAAGCCGGCACCTGCACCCAGAGCCAAGGGACATGTCGTCTTTGGGCTGCGATGAGTTAAAAGTCAGCAGCTACATAGGTGCTGATTTTTATTTGTTACCATGTAGAACTCTGCTTTTACTCCTTATGTCTATTGATTTTATTTTGCTTATGTAGCGCTACCCCCAGTTAAGAGAGCCGCTGGATTTTTGTTTCGGGCCCTGTCTACAGCATCGCCAACCCCCGGCAATTTACTCGAACCACTCTGGCACAGTTAGTCTAGGGGTTTCTCTAGTATCACAATCTAACAGTATATGCACACAATCTATCTGTATTGCATGGGTATCCTCTTTCCATAAAGGCAACACACTGATAGCAAGAGATAAAATATAAAGTTTCTTTACTTCGGGTAAAAGGCATAAGGTTAACACATAACACATATATATCTGCAGAGTACTGCAGCAGAAAATCTAACACAGGCGACTATCCGCCAAGTACTACTATCTCTATCTATGCGCCCTTATGGCGCAACAACTTAAGCTCTGACTACAGATCAGGCCTGATCCAGATTTTCTAACTCAGTCTCTAGAACAGTTTCTATGCATGCAACTTGACTGGTGCTGCACAACAGGAACAGTTATTTGTAATCCAAAGGGTAGGAAAATAAAAAGGACAGAATGACCCACTCACAGGAGACTACTCACTCAGTTCCGCCACTAGTCTCCTGTGGGACAGGAAAAATAGAACCAGGAGGGCCAAGGCAGTCTCTAGGCCTAGTCAAAGTACTGTTTATATGAATGAGCAGGTGCTCGCTCACCACTCCGGACGCGATCCCAGTCTGGGACTTCCACCTACTGTGTCTCCTCACACAGTGTCTGCAACGGCCGGGTCTCCGGTCCAACTGATGTCCAAACTCGATAAAGTCAGGTGCCACCCAGGCTCCGCAGTGGGGTGGAAGGCTCTCTGGAAGTTGTGCAAGGCCCTGGCTTCAGGCCCTGCACTGCAGCATATCCGCACAGGAAGACCTGTTGATAGCAGCGTGGTGTCCAAAGAGGCCGAGCTCAGCCTCTCCCTCTTCCTATATAGCCCCTCCCATGAGTCTCTGCGGTGGCTCCATGCACCCTGGGTGCCGAACGGGGTTCTGGGTAATGTAGTCCCGGGGCCTTAAAGAAGACCCCGCTACACACTCCCCCCACTTAAACTCTTTGGTCCCCAAAGATAACATCAAATTATAGCACGCACAACATCAACCAAAGTTGCATATAATGTTGGTAGAGGAAATTCCCACCAAAAAACGAGGCGGTGAACTCCCCTGCCCACAGGTCACATTATCATTAGTGTCCTGCCTAACTGTGCCAGAGAGTGAGTTGGGGTTGCCCCCCACCAAATGCACAGTGGAGGGATTAGGGTCTTCCATACTCCTCCTGGCGGTAACCACAGTGTCTTCCGAGCTCCTCCCCATCTGTGGGTAAGTCAATCTTCTGGGAGGCTTGATGGCCCTTCGTGTCCTTTGTCCTCTTGGGCTTTCTTTTTCCGCTAAAACAGGTTCCCCTTCTGGAACCGACTTGGGAGTTTCCATTGGTTCAGGAACACTGGACTCCGGAGCAGGGAGGTACATGGCATCTCTTGGATCCTCTTCTGGGAGTATGTCACAGGCATTTTCCCAAAAATCCGACAAAGGACTGGACGGGATGAACTCAGTAGCTTCTGCATTTAGTGTTCCGTCTATGGTATCTTCTTCAGGTGGGAGATCAATAGCAGAAGTTTCTGGGGTCTGGGAAGGCCAAAGCCAATCAAGTTCTTCCCCCTCATCTTCACTTAGCTCCGAGGTCTCTGTATCCCCAATCCGAGGGGTCTGGGACCGAGTGTTCGGCCTGGGAGTATCCAGGATGGAAATTGGCTCGGGGGAACTCATCGCAGGGGGAATCCGAACTGCTTCAGCTAGTGGGAGTAGGTGGTTCCGATGCCAGGTCTTTAAGGGCCCCACAATTCCCTCTGGCTTAAGTCTGTAAAAGGGTAGGCCTGGTAGTCTCTTGCAAACAACATAGGGTTCAGGTCTCCATCTGTCTGCAAGCTTGTGTTTTCAAGGGACCCCCAAGTTCTGTAGCAACACTCTGTCTCCAGGTTGTAAATCTTGAATCCGAACTTTCAGATCAAAGTTCTTCTTGTTGCGGGCCCCCCTTTGTTCTGAGGCCGCCTGGGCCTGTTCATAGGCAAATTTCAAATTGTGTCTGAGTCTATCAACATATCCTTTGTGAGAAGTGGCAGAACAATGGTCTATGGAGGTGCCAAAGGCCAGATCTACCGGTAGTCTTGCTTCTCGGCCGAACATAAGTCTATAGGGTGAGTACCCTGTAGCGTCACTGGTGGTGCTGTTGTATGCATGCACAACTGCCGCTATGTGGTTGCTCCAATGCTGTTTCTTCTCACTGCTTAAGGTCCCCAGCATATTGAGCAGGGTTCGGTTGAACCTCTCTGGCTGAGCATCACCTTGTGGATGATTGGGAGTAGTTCTTGTCTTCTTTATCCCCAAGGAATCCAGGAGCTTCCGGATCAACCGACTTTCAAAATCCCTTCCTTGATCTGAATGAAGTCGTTGCGGCAGCCCATAGTGTATGAAGTACTTTTCCATAAGGACTTTGGCTACCGTGGAAGCCCTCTGGTCTTTGGTTGGGAAAGCCTGGACATACCGGGTGAAATGGTCTGTTACTACCAGAACATTTCCTAGTCCACTCAGGTCGGGTTCGAGGCAGAGAAAATCAATGCATACAAGATCAAGTGGGCCTTGACTTTGCAAATGGCCCATTGGGGCAGCTTGATGGGGTAAAGTCTTTCTCTGGATGCATCGTGCACATGAGTGGCAGTATTCTTCAACTTCAGCCCTCATGCAGGGCCAATAGAAACGGTCCCTAAAGAGTTGGAAGGTCCTTTCAGCCCCTAGGTGGCCATGGTTTTTGTGCAGAGCAACCATGACAGTCTCTCTGTGTTTCTCGGGCAGGAACAACTGCCATTTGTCTTCCAGGTCATCAGAGGGGCCCCTTCGGTAGACCACTCCCTGATGCACCTGCAACGTGTCCCACTCCTTCCTCAACAGGCGAGCTTCCTTTGAAGGGTGACGTAAGAGTCTATTCGGATCCTGATTCTCCAGGGCCTCTAGAACCAATCTCCCCATGGGGTCTTCCAATTGGTCAGATCTCAACTCCTTTTTGGACAATTTTAGCAAGTTATCTTCCCCCAGTTGGGTTACCCCACAGTATTGCTTGGGAACTCCTACTATGGTAACCCCTATCTCTTCTGCTCTTGAGCCGCCACTGGCTTGGAGTTCAGCCCCTTGACAGAGGGCCCGCACCCGTTGGGTGCCACTTGGGTCCAATCTTCTGTACTGCAGGTGGGGACATGAGATCTTCTAGACAAGGCGTCTGCATCTCGATTTCCAGCCCCAGGCCTGTATTTTAGGCTGAAATTGAAGGCAGACAGTGCCGCCAGCCATCTATGCCCTGTGGCATCCAACTTGGCTGTGGTGAAAAGATATGTGAGGGGGTTGTTGTCGGTTTTCACTGTGAATTCTGCCCCATACAGATAGTCTCTGAGTTTGTCAACTACCGCCCACTTAAGGGCCAGGAACTCCAACTTATGGGTGGGGTAGTTCTTTTCAGAGGGAGTCAGACTTCTGCTCACATACGCAACGGGCCTCAGTTGCTCTTCATGCTCCTGGTAGAGCACTCCTCCCAGGCCATCATGACTGGCATCTACGTGAAGTTCATAAGGCTTCTTAGGGTCTGTGTAGGCCAGGACAGGGGCAGTGGTTAAGCTTTTCTTCAACATCTGAAAGGCATTCTCACACTTCTCATTCCACTGGTCCTTGACTGACTACCCTGGCTTCCTGGGACCCGAGTCATCCTCTTCCCCCTCCTTCTTGAGCAGCTCATTCAGAGGCCTGGCTATCCGAGTAAACCCCTCCACGAACCTCCTGTAATAGGAACAGAACCACAAGAAGGATCTGAGCTCTGTCACTGTGGTGGGCCTTGGCCAGGAAGTGACTGTCTCCAACTTTTCGGGGTCTGTGGCTACCCCATCTTCAGACACTATGTGTCCCAGATAGTTAACTGATGACTGATAAAACTGGCATTTTTCAGGCGAGAGCTTGAGTCCTTCCTCACTCAGTCTTTTCAAAACTTTCTCCAGCCTCTCCTCATGTTCTTCCAAGGTTCTCCCAAAGACAATGATGTCATCCAAGTATATAAGGACTTCGATGAGGTTCATGTCTCCTACAGTCTTCTCCATGAGACGTTGGAAGATGGCTGGGGCTCCAGACAGACCTTGAGGCATCCAGTCAAATTCAAAGAACCCCAATGGGGTTATGAAAGCCGTCTTCTCTTTGTCTTCTGGATGCATAGGTATTTGATAGTACCCGCTCTTGAGGTCCATAACACTAAACCACTTGGCTCCAGACAAGCTCTGTAGGGCATCCTCTATCCTCGGAGTGGTGTACTGGTCGGGTATGGTTATCCTGTTGAGGGTCCTGTAGTCAATGCACAGCCTCAATGACCCATTCTTATTTCTGACCACCACTATCGGGGAGGCATAGGGGCTTCTAGATTCTCGAATCACACCGGTTCGCTTGAGCTCGGCGAGCTGTTCCCTCAAGTCCTCGAGGTCTGCTAACGGAACTTGCCTGACTCTTTCCCTGAAGGGCTTGTCTTCCTGGAGGCGGATTCGATGGGTGGCACTCCTTGCACACCCCACATCGAACTCATCTTGAGAGAAGATTTTTTTCCACCTAGTCAACTGGGCCTTGGCTCTCTCTTTCCAAGCCCTGGGCAGGTTTGGGTTCTCCATGGAGAGTTTCTCCCACACAGTGCTTTCTCCATATGTCTTCTCCACATCTGACAAAGCAACTGGGGTGGCAGGGCTCACCTGACCCAGCAGCATCCTGGCTGGGAGCTTCATGGGGCCATCCGTAGTATTCCTGACACTCACAGGTACCTTACAGTGGGCCTTCTTAAAGGCCCTCAACGGGACCACTTCTGGGACTACTTCTAGGCCCGAATGCTCTCCCCTTGGGTCGGGTTCCAGCATAACAAAGGGCCCAGGCTGCTCCCAAGTGAGCTTCACAGTGGCTTTCAAACAGGCTACTTCGCCGGGCTGCAACACTATTCCTCTTCTTCCCAGCCTCCAGAACTTCCCTACCCCCTCTTCAGGGGCCTTCTGTTCTAATATCAGACGTTGGTAGGCTGTCTTCAACATTGGGTGGTTCTCAGTGACTCTGGGGTCGTTCACTTTTGTAAGAGGGGCCAAGAGTCTTCGGACCAGATCTGTGTTGGTCCCTATTATTAGGGAACTCTTGTTAGCTCCAGGCGGTCGGGGGCATATCACAGCTAAGGTATCGAACACTTTGGCCTTCCCGGCTATGGACGGGTCGAAAGTCAGTTTTATAGGCAGATAGCCATCATAAGGGAAACTCTCTGTCCCAATCTCCCATATCTCCAGCTCTTCAATCTTCTGGATGGGTAAGTGACTTAGATGCTTGTCATAAAAGTCCCGGTACAACAGGGTCACTTGCGCCCCAGTATCCAATATGGCTCTTGTGTAGACTCCCTCCACTTGGACAGGTACTATCGGGGAGGGACCTGCCAGCTTCTCTGGATATCGCTTCGAAGGAGTCTCTTTCCTTGGATCTTTGCGTTTTCCTTTTGGACTTTCTTTCTTCCATTTCTCTTTGGACTTTAGTCTCTCTTGGGCCTGGTATGCATTGATCTCCCTCCTTTTAATGGGTGTAACTACCCGCTGAGGGACATTACTCTCTTTCTTTGGAGCACGTTCCCACTGAGGAACTTTGTGTTTCTTCCGAGGGGTCTTCTCCACTCTTTTTATGTGCTTCTCATTCAGTTTGGAGTTCACTGGAGATGATGGGCACCCGGTTGACTACTTCACCGGGGCCCGCTGAAGTTTTCCGGCGGCTTGCGGTTATTCATCTTTTTTTTTCTTTGGACTGGCACACGCTTTGGCCGCATGGCCAACCCGTCCGCAGTTGAAACAAGTCATGTCCCCCCAATCTTGTAGGAATGCGGGCGCTGAGGTATTTGGAAACAGCTCCCTCCTCGGACTTTCCCTCTCCGGTTCCCTTGACTTCTTTTCCATCAGGGAGGTCAGCATCCCCAATACTTGGGACATCTGTGACTTCAAGGTATCCACCTCTGAGTCTCTTTCCAGGGTCATGGCCATCCTGACCATCACCGGAGGAGGATTAACTGACTCAACTGGTTGGTTCCTCTTCTTCTCCTCCAGCATCGCTTCTTCCTCTCTGACCACTTGGATCAAGTCAGGATACTCCAGGCTCTTCCCGTCCTGTCTTGTGCATAACGCCAATGCGATGGGGTCCAGGGGCTGAGATCTTCTCATCACCTGCTGAACACGGGCCTCATCCACCTTCCGCGGGTCGATCCCTTTCTTCAGGATCATCTTATGCAGGATCTTATCCAGGCGCCTCATGAACTCCGACAGTTTCTCTCCTGTCTTTTGGTAGCAGTGCTCCAGCTGGTAAGTGAGCTCAGTGATTTTCTCTGTTCCTCCGAACACATTCTGTAGAACGTCCAGATAATCCTGCGCATCACAGTCTGTTTTGCTCATCTTGAGGTTGCGTATGGCCTCTAAAGCAGGCCCCTTCAGACTTTCAGCAATTCTCTGCTTCTTTCTGTGTTCTGGGACTTCCCATTCTTCTAAGGCCTGAGTGGCACCATCTAACCACTCCTCAAACCCCTCTTCACCTGAAGGTACAGGTTTCCTACCAGACAATATTCTGAGTTTTCTGTATCCTGACATTTGATAGTCTGTAGGATCCTTCTTACACTGGGCTACAATCTCCCCCAGGACCGTGCATAACTCTGCGCTGAGGGTGGCAGGCGGTGACCCGGAGCTCTCTTTAGCCTTCCGGTTTTCTGCTTTTGGGGACTGCGGTGGAGATACCTGTGGGGATGATGGTTTAGGTGTCTGAACCCATCCTCCTGGTATGAGTGGCAGCGCATGTATTAAGCTATAGGTCTGATCATCCATTGCTTTTATACTTGGACCCTTGAAATGTTCTGGGATTTCCTTCATCCAAGCTATTAGTGCGTGGGTCAGTGTGGAATTCATTCTGACATCCATCACCCATACCTTCTGGTTCGGGGACAGCGAAGTTACTAGCCGCTTCACCGCTTCTTCTTGCCAGGTCCCTGGGAGGTCTATGACTACTGCCGCGGCTGAATCTGTGTAGGCCGCCCTGCACCACTGTTCTACTTCCAGTGGGTCCATGCTGGTACTTTTGGCGCGTTACTTGCTGTAACAGGATCCCGGACTCGAGAGCCCCCACGTGTAGCGCTACCCCCAGTTAAGAGAGCCGCTGGATTTTTGTTTCGGGCCTTGTCTACAGCACCGCCAACCCCCGGCAATTTACTCGAACCACTCTGGCACAGTTAGTCTAGGGGTTTCTCTAGTATCACAATCTAACAGTATATGCACACAATCTATCTGTATTGCATGGGTATCCTCTTTCCATAAAGGCAACACACTGATAGCAAGAGATAAAATATAACGTTTCTTTACTTCGGGTAAAAGGCATACGGTTAACACATAACACATATATATCTGCAGAGTACTGCAGCAGAAAATTTAACACAGGTGACTACCCGCCAAGTACTACTATCTCTATCTATGCGCCCTTATGGCGCAGCAACTTAAGCTCTGACTACAGACCAGGCCTGATCCAGATTTTCTAACTCAGTCTCTAGAAGAACAGTTTCTTCGCATGCAACTTGACTGGTGGTGCACAACAGGAACAGTTATTTGTAATCCAAAGGGTAGGAAAATAAAAAGGACAGAATGAACCACTCACAGGGGACTACTCACTCAGTTCCGCCACTAGTCTCCTGTGGGACAGGAAAAATAGAACCAGGAGGGCCAAGGCAGTCTCTAGGCCTAGTCAAAGTACTGTTTATATGAATGAGCAGATGCTCGCTCACCACTCCGGACGCGATCCCAGTCCGGGACTTCCACCTACTGTGTCTCCGCACACAGTGTCTGCAATGGCCGGGTCTCCGGTCCAACTGATGTCCAAACTCGATAAAGTCAGGTGCCACCCAGGCTCCGCAGTGGGGTGGAAGGCTCTCTGGAAGTTGTGCAAGGCCCTGGCTTCAGGCCCTGCACTGCAGCAGATCCGCACAGGAAGACCTGTTGATAGCAGCGCGGTGTCCAAAGAGGCCGAGCTCAGCCTCTCCCTTTCCCTCTTCCTATATAGCCCCTCCCATGAGTCTCTGTGGTGGCTCCATGCACCCTGGGTGCCGAACGGGGTTCTGGGTAACGTAGTCCCGGGGCCTTAAAGGAGACCCCGCTACACTTATTTTATTTAATGTACTATTTTTTATATATTCTGAATTGTTATCAAGTTTGTATTGCAGATACCTTGCCACTGGTGCCAGTTTCACCTCCCTTCATCATCAATTCTTAATGGGAATTTCAACTGTATCGACAATAGTCCATGATACTTGTCTAGTTATATGGGAAGAGCTGAAAAACACTGTCATGCCGGAACCAACATCGAGTCTGTGGAAGGAAATATCTGAAGAATTTTGGGAGAAGACCAACTTCCCAAATTGCATTGGGGCATTAGATGGGAAACATATCCGGCTCATCAAGCCACCAAATTCTGGTTCCCGCTATTATAACTACAAAAATACTTCTCCATTGTCCTCCTGGGGCTCAGTGATGCCAACATGCGATTCATTGCTGTGGATTTTAGAGCTTACGGGAGTTCTGGAGATTCCCGAATTTTCCAGAATTCCATGATGGGACAGCGATTTGAACATGGTGAATTTAATGTGCCACAGTCAAGGACTCTTCCGGGTACTGCTGTGCCGGATCTTCCCTTCGTTGTGCTGGGAGATGAGGCATTTGCCTTATCCACCCACCTTTTCAGGCCCTATACGAGGCATGGTCTCACTGACAGGAGGTGCATTTTTAATTACCGTCTCAGTAGAGCTCGGAGAATGGTGGAGTGCGCAATTGGCATTTGCACTGCCAAATGGCATGTATTGATTACAGCCATGCACCTAGAAGTGGATCATGCGGTCAATGTTGTTTTGGCATGTTGTGTTCTCCACAACTTTTTTAGGGGTAAGGAGATGGTGCCCACCGAATCCCCGTTACCGTTACCTGTTTCCGAAGAACACAGAGGTCGTGTTACTGGCACTCATCCCACGAATCAAGCTCTACAAGTGCGTGAGGATTTCACAGATTTTTTTTGACAGAAGATGGACAGCTCCCATGGCAATATGACCATTTGTAAAGATATCTTTGTTACCCAGTGTACATCAACCTTATATCACAGTTTCAATTTGTTCTTGAAATAAAGTAGTTGACAATTTTTTACAATTAAATTGTTTTTATTTTTATCTTTGCTATGTAAAGTAACAAAAAGGTAGAAAAAATAGACAAACCTTACAAAACATTGAATGCTTGCATGTATAGAAAACTATGTTTTCAATTCCTTTGGAATATAGAAAATTTTCTTTTATTTACAAGTATAAATTGACTCCGTACAACAGATAACATGAGTCCCAAAAACTTACCCCCCCCCCAAAAAAAAAAAAAACAGAATGCTTGCATGTATAGAAAACTATGTGTTCAATGCCTTTGGAATATAGAAAATTTTCTTTTAGTTTCAAGTATAAATTGACTCAGTAAAACAGATAACTTACCCCCCCCCCTAAAAAATAGAGTATTTCTAAAGTGCTGTTAACCATATGTTTGACTATATGTGGACACTGTGAGTGCAGTAAACAGCTTTGAAACATTTTTTTCACAACTTTACCAACTGTTGTGTAGCAGCTGTTTGATAACAATGTCCAAATGTAAGGAAAGAATTTAAATAGTTTTTTTTAGTGCTTAAAGCTGACCATACACCTATAGATTATCTGCATAATGTCTATGGTTAGATGGAATAAGTGCAACAGATTTCTCCATGTACACTGCACTGTGTAGATGGGGGGGGGGGGGATCTTCCACTGGGCCAAGCTTCAGTATCTTTCTAGTCGTCCGAGTAGCAAGATATGGAAGCTTGGGACAGTTGGAGATTCTTCCATCCGCACAGTTTAGCGTAGTTGGAGGAATCTGTTCCACTTTTTCCATCTAAACATAGAAAAGCAGAAGATAATCTATAGGTGTATGGCCAGTCTTACATTCTGCTGAGACATGGCCCCATAGAGAAAGTGTCAAAAACCTAACCTTCGGGGGGCGTGGTGACCGAGCTCCAAGATGGACGTCTAGCTGAGAGCTCTGCTCGGCCGCCGGAGAGATCCAGACACATCAGAGCGTCCCAGGCACATCCGCGGCTAACAACACCCCAGCCTGACTGCCAGAGGACCGGGGAATGACGAGGCGCAGAAAGAACCCGCCGATGCCGCAGAAACTAACAAACATCTTCACGATGAAGCCCCGCGGGCTCCAACAAAATGGCGGCGGCTCGTCTGTACAACAACAGGCGAACAAGGCCGCGATCCACAGCAATGGGCACGGAGGGCCCCGCATACAGTCCTCTCGAGACCCCCTGCACAGCGGATCGTCCTCAGGCTCATCCAGCCCATCCACTCGGAGCCCAGCTAAGTCAAAGCCGAGGATGGACTCCCCTGCCAGGCAGTTCTGCACACAGGACATGGAGGTAAGCGGGACACCAGGCACCACCGCTGCTCAGGCCCAACACACAGCTGACCCCATAGCGGACTTTCCTACTGCGACAGGCCTATCGCAGATACTGTGCTAAAGGAAATGCTGCTATCACTCAGATCCTCCCTCCAAACAGACTTAGTCAGAGGGATCAACCAGTGTCACAAGGAGGTGCAGGCTATTGGGGTCAGAGTGGACAGAGTAGAACAGAGGATGGACGAGTACACTGCTACATACAATACTATGGTGGACACACATGCGGCCCAGGGAGAGGACATAGCGTGGCTAAAGGACAAGGTCACTGACCTCGAGGACAGGTCAAGGAGGAACAATCTAAAGCTGCGAGGGTTACCAGAATCTGTTCCAGCCACTCAACTCCTACAGTATGTCCACGTTTTGTTCTCCACCCTGGTCCCAGCACTGACTGCGCAGGACCTCATAATAGACAGAATCCACAGGATTCCTAAACCATCCTCCCTGCCAGAAGGCACTCCAAGGGACATACTAATGAGGTCCACTTCTTCCATGTAAAGGAACAAATCCTACAAGCGGAACGCAGGCCTGACACTGTCCCTCCGCAGTACGCTACTCTCCAATTGTTGCCAGACCTATTCAGGCACACACTACAGAGGCGTCGCAACTTGGCGACCATAACCAAGGCCCTGAGAAACCACAAAATCCTGCACAAATGGAAGTATCCTACCACTCTTTCCATCACTCACAATGGGACCACAACTTCCATAAACACATTGGAGGAAGGTCTTACAACCCTGCGCCAATGGGGAATACTCCCAGACCAGGCCTCACAACTAAACCCTACTCCACAACCGCAGATGCTCCAAAACGAATGGCAAGTGGTGTCACACAAACGCACCAATAAGAAACAAGCCAGCGGAGGCTCATAACAGAACCGCAAAATTACTCTCTTATCTCTCCGGTAAAAAGGAGTTTAAAATTATTCTCCTATAACCCCCCGTTAACGAGTTCAGCAGTTATGTCTGCACGCGGATCCGTTGTAAGATCCCTTTTTACACATTCAAAGTTGCTTTCTTACGTTTTTTGGTCTTTCTTGTTTTTTCTTTCTCTTTTTTGCTTTCTACGTTACCAGTTTATTGCACACAGCAATCTTCGTCGCAAGGAACTTCCACTACGTACAGAAGATGAGTCTCCTACAGCCTCAGGCCTAATTGAAAAAGCTGTTACGAATCACGCCCAGGGACACAGTGAGTACTTGCACCACGCTACCAGTCATCACACTCTACAACACCACAAATGACTATCACCTGTCTATCAATTAACGCAAAGGGCCTGAATCACCCGTCCAAGAGATTCTCTGTATGGAAGGAGGCCTGTAAGCACCTGGCTGATATTCTATGCATGCAGAAGACCCACTTTCAGAAACAAAAAACCCCTAAATGTACTCACAGGGAATATCCCCACGTGTTTTTGGCATGCACACCGGACAGCAAAAAAGGAGGAGTGATGCTAGCCTTAAGGAACTCTCTATCTTTCCAACTCAAAGACTCTTATATTGATGAAGGGGGCAGATATATTATAGTAACTGGAGACATCAACTCTAATCCGTACACATTGGTTACTTTATACGCCCCGAACACCCACCAAATCCGCTTCCTAAGGAAAGTGATCAAAAGGACTAAGTCCATGCAATACGGTAATATCATTATAGGAGGCGACTTTAACCTAATAACAGATCCCAATTTGGACACTACTACGGATAAACCAAAGAGATCTGCGCACCTCCGCAATCTTCTACATACACAGGAACTGTTCGATGCATGGAGGTGCCTCCATGCCAACGAAAGAGATTACACTTTTTTTTCCGCTAGACACTGTTCGTACTCACGAATAGATATGTTTATCACTGACCAGTGGCTTTTACAACGTGTTCAGGCCACACAAATATGGGATATTGTGTGGTCAGACCACGCCGCAGTAACTATGACTATTGCTGAAAAGGGTGTCTTCCCCTCATCCCATGTCTGGCGCTGTAATGTTAGGCTCTTACAAGAACCCCGAATTCTCCCTGTGATCTCTCAGCATCTCCAAGATTTTTTCCAACACAATTGCACACCAACGATAGATCCCTTCACGCTATGGAATGCTCATAAGGCGTACATGAGAGGCATATTAATACAGTTAGGGGCTAGGGAAAGGAAACGACATGCTGCCAAACTTAATCAAGTACTGTCTGACATGAACAGATTAGAAGCCCATAACAAAAAGTCTCCAACAACGGCCGTGGCAAATACACTTTCTACGCTTAGAGAAAGCCTGAGGGAGATTCTCATGCAACAATATGACAAGCACCTCAGACGCTTACAAATGAATTACTACGCTAATGCAAATAGAGCAGGAAAGTACCTGGCTAATAGAATTAAGGCTGCTAGCACAAAATTGAGAATAGCATACCTCCTTCATGACACCTTACACCACAAAATCACTAACCCACAAGACATAGCAAATCAATTTGCAGACTATTATGGGCACTGTACAACTTACGTGATAATACGGCCACGCCACAACCAACTACAGACACCATACAACGCTTCTTACAGAAAATTCAACTCCCGTTACTGACAGAGGACCAACTTGGGAAGTTGAACACCCCCTTTTCCCCTCAAGAAATCAAACAGATTGCATCGACATTGCCTAATGGTAAGTAACCGGGACCGGATGGTTTCGCAAACGAGTATTTCAAAACATTTAAAGAAATCATTGCTCCACACTTACAACGGGTATTCACAAAGGCGGAAGAAACTTCTGCTTTCCCACAAGAGATGCTGAGAGCCCACATTGTCACATTACCCAAACCGGGGAAAGATCCTACTACACCAGCAAACTTTAGGCCGATATCTCTTCTTAATACAGACATAAAAATTTACTCAAAATTGCTAGCCAAGAGATTGTCGGATATTATTCCTCTAATCATAAAACGTGATCAGATGGGATTTGTGAGGGGGAGACAGACCTCAGATGCTACTAGACGTATCATTAATATTATTCATCACGCTGTTCAAATGAGAACGCCTTCTCTGCTGCTATCTATAGACGCAGAGAAGGCGTTCGATAGGGTCCACTGGACATACATGGAAATGGTGTTGGCTAAATTCGGCTTTACAGGCCCGATCCTCACGGCAATACTGGCTCTATATTCCTGCCCATCGGCACAAGTTTATACCTCAGGTCTCCTATCCAAACCGTTCCGCATATCAAATGGCACACGCCAGGGTTGCCCTCTTTCCCCCACAATATTCAATCTTATGATAGAACCCCTGGCCGAATCCATTAGAGCACACACTGGCATCACAGGCTTCACTTTCGGATCTGACAAACACGTCATAAACTTATTCGCTGACGACGTCATCCTCCTACTGATGCACCCACACTCCTCCCTCCCGCAGGCCCACCAAGTTTTGTCCGACTTTGGCGCAGTATCTTATTACAAGGTCAACTTTACTAAGTCCCAGATTCTTAACTTAGGAGTCTCACACACTTCAAAAAAATATCTACAAAACTCTCTACCCTACTCATGGAGCGCAAAGGGCATTTCGTACCTAGGCATCACCCTAACCGACAATACTGCATCCTTAGCAGAGGCCAACTTTAAACCGCTAATAGGCAAAATTGAACAACAACTAACGGACATATCCAAGAGGGAGATATCCTGGTTAGGTAAAATAGCGGCATTTAAAATGTCCATACTACAACAAATTCTCTATATTTTCCGCTCCCTATTAATTCCCATACCGTCCCTCTACCTGAGCACATTATCAAAAATTGTATGGAAATTCACATGGGGAGGCAAAAAAGCTAGGTGTCTGCGGAGCAACCTTCTTCCACATAAAAAAGTGGGGGGGACGGGATTTACAGATATCCAAGACTACCTGTGGGCTACGAGACTTGACCAACTTAAACACTGGTTTCACACCACCGACAGTCCCTTATGGGGGGAAATAGAACGTTCGTCTATCCCGACCAGGAATACAACCACTTTCCTCATGAGCGACGTATGAGAACCGTGGGCAACTAGGGGTCTATCACCCTCCGTACAAGTGTCTTTACAGGCATGGCGACTCCTCCATTCACTGGACAGTGATGATCTGCAGGAAATACAGTACGACTTCCCCATTGCACTCTTAAGGGCAAAAATACCTATGCTTCCAACCACGAGATTCCACGCACTGGGAATTCAACATATACAAGATTTATATACTGGACAAACACCAAAATCAATAAAGCAAATGGTGACCAACCACCACTTACCCAGCAATATGTTGTTCTCCTGCATACGCATCTCCCACTTCCTAAGGGCACATTCTATACCAAAAATAAAAATATCTGCTAAAGCATGGCGTTTTTATACAAAAGCTCCTCAATCTGTTAAAGGCATGTCAATATTTTATAACCTCATCCATGATAAACAAACTTTTAAGAAATCAGCTGCACTTAGGAAGTGGGAAATGGACCTCAACAAAACTTTCTCTGAGGAACAATGGACACGCGCCTTCAGGGAAATACACAAACATTCCCACTGTGTATCACACTGGGAAATGACGCTTAAACTTACCAACAGATGGCACTACACGCCCTATAGGTTAGCAACCTTTTACCCAGATTCATCGCCTCTATGCTGGAGGAACTGCGGTCACATAGGCAACCTATTGCACACCTTATGGACATGTCCTAGTATAACAGGTCTGTGGAACAAAGTGTTCAAGCTGATTTCATCAATCACTGGAATACTAACGACCCCAAACCCTGCATTGGCAATTCTTCACATTGGTGTAGATCAATATCCCCAGGAACTTAGACCAATCGTCACCCATATACTGTTAGCCTCACATGCCCTTATTCTTAGAAACTGGAAAAACTCATTGACCATCAACCTCTCGGAAGTGATCAAACTAGTTAACAGAAACCACACATTCGAGCGCCTACTGGCTATTAACTCCCTGAAGTGTAACAATTTTGACTCTAAATGGAGATTGTGGACTGATAAATACAAAACCTATTACCGTATTTATCGGCGTATAACACGCACCCCAAGTTTAGGAGGAAATTTTAGGGAAAAAAACTTTTAGCAGGGAAGTTTAAGGAAAAATAACTTACATTTAAATGCAGCCTTGTCAGTGTCCATTGCAGCCTTGTCACAGTGCAGCCTTGTCAGTGTCCATTGCAGCCTTGTCACAGTGCAGCCTTGTCAGTGTCCATTGCAGCCTTGTCACAGTGCAGCCTTGTCAGTGTCCATTGCAGCCTTGCCCCAGAGTCCATTTCAGCCTTGCCCCAGAGTCGCCGTGCAGCCTTGCCCCAGAGTCGCCGTGCAGCCTTGCCCCAGAGTCGCCGTGCAGCCTTGCCCCAGTGTCGCTGTGCAGCCTTGCCCCAGTGTCGCCGTGCATCATTTTAAAATTGGCGCCGAGACTGTGCGGACGCCGCCGAGAACGCCGGGGACGCCGGGGACGCAGAGACTGAGCGGAGCCGCCGCCGAGATACACATAGCCGAGTGTACTCGGCTATACTCGGCTTTTCTCGGCTCTGCTCACAGTCACGCCGAGTCCCGCCCTATGATGGACATAACACAGGTCCAATGGGGGGACTGGGCGTGACTGTGAGCGGAGCCGAGAAAAGCCGAGTATAGCCGAGTACATTCGGCTATGTGTATCTCGCTCCACTCCGCTCACAGTCAGCGGAGACAGCTCAGGGATGTCAGTATCGGCGTATAACACGCACCCACGATTTTCCCCTGATTTTCAGGGGAAAAAAGTGTGTGTTATACGCCGATAAATACGGTAATTATTTCTTGCTATATTCAGCTCATAGCGTCTAACTGTTTCTTGCTATATACAGCTTATAGTGGACAACTTAGCTTACTTAAACATATAGTATCTGTACTTGATATACCCGAACAACGAATGTGCACCGTGTGTAATGAATGTATGTTTGTTATAATTCTTACTATACTTAATAAAAAAAAATATTGAATCGAAAAACCTAACCTTCGTCTCCCTAATTTAAAGGGGTTGTAAACATTAGTTGAAACAGTTTTCTCCATGTATGCTGCACTCTGTAGATGGGGGGATCTTCCACTGGGCCCAGCTTCAGTATCTTTCTAGTTGGCCCCGCTGGCTCTCAACCTAAACAATGCTTATTGGTATTGTGAGAGCCAGCGGGGCCGAGTAGCAAGATATGGAAGCTTGGAACAGTGGGAGATTCTTACATCCGCACAGTTCAGTGGAGATGGAGGAATCTGTTGTAGTAAACATTAGTTTGTGTAGGTATCAATAAAATTCAAGTAACAAAACATAAAAAATTAAACAGTCATATAACAAATTAGAAGGCCAAAACTACAAGTTTTCATACACTGGATAAGGGGGATGCAGGGAAGAGTGGCTTGGTTCACTGCCAACATCTATGGGTGATCCTGATCCTGATTGGGAAGATGAGCGTGAAGTAACTGGGTGTGGCTGCACGTGCATCCTTTGATAACCAGGATTAGATGGGTAAGGTGTATACATCGGTGGGGGTCCTGCATAAGGATTAATGGAAGGTGTGGTGTCATGGAACTGCTGACTGGCCATTGGTCGACTCAAAGAGCCACTGGGTGAATTAAAACCCATAGCCCATGGCTGAAATTTTGGATATGGGCAATGCTCTTTGCAAGCAGGCACGATATACGTTAAATAGGCATGTATATCACCCCTGACCTCAGTGCGCTTATCAGGAGGAATCTCCCTAACTACACAAAGCAACATTCTCAAAAACATAACATCTGGGTCTGAGATGTTGAGGAATTCATCATCTTTGGCCTGGTTTTGTGATTGGTTTCTCATTTCTGCAATAATACGGTTGAAATATTCCTCAAAAGGTGTCTCTTGTTGAGTACGTGTTCGACGGGTGGTGGAAGTAGACTGGCCTCTCCTACCTAGATTTGCCTGCAAATAGATCGAATATATAGATTATGCTTCTGATGTTGAGGTCACACTTACATACTGCTAAACATGATGCTTGCACAAATATTAAAGTCGTGTCAGAGCTTGCACCACCTGTTTACAATAGATCAGACACAGGCACTTGTTTTTGCCCCAAAAACCCGATGTCACTGTATTAACAGCCAGACCTCCAAAACCAGAAGTACTGAAGTGGTACTTTGCCCAAAAAGTAAGCCGTTGTTGTTTCTCCTTAAGAACATTTATGTACCAACACCAGCTGCCATTACAATATGTAAGTAATACGTATTTTGTGGACGGAGATTGTGACTAGGGTTGTCCCGATACTAGTATCGGTATCGATAACAAGCATTTGCCTGAGTACTTCTAGTCGGGCAAATGCTCCCGATGCTTCACCCGATACTTGTGATCAGCGGTGATCAGTGCAGTGGCGGAAGTTACCAGCACCGATCACGCTGTATATATTTAAAATTTGTTTCTCAGTACTTTCTCCGCTTCTCTCTCTCTCTACTCCACCCCCCCCCCAGCTTTCAGCTGTTTTAAAATCAGCGGTGATCGGTGCTTGAAGTGTCCCCCTCCGTGCCGCCGTCCCAATCTCCGTATCCCCCTCCGTTCTCCTCCTCCACCCCCTCGATCTGTCAGGATGGAGAGCGGAGGTAGGAGCCGGTAAATCCGGCTTCTTACTTGTCGGAATGTACAGAGTCAGTGATCACTGACTCTGTCCATTCACATAACTGAAACATCGTAAACTGTGTTTACAATGTTTCAGTTTATGAATGAAGAGAAGCCGCTGTCTTCTCTCCATTCATTTTGAGCGCAGGCTGCTGAGAAAGGGACTGGGGAATCTGTGTCCCTAGTCCCTTTCCCTGTCTCAAAGGGGAGATGTCAGAGGTCTGTTAAGACCCCTGATATCTCACCAAAGCCCCCCAACAGGGCTGATAAAAAAAATAAAAATAATTGTAAAAAATAATACAAAAATAAAAGAAAACACACACACACTGACACTGTCCACCCCCCCCCCCCCCCCATTGAAAAAAGAGAGCATTGTAAAAAAATTGTAAAAACCCTCATTGTGACGTTTTGAAAGTACATACCGCAGGTTCTTGAGTGGATGGTTGATATTCTTGGGATGAAACTGTCTCTGAATTGGTTTCTTGACTGGTTGACGAACTTTCACGTCTTGCGCTTGCTCTCGCTGGAACACTTGACACAGTTCTAACAATAACAAAATTACAAGTTTAAAAATACCATGAATACTGTCATGTGTACACTACAGAATAGCCCTCTATATGGAGCTTGGTGGGTTTAGACACCTTTCACACTGGATCGTTGAAGCGACCAAAAATCCTGATAGCAGCATCTTTGGAGTGGTGAAGGAGCGGTGTGTATACCGCTCCTTCACCTCTCCAGCCCATTCAAATCAATAGGACAGTGCGGCTATACTACCCACAAATTTGTTAAAAGTAAAATAATATATATACTTACAAGCGCATCTCGGTGGTGCGCCTCAAAAAAGACAAAGCCTCTGCATGGGGGTTAGCCCTGCGATGAGTTGAGGGTGCTCCGCTTTTCTCCGCAGACTTCTCTTTGTTTACTTCTTTCTTGTACCGGTCACGTAGGGACCTCGAACGTGTATAAACCTCCTTTCCTGCAATATATATATAACATAACGCATGTTAGGAACAAAAGTCGAGAGAGATCTGCTCACCCCCCCCCCACCCAAGAAAAAAGGGAAGACACCAACCATTTGATTTCCCATGTTCTAATTTGGTTTGTTTGCAGCATTGCACAATTGTCAGTGACGCAGTGCTGTATCGCTAAAAAATGGTCATTTAGGGGGTAAATCTTCTGTTTGTGGTTATTATGGGAAACAGCTATGATGCATGTGTACCCTGCTTCATAGACACAACAAACATTGCACTCACCTCGGTTATCCTGCTCAGTGGCAGACATATTGTCCCAGTTCGGTGTGACAAATCTGTATACTTCCTCCCACTTTGATCTCTTCAACACTCGATCGGCATATCCTGGGCATTCTGAGTCCCATAACTCTGGTCGGGAATGCACCTGGGATATTATGGCCTCATGTGATATATCTCGCGCCGCCATGCTGCCTTCTCCTCTTTCCTCTATCCCTCTGAACTTCCTGTGTCATTTCCCAGGTACACCTACTGGTTATGATGCGCTTCCGGGTGATCTTTTTTTTTCTCACGCTGCTATCCGCAGTTGACACAAAAGACTGCGATTACCTGCGGTTATGTGCATATAGCTGCGCTACATCGCACCTGGACGCATTCAATTCTATTTTTTCTTTTCGCACCGAACCGCATGTAACGAAATCGCAGCTAAACGCTGTGTGTGAATGGGGCCATAGGAAAGCATTGTGTGCTTTTAGCTGCGGTAGAAAACTAGAAAATCCGCAGCTAAAAGCACCATTCTATCCGTCCGTGTGAAAGGGGCCTTAAACACATACACCATCCCACTTGTATACCTCCTCTTGACCACTGTTACCTAGCAAGGCTAACCCCTTTCATCACAGTCGTTTTCTACTTCAACATACAATCATCCACTTGTCCACAGTTTCCCAATGCAGATCGGGAGAACGATATACCTTCATAGTTCCAACTTTGTAGTTTGACTTAATTCATCCTCCCCCTTTGATTACAAGTTCAACCTTGATTCAACCTTTGGAACCTGGGTGGAATTATACCACATATCCCAAGATTGTACTTTTATTATTGTTTTTATAGCTCCAATGCTATGTATGCATGTTGTTTTTAATGTCCTTTTCCTAACTTTGACATCAACAAATATGTTTTGCTAATAATGCTTGTATGGTGAGCGAAGTTCCATAGATATGTATTACCTTAGGGTTGGTTGAGCTTATTGTGTGAAAAATTAATGCTACCGGCGCAAAAAAAATATATAATTTTTTGTGGATGTTTAGTTTGCTGCAATCAGAAAAAACATACCACCCTAAGGTGAAATGTGAAAATATGGTAAGGTATATGGATTGCGCTAACTCCTAAGAATTATAATAATCTTATACCACTCATAATGCAAATATGTATTGTAGCGGCCCCCTCTCTCTCCTCTCTCCTCTCTATTCTTCTGGCTTTGGCTCTTGTCTAGGGTTACCTCTAAGGAGAGAGTGCAAGGTCACCACGCCAAGTTCCCACCACAATTCTCTTTTACCTTCGGGTCGGTGTTCTGCATCTGGAGACCTCCTCCTGGTTTCTCGAACAGTGTCTGCCAGTAAAGTCCAACACTCCTTTATTCTTCTCATGGAAAAATGAACACAATCAGTTGGACTCCCTCAACGAACAGAACAGACAGGGGGTGTGGATGTGAGTAGGCCCAGGCACAATGAACTCTCCTACTTCCTTCCCAGAAGTAGGTTTCTGTTACCAATCGAGGAAGACATCCCTCCCGGCGGTCTCCGGAGGCTCACCCGTCACTGGCAATTTGCTGCACCAGGTCTTCAGGTAAGTACCCCCTCCGGTCCCTTATGCCACTGGATTCGGGTACCCCCTCCCGGGGTCCCCTAGGAAGTTCCTCCCTCGCGGAGCCTTAGTCCGGGACCCTCAGTCCTGGACTGCCATCCAAGTACCTCACCCCAAGCTAAAGGTGCCTGGGATGGAACATAACCTCCGAACGTCCTCCAGGCCTCCAGGCCTAGGCCGCCTAGAGGACCGACACGAACCACCGCCCTCAGGATGAAGGTGCCCGGGACTCGACTCCCCACACCAAAAATTATTTATTTTGATTCTAACGATTTTTGAAGGTATCCAATCCCCATATGATAGTATTGTTTCACTTTTCTGACTTATTAATAAGGTAGACGGTACCTCGAGGGTCCGGCGTATAATATATTTTTAGTGTACTACAAATATATATGCACAACAAAATAATAAAGTTCCAATCCAGTTGGGTCCACAAGGTGTGTGGACTCCTTTAACCAGTTGCCGCCCGCCCACCATGATATGCTGGCAGGGTGGTGCGGCTCTCGCTCTGGGCCGATGTCATATGATGTCGGCCCATTCAAACAGGACATGTGCGCGATCGTGTGCACACAGCCCTGCACTGTTGGTGGCGAGACATAGCGCGTTACCGACAGGGGTGAACAGCTATTGGGCATGGCTGTTTACTACGTGATGGTACTGCCTCTTTAAAGACGGCGGATGCACGCAATCAGGGGCGCGCTGTGCAGTCACGTCGGTGGTGGCGAGTTCTCAGGAACACTGCTCATCACCAACAATGGCAAACAGCCAATGACTGGCGGCTGTTGACCACGTGATCGGCTGTGGTCCATTCACAGCCGATCACAAAATGTAAACACAGACCGGTAACTAGCTGTTACCGGCTCTTCCCTCCACACACACCATTTCCAGTGTGAGGAGAGAAGAGCCAGGAGCAGTGAGTTACCGATCTGTAAATGTGTTGGTGATCTCGCGCCAAAAAAATATATGACTAAAAAGATATATATTAAAATATATTACCAGCTGCTAACCCCAAAAGTTTCAATGAGAAACCAACATATGATAATAATTATATAAACACAGCATGTAAATGTAGTGGGGGCGCTTGAAAAATAAAGTGATATATAAAACATACCACTGAATAGGTACAAAATAATTGAAATAATGTGAACAAAAAAAATGAATTAAATAGAATAACACCAGCCTGCCTATACAACCTATAACATATGATTTTTGCCTACAATCTTATAAGCGAGACAAAACAAGCCCACCAATCAGTGGGTAAAGATTCCACACCTTTCCTTGTGAGAAAATAATAACAGTAAGGCCTCGTACACACGACCGATTTTCTCGGCAAGAACCAGCAAGAAACTTGCTGGCAGAGAGGTCTTGCCGAGTAAATCGGTCGTGTGTACGCTGCTATCGGGTTTCTCGTCGAGAAAACCGACAAGAAACCTCGACGAGAAAATAGAGAACCTGCTCTCTATTTTCTCGTCGAGATTCTCGTCGGCATGTTTCTCGACGAGAAAAGTGAGTGTGTGTACACTTACCTGTCCGCCGGGAAGCCCGCGCATGTTCGAAATGAATTTGACGCATGCGCGGTAGCTTCCTAGGCATACGTAGGGTATACCAAGATGGCGGCGACGGCATCGAATGTGACGAGCGCATGCTCGACGTAGTCGATGACGTCACCGCGTACACTCCTTTCAAAGAACCGCGGGTTCTTTGAAACGAGCGTGTGTACACTCGGCCAGGACAAGTTTCTTGTCCAAGAATCTCGTCGAAAAAAACAACATGTTTTTTTCAACGAGAATCTCGGCCGTGTGTACGAGGCCTGATAGATCATAACCAAATGACCAAACATATAATGAACCATAGAGTCCCAATAGTCCACATAAATTAATCAATATTGATTGTAGTGATGTGATCCAAAAACAATACAATCATCTATTTAAAAAAAGACAAATGCCCCCTTGAGGCGACGCTAGGGCTACGTTCTGACGACACTTCCGGTCTCGCTGGTTCCTTGCCTGTCGTAGGTGGAACGCACGCCAGACCTTCCTCCATTTGGGACCTACAGCGGTGCTCCATCCATGCTATCCAGCCTCAGTGCCGGGTCTGTGACACTATCCAAGTAAGGGGGCATTTGGCTGTTTTTAAATAGATGATTTACTTAATAAACGGAGTTACACTATTGCCGTTTTTTTTATTCCCTCATTATTTCGCATTTTCTTATTTGGGCCTCCTGAGGCAGGGATTTCTTTCTGGATACTGACATCTCTATCCATATGAGCAAGTGGAGCTTGCCAAAAGAGCTATTGACCTATTTTTTAAATAAAAGGGTCAACTACCTCTGGTAAGCTGCCACCTTTATCTTGAGCACTATCGGGTAATTTTAAGACTAAGTTGGTGAAGGAATCACTGCTAGTTTTTTTCGTTTGGATCCATCATTTACATTATATATGTTTTTGGATCACATCACTACAATCAACATTGATTAATTTATGTGGACTATTGGGACTCTATGGTTCATTATATGTTTGGTCATTTTGTTATGATCTATCACTGTTATTATTTTCTCACAAGGAAAGGTGTGGAATCTTTACCCACTGATTGGTGGGCTTGTTTTGTCTCACTTATAAGATTGTAGGCAAAAATCATATGTTATAGGTTATATAGGCAGGCTGGTGTTATTCTATTTAATTCATTTTTTTGTTCACATTATTTCAATTATTTGGTACCTATTCAGTGGTATGTTATATATCACGTTATTTTTCAAGCGCCCCCACTATATTTATATGCTGTGTTTATATAATTATTATCAGTTACCGATCTGTGTAGTGTCAGTGTCTGCACCAATACCACACAAATAAAGAGAACATGTCACATGGCCCCCATTGCAGCTGTCACCCAACAGTCACCACACCAGTGCTTATAAAAGTTTACCTGTCACCCATCAGTGCCCATAAAGTGCACCTGTCAACCATCAGTGCCCATAAAGTGCACCTGTCACAGTTAGAGACTGCCATCAGCAGTGCACCTGTCACCCATCAGTGACCATCGCCTCTCACTCAATAGTCACCCGTCAGTGACCCATCCGTGACCATTATCTGTCACCTATCAGTCCCATAAAGTGCACTGGTCATCATCAGAGACTGCAATCAGTGACCGTCACTCATCACCCTCACCCATCAGTGACCGCCCCCCCCTTCACCTGTCACCCATCAGTGACTGTCACCTGTCAACTATCAGTGAACGTCACCTGCCACCAGTCTGCCACCCGTCACACAGCTCATCAGTGACCGTCACCTGCCACTTGTCTCACAGCCCATTATAAAAATGTCCAAAAAAGTTTTTACCAGTGAGGAGGCGTTCCAGATCCTCTCCATGACTGCTGAGAGCAGCGGGGAGTTCTCATCAGATTCAAATGCCAATTCTGATTCTTAATTTAAATTCAGCATTTAAATCAATCTATAGTAGTGGATCGGCAAATGAATCGGAGGAAGAATGGATCCCTCCTAAAAGAGCACGGCGCTCTGAAAACCAGGAAGCTGCCAGTAATAGACCCTAGGATCAAATTCCCAGGCCCAGTACTAATGCTGCCGTCAGCGATAGACCCCAAGAACAAAGGCCCAGTACCAGCGCTGCTGCCAGCAAAAGACCACAAGAAATGTTCAGGCCCAGCACAGCCAGGTGTGCAGGCCAATACCCCAAATTTCACAGAAATTGATTGTTTTTATTTATTTTTGCCCGACACTTTGCTGCAATTCATCGTGGACCAGACCAATTTATATGCCCAGCAGCATATTGCGAACAACCCCCAATTATCATACGCCCGTCCGTTGGAGTGGAGAGATTTGACTTTGGAGGAGTTCCAATTGTTTATGGGCCTTATAATTATATATATATATAAACATGGGGCTTACAAAAAAAAAAATGAAGGACATGCCTACTGGTCCACCAACCCCATCCACCACATGCCCATCTATTCTGACGTAATGTCAAGGACCCAACATGGGATGATTATGTGCTTCTTTCATT
This sequence comes from Rana muscosa, assembly GCA_029206835.1. Classification (NCBI taxonomy): domain Eukaryota; kingdom Metazoa; phylum Chordata; class Amphibia; order Anura; family Ranidae; genus Rana; species Rana muscosa. The sequence goes on along the minus strand of CM055127.1, from coordinate 4,861,930 downwards.
TCAGCGACAACACCCAGTGCCCTCCCCACAATCATCCAAATTACGATAAGTTATATAAAATTCGCCCACTCATAAAAAAAATTCCCAACGATTTGCGTAACTCTATGTCCATAATCAACATATATAAGTAGATGAGTCCCTGGTACCCTCTTCAGGCCAGCTAGGAATAGAACAATACATTACTAGCAAAAGTACCAGATATGGGGTCAAATTTTACAAGCTTTGTGAGAGAGTCACGGGATATCTGTATGCGTTCCGCATATACAAAAGGAAGAGATTTCCAGGTCCAGCCCCCTGATTGCCTGGCCTACACGGGCACAAATGGTAAAATTGTATGGGACCTGGCATACCCACTGCTGAACAAAGGTTAACACCTATACCTCGCAGAAACCCTGGTCTGCGGAACCTCCAGAAAGAATAGGAAGGGCTTCCCACAATCTATAGTGGATAAAAAAAACTGTGGTGGGGAAAGAGCAACTTTGAGATGCAATGAAGTGCTGGCCTTAAGGTGGAAGGATAACAGGAATGACCCTACAGTTGAGGTTAAAAAAAGACAAGGTCCCATTGAAATTGCAACATGTGTCCAAGATTACAATCTCTACATGGGGGGGGGGGATTTCAACGACCAAATGCTTCAGCCCTACTGTATTTGTCAATAAGAAGGTCATGTTTCTGGTACAAGAAAGTAGCAATTTAATTAATTTGACCATGCATACATATTTTACACCAAATCCACAGAAAGCCCTGCCCACTTTCTAAAATTCATTGAAGAAGTTGTCACGTCCCTCATCTACAAACAAAGACCCCCACCCCAGAAAACCTTCACTCTGATGCTGTTAGCTGACTTCATGAGTGCCACTTCCCGGACAACATTCATCTGGATGTTGTAAGCGCCAGACGTCAATCAGTTGGGCCTTGTAGATAGTTTGTATCACTCGTTTGCGGGTGCTAGAGGTAACGGAGGATGAACCCGATGAGGTGTCTACGTTGGGAAGTAACGGAACATTAAAGTCGCCCCCAAGAATCAACTGGCCTTCAAGTAATTCTGTGAGACGATTCATTGTTCGACTAAGGAAAGTATTTTGATGGTCATTTGGAGCATATATGGAAGCAAAAGTGATTTTTACTTCTCCTATAAGGCCTTTAATGAACAGAAAGCGCCCTTCCGGATCTATCAGGGTGTCCTGATTCAGCCAAGGAAGTCGACTGGATAGTAATATAGACACACCCTTGGTTTTGGCTAAGTTATTCATAGAGTGAAACGCAACTGGATAGTATCTGTTCTTTAAGATAGGAAGATTATTGCTTCGAAATGTGAAAAGGAAAAAGGTACCCCTAGGGGCTTTGAGTTGCAGCGATAGATGAAAATATCAATGAAAATGATTTATGTATAAAAGTATAAGTTTTATTAGGTAGAAAAAAATCACATAAATACAATAGGAATCAGGACATGAGCTCCAAAAAACATCAATTGAAGCTAACACGTGTCTAAAAACAACCAGTGGAAAATAGTACAACATTAGGAATATTTACTATGGGCGCAAAAGCCACAACGCGTTTCGACCTTAGTAGTAATGGCGGTCTTCTTCAGGGGGGGAAAAAGCTTTGCGAACATAGATTCTATAATGAGATATATACATGTCAATGGAAAATTGTTACAAAAAACAACCAACAAAAAACACATATACACCCGTGTACATGGGTGCCTATACGTGTGTGTATAGTATTAAAGACATTAAGTACAGTTGCCATAAATTGATAGTTGTAGAATACATACCCAGATGGATGTCAACAGCCAGGACTGATGGTCAGCCAGTGGCCCTGCCGCCAGGAGCAAACCTCTCCCAGGCAAGCAAGAGGAGGCGGTCAGGATGGTATCATGGACCAGGTTGTGGAGCAAAGAAAGAGACCACCCCTAGGCCTACGCGAGGTCGCGACCCATGACCCCACACCACTGAGGAGGCAGGGGGGGAGGGGAGGTGCAGGCAAGGGGAGGGCGGGGAGAGGGACAGCCCGGAGCGGGCAGATACAGAAGAATGAGGAGAAGGAGGGAAGGATGGAGGGACCATGCCAGCTGAAAGGAGGCACACCAAACAAATCGAGGGTGACCCTGTAAAAGATATCAAAAATATAAAAATTGTAAATAATAAAGATATGGTAATCTAAAAAGAGTCATCTACATGATAGGGGTAACCCCATAAAAAGGGGAAGTGAAAGGGGGCGGTGAGGAGAAGGACAAAGAGAGAAAAAAGAGAGCAATATGAGGGAAGGTGTGCAGGTATAGGTGGAACATGTGAACTGGTTGGGACCTATGTGAGAAAGGAATGAATAGTATGTGGAGGTGAAAAAAATAAATAAAAAAAAAACAACAAAAGCAAAAAGAGGAGAAAATGTGTTACATATAGTGAAAATAAATATAAAAATGAAAAAAACATAAAAATGTGAAAATGTTATGTGTGTGATGAATAAAAAAATAAGTGTAGTGTGACCAAAGAAATGTGTGTGATGGGTGGAACGTGTGAATGTTGTGCAAAGAAATGTATAATGAAGTGTTAGGTGAAAAAATAGGGAAAAAAGGGGGAATGGCTGTGTAAATAGGGATGTGGATGTGTGCCAAGAATAGGAGGAATATAAAGGAATATAGTGAGAAAAATGAAGGGAAAATAATATGTTGGGGGGGCATCAAGGAGTGGGGGATATGTACAAAAGAAAAAGTAAATTAAAAAGGGGGAATTTATCTAAACTATCGAGGTAAAAGCATATATAACTCAACAAGGTAGTTGAATGATATGTGGGGATTCAAGAGAGGTTCCCATAAGGTGAAGATGCAGTTCAAAATGCCTGCAAACACAGGAATCTGTATACTAAATGTAAAGAAAATGAGCGTATTAGTTGTAAAACAGAGGTAAGGGTCCATATTAAGAAGCCATATCTATGGTCAGGCTATTACTTACAGTTCTGGGCCAGCAGTATGCGTGTACCTCCGTCCAAGCCACCGTGGGGGCTCTGAATGAGGCTATCCCCTGGGGCTGTGTATTATATAGGGGCCAAACAAACGATGAGGTGTGTGTACCGGGTAGCTCCGCCCCACGCCCCCCACCAACCAAGGAAACGCCCGCACCGCAGCCCATCACCGGACTCCCCCACACCCCACCACACACCCACCCCTCCTCCCCCCACACAAAACAGCGCGCGGGGATGCCAAAGGCCACCATAATGGCGGCCGTCGCGCGGCCTCCCCGGCATTACGGAAGGACAGAGGTCCCCGGTAGCCGCCGTCACTGTCGCCGTCGGAAGGACGGCGTGACGTCACCACGCTACGCACACGCCGCAAACGCACGCGCAGCAGAGCGGGCTAAGTCCACAGTGATCGCGGGACGCCGTCGACAGACTAGACGCTCCCCTGGTGGCCAAAGAGATAATGGCCACCTGGGAGCACGGGCAAAGAACAGAGGCTCAGGCTTGGCCTGCCGTGAGGCATAGAGGTGGAATCAAAGCCCCACATAACTGCCATGAGTGGGACCAAATGCTAAGGACACCGGCAGCACGGCCACAGGGAAGTCCTGCACGTTCAGAAACTGAGTGATATCCATGGGAATAAAAAGATAAAAATAATTAGACAGATACAGACATGTTGCAGTATAAATCAATAAACTGACATTTTTGGAAAGACATTGTCCCAAAAGAAAAATAATCTATGCCCCTTTCATGATATCACAGAGCTCAAGATGGTTTACATTTTATTCAATAGAAATTAATTTAATAATAAAGGACAAAAAGCGAAAATAGAAATTGTAAGGAAACCCAGCAGATCAATCAAGATCTTCCTAGATTGTTTTATTTGGTACAGTACCGGGAGATAGCAAGGTAATGAGGGAAAGAAAAGGAAGGTCGCCATGTTTCCAGGAACACTTCCCACACATTCCCTGTCAGTGTGTTTTTCCCGATACGAATCCTTTTATAAAAGGAGAAAAAGAAATGGATTCATTCAGGCCAGGGTAAGCGGTAGCTTGTAGCCGGAAAATCAATTTCTGCTCGCATTGAAGAAGAGATCTATTCCAATTGCCGCATCTGATCGGTACATGTACTCGATCGATAGAGACAAATGAAATTTGGGGCATTTTGTAGTTGTGTTTAAAGACCACGTGTCTGCCTAGGGATAGGTAGCGATTGCCAATTTGCATGCTGTAAACATGTTTGGCAATGCAACGCTAAAATTCTTGTTTCGTCTTACCTATGTAGAATGCATTGCATTCACATGACATTAGGTATACAATGCCACGAGTTTGCAAAATGGAGAGGCATAAACGTCTCACCGTTCGGTAGCAGAAAGGATTTCTCCTTTCGCATCAAGGGACAGTGAGAACAGTGGCCGCACGGGAAAGTGACGCGTATCTGGCAATGTTTTTTAGGAGATACCCCTTTAAATTCGCTCTGGACTAGTTTGTCCTTCAATGACATGGCTCTCTTGAAAGTGATGGATGGGGAATCAGTAACAAATTTATTTGTCTTTGGATCAACAGTTAAGATGGACCAATGTCGTTTAATGATTTCTCGGATTTGTTTTTCTTGCCTAGAAAAACGCATAATGATCCTAGTGTTGTTGTTTTGTGAAGTCTGTTTAGACTGAATGTTAAAAAGAAGATCACTGTGAGATTTTACGGACACCTTATTGTAAGCCTTCCTTAAACAGGACCTACTATAGCCCCTTTCAAGGAGTCTGTTTTGTAATTTTCCGGCTTCTTTCTTAAAAGTATCTTCATTGAAACAGTTTCTGCGGAGACACAGGTGCTGTCCATATGGGATCGAGTCCTTTAATGCTATGTGGTGGAAACTAGTGGCATGTAGCACCGTGTTCCCGGCGGTAGCTTTTCGGAACAGGGTGCTACCTAGTTTTCCAGAGGTAGTAGTAAAGATCTGCACATCAAGAAAAGTGAGCGTACTTTTGTTGTGTGTCATTGTGAATTTGAGGTTAAGAGAATTGATGTTGATCAAATCAAAAAATTTCAACAGTAATGCCTCTGAACCTTCCCAGACGACGAAGACGTTGTTCGATATACCTTAGCCATACTGCAATATGGCTAGTGTAATCGACAAGGTCCTTGTCGCTGAGAAGGGACTGCTCCCACTCCCCTAGGTATAGATTGGCGTAGGATGGGGCACAACATGTCCCCATTGCTACGCCCTGCACCTGGAGGTAGTGGGAGCCGTCAAACAAAAAGGAATTGTGGTAAAGAATGAACTCCAATCCTCCACGGATTAATTCATTTAAAGCCTGATCATAGTGAGAACCCTGCTGGAGGATTCGTGAAATGACAGCCAAACCTGTGGTGTTGGATATTGAACTGTACAGGGCTTCTATGTCGATAGCCACTAAAATGGACTCATCAGTGTAGGACAATTCATCAATTCTCTGCAGAAAATGAATTGTATCCTTAATAAACGATGGTAGGGTCAGAACAAAGGGTTGCAGGTAAGCATCAATCACTCGGCTGAGGTTTTCTGTAATCCCTCCATTACCCGAGACTATGGGATGTCCCGTAGGGTCAGATGGATTTTTATGAATCTTTGGGAGGCTATAGAACGTTGCCACCCGTGGGTGGCAGGTTCTAATATACTCCCAAAGATCTTTGGAAATAACATTGGTTGCGTAGGCTTGGTCAACAAATTCATAAAACTCATTATTGAATCTGTCAAGTGTGGCTGGGATGGATCTGTACCAAGAGCGATTGTCAAGAATCTTTTGGCACATAGCTCTATAGTGGGAGTTGTCCATTACGACAACATTCCCGCCTTTGTTAGAGGCCTTAATTACAATAGATTTATTTTTGCGTAAATCTTCAAGGGCCTGATTTTTGTCTGTGGTATAGTTTTGTGGGGAAATTTTCTTTAGTGGTAATTTACAAATATCTTTAATAGTCTGTTTAAGAAAGATGGCCACATTTGGATTGATGTTCGGGGAAGGAAACTTGGTGGAAGGTTTTCTGAATAATGAAATTGGATTGAGGGTTGATTTATTGATATCCTCAAAGATTTTATCTAAATCTGTTTGATCGATCAAATCGATCGTATTGTTTTCTTGAAACAGAATAGTAAGATCACGTAGAGCTTTGAACTCCCTCATGCTGTAGGCGGACCAATCAGTATTGTCAATCTCTGGGTCATCCTTGGCATACATGCATACATGCACTTCAAGAGCAACTTGCGCACAAAGAGCTGTATATCGGTGAATATATCAAAATTTGCCTCTGGGCAGAAACTTAAGCCACGTGACAAAAGATTCCTTTCAGGAATAGTTAGGGAATGTGATGATAGGTTTGTGACTCTTGAGGGTCTGGTTGGATCCAAACTACAAATGGATCCATACCTTTCCCTTCCTTCATTATCCGGGGGGAGGCCCCAGCCCCCCGTGTGGGGTTTAAAGTCTTTGTAAAAGAGGATTTAGAAGGTCCTGAGCATTGAGTGATCGTACCTGAATTCCCAGGGCTATCAGAAAAGGGGGAATCCAATTCTCCCATAGTGGTATTTGGTTCTACGTTGGTTTGCAACGAGGAACTTAAATCAGTGTGCAAGTTCTGACTAGTAGACTCAGAATCAACACCCATGATGCATTTTTTGTTGTCTTGTTCGAGGGAACCAAGATTGTTCCGACTTCTTTTTTGTCTGATTCTACCTTTTTGAGGGGGGTCTCTTTCTTGTTGGCCCTGGGTCGAACCCTGCAATCTTGTAATTTCCCCCTTTTTAATTTACTTTTTCTTTTGCACATATCCCCCACTCCTTGATGCCCCCCCAACATATTTTGTTCCCTTCATTTTTCTCACTATATTCCTTTATATTCCTCCTATTCTTGGCACACATCCACATCCCCATTTACACAGCCATTCCCCCTTTTTTCCCTATTTTTTCACCGAACACTTCATTATACACTTCTTTGTACAACATTCACACGTTCCACCCATTACACACATTTCTTTTGTCACACTACATTTATTTTTTTATTCATCACACACATGACATTTTCACATTTTTATGTTTTTTTCATTTTTATATTTATTTTCACTATATATAACAAATTTTCTCCTCTTTTTGCTTTTGTTGTTTTTTTTTTCACCTCCACATACTATTCATTCCTTTCTCACATAGGTCCCAACCAGTTCACATGTTCCACCTATACCTGCACACCTTCCCTCATATTGCTCTCTTTTTTCTCACTTTGTCCTTCTCCTCACCGCCCCCTTTCACTTCCCCTTTTCATGGGGTTACCCCTATCATGTAGATGACTCTTTTTAGATTACCATATCTTTATTATTTACAATTTTTATATTTTTGATATTTTTTACAGGGTCACCCTCGATTTGTTTGGTGTACCTCCTTTCGGCTGGCCCGGTCCCTCCGTCCTTCCCTCCTTCTCCTCATTCTCCTGTGTCTGCCCGCTCCGGGCTGCCCCTCTCCCCCGCCCTCCCCCCTGACTGCGCCTCCCCTCCCTCTGCCTTCTCAGTGGTGCAGGGTCGTGGGTCGCGACCTCTCGTAGGCCTGGGGGTGGTCTCTTTCTTTGCTCCACAACCTGGTCCATGATACATCCTGACCTCCTCCTCTTGCGTGTCTGAGAGTGTTTTGCTCCTGACGGCAGGGCCACTGGCTGACCATCAGTCCCGGCTGTTGACATCCATCTGGGTATGTATTCTACAACTATCAATTTATGGCAACTGTACTTAATGTCTTTAATACTATACACACACGTATAGGCACCCATGTACACGGGTGTATATGTGTTGTCTTTTGTTGGTTGTTTTTTGTAACAATTTTTCATTGACATGTATATATCTCATTATAGAATCTATATGGGGGCGTGGTCTGGAGCCGATCCGAGATGGACGTGTAAGTTCAAAGCTCCCGCTCCCAGAGGTCCTGCTACTTCATCTATTCGCCCTACAATCGCCTCAGACATGGTGGGAACATCCCGCAGCGCCTCAGCTACAAGGTCTCGATCGCCGCTGAGCCAGGACACGCAGCTAGGCAAGCATATCCCCGAGATCTTTAGATCGCGGCCTAAAGACAGAATGCAGGCCTCGCAGGCAGCCTCCTCGTGTGAGGCGCACCCCCAGAGCTCCAGCCCACAATGCCCTGGCTCACGGAGATCGCTTGGAGCGGAATTAGAGAGGAGACAGCCCCAGCGGTAAACCTGGACGATCTCCGCAGCGTGGCTGCAGACATCAAGAACACTCTGACGGCGGCAATATCAGAAATGAGATCTGACATGCAGGCGATGGCCATCAGAGTGGAGGAGGTGGAAATAACACAGGCCCGCCATGACACTTCACTATGCCATGTACAACAGATAACGGAGTCCCACGCCATACACCTCAGAGAAATCAACCGCCACATGGAAGATTTAGATAACAGGGGGAGACACCGGAACCTCAGGGTAAGAGGACTCCCAGAAAATGTAGACCTCAGCCAGCTCTCCCTGACAGTCGCCAACGTTTTTAACGATCTCCTGGAAAGACCCCCTGACACGCTGATCGCTTTTGAAAGAATCCACAGAGCATTGCGCCCCAAGGGAAAGGAGACAGATCCCCCTAGAGATGTGATATGCTGCCTTATGGACTTTCAGCTAAAGGAAGACATCCTCCGCAGAGCACGGAGCCGTAATCAGCTAGCTTTTGGCGGGGTTGTAATTAGGATCTTTCAAGATCTATCAGGCATCACCCTACAGCGCAGGAGGGAACTGTGACCACTACTGGACGTCCTGAGAACCAAATCCATCGTATACCGCTGGAAGTTTCCATTTTGCCTTTCCGTGACACATCAAGGCCGCACGGCAAACCTTAAAGTTCCGGAAGACCTGGAACACTTCTGCAATGCTATAGGCATCCAGCGTGTCGATCTACCAGACTGGTACAGTGACTTCCGTCTGCCATCCCCTACAAGAACCTCCTCTATGGACGGCATAGATGAAGCGGGCAATTACAGCAACAACCGACGCCGCTCGCACCCTCCTCCTCCTCACACACCGCTGAAAAACGGAGTCCCTCGGAATGGCAGCCCGACAGCTTCACCAGTGCACCGCAGAGCTCGCCTCACCTAGGCAGGTATTTGCTCTCCAGTACACATTCCCCCACTCTTTTTTTTTTTACCTGACATGGAGACTTAACCCTCAAGCTCGGCCTCTTTATACCTGGGAATACTATCTGTTTCTGCCATAGTGTAAACTTATCAAGATCCCCTGTACTGCTCTCATCTGTCCAGCAATTGATAGTCACTTCCCTCTACTCTTGCTTGATACCCTTGCTTTATACCCCACTGAACTCAATCCCTCCTGTACCAGCCGGTTACCCCAAGGACATTTGCTTCTGACAAGAACCTACCTACCCTATTTTTGCTAATGTAGACAAACCCCCAGGACCCGACATATATGCCACAAGAAGATCTGATCCATAGACTCTTTGCCTTACATCTTACCCAGCTGATATCACCAAACTTTACCCGCCAGCCTTCTGCTACACCATAGGGCTACCTCGTTAACCCTAACTCCTTAGACTCCCCCTGTGGGACCCAGACCGTTTTCCCTTTGTTCACACCAGTGACTTATCGAAAGTGACTTGCCACACAAAGAGACAACAGCACATGGATGACTACCCCGGAACAATCCACGTGTTCAATTATCCCTGAAACTCAACACAAGGACATCGCTTGGTTAATCGTAAATTCCTTCCATCTTGTTACCAGAGACTACCTACCCCAAGATGTCTTCTCTTACAGACAACTCGAGAATCTGACGTGCAGCACTCCGAAAAGTATTGCAAATGCAGCTGGACTAAGTATAGACCCCTTTCACTTACCTCCCCCTACCTATGTTTTTTTCATCCCCTTTTTTCCTTGCTCATTTTACTCCTCATAGGCTGGACATGTCTTCCCCCCTTATCCCCTTTCCTTCCTTAAAACCCCCCCTCATTCCTTACCTTCCTCATCCCTACACTCCTCTTCAGGACTAGGATCGTTTGATGATGTAAGCACTTATTATCTCAATGTTTTTACCCCCTCTCAATCCACAGGGAAAGAAAAGACTCCAAATCTGTTGCTTCTCCAACTATAGACCCACGGTCAGGGACTCGAGGGGACCATGCTCGGGTAGGACTCTTACAGATTCGCTTAATTAACACTGGCATCTCTCCCAGGTAGGGGCAAAAAATTTACCCCTACCAGACCCACACCTCTTCCCTCATTATTGAAAGTAAGGGAGAGATATACAAAGCTTGGTGTAGTGACCCGAAGATGGGCGTACCCCCCCTCCGGACCAACCGAACGACACTAACCCCCCAGGGTAATGTTATCTTATGTTAGGCCATTGTTGCGATTAATGATGTTGTTATATAAAACCAAAAATGCAGTGCTTCAATGTGAAAAATCAGTCCATGTGTTTCATAACAAAGGAAATAGATGCTGAAAATTAAAGAACTCCACCACCAAGGACTTCAGTGTGAACAGATAACACACCACCACAAAAAAACGTGCTCACTAACTGCTTACCAGAAAGCGAGCATTATAGGCATATAGTGGAATGCAGGGGGTCACAGATGGATAAGGCTCTCCAATCTTGATAGGACAACAACCGAGGTATCCAACATCATCAACATCCAAGGAACTTCCAGGACTTAGATAACACTAATGCAGACCTCAGCAGGAGATGTTAAACCCATACAAAAAGAAAGGCAGCATAGTGAAGCCCGTAAGGTAAAAATGTAGGTTTATTTAAAATTCTACTTACAGGGTAAAAGATCATCAAGGCAAAAAAGTATAATCTGCGGTTCTTAGCGTGCTCACATTGGTCAGCCTGACATGTTTCATCCCATAGGATATCATCAGAGGCGTGGCCAATGTTGTGAGCACGCTCATTCTATACAGGAAATGACAGTCACAATTACCTGTGATAGGTCAACAGGAACAAATACACAGCTTCTCCTACCTGTCATCACACACCCACGGAGCCGCGCATGCGCACCGCGACCGCACCAGTGATGCTGCCCATAGACAGAAGAAAGCCCATACACGGCCGCGCATGCGCAAACCGCCGTGCTATCCATGGGGACAGGAAGGAGAAACCACAAATGTCATTCTTACCTCCAAAAGGGCAGAGCAAAGGACAAACGCAAGGCGCGGCCACAAGCGCTCCGCAATGACATCTCTTGATGAGAATGTCAGACGAGGTGATATCCTCCCTCGATGGGCGGAACGGCGCAACCCGGAAGTGAATCGCCACATCACAGGAAGTTCACCCCGATGTAAACATCCGCCCGGGAGAAAGATCAAACCCGGAAATGACACAGGTAACACAATATAACCAGGCCCTGCGTTCCAATGCTGACAACCGGAAATGGAAGGCAAAAATGACACTGCTTAAAGCCAGCCAGAATAGATGCCGGCAAATTCCAAAATATTAACAAAGGACACATATATAATACAAAATGAGATGATCAAAAAAGTATTAATAAAAGAGTGCGATTGACACTAAAGTGAGGATGAACGGGAGGCTCACTTAAAGTGAAAAAGGCACCAACAGAGAAACAAAAAATTGCTAAAATATACATGAACACTGCCCACTAGTGTCCAAATAGAAAATTACTGGTATTTATTGAGCTAATAAAAATAGCTCCACACAGGGAGAAAAGAACATTCTCAACCTGTATGATGCACATATTACCAAGACTAATATGAAAACCTAATTAAAATTCAATAATTAAATAATAAAAAGGGAGAAAAATCAACTATTATTAATAAAACAATTTATATCCCATTCGACGTTCATGCCGAACGGGGTATAACATTTTAAATCATATATCCAGCGAGTTTCAAGTCTGGAGATTTCTCGCTTCGACAAACTTCCCCGCCAATGTGGGGTAAAGCGATCAATGGCCAGAAAAGTGGTACCTTTGGGATTTTTATTATGACATTCCAAATAATGCCGAGATACTGTGTGCTTAGGGAAGCCTTTTCTTATATTAGTAATGTGTTCGTTCACACGAACATGCATGGCACGTGTCGTGCGGCCTACATACTGGAGACCGCACGGACAAATTAGGAGATAGACGACAATAAGAGATGTACATGTAATAAAAGTGTTAATGTCGAATATTCTTCCAGTAATGTGTGAACTAAATTGGCTGATTCTCCTACTTTTTTCTTTATTAACAATACACACATTACAGTATAGGCAAGGGTAATAGCCCTTGGTTTTTTGGAAAAAGGAAACTCTATTGGGAGGGTCTAGGATATTGGGAGCCACTTGCAGTTTCAGAGGGGGAACCCCTCTAAAGACAACTTGCGGCCTATCAGGAAGAACTGGTCCCAAAATCTTGTCATTACGTAAGACATCCCAATGTTTCATAAAGATTTTTTTTATGTCAGTATGCTGCGTTGAAAAAGTGGTGACCATAGCGAAATTATAGTTGGTCTTCATAGAGGGCACTCTATCCTTATTCCTAAGAACAAGAGTGCGGTCAGTGTTTCCCACTTCTTCAATAGCAGCATTAAGATCATCTGATGTATATCCCTTTTCAATGAACCTTTCTTTTAGCACATTGGCCTGTTTAAAAAAATCTCCCTTTAAAGTACAGTTACGCCTCAAATGAACAAATTGGCTTTTTGGGATCGAATTCAACCATAATGGATGATGACAACTATCACGTCCTATGTATCCACTACAATCTGTGCTTTTAAAGAAAGTTGATATATTGAGAATACCATTCTTGATCTGTAGATCAAGATCCAAGAAGTGGATACCCTCAGAACTCATCTCGAACTGTAATACAATCCCCAATGAATTGTTATTGAGAGACTCCAAAAAAGTTACCAAAGATGTCATGCTGCCATTCCACAGGAGGAGGATGTCATCTATATAGCTACCCCAGAAGATCAATTCAGATCTCCTGTTGGCATAGATGACATCCTCCTCCCACTTGGCCATGAATAAGTTAGCCATACTGGGCGCAAATTTTGCGCCCATGGCAACTCCCCTGTTTTGCAGGTAATGGGTTCCCCCAAACCAAAAGTAGTTATGGGTCATGGCATAATTCAGCAACTCCAGGACAAACTCCTGCTGAGATGGAATCAAACTGGAGTCCCTCCTTAGAAAGGTTTCAACAGCTTCCAACCCATCAATATGTGAGATGATGGTGTAGAGGGAGGCCACATCGGCAGTGGCCAAAATGTAGCCATCCCTCCACTCCAAACTCTCTAAGGATCTTATAACTTGTGCAGAATCCTTGATGTAAAAAGGCTGCAAAAAGCCATCAATGTACTTGCCAATACGCGAGGTAATAGAGTCAAGCCCACTAACAATGGGTCTTCCAGGTGGGTTAATCAGACTCTTATGTACCTTGGGCAAAAAATACATGATGGGCTTCCTCGGGGCCAGTGGAATAAGAAAATCTCTCTCTTTCCCATTCAAAAGATTATGCTCAAATCCCCTTTCAATGAGTGAAGTGAGTTCTTTCTTATATCTAAAGATAGGATCATGAATAAGTGGAATGTAAGTATCCACATCCGACAAAATTCTTTCCATCTCTGAAATATAAGAACTCTTATCCATCACTACAATGCCCCCTCCTTTGTCCGCCGGACGAACAATAATGTCATCTCTCTCTTTAAGGGATTTTAATCCCTCACGAAAACGAGAGTCCTGATAGTTCTTCCTAATTTTTAATTTATCGAGATCCTCCAGGACTAACTCTTTAAAAACGGATATGGATGGTGGTATAAATCCAGGCGGATTGAAGAGGGAAGCGTTAGATAGACCGGAGTGTTTAACTCCATTGGTCTCATTCGCATTGATGGAGACAGGTTGAGACAAAAAATATCTTTTTATATTCACCTTTCGGATGTATTTCTGAATATCTATAAAAGCTCCAAATTTGCTGAGGGGTTTATCCGGAGCAAATTTGAGTCCACGATCCAATACAAATTTTTCATTATCAGTAAGTGATTGCTGGCTAAGATTGAAAATGCCAGCATCTCTTATACTCTTTGTCTTTTTCGATCGGCTCCTCCTCCCCCCTCTGGTCCCTCTCCTGGATCTCCTCCCCTCTTGCCTCCCTGTGGGGCCCTGGGAAAAAAGGGGGGGGCAGAAGAGGAAGAGGGCAAATCTGAATGGTAGGAGGGGCCCGAATGAGATGCAGGGGGTCTCCTAGGTGGATAGAAACCTGGGCTATCCCAACCTGGTCGTCTGGGATCAGGTCGTGTGTTTCTAGGTGTTCGGACAGATGGATGTTGAACAATATAACGATCATCGTAACTTCGTTCATCATAATCATCATAAGTGTCCTGACGTTCTCTTAAAGGTGCATAATAGTTGTAAGTGGGAACGTTATCATAACGATCTGGTTGTGTATAGCCATCATAACCCTGATTCCTAACATAACCTCCCTTACTATGTGGGTGTTTGTAAGGTAAGGGCTTCTGACTATTATTGGCGACCCTTCTCCCACCCCCTTTAGGCGTTTTAGCATACGTGTTGGTACCATTGGACTGAACATGGGAAATGAGGGGGGGGGCAGATGGTTTAGGGTGTATGATAGGCCCTGAGGTGTTCCTTGCTCCTCCCTCAGCAAGGATCAGTCTCTTAACCTGCCATTTGAACAACTGACTGCTGGTGTAATCTTCTAAGTCTCTAGTAAACTTCTTTTTCTTTTAAATTTTCTGGTCAAGATCCTCTTTCTCAAGAATCTTCCTGAGATTCTCAGATTTGTTTTTATACTCCTCTGATTCTTTATATGATGATAACTTATCTTTAACCTCGGAAATATCCTTATCAAGTTGATTAAGTTTATGTCTTTTTCTGGCGATGAGAAATCGCAACAAATCCAGACCAACATCATTAAAATATTTAAACCAGCCTAGGAGGTCTATTTCATCCTCTTGCGGGGTGATCTCGAACCTCAGGCTCCTGGGCACCATCTTATCCTCTAAATATTTTTCTAAAAAGGCAATGTCCCAGTAGCCATGTACCTCCGAGATCATCAGATTTTTTAAACGAACAAAAAGACCTCCAATATCCAGATTCTGTTGAATCTCTACATTATTAAAAATATCTTTAAAGTTCAGGGAACGAGAGTTCCGAAAATTAAATATATCCATATTAGTGAAATAGTGTGAAGCTGCAAATATCAAAAAATCAAATAACAAATGGTGTACAAGGTGAACCAATAATTGCGCTAACAAAAAAAATATAAATAAATAATAAAATGTATGAAGCAGCGTGCACAGTCTGTGAAAAGCAAACTTGAAAATATATAAAACCAAAAATGCAGCGCTTCAATGTGAAAAATCAGTCCATGTGTTTCATAACAAAGGAAATAGATGCTGAAAATTAAAGAACTCCACCACCAAGGACTTCAGTGTGAACAGATAACACACCACCACAAAAAACGTGCTCACTAACTGCTTACCAGAAAGCGAGCATTATAGGCATATAGTGGAATGCAGGGGGTCACAGATGGATAAGGCTCTCCAATCTTGATAGGACAACAACCGAGGTATCCAACATCATCAACATCCAAGGAACTTCCAGGACTTAGATAACACTAATGCAGACCTCAGCAGGAGATGTTAAACCCATACAAAAAGAAAGGCAGCATAGTGAAGCCCGTAAGGTAAAAATGTAGGTTTATTTAAAATTCTACTTACAGGGTAAAAGATCATCAAGGCAAAAAAGTATAATCCGCGGTTCTTAGCGTGCTCACATTGGTCAGCCTGACATGTTTCATCCCATAGGATATCATCAGAGGCGTGGCCAATGTTGTGAGCACGCTCATTCTATACAGGAAATGACAGTCACAATTACCTGTGATAGGTCAACAGGAACAAATACACAGCTTCTCCTACCTGTCATCACACACCCGCGGAGCCGCGCATGATGTTGTTATGCAAATAGATCTAGATGTTATGCAAATATGCTCTAGATCAGAATCCGGTTCTCCGTTCAGTGTCAGGTGAAATCTTTCACTCATGTTTGATGTTTCAAGTTGTAGATACCAGTAACCACAAAATATACACTTTCCTCTTCCGCGTTACCCATACAGTACCTTCCTATGCCACACTATATGTTAAATTTTCTTTATACCTTATTCTACACCGCCTGAGCCCTGAAACTACTCCTCACTAAACTAAAGGCATGTAATAGACCGTTTTCATTGGACCAACCATATCTTTTTTTCTTTTTCTCACCATGTCTCCCTACCCCACACCTTCTGTCACAAGGAGCACCGGGGAAACACATTCCCCAACCGCTCCCTGACAGTACATACACTAACCACCACTCACACGCATGTTCTGACCTCAAGGGACTCGGTACTCACCCATCTCGCTGATCGAAACCTACTGTTATCCCCCGCAGTGGACTCTGGTAGACACCACTGACCCTCGCTGGACTTTTCCACATATTTTCGGTGGGCTTGCAGGTCAACTCCCACATCCGGTATAACCCCCTAACCCCTCTAGTTAAGGGAACGTACTATACGCCCTTGACCTCCCACTTTTGCCTTCCCAACCTTAACCCGGTTTCCCCCTCCCCACTTGGTTTTCGTTCTCGCTCCACCCCACCTCCCTTTGTCTCTGACTCCCCTGAACCTCCCTAAACTGTCCTGAACTCCTACTTCTACACTTACCATGGCATCTCACGAACCAAAAATCTCCAACATCTCGCTAAAGTTAATTTCCCTAAACGCTAAGGGCCTAAATACCCCAGAAAAGCGTTCCCAAATACTTTCTCAAATGCGGAGCATGAAGGCAGATGTAATATTTCTACAGGAAACCCACTTCAGCTCAAAAAAAACACCCAACTTCTCTAATCAATTTTACCCCCACAGCTTCCACTCAACCTCCCCCATCTCAAAATCCAAAGGAGTCTCAGTGCTTCTCTCAAAAAAAGTCCCCATTCAAATTTCGGATACTCTTATCGATGACCAGGGAAGATATGTATTTCTTAAGGGTACCTTTAGTAACAAAAAAATAACCCTTTCAAACATATACAGTCCCAACTCGTCACAGGTTCCCTTCTTCCGAGCCATCTCACGAAAACTGGCTGCCTTTCAGGAAGGTATCCTGATTCTAGGAGGAGACTTTAATGTCCCACTGGACCCCCTCATAGATACCTCCTCTGGTAAATCCCATCTACCCTATAGAGCACTTAAACAAATAAGACGCTGCTTCCAAGACCTTCTCTTACACGACACCTGGCGAACTCTCCACCCGAGTGACAAAGACTTTACATTCTTCTCTACTCCACACAACAAATACTCAAGACTTGACTACTTTTTTCTTACACAACAAGATCTACCAACACTGACGAGGGCCACCATAGAACCCATGACATGCTCAGACCACCACCCTGTCACGATGACACTCACTTTTCCAGACAAATTCGATCACACCTACATATGGAGACTAGACCCAACTATCCTGACAGATATCAAAAATGAACAGGAAATCCGCAACTGTTTAAAGAATTACTTCACGGATAATGACACCCCTGACACATCAAAGTTAACACAATGGGAGGCCCACAAATGTGTAGTGCGGGGTAAATTGATCTCGTTAATGGCGGCGATCAAGAAAGAACGGAAAACCAAATTAGCTACCCTATTCACCGCATTGAAAAGGCTAGAAGTGATACACAAGAGTAACCTAGCACACAAAACTCACTCAGAACTCATTGAAGTATGCACGCATATACAAGAAGAACTGGGCCTCATTATTAGGAAAAAATTCACCCTTTCCCAGAAACTCTTCTACGAGTTCGGGAACAAATGTGGCCACCTCCTTGCGCAAGAAGAAAGCCAAAACGACAATACACCACCTGAACACACATACCGGCAAAACGCTTACACATAACAAAGACATTGCGGATGAATTTGAGAAATATTATTCCTCCCTATACGACCTTAATAAATCTGACCCGCATACGTCTCCTACACCCAAAAGACCTAACAACATAAATTCTTTCTTGGATCAATTCGCTCCAGGAAAGTTCCCCGAAGACATAACCACACACCTAGAATACCCGATCACCATATTGGAATGGAAACAAGCCATAAAACAGTTGAAACCGGGCAAAAGCCCGGGCCCAGATGGCCTCCGGGCGACCTACTACAAATCATTCTCGGACACTTTACAAACACCTTTTCTCCATGCTTCAATTCTCTCTCCTCTTTAAATCCCCTATCAAGAGGAATGTTAGAAGCTCACATTGTAGTTATACCCAAAGAAGATAAAGACCCTACACAAACCAGCAACTATAGGCCGATATCTCTACTGAACGTAGACATTAAGATATTTTCCAAGATACTGGCAAATAGACTCCTACCACTGCTTCCCTCCCTCATCTCCCAAGACCAAGTAGGTTTTGTCCCTGGACGAGAAGCCAGGGACAACACTATCAAAGCAATTAACCTACACCACCTGATGACCCATACCAACCAAAAAGGCTTCTTCCTATCCCTGGACACGGAGAAGGCATTCGACAGGGTGGTCTGGGATTACATGGGTGCAGTCCTGAAGGCGATAGGATTGGGTCCACACATGTCTGAGCTAATCCTCTCGCTGTACGCTAATCCATCAGCTAAAGTCAGTGTCAACGGCACTCTGTCGAATGCCTTCCCCATCCGTAATGGAACGAGACAGGGTTGCCCCTTATCCCCTGTCCTTTTCGTTCTCACTCTTGAACCGCTCCTCCGCAAATTAAAACTCAACCCTGACATTCAGGGGGTCCGTACGCCCAAAAAGGAATATAAATATGCCACCTTAGCAGACGATATCTTGCTATTCCTATCTAATCCTGCGATATCCCTCCCAGTATTGTTATCAGAATTCAAACAATTTCAATGTTTTTCCAACCTTAAAATAAATTTCTCAAAGTCCTTTGCTCTTAATGTATCATTACCCCAGCCCCTTGTCGATCAATGCAGAGTGAACTTTCCATTTCAATGGAAGCATGACTCAATAACGTACTTGGGCATTCAGCTTCCTTCAAAACTCTCAGACTTATATATGCTTAACCATTTACCCCTCATAAATAGACTGACTGCTGATCTCAAAAAATGGAACAAACCAATATTCTCATGGTTTGGCAGAGCAGCGGTTCTCAAAATGAATGCCCTGCCAAGGATGCTTTACCTACTGCAAACAATCCCTATACGACTACCACCTGCGTTTTTCAAAACATATAGAAGTATTTGCTCCCGATTCCTCTGGAAGGGCCATAAACCTAGAATCAGCCACAAACAACTTTCCAGACCAAAACAATTGGGAGGAATTGGCCTCCCACACCTCCTCAACTACCACACAGCTATCCACCTCACTAGAATAGTGGATTGGAATATACACTTGCTTCAAAAAGATTGGGTCTCCCTGGAAGCATCTTTCACAAACTTACACCTGAACTCTCTCGCCTGGATTCCCCTACACCACATTCCCCCAGAAGTTCGCCTCCACCCACTAATAGGTCCTACTCTAGAATGCTTCCAACGGACGTGTAGACAAACTTCCATTTCCTCCATACCAGGCCCGCTAACCCTTATGAGACTAAACCCCGCTTTCCCACCAGGCATGCACAAATCTTTCCTCTTTGATAACTGGCCTCATGACCATATTAGAGCACACCATTTCTTCCACCAAGATAAGCTCCTCTTGGCATCCCAACTCTCCACCCAGATGGATAGACCACCTATTCCTCCCTGGACATACCTAACGCTAGCCCACTTCTTAAAATCTTTGAATAAAGCCTTGCAGTGCTCGAGACAACTTACTCCTTTTGAAAGGCTTTGCACACAACAGACACCTCAACCTCACCTAATATCCCTGACTCACAACCTTATCTTTGCGGATATAAAAGCCAACGACAACGTAGCCTGCAAAAACTGGGAAACTGACCTTTCTATCTCACTCTCAGAAGAGGAATGGGAGCATGTATTTCTAAATATCCACAAAGGGTCAATAAACGTTACTACACTGGAAAATGGCTACAAAATACAATCTAGATGGTATCGAACCCCATATTTACTACATAAATTTAACCCAGCCATACCTGACTCCTGCTGGAGATGCCACCAGGAAATAGGTTCGCTGCTCCACATCTGGTGGTCCTTTACCTCTTTACAAGCTTTTTGGAAAGAAGTCTACCGCATTACTGTCCAGGTCACTTCCTATAACCTAGAATTCTCCCCAGCTCAATTCCTTCTACACCATTCACCGCTATCACATAGGTCCTATCAAAAATCCTTAGCAATGCACATGATTAATGCTGCCAAGCAATGTATCCCGCTATACTGGAACTCAACACGAGTGTCCACACTCAAAGTGTGGTTCACCAGAATAAGTAGAGTCGCTGATATGGAAAGGCTCATTCACACAGCTCACGACAACCCGACCAAATTTAGTGCAAAATGGGCATGTTGGTTGCACCATCAGACAACGACCGAATACAAAAACACAATGCACCTTCCCACCTAAAAAAACAAAGGGAGTACTTGGGGGAAATAAACAAACCAAAAATTAAATTACTAAATAAAAAAAAATTTTCTTGATAATACCCTACCAATCTTTCACCCTTGATGCCTCTTTTACCCCCCAATACGCTGATTCCACATACACTCCCATATGCTTGATAAGTATCATCCCACATACACATAACTGAAAATTAGGGGGAGTCAGAGACAACCCCCCCTTTAATCCCCCCCATCCCCTTCCCCCTATCTGGTCCTCCTCATTCTCCTTACCCCCCACCCTTCCAGTCACCACGACGAAATCTCCATATACAGATATCAATTACCCGTCCCACATGCACATCAGAAAAACTCTACCACAAATATCAGTCGCGAAGTATCGCCTTAACCACCATTACCCATCTATAAATTGCGCCTGTACCACGGTGGAATCCTAACACATTAACATCATAAGCTACACAAACTCTCCCCTGACCACATAGAATATGCATGGAGAAATCCACCGAGTACACCCCGACCCTCTTTCCGAAATTAATACATCCTGCATCAACTTGGCCCCTTTGACCCCACAAATGGGGAGCTAATTCTCCCCCATACCTGATATATTGTGGTAATAGACACGGCTTTCTGAGACGATTTAATGTGATTATATACAAGTTACCTTGTTAAAATGCTGTATGAGAGATCTGTAACTGATTTTTTACTTCTTTTCAATAAAATAAATTTCTTGGAAAAAAAAAAAAAAAAGAATCTATATTCGCAAAGCTTTTTTCCCCCTGAAGAAGACCGCCATTACTACTAAGGTCGAAACACGTTGGGGCTTTTGCGCCCATAGTAAATATTCCTAATGTTGTACTATTTTCCACTGGTTGTTTTTAGACACGTGTTAGCTTCAATTGATGTTTTTTGGAGCTCATGTCCTGATTCCTATTGTATTCATGTGATTTTTTTCTACCTAATAAAATTTATACTTTTATACATAAATTATTTTCATTAATATTTTCATCTATCGCTGCAACTCAAAGCCTCCTTTTCACAAGTTCTATCAGGGGTGTGCAGCACTTCTATCCACAACTGGTATTGTTTTCCCTTCGCAAAAATTGCTTCTGAAATGTGTGTATTGAATAAACGCTCTGTCTATATGTGAGCACCTCAGGTCGTTCAAAAGTATACGTCTCTTTTCCGGGGTATTTAACCCTTTAGCATTTAACAAAAGTATCTTAATATTATCCATCTCAGGGTAAGGACCAAGGTTGGGGGAAAAGAGAAAGGGGAGGGATAGCCAAAAAGTAAAAAAAAAAGGGGGGCCCCAAAATCTATACAACTTTCTGGGGTCTATTCACTATGGTCGTCAGGGTTGGGCATCTTCCGGCATCTACCCTGAAGACCACTTAGCAATTTGCTTTGTGCACTTGGCTCCTTTGAGCTATCTGAGCACTATCCTATTGGGGGAAGTAGTTGACCTCCGACATTCTCCGCTGACCTCGCTACAAGATTATAAAAAAAAGGAAAGCTAAGCTTTAGTTATGGCATTTATCTAATTGTCCTAGTCTGTTCTGCCTCATCTTCTCTGGGGGTCATTAGTTGGTTTCAGATCTAAAATAGTTGGTAGCCCCTGAAGGGAGAGAGATAAAAGATAAAGGAAAAAAGAAGAAAGACGCATAAAAAAAAGAAAAGGGGGGAGGGGGAGGGGGGATGGCAAAGGTCCCCCCACAGGAGGGGTCCCCCCCTTCACCTTACTATTCCAACTCTCTCCATCCCCAGCTCCACCCCCATTCAACCCTTACCATCGCATCACTCTCTCGCTCTTAATTTGCTTCCTTATGTGTCTAAAAAAAACTTAAAAAATACTCCAACCCAAAAGGGAATTAAAGTTTCCCTGTGTCTATATTTGTTTATATTGTGTCTAGTGTCTGTGTCTCTTCTTTGCCCCACATTTCATTATTAACCCTTCAATTATCCTGTAAAAAAATAAAAACCTTCTGTGAGTGTACATATCATGTGTGTAATCTAGTGTCACCCCCTTCCTCGTGTGGAGATAATCTTCTCCATCCCTTCTCTTATATTTAATCATCCTCTAATAATAATATTGCCCTTCACCCTAGGAGAAAAAAGACCAAGACAAAAAAAAGAAGAAAAAAAAAGGGAAAAGGGTTCCCCCTCCACCTCCCGCGGACGGTTAGGGTCTGTGGGTTTGGGGCCTCATGTTCTATGAACTCTATCGAGTTCCATATTGTCTGGAGCAGCCTCTCCTTATATCAGGAGGAAGATAGCCCTCACTTTATTGTCAAGGTTCTCTTGGTCAACGCTTTCTGGTATACCGCGGAGTCGCACATTGTTCCTGCGACTCCGATCTTCTAAATCTTCCAGTTTCAGTTTAAAGGCTTTTGCCGTTTCTGTCTGGGAAATCTTGTCCTTCTCTAGCGCAATTACACGTTGCTCTAAGGAGTGGGTTTTATCTTCATCTACTGTGGGACGCTCTGATATTGTCTGTATTTCTCCATGTATACCCTGAATCTCCTTACGGTGGGCTTCTTCCACTTTACAGATAAGGGCCTCTATATCTGCCCATGTAGGAAGTGCTTGAATTAGCATTTTTATGTTGTCTTCTTTCTTATGAGCTAGTAGTAGGTCTTCTTGCTGGGAAGAGAACCTTCTTTCTGATGACAATATCTTAGCTCCGGTCATCTGACCTCGCACGTCTGCCATTTTAGCCCCCGAACCGCGTCTGTTTGTAGCTGGGAAATATTGGTCTATCTCCACCTGAGCTTCTCCTGTGTTAAACCGATTTAGCCGCTTTGCGTGAGGTTTTTGTCTCTCTCTGTTTTTGCGATTGCATACCGCAAAGGTGGCTCGGAAAGACAGAAGCAAGGAGTACTCAAAGTTATATTGGCTCTTGTTGTCGCTTATTATCGCTTTTAGCTTTAGCTATTTATTGTACAAAATAATTTTTTTTTATTAAGTACAATCCAGTGGAGTCACAGTCTTTTCCACAGATATCAAGAAACAGGAGGCATCAAAACACAAAGCAGAGCGTACCCTAATATATACTAGCTCTTGTTATCCCTTGTTGTCACTTTAACTTTGGCTGTTTAATTTATAGCATAGTTTTACCAGTACAATCCCAGAAAATCAAGATTTTTTCTGTAGTTATCCAGCAGCAGAAAAAATAGGGAACATCCAAACAAAAGCAAGGTGAGCTCTAATCTGTCAATTTAGTTATTATTATTAAATATAGTGAAGTTTTAACAGTGCGACTCAGTGGAGTCACAGTCTTTTCCACAAATATCCCCGGATATCCAGCAACAGCAAAGGCAGGGGGCAGCAAAGCAAGGCAAAAGCAGAGCGTGTCCTGATTTATATTAGTTCTTATATACCGTATTTATCGGCGTATAACACGCACCGGCGTATAACACGCACCCCAAGTTTAGGAGGGAATTTTAAGGAAAAAAACTTTTAGGAGGGAAATTCAAGGAAAAAAAACTTACATTTAAATGCAGCATGCAGCCTTGCCCAGTGTCCATCTGCAGCCTTGCCCAGTGTCCATCTGTCCATCTGCAGCCGTGCCCAGTGTCCATCTGTCCATCTGCAGCCTTGCCCAGTGTCCATCTGTCCATCTGCAGCCTTGCCCAGTGTCCATCTGCAGCCGTGCCCAGTGTCCATCTGTCCATCTGCAGCCGTGCCCAGTGTCCATCTGTCCATCTGCAGCCGTGCCCAGTGTCCATCTGTCCATCTGCAGCCGTGCCCAGTGTCCATCTGTCCATCTGCAGCCTTGACCAGTGCCTTTGCGATCGTGTCAGTCCCGGCGGTTTTTAAAATTTGGCGCCGATTTCTGTGGAGAGGAGCGAGCGGGGCCGAGTGTACTTCGGCTGGACTCGGCTCCTCTCGCAGTTCCGCCCATCTCCACTGACTGCGCCGCTGACGGAGAAAGCCGAGTGTACTTCGGCTAGACTCGGCTCTGCTCACAGTCACAGGCAGGACTGCGAGAGGAGCCGAGACTAGGCGAAGTACACTCGGCTTTCTCTATGTCAGCGGCACAGTCAGAGATGGGCGGGACTGCGAGAGAAGCCGAGTAAAGCCGATTGTACTTCGGCTTCGGCTCCGCTCGCTCCTCTCGCTCGTTTTCAGCAGGGGAATTCGACGGAGTATCGGCGTATAACACGCACCCACGATTTTCCCCTGATTTTAAGGGGAAAAAAGTGCGTGTTATACGCCGATAAATACGGTATATAGTTTTACTTTTCAGTCCCATAAGGTAGCAGCCTTTTCCACAGTTATCCAGCAGCAGCCAGAGACAGAGAACAGTAGAGTAAAAGCAAAATGTACTCTAATTTATAGCTTTAGCAGAGTTTTAACAGTACTGCTCAGTAAATTCACAATCTTTTTCATAGATATACAGCGGGATCAGGAAACAGCAAGGGACAAGCACTTTAGCTTTGGCTATTAATATGTAAGATAAAGTTTTGCCAGTATAGTCCCGAGGAGTCACAGTCTTCTCCGCAGATGTCCGGCAGCAGAGACGGGGCGAAGAGCAGCAAAGAGCAGCAATAAACGGCTTTGCTGCTTAAAGCATTCAGGAGGTATGTATCAGCTGGGCTATTGCTGGGTTATTGCAGGTCCCTCGCCCGCCATGTCGCAGCTAACCTCTCTGGGGGAACATCAGCTGCTTATAGAAGGTAGTTTGTATGCGGCTGTGTAGAGCAAGTCCGAACGACAGATGCAGCTCTTCAGTATTGTCTCCAATATTACCCAAAAGTTTGTCCCAGGCAGCGCAATAGCAGGTAGCAGCGCTCTCTCACAAAGCTGCTCCCCCCTCTATGGATCTAATTCCAGGTTAATCATGGTGCTCAGGTGTGCATTCCTTCCGTGTAAGGTAGATCGAGGTAGCGGAGGAACGGAGGCTCCTACCCCAGATGTCTTCATACGGCCACATCCAACCACGCCCCCCTCTACCACTGTGCCAAAAAAGATGTTAAGTATGCAGCAAAAGAGGATTTGAAGAGATACCAGCTACCATTGTCCCCAGTGTCCCTTCGAACCCGGCCATTGCATTGGTGAAGGCTTTTTGACTGTATTACACATCCCTAAAATATTAGCCCATATTTTTAACCATTTCCCCGTTTTCATCATCTGTGCGGACCATTTCCCATGCTTCCTCAAATAACCATGCCACTGCCTTCCACGTGAACTGACCCATGCCTGTTTTTTGACTATGCCTTTGCCTACCGTGTTAACTGCTTCCATGTGAACTGACCCTGTCCTGTTTTATCAACTACGCTTCTGCCTACTGCTTGGACTGTGTCAGGGTCACCTGTGGCCAGGTGACAGATGCACACCGTAGGGGGACAGGAGTGCACCGCGAGGTAGTGAACCCTATGGCTGGCTTCTGTGGGTAGGAAACTGGGTGGTTGTGGAAAGCGGGACCAGAGGAGCACAACCGGGATCCCAACGGAAGCGAGAGCCAAGATTCCCCAGGGCGCGGAGTCTAAGACCCAGCTGGTCTTCTCCAGGGCCTCTAGTGGTGAGGATGTTACGCTGCAGGCTGGGACCAGGTCGCGGCCCCTGGAGTTTCCTAGCTCACGCCCCGTAGGATAAGGGGAAGCAGCGGCACACGATAGAGAGAACCGAATAACAAGCCGAAGGTCAGGGGCCACAAGCAGACAAGGATAACGAAGAACGAGCCGAAGGTCAAGGGTCACGAGCAGACAGGGATGGTCGGGGACAAGCCAATAACGTAACAGAGAGACAGACGTAGCACACGGCAGGCAGGAACCCAAACACACAATGCCTAACAAACACGTTGATCAGCAAAGCAGGCTTGCAGTGCACAGGTTAATATAGTGTTCAGTGATAGGGCCTGGGGTGGAGTCAGGCTGGGAGGAGATTATAAAGGAAGCCAGGTGAAGGAGGTCTGGTCTCTAGATGAACACATGAGGAGGAAGGTAAGATGGCAGACAGACATTAATGCATATCCATGACAGTACCCTCCCTCTTACGAGGCCTCCCCCTTCCCCGCCTGGGCCCAGGTTTAGAGGGAAACTTCAGATGAAACACCTTTAACAGACGAGGTGCAAAGACCTCAGATGCAGTGATCCAAGACCTCTCCTCAGGACCAAACCCTTTCCAATGAACGAGGTACTGAAGAACGCCTTTACAGAGTCGGGAGTCCAGAATTTGACTGATCTCGTACTCCTGATTATCCTCCGAGACAGGCGCCACGGTAGGAAGAGGACGAGAGAATTTATTGAGGACTAAAGGCTTTAGAAGAGCAACATGAAAGGAGTTAGTGATTTTAAGGCTCTTAGGAATCTGGAGTTTGAAACAAACCGGATTCAGTTTAGCAGTTACCGTGTATGGACCGATGAATCGTGGAGCAAACTTCAGAGAAGGAACTCGGAGCTTGATGTTCCTGGTAGAGAGCCAGACTTTGTCCCCTGGCTGAAGAGAAGGCGGTTTACGCCTGCGGCGGTCTGCAAAGCCTTTGAATTTTTCAGCAGCTGCCCGGAGGGAATCATGAACGTGACCCCAAACGGAATTGAGAGACTCCTGAACCGAAGCCAAAGCTGGAATGTCTGGAGAACAGATCATAGGAAGAGGAAGTTGAGGGTGTTTTCCATAAACTGTGAAAAAGGGTGTCTTCTGCGAACTGGTATTCACATGATTGTTATGGGAGAATTCTGCCCACGGGAGTAGAGAGGACCAATCGTCATGGTGAGAAGACACAAAGGTGCGAAGAAAGACCTCTAACTCCTGATTAACCCTCTCAGTCTGTCCATTGGATTGGGGATGGTAAGAAGAAGAAAAATCCAAGACAATATTGAGGGATTTGCAAAAGGCTCTCCAAAAACGAGACGTGAATTGGACTCCCCTGTCGGAAACAATATGAGAAGGGACCCCATGTAGGCGGAGAATTTCTCGAATGAAAATGGGAACCAAGGCAGGGGCAGAAGGAAGACCAGGAAGAGGAACAAAATGAGCCATCTTGGAGAATCGATCGATTACCACCCAAATGACTGTATTATTCTCAGACAGTGGGAGATCGGTGATAAAATCCATGGCAATATGGGCCCAGGGTTCCTTAGGAATAGGCAAGGGCATGAGGAGACCAGCAGGAGCTTGTGTGGAGGATTTGGACTGAGCACAGACATGACAAGCTTTAACGTAGTCTTTGACGTCTGAGCGGAGATTAGGCCACCAGTAGTGACGACTGATGAGTAGGAAGGATCGGAGGAATCCAGAATGCCCTGCCACCTTGGAATCATGTCCCCAACGAAGGATCTTAGCTCTTAGCTCAGTGGGGACAAAGGTCTTACCAGGCGGAATTTTAGACTTCAGGGTGGTAGAGTGGGCAACAATGCATGAGGTGGGAATGATCGGCTCAGGTTCAGGGGCGGACTCCTCGTCCAAAGTGTCAAATGACCTAGAGAGCGCATCAGCCCGACCGTTGCAGGAACCAGGTTTGTAGGTAATCGTGAAATTAAAACGGGCAAAGAAGAGACTCCACCTGGCCTGTCTAGGATTCAGACGTTTAGCATTCTGTAGATACTGTAAATTCTTGTGATCGGTAAAGATCGTTATGGAGTGAGGGGAACCCTCCAAGAGATGACGCCACTCCTCTAACGCCAATTTAATAGCGAGAAGTTCCCGATCACCGATGGCATAATTCCTCTCTGCCTGAGAATTTTTTTTGGAGAAGAACGCACATGGTTGGCGTCTCTTCTCAAAGATTTGAAGAAGCACAGCTCCCACCCCCATTGAGGAAGCGTCCACTTCAATAAAAAATGCATTCCCAGGATTTGGTCTCCTCAAGAGGGGGCCAGAAACAAAGGCCTGTTTCAGGTTGTGAAATGCAGAGACAGCTTCGGGAGGCCAGTCTCTGGCATTCACACCCTTCTTGGTCAAAGCGATAATAGGCGCGGCAATGGAAGAGTAATTCCTTATGAACTGCCTATAATAATTAGTGAAGCCAAGAAAGCGCTGTGTGGCCTTGAGGCTAGCAGGAAGAGGCCAGTTGGTGATAGCCAAGACCTTCCCAGGGTCCATACGAAGCCCCGAACATGAGACAAAGCACCCCAAAAACAGGACCTCAGAACATTCAAAGGAACATTTCTCCAGCTTGGCATAGAGATTGTTCTCTCTAAGACGTTGAAGTACAGTGCGGACATGGTTTCTGTGGACGAGCAGATTTTCAGAAAAGATCAGAATGTCATCCAGATAGATGACAACAAACTGGTACAGCAGATCTCTGAAGATTTCATTGACAAAGTTTTGAAACACGGCTGGAGCATTACACAGACCAAAAGGCATCACCAGATATTCGTAATGCCCGTCTCTAGTGTTAAATGCAGTCTTCCATTCGTCACCCTCCCGTATTCGAATGAGATTGTACGCGCCTCTGAGATCCAACTTGGTGAAAATGGAGGCACCCTTCAACCTATCGAATAGCTCAGATATTAAGGGTAAGGGGTATCGATTTTTAATAGTAACCGCATTTAAACCCCGATAATCGATGCAGGGTCTTAAGGTACCATCCTTTTTGGCAACAAAAAAGAACCCTGCCCCTGCAGGCGATGAGGATTTCCGGATGAACCCTCTCTCCAGATTCTCTGCTACATACTCCGACATGGCCTGGGTCTCTGGGATGGACAGAGGGTAGGTACGACCCCTGGGTAGAGTTGCTCCGGGGACAAGATCAATAGCACAGTCAAAAGACCTGTGGGGAGGAAGCACCTCAGCTGATTTTTTACAGAACACATCCCGGTAATCGCTGTATGCGGCGGGAAGATCAGAAGAAACAGAAGTGGCAGCAACCGGAAGACTCTCCTTGGGGGTCACCTTGAGAAGACACGACGAGAAACATGAGGAACCCCAGGCCAGGATCTGCCCAGAGACCCAGTCCACATGTGGAGAGTGGAGCTGTAGCCAAGGGAGGCCCAATACAACTGGGGTAGAGGCCTTAGGTAGAATAAGAAAGGATATCCACTCCTGGTGGAGAATCCCTACCGACATCCTAATGGGTAGCGTCTGGAAGCGAATAGGGCCCCCTGGGAGAACAGTGCCATCAATTGCCGAGACTACCAATGGGGTAGTGAGAGGTGAAAGGGTAAGCTTCATAGAAGAAGCAGTTCTCCAATCCATGAAATTGCCGGCAGCCCCGGAATCCAGGTATGCAAGGGTTGACTGAGGAGAAGTGCCTACATGAAGGGACACCGGCAAGAGCAGGCGAGAAGGTGATGTTTCTGGGTCCAATACTCCACCTTCCAAATGTATTAGACCCGAGCGTTTCCCGGACGAAGCGAGCAGGAGTCACGAAAATGACCCTTGCCCCCACAATAGAGGCACAAGCCCAGAGTTCTGCGCCTAGCACGTTCTTCGGGGGTTAGTCTGGTCCGGCCCAGCTGCATAGGTTCTTCAGCAGGTAGAGGATGCTCCACGGAATGAAGGGAGGGGAGCTCAGACTGGCTAGGACCCAGAGAGTGCTGGCGTCTTTTTTCTAAGGACCTCTCTTGAAAACGAATGTCGATCTGGTTGCATAATGAAATTACATCGTCCAGACCGACGGGAATGGCTCTTCCCGCTAATTCGTCTTTCACTCGGTCAGAGAGGCCATGTAAAAAGGTAGCGACCAGGGCCTCATTATTCCAGCTCAATTCAGCTGTGTGGATACGGAACTGAAGAGCATATTGCCCCACTGAACTAGATTCTTGGCGAAGACGTAAGACAGCACTAGCCGCTGAAGAAGCCCGAGCCGGCTCTTCGAAGATATTACGAAAGAGCTTCAAGAATTCGGACAGACTGGAAACCACTGGATCGTTCCTCTCCCACAGGGGGGCAGCCCAGGCCAAAGCTTCACCGGAGAGGAGGGAAATGATATAGGCTACCTTAGCCCGGTCAGATAGGAAGCTTTGAGGCTGAAGCTCAAAATGAATAGTGCATTGGCTGAGAAACCCCCTGCAGGCCTTGGAGTCCCCAGAGAAACGGAACGGAGCTGGCAATCTTAGTGAGTGTGAGGCTGCGACTGGTGCGATAGGTACAGCCGCTGGTTGTACTTGGGGTTGCGGATTCGGGGTTCCCAAGGAGACCTGAAGCTGCTCGAATCGAGAAGCCAGATCCTGGAGGAATCGCATCACCTGGGTCTGATTTGATTCCTGGGTCTCAAGTCTGCGAACTATGCCCTGCAATGGATCATCCGCGGGAAGCGGGATGTCAGCCGGGTTCATGGCTGATCAAACTGTCAGGGTCACCTGTGGCCAGGTGACAGATGCACACCGTAGGGGGACAGGAGTGCACCGCGAGGTAGTGAACCCTATGGCTGGCTTCTGTGGGTAGGAAACTGGGTGGTTGTGGAAAGCGGGACCAGAGGAGCACAACCGGGATCCCAACGGAAGCGAGAGCCAAGATTCCCCAGGGCGCGGAGTCTAAGACCCAGCTGGTCTTCTCCAGGGCCTCTAGTGGTGAGGATGTTACGCTGCAGGCTGGGACCAGGTCGCGGCCCCTGGAGTTTCCTAGCTCACGCCCCGTAGGATAAGGGGAAGCAGCGGCACACGATAGAGAGAACCGAATAACAAGCCGAAGGTCAGGGGCCACAAGCAGACAAGGATAACGAAGAACGAGCCGAAGGTCAAGGGTCACGAGCAGACAGGGATGGTCGGGGACAAGCCAATAACGTAACAGAGAGACAGACGTAGCACACGGCAGGCAGGAACCCAAACACACAATGCCTAACAAACACGTTGATCAGCAAAGCAGGCTTGCAGTGCACAGGTTAATATAGTGTTCAGTGATAGGGCCTGGGGTGGAGTCAGGCTGGGAGGAGATTATAAAGGAAGCCAGGTGAAGGAGGTCTGGTCTCTAGATGAACACATGAGGAGGAAGGTAAGATGGCAGACAGACATTAATGCATATCCATGACAGACTGCTTGCACATGAACTGACCCTGGCCTGTTTTATGGACTATGCTTTTGCCTACCGCTTGAACTGATCTGTTGCCCTGCTGCTGTAGTACACACGGGTCTCACATGTGAGGGGCTCCAGAAATGTTTTGCAGTGGGCGAAGCCTCTACCACATCTACCCCCTATCTTACCTGATTGTGGCCCTCAGCCTGCTGCTGACTTACTACCATGCCTCTGCCTACCGCATGAACTGACCACACCTCTGCCTGCTACCTGGACTATGGAAAGAAATTAGCTGTAGCAAGAGGCAGTATATTTATGAAGGTCTGGGTAGCAGTACAATAATGAGTATCTGCAGGTAACCCTGTGCCTGGACCAATATTATGTCTGTGCTGGCTGTCTCTGCCTGGACAATTTCAATAAACAAATGCTTTGGCTGTGCTGACGTTATCCTTGTGCTGACTATAGACAATATTCCTGCCTGCTGCCTGGATAATTACTATTGTTGTCGCTAAGCACATCCCTGCCTGCTGCCTGGACCAATTCTCTCCTCTGTTGACACTACTAAAACCACAGGTAATACTTTTTTTTACCCTTTCATCAATAAAATTTATTTTGGAGTGTAATTCTTGGTATGTACATGCTATGTGAAATAATAAGGGCCTTCAAAAATGATAGGTTGTGGCCAGACTGTTTAAATGTCTCACACATGTGGTATTGCCATACTCAGGCAGAGTAGGACAATCTATTTTGGCGTGCAATTTTTGCTATGTACATGCTATGTGTTAGAAAAAAATCTTATAAATGGACAACATTGTGTAAAAAAAAAAAAAAAAAGATGCGTTTTAATTTTTTTTCCACATTTTCCACCACATTTTGTGGGCGTTTCCATTGTCCTGGGGCTCTAGGGCCTTCAAAACTGCAATAGGTCATCATGCATTTTGGGCCTCTGTAATGTGACCAGGCTGTGAAAAAGTCTCACACATGTGGTATCGCCATACTTACAACTTCAAAAAACTCATCATGTGTCTAACTAAATACCTTGGAATATCTACTTTCCAAAAATGGTCATTTGGGTGGTATTTGAAAGAATGGGAAGGACACGTATACTGGGAGTGAAAGGCGCTGCGCAACCCGAAAATTAACAGAAGAATAGAAAGTTTCCCCAAGGGGCTTTCTGCAGCAAAATTCCGAAAATTATTTACAATAATGCATGTTAAAAATTTATTGTGTATACACATTAAGTACAGTCCCAACACGTATATGCTCCGGTAAAAACATGTATATAATAATCACACAGATTTAAGACACAACATTGCCATACAGTTTTACATTTCACATGCATCTATATATGTACTGACGCGTTTCGATCCCAATGGATCTCTTCAGAGGATGGGTGGTTTGCTGTGGGAAATATATATATTAGATTTCAATTCTCTACATGGGTGTAGGCCCAATGGTAAAAAATATAGAGTGTATGATTACCAGTCAACTGTGTGTTAGAACCATGGAGGGGGAGAGACCCGAGAGGGGGCGCGGACGGACAGACAGCTGGCACCTGTAATGAAACACCAAGGGCATCAATGTAGGATGCATCCATATACACTATGTTGTGGTAATAGGTGTGGGGTATATGGCGCTACCTTTATGCTCTGGGAACTTATTCGATTGGTGTTGGGTTTCCTCTACGGGTACAACTGATAAGCCCCTATGGGATAAGTGCAGGACTGTGTATATTTTATGCTAGTAATCCTGAATTCTATATATGTGATCCTCCACTCCTATATATGTGAAATATTCCTAACCCTCCAAAGGTTGTGACAATAGTGCTAAATTAATAAATAAATGTTACCCTTATTGATGTGTATGATATCTATCTGGGTGTGATATCACTTCATATTGTATGCAAGTTCCATAATCCAAACATTAATCTCAAAAATCCAACAAACTTCTAATGAACTCAGTATTTCAAAAAATCAAAAAGAGAAAAATCAAAATTCCAAAATTGACTTCCTTGCCGTATAAATCCCTGTATCTTATTCCATACAAATCACACCTTAAAGTGTTGTGTGTGTGTGCAATATATCCTGTGTCTAAACACTGGTATTGCCCAATTTCCGTTGTAGTTCCTGGTCACTGCCCCAGGTGGGAGCTGCTGGACGTTTAGTTATTCCCTTGTAGGTTAACCCATTAACTGCACCAATGAGATATATTCACAATGGTCATGTAATGGTCAGCCAATTTAGTGGTGAGAATTAGTATCTAAGTGATTCTCAGTACAAAAGGTTAATCAGAATAAAGAAAAAAAGGAAAAAATAATGACAAATGTGTGCATATATGCTATAGCCAGGATAAGTTCATGCGGCTACAACAAATCCATATGTAAACATAGTAAAAGTTCAAGTATTCTTCATGCGTTTTTTCAGTGACTTTGGTGATTATATATTGCCAATGGAGATCCTCCAGCTTGCAGGTAAAGAGGTGACTTTTGGTGCTCCCCCCTCGTATGGGTCCCCACTCACCAGATAGACGCACCCCTGCAGGGGTCACAAGCTCATCGGGTATCCCCAGCAATTTATCCTCCACTCCTGTAGGCTGTTCCACTCTCTGCTCTCTCCTCCTCCACCAATCAGATCCTCAGAAATGAACCACAGAACAGAACTTCCATAGCGTAAAATCGCTTATTTATTCATAAAAATAGTAAAAATTCCAAACATAAATAAAAAAATGTAATTTAAAAAAAATTAATTAAGGCCTGCAGACCTTACTAGATTCACCCCCTTTTGGTTTGTAATTACCGCCAGGTGCCTAGTGAATCCACACCGCAAACCATATACCAATGTCAGACAGGTCCCATGGAAGTCACGCCAGCCTGCTATGTCAGCCTCAGCTTCGGCGTGCGTTCCACCGCTCGAGCCTCACTAACCGGACGTGACGTGGACGTGTCTGGATGGTCACCTGACGCGTTTCGACGAATGGTCGTTATCAAAGGTGCCTTTGATAACGACCATTCGTCGAAACGCGTCAGGTGACCATCCAGACACGTCCACGTCACGTCCGGTTAGTGAGGCTCGAGCGGTGGAACGCACGCCGAAGCTGAGGCTGACATAGCAGGCTGGCGTGACTTCCATGGGACCTGTCTGACATTGGTATATGGTTTGCGGTGTGGATTCACTAGGCACCTGGCGGTAATTACAAACCAAAAAGGGGTGAATCTAGTAAGGTCTGCAGGCCTTAATTAATTTTTTTTAAATTACATTTTTTTATTTATGTTTGGAATTTTTACTATTTTTATGAATAAATAAGCGATTTTACGCTATGGAAGTTCTGTTCTGTGGTTCATTTCTGAGGATCTGATTGGTGGAGGAGGAGAGAGCAGAGAGTGGAACAGCCTACAGGAGTGGAGGATAAATTGCTGGGGATACCCGATGAGCTTGTGACCCCTGCAGGGGTGCGTCTATCTGGTGAGTGGGGACCCATACGAGGGGGGAGCACCAAAAGTCACCTCTTTACCTGCAAGCTGGAGGATCTCCATTGGCAATATATAATCACCAAAGTCACTGAAAAAACGCATGAAGAATACTTGAACTTTTACTATGTTTACATATGGATTTGTTGTAGCCGCATGAACTTATCCTGGCTATAGCATATATGCACACATTTGTCATTATTTTTTCCTTTTTTTCTTTATTCTGATTAACCTTTTGTACTGAGAATCACTTAGATACTAATTCTCACCACTAAATTGGCTGACCATTACATGACCATTGTGAATATATCTCATTTGTGCAGTTAATGGGTTAACCTACAAGGGAATAACTAGACGTCCAGCAGCTCCCACCTGGGGCAGTGACCAGGGACTACAACGGAAATTGGGCAATACCAGTGTTTAGACACAGGATATATTGCACACACACACAACACTTTAAGGTGTGATTTGTATGGAATAAGATACAGGGATTTATACGGCAAGGAAGTCAATTTTGGAATTTTGATTTTTGTCTTTTTGATTTTTTGATTTTTTTAAATACTGAGTTCATTAGAAGTTTGTTGGATTTTTGAGATTAATGTTTGGATTATGGAACTTGCATACAATATGAAGTGATATCACACCCAGATAGATATCATACACATCAATAAGGGTAACATTTATTTATTAATTTAGCACTATTGTCACAACCTTTGGAGGGTTAGGAATATTTCACATATATAGGAGTGGAGGATCACATATATAGAATTCAGGATTACTAGCATAAAATATACACAGTCCTGCACTTATCCCATAGGGGCTTATCAGTTGTACCCATAGAGGAAACCCAACACCAATCCGAATAAGTTCCCAGAGCATAAAGGTAGCGCCATATACCCCACACCTATTACCACAACTATCCAGTAATTTGCCTTGTGACAGATTGCATATTAGGGGGGGCAGCAGCCATATTAAAAATCCACATTGCGCGGAACACCACTACAAGTTCATATACACTATGTGGTTAATGAGTATTAATTGGACAGACTAGAGGTCAGCAGTGGTATAGCCTTAAATATATATATTTATATTTGTCAATGTGCTTGTGTAGTATTATTTAGCTAATGAGGTATATTTGCCATATTCTAAGCATAATGAATGGAATATGATCGATGTGTTTCTATGGTGGTATTTAACTAATAAGGTATGTTTGCCATATTCTTTTTTTGTTTACAAACGGTTTATTGAAAAATAAGTCTCAATACAATATTAACTGTACATTGGTAAAGGGTACATACACAAAGAAGGGTGCAAAAAATATCAGCATAAATTATAAGTAGAAATGATGTAAGATAGAGGGCAGTGGCGGAATTTTCAAGGTCGCAGCAGTCGCAGTTGCGACTGGGCCCTGTAATTCCGCCAGTCCCAGGGGCCCCGCCACCTGTCCGTAAAAAGGAGTCCGAGTCCGACCGCCTCCCTGCCCGCCCGCCCGCCGCCGCCAGCACCTGATTGTGTTACTGACTGTGCTGTGTGGTTGAGGGAAGACAGGACTGCAGAGCGCTGGCTGAAGCACACAGCGAGGCAAGGCAACACTCACTGACTCAGAGTCAGACTGTGGACCGCCCCTGCCTATCCAGAAGCACAGCGATGTAGGGAGGCGGGGCGGACTCTAAAAATTTAAGTCAGCAGACTAGTTTAAACAAATGAGAGAAGGGGGGAGGAGCTTTCCCCTCTGCGTGGAGTACCTACCCGGGCATGAGACAAGGCATCCTGGCGGGAGAAGAACTGGAAGTGACTCAGTCAGTGACCCTGACCCACGGAAGTTGGAACAGATCGGCATTCTCAGGCCCCGGAATCGATTGATTGACGGTAAGTCAATCAAGAAGTGACAGAGCTCAGCTGAACAATCAATGCCATTGCCAACCTCCGTCCACCACCTGTGTGCCTCTTACTGATCCCATCCCCCACGGCCCCACCACTGATCTCATCATCCCTATCCCCCCAATTACTTCTACAACAGAGGTGATGGGGGGGGATAGGGATGAGGTCAGTGGTGGGGGGATGGGATCAGTAAGTAAGAGGCACAGGTGTTGGTGGGAGAGGATGGCGCTGCTGCCTGCCGCCCACCCTCAAGTACCACCGCTACCATCACCCCCTCAAGTACCACCGCTACCACCCCCCCCTCAAGTACCACCGCTACCACCACCCCCTCAAGTACCACCGCTGGTACTTGAGGGGGGCGGCAGCGCCAGCGGTGGTACTTGAGGGGGGTGGTAGCGGTGGTACTTGAGGGGGTGATGGTAGCGGAGGTACTTGAGGGGGGTGGTAGCGGTGGTACTTGAGGGGGGGTGGTACTTGAGAGGGTGGTGGTGGTAGCGGTGGTACTTGAGAGGGTGGTGGTGGTAGCGGTGGTACTTGAGGGGGGGTGGTAGCGGTGGTACTTGAGGGGGGGTGGTAGCGGTGGTACTTGAGAGGGTGGTGGTGGTAGCGGTGGTACTTGAGAGGGTGGTGGTGGTAGCGGTGGTACTTGAGGGGGGGTGGTAGCGGTGGTACTTGAGGGGGTGGTGGTAGCGGTGGTACTTGAGGGGGGGTGGTAGCGGTGGTACTTGAGGGGGGTGGTAGCGGTGGTACTTGAGAGGGTGGTGGTGGTAGCGGTGGTACTTGAGGGGGGGTGGTAGCGGTGGTACTTGAGGGGGGGTGGTAGCGGTGGTACTTGAGGGGTGGTGGTAGCGGTGGTACTTTGAGGAGGGGTGGTAGCGGTGGTACTTGAGGGAGGGTGGTAGCGGTGGTACTTGAGGGGGGTGGTAGCGGTGGAACTTGAGAGGGTGGTGGTGGTAGCGGTGGTACTTGAGGGGGGGTGGTAGCGGTGGTACTTGAGGGGGTGGTGGTAGCAGTGGTACTTGAGGGGGGGTGGTAGCGGTGGTACTTGAGGGGGGGTGGTAGCGGTGGTACTTGAGGGGGGTGGTAGTGGTGGTACTTGAGAGGGTGGTGGTGGTAGCGGTGGTACTTGAGGGGGTGGTAGCGGTGGTACTTGAGGGGGGTGGTAGCGGTGGTACTTGAGGGGGGGTGGTAGCGGTGGTACTTGAGGGGGGGTGGTAGCAGTGGTACTTGAGGGGGGTGGTAGCGGTGGTACTTGAGGGGGGGTGGTAGCGGTAGTACTTGAGAGGGTGGTGGTGGTAGCGGTGGTACTTGAGGGGGGGTGGTAGCGGTGGTACTTGAGGGGGTGGTGGTAGCGGTGGTACTTGAGGGGGGGTGGTAGCGGTGGTACTTGAGGGGGGGTATTAGCGGTGGTACTTGAGGGGGGTGGTAGTGGTGGTACTTGAGAGGGTGGTGGTGGTAGCGGTGGTACTTGAGGGGGGTGGTAGCGGTGGTACTTTAGGGGGTGGTGGTAGCGGTGGTACTTGAGGGGGGGTGGTAGCGGTGGTACTTGAGAGGGTGGTGGTGGTAGCGGTGGTACTTGAGGGGGTGGTAGCGGTGGTACTTGAGGGGGGTGGTAGCGGTGGTACTTGAGGGGTGGTGGTAGCGGTGGTACTTTGAGGAGGGGTGGTAGCGGTGGTACTTGAGGGGGGGTGGTAGCGGTGGTACTTGAGGGGGGGTGGTAGCGGTGGTACTTGAGGGGGGGTGATAGCGGTGGTACTTGAGAGGGTGGTGGTGGTAGCGGTGGTACTTGAGGGGGGGTGGTAGCGGTGGTACTTGAGGGGGTGGTGGTAGCGGTGGTACTTGAGGGGGGGTGGTAGCGGTGGTACTTGAGGGGGGTGGTAGCGGTGGTACTTGAGGGGGGGGGTGGTAGCGGTGGTACTTGAGGGGGGGTGGTAGCGGTGGTACTTGAGAGGGTGGTGGTGGTAGCGGTGGTACTTGAGAGGGTGGTGGTGGTAGCGGTGGTACTTGAGGGGGGTGGTAGCGGTGGTACTTGAGGGGGTGGTGGTAGCGGTGGTACTTGAGGGGGGATGGTAGCGGTGGTACTTGAGGGGGTGGTGGTAGCGGTGGTACTTGAGGGGGGGTGGTAGCGGTGGTACTTGAGGGGGGGTGGTAGCGGTGGTACTTGAGGGGGGGGTGGTAGCGGTGGTACTTGAGGGGGGGTGGTAGCGGTGGTACTTGAGAGGGTGGTGGTGGTAGCGGTGGTACTTGAGGGGGGGTGGTAGCGGTGGTACTTGAGGGGGGTGGTAGCGGTGGTACTTGAGGGGGGTGTGGTAGCGGTGGTACTTGAGGGGGTGGTGGTAGCGGTGGTACTTGAGGGGGGGTGGTAGCGGTGGTACTTGAGGGGGGGTGGTAGCGGTGGTACTTGAGGGGGATAGTAGCGGTGGTACTTGAGGGGGGGTGGTAGCGGTGGTACTTGAGGGGGGGTGGTAGCGGTGATACTTGAGGGGGGGTGGTAGCGGTAGTACTTGAGAGGGTGGTGGTGGTAGCGGTGGTACTTGAGGGGGGGTGGTAGCGGTGGTACTTGAGGGGGGTGGTAGCGGTGGTACTTGAGGGGGGGTGGTAGCGGTGGTACTTGAGGGGGTGGTGGTAGCGGTGGTACTTGAGGGGGGGTGGTAGCGGTGGTACTTGAGGGGGGGTGGTAGCGGTGGTACTTGAGAGGGTGGTGGTGGTAGCGGTGATACTTGAGAGGGTGGTGGTGGTAGCGGTGGTACTTGAGGGGGGTGGTAGCGGTGGTACTTGAGGGGGGGTGGTAGCGGTGGTACTTGAGTGGGTGGTGGTAGCGGTGGTACTTGAGGGGGGATGGTAGCGGTGGTACTTCAGGGGGGTGGTAACGGTGGTCCTTGAGGGGGGTGGTAACAGTGGTACTTGAGGGGGGTGGCTGTGGTGGTACTTGAGGGAGGTGGCAGTGGTGGTGCCATCCTCTCCCACCACCTGTGTCTCCTTACTGATCCCATCCCCCCCACCACTGATCTCATCCCGATCCCCCCATTACTTCTACAACAGAGGTGATGGGGGGGGGGATAGGGATGAGATGAGTGGTGGGGGGATGGGATCAGTAAGAGGCACAGGTGGTGGTGGGAGAGGATGGCACCACCGCAGCCACCCCCCTTAAGTACCACCGCTGCCACCCCCCCTCAACACCAGCACTTCCACTGATCCCATCCCTCCTCCCCACCAGCACTGTTACTGATCCCATTCCCCAGGTCAGATTTAATTGATCCTATGATTGCTTTACAGGATCAGCAACTGCTTTATTGCTTCATTTATGTAAAATCTCTGGTGATATGGCCAGTCCCTCTGCTTTCCTATTAAAAACTTACCACACTAGACAGGAGCGCACAGCATGGTCAGTTCTCTACTTAGGCTGGTAACTCTGTGTGCTCTCCTCCAATGATCAATATTGTCCAGACACCCCCCCCCCCCAGCCATACACTGGGAAGCTCAATGTGCCTTTGCTTCTCCTTTCCCCAGATCTTATGCAGCTGAGAACAGAGGGAATTTATAATGTTTCTTTTATTTTTATATATATATTTTAAACTGAATGAGTTGTTTTACAAGGTGATCGTTTACATATACTCAAGTAACCAACTTCAACTCTCTGTTTAGAATTCCTGGAAGGTCGAAGACTTACAACGGGCAGCTTTGCAGGTATGATGAGCCAATATCCGTACCAGATTCATATGACAATGTTATAGACTCTTATTTCTTAGGCAGTTTATACACGGTGCAAATTTCTTTGCAGGAAAGAAATTTGCATGATTCCTCCAACACACAGTGCTGACAGGGGAATCTGTCCTGCCAAGCAATTGTCTTCTCTCGGCTGTGGGGGGGGGGGGGTGGGAGGCTAAGGACAGGCAGGAAAATACAGTGATTATTGCTAAAGGCTATAGCAGGCATTAGTGATAATTAGAAGAGAATTTGGCAGGCTGGTTGGTACATTCAGGCTGCCCATTCAAATCTCGTCCAGTCCCTGCTGAACTGGCCAGCATTAAAACAGTCTATGGCCTGCCTAAGACTAAATCCCCGTAAACACGATCAGAAAAATACCGCTTTAAAACCGATCGTACGATAATCGGATTGTTAGTACAGAACTTTTGAGAGCCGATCATGACAATTCATCTGATATTATGGACATGCATGACTTTTTTTTGTCGTCCGATACCAGATCGTCTGATTCAGTACAGCTGTCGATCGAAAATGCAATACAAATACATTACAACACATGACATCACTTCTGAAGTCTTATTCTGTCAAACGAGAATTTTCGTAACTCTAGTAGACTCTTCATTTTTGACATGAGATTAGCATGCATAAAAAAAAAAAAAACGGACGCTCATTCGTCAGATAATCTCATTGTGTGTACCAGGCATAACGGTGGCTCCTGATATATGCATGAAATATGACGCCATCTCTCAGCTAATAAGGGCCCTTTCACAATCAGCGGTCCGATTGGGTCCGCCTGCCAGGTTTTCATTTGGACCCTTCATTCTCCTCTATTAAGTTGTGGGTGTAAATGGACTTGGGACCGTTTAAAGCGGAGCTCTGCAGAACACAACAGGTATTCTGCGGGAAGTGACGTACTACCCGCAGAGAGGACTCCCGGAAGTGGGTGCAAATACCTGTCTTAGACAGGCTTCTGCACCCACCTGAAATGTGCCAAATGTGACACCGGAGGGGGGAGGGTTCCGATGAGCGGAAGTTTCACTTTAGGGTGGAGCTCCGCTTTAAACCCTCCTACCGGGGGCAGTGCATCCATAGTGGGTGCAGGAGCGCCGCCCCCTCTCTCCTGCACCCGTCATTCAACAATAGATAGATTCATGCATTGCATGAATCTATCTTTTGTCGCCACCCACTATTCAGGTGTCCGGCCCCCTGTTGAGCGCCGGCCATCTGAATAACAGCGGTGGGTGTGTTTTGGAAGTGCCTGAGGTGTCTAATCGGCTTCCAAATGGTTAAACAGAGGGCGCACTGCTGTGTGTTCCCTGTTTAAACAATGCTGTGTTAGGGAATCGCTTCCCTAACACTGACCCGCCTCTCGGCCAATCAGGTGCACCGGGTCTGGTTACCTGTCACCTGATTGGCTGAAGCGAGAGGCGCTGTGATTGGACGCCTATCAGATGTCCAATCATAGCAGAGATGAAATCGAGGACGGGAGAAGACATGGAAGGACTCGGAGGGAGCGTGGAGTAGGATGGCGCTGACCCGAGAAAGTTAAGTGCCGGGCGGGGGGCAAACTGGCTGCATTTGATGGGGAAACTGGCTGCATTTGAGTGGGCAAATTGGTGCCGTTTGATAGGCACAGTGGCTGCAATTGATGTTTTTTTTTTTCAGTTTGTTTGCACCCCCAAATATTTTTAGCAACAGCCGCTACTGCATCCTACCTCCAATACCTTCCACCAAAAACAAACAGAAGGGGGTCCGATCCTATCTGGTAGGATGGACTGGATTGGAGGGCAAATGGGTGTAAACAGACAGGTGGTGCTGGTTCCCATTGGTACGATTTGACACGTCAAATCGCATGTCTAATCAGCGGCAATTGCCGGCAATGGCACCGTCCTAATTGGTGAGATGCTACATTTGTGGCGCCGGACCGATTCAATAAGTAGTTTCTGTACTACCTTTTGCGATTTCAGGCTGCGATTTATATTGACATCTGTGAAACCTGCACAAATGTCTGTGAAATCACGTCCGAAATCGGGACTGCCAAGCGGGAGTGAAATTGTGCGAGTTCAGCTTTGCTGCATGGCTTCAATCCTGCAGCCCAGTGTGAACCTCGGCTCTTCTGCAGGCACATCCCTGTATTGGTGTCGGTGATGTACTTGTGTAAACTGTTCCAGTCTTTATTTGGTTTATCTTTTGTGCTTTTTCATGTTTTATATGGCTGCATGTTGTGCTGGAAGGAACATTCTCCCTCCTCAATTTTTTTTACACACTTTTATCAGCATTTTTATCAGCATCTGTCCTAGGTACCACAGGATGTATATATATTTTTGGACCTTGTTGCAGTTACCTAGTATTACTGTTCTGTACAAAATCATAGCAAAAAGTGATAAAACAAAAAACAGACCATGTAAATCCAACTGAACATAGAGCAGAGTATGCTATGTCCGTGTCCACTCTGCATAAGCAGAGCCGACATGGACCAGTTATCCACCCATTCTGGTCAGCCAGGGATAAGTGGACAGTTCCCCTGCTGAGCAAACGGATCACAAGTGGAGTGCGCCCCGTGTGAAAGGGGCCTTAAAGTGGTTGTAAACCACGGATGTTCCAAAAAAAAAAAAAAAACCTGCAAGGGAATGGCATAATGTGCTAGTATGCTTCACCTACTAGCACATTATGAAATACTCAGCTTGGAACCAAGCCCTCCAGGAAGCACTGTAATGTCACCGCTGAGAGGGCTGACATGTTCCCCCAGTCTTTTTTTTGCATTTGTGCGCTACGGCTATCTGATTAACCAGTGCCACGATGATGTCACTACTGTGCATGCGTGCAGGAGACCTTGGTTCTGGCACAAAGCTCTGGTATGCCGGACCTTCAGAGCGCATGCACCAGTGTCACTGGTTGCATGCAGGGCTCTTAAACGGTGCACATTTAGTAGAT
This sequence comes from Rana muscosa, assembly GCA_029206835.1. Classification (NCBI taxonomy): domain Eukaryota; kingdom Metazoa; phylum Chordata; class Amphibia; order Anura; family Ranidae; genus Rana; species Rana muscosa. The sequence continues at coordinate 4,818,553 of CM055127.1, read as the reverse complement.
ATTGATTTTACGTATAAGTAAGCCTTATAGGCTTACCGGTAGGTAAAAATTAACAAACGTGATTTACAACTGCTTTAATAAAAGACCTCTGATTAATCCTTGATGATCACCATCTAGTGGTCATAACGTGGTATTTCAGGAAAATACTGCATTATAGCGACAGGAAATAAAAAAAATTGCTGAGTTGATGACTATGTTTAACCCCTTAATGACTGAGGGGAAAAAAATGTTAATGCCTAATTTTGCACCTTTGACTGTAAAACTGTACATATCATCACAGCTACTTTGTGTATCCAGGTGGATTATACTTTTTTTCAGGATGAATTGGGCTTTCTTAAGGTAGTAAAGGATAATAGATATCTCCTTGATTTTTTTTTTCTTTTTCTTTTTTTGGGACAAAAAAATAAAAAATTATACAGAATATATATTCTTTTCATTTATGGTAACTAATGCAGTGGCGGATTTATCAGGGTCGCAACAGTCGCCGTTGCGACTGGGCCCGCTAGACGATGGCAGTTGTGGACTGTTTGTATTCCCCATGATGCTCAGCCAGCCATGCTTTATGGGAAAAGTAATCCAAAATAGAGTGACAATGGTTATCTAGCATTGTACTGTAGGAAAAACAATATGATACTGAATATTGAAGCATTATTTTTCTTTGGTGTTGTTTGTGTGCTTTTAGTGATTACAGCTTAGTTCCTTTTCTGCAAAGTAAAACCTAACTAGAGAGTTTATTCACTATCGCACAAATTCTGGCAATTTTCAGATAAAAAGATAGAGCACATGGTGGGAGTCCATTTACTATAAAGCTTCATCTAATTTGGCTAGTTTTTACTTAGAATGACCCTGGCTAATTCTGGGTCACTTCTATGAAAGTGTGATTTAATGGATCAATACATTGAATTTTTCAAAATCTGTGTGCTGCCCCAGAAATATAGCTGTACTGGGGCTGAACTATAACTATATACAAAAGTTAATAATAGTTTACAACATATCGGTTAATAATACCCTAGTTGCCCTGTTCATTGTGAATATTGAACAATAATAGACTGTAAAATGTGTATCTGTTGATCACACATGTAATCCTAGGTATTATTTATGGAGTGCCTTTCCGGAAGAGCTTGTATACTATGACTCTCTTATACTTTTATTTACAGAAAAAAAAAAAAATTCCATCATAATGTCATCCACGCAGTCCAAGAGTGGTGCTCAGAAACGTAAAAAGACTAAGGAAGAGCAAATAAAAATGCAAAAACTGCCTAAAATAAGTGACTTCTTTTCCACCCCTAAAACTGTGGCTGAAGGTTCTAGAGATAGTCGTGAGGAAACTGAAAAAAGTATTCAGGAAAGTGTAAATATCTCACGGATCAGTGAGGCGACAGTCAGTGAAGAAACTTGCTCTACTGAATTTTCACTAGAAGATGACAGCAGTAATCCACTTGAAGGCTGTAGCACAATACAAGACCAACCTCTTGGCACCACTCCAAATACTGATGAAGATTTAGATTTGGTGAGCAGTAGAGCATCTTCAGGTGGTGCTATTGAAAGTAGTATTGTTGGTGAGAAATATGTGACTGATAGGGGACATTTTCCAGTCACAATAACAGATCCAAATGTTAAAAGGTTTATATTAGCTCATGGTCCATGCAGACCTCCAGGACCTTTCCCCCGGGATAATGATACTAACAAGATATGCTTTTCTGAAAGTTATTATGAGCGAGTCACCAAGACAGGGCTTAAACTACCTTTAATGTGGCTTTGTTACTCTCCAAAGCTTAATGCAGCGTACTGTGAACCATGCTGGCTGTTTGCAGACCGCAAAAAAGTAGGATTTGAACCTGCATGGGCAAAAGGGATCCAGAAGTGGCAGAGGCTGTCTGCTAAAATTCAGATCCATGAGTCTTCACAACTTCACATGGAAGCATGTGTACTTTATGATCACTGGAGGCGTAATAAAACAATTGATGAGGAAAATGAAAAACAAATACGACAGGAAAAAAACTTTTGGAGGCAAGTCCTACAAAGAATTGTTAATGTAACATTAACAATGGCAATGGCTAATCTAGCCTTTCGTGGTCACAGAGAGCGCCTGGGAGAGGTTAACAATGGAAACTTTCTCTCCATCATAGAGCTACTTGCCCAATATGACCCAATTTTAAAGGATCTTCTACAGTTACCCCAAGGCACATTTAAATATTTAAGCCCCAAAATACAAAATGAGTTAATAGAAATTCTGTCCAATAAAGTGCAAAGTGAAATTGTTTCTGAAATTAAAAAAACACAATTTTATTCTATAATAATGGACACAACCCAGGACATATCCAAAATAGATCAGATGAGTCAAATATTTCGATATGTGTCTGTGGAAAGAGATGCGAATCAGCGAGCCTGCAGTATCACAATAAATGAGGCTTTCTTAGGGTTCCATGCCATTGAAGATCAGAGTGCAGCGCAAATTGCTAGCAACATTGTTACCTGCATAGAGAGCAAGGGCCTTGAAATATCAAAGTGTCGAGGTCAGGGGTATGATGGTGCAGCAACAATGAGTGGTGTTTATTCTGGTGTGCAGGCTCGGATAGCAAATATGGAAAAAAAATGCCCTCTATGTTCATTGTGCAGCACACAATCTGAATCTCGTCATTCAGGATGCTGTTTCTGACATACCGGAAGTTTCTAGATTCTTTGATGTGGTGAATAATTTATACACCTTCTTTGGGGAAAGCATACGCAGATGGGCCTGTCTCTCATCATTCACATCTGAATCCTCTATCACACTGAAACGGCTTTGCCCTACACGGTGGTCTTCTAGACATGATTCCCTGCTTGCACTTCGTTTCCGTTTTCTAGACATCATGCAAGCTTTGTCAAAAATAACCCTTCTTTCGTCAAAACCAAAAGAAAGAGATGACGCTGCAAGTCTAAAAAAGAAAATTGAATCTTTTGAGTTTGTGCTTCTTGTTGCCCTGCAAACTAAAATCTTGAACCATGTGAATGCAATTTCAAAAGCCTTGCAATCAAAGGACATGGAACTGTCTGGAGCAGTGCAGCTCATTCAGAATGTTGTTACAGCCCTTTCCAGGTACAGGGATCATTTTGAAGAGGCCAAAGAAACTGCAGTGACACTTGCAGAAAAGTGGGGAATTGAAGTAAAGTTTTCAAATAAAAGATTTAAAAAAGTAAAGTGCCACTTTGATGAGCTGTGCATGGATGAAAGATTATCTGATCCAGAGGAACGCTTTAAAACAGCTGTATTTTATAGATGTTTGGATATGATTATAAACCAGCTGTCAGACAGATTTACAGGAATGAATGCAGTCCTTCATAGATTTAAGATAGTTCAGCCTGCCATTCTTGCTTCTCAATCTCATGACAATCTGATTGCAGCAGCATCAAAACTGCATGAATTTTACAAAGAGGATCTATCACCAGATTTTCCTGGGCAGCTTCTTTCATTCCGTTCAGCACTTCCAGAAGAGGTTCGCAGTTGTTCCACTGTAAAGGATCTTGCTCACCTACTAATTGTTGAAAACAGTGCACTGTCTTCTACTGTCCCAGATGTCTGCATAGCATTACTGCTGTTCCTCACACTCCCAGTAACCGTAGCAACTGCAGAAAGGTCTTTTTCAAAATTAAAACTAATAAAAAGTTATTTGAGAAACACCATGTCTCAACAAAGACTCACTGGACTTGCTTTGTTAAGCATAGAAAATGAGAGAGCTAGAAAACTCAACATCAAAAGCATCGTAGATGACTTTGCTGAAGCAAAAGCAAGGCGTCGTCATTTTTAATGACCATGGTAAGTTTGCAGTTACTGTATTTATTGGCGTATAACACTCACTTTTTTACCCTGAAAAAAGAGGGTAAACTGTGCCTGCGTGTTATACGCAGGGGGCTGTGCAAAGTTTTTTTTCCTGAAACTTCCTTCTTAAAGTTAGGGTGCGTGTTATACGCCGATAAATACGGTATACCTGTTCTGTTACAAGTTACAGACTGTTAGTTTAGTCGCTGCCTTTCTCAAACTTTTTACCCCAGAGGAATCCTTTCATAAATTTTCTGGTATTGGGGAACTTTTACTAAAACCTATCCATTAGGAGTCATTGGGAGGAATGAAGCCTATATTGGTGGTCAGTGGGAAAAATTTATTTCTTACAGTGGTGGTCAAAATGCCATCCTTCAGATGGCTAAGTAGATCAAATCAGATGGCATCATATAGGAGGTCAATCAGCCACAGCTCATGGAACCCCTAACAACCTCCTGTAGAAACTCAGGGTTCCTCTGAACCTTTGTTGAGAATGGCTGCCCTAAACACTTTTTCAGTTTTGTTACCAGTTACGCTAACCTATTTTTATGGTTGAACCTTGCATGCTTGGTTCCAAGTTAAACTAACCAGTTGAGTTGAATGCATGCTATTTTCAATAAACCATGCTAAGCTATACATTTCTATATTACAGGTCTTTTTAAAAGAAACAAAGTTAAATGTGTGAAATAGTTTTAAGTTCTACAAAAAGTTGGAAGTTATTGTTGGCCCTGTTGTGGACCCTTTTTTGAAGATTTTCTTCTACCTTTGTGAAGATTTTTTTGTAAATTTTTGTGTGTCTATACATGTACAGTGTTTTTTTTATATTTTTCAAATTAATCTCATTAAAAATGTTATTTTTTTAATGTATTTAAATATATACATGAAATGTGGATCTTTGACTATAAATTTGTCCAATGGATGTATTTATCTCCTTGATTTACGGTTGTTCTTCATGATATTTTGCAAGTTCCTTCTGTGACCTGTCATGTGACCATGTCCTATGCTGAAGCTTCCTCTCTTGACAGTTACGGTGAGTTGAAATCAGAAACAGAAATGTTTTACTTTGTTGTACAGTGTAACAAAAATTAAGTATCAAAATCAGGCTTTTCGGGGGGGGGGGGGGGGCCCTTCATGATTTCTTGCACCGGGGCCCTGAAGTCTCTAGTTACGCCACTGATAGAGGGATACAAATGTTGGGATGTATAATTGAGTTATTGATACAGCCTTTATACCTCTATAATGTTTTTGATCTGTTTAATAAAAAATAAACACAAAACAAATTCAATAGTATCACTCCGCATTTCCATGAGTTAACAGAGAAAGATCCCAAGGTTTCCATTTATTATCATATGTGTCCATAGTATCGAATAAGGTGTGATGGATATGTTCTGAAAGCTTGATGGCTAGCATGCGATTCATAATTTGAGACCATGGCACAGTAGAGGAACGCCAGTTAAGAGCTATAGCCCAGTGTATTGAGCTAAACAATGTGTGTATTAGCCTGGTATGTGCTATAGAAATATCAGGAATAGGATAGAAGAGGAGGCACATTTTAGATGTCAGCTCAATTCTTCTACTTATTATTTGTTCTATTTTGTTTTTATCTTGTTGCCATGTAGTTTAAGGTGTGTACATTCCCAGAATGTGTGTTAAAGGGAACCCTGTGCTGGGCATCCTCTAAAGCATAAGGGAGAGGTTGTCGGATAGAATGAGTTGATTCTGTCTGGGGTGAGGTACCACCTATACTGAAGTTTAATGGCGGATTTTCTGATGGAGGCTGTCCTGGTGCATTTTCGTAAATTGTTGATCATAATGTCCCATTGTTCTACAGAGAAGGATTCATTCAAGTCTGCTTCCCACTGGTACATCTGACGTGTTTTGTCTGGTGTGTTGTGTTCATTTAGGTTTTTATAAATTCTGGATATTAACCCCCTATCGCGAGGTGAAGTAAGACAGATTTGCTCAAATATCGTGAAAGGAGTTTGGAGGGTGAGTGAGAAGTATTTCTGGTAAAATAGCTTGATGTTGTAGTCAGAGAGTTCAGTTTCTGTAAGTTTAAATTCTGTTTGCAAATCTGAGAACGTACGAAATGAGTTCTTTTTTGTGAGTGATTTTAGGTTGGATAGTTTGAGGAGTTGCCATATAGAATATTGATTTGAGTTTAGGTCGGGGGGTAAAAAGGGGGTCCCTTATGAAAGAGGCTAGGGGAGGAATCTCTGATGAGATGTTAAATTTATGCTTTTGTCTGTGCCATAATAGTAAGTTTTGGTGTACTACTGTGTTGAGGTGGCCAATTCTTTGAGTTTTGATGGATTTGGACCAGGGAAGGCCCTGAAGGTGGTACGGTAGGACAGATTGTTCCTCAAATAGTAACCACGGTGTATGGCTGGATGGTGAATACCATTGTGCGAGCTGTGTATATCTAGCTGAAAGATAATATAACCATAGGTTGGGTATACTAAGCCCGCCCCTTGATTGAGAACAGCACACAAAAACTCCTGCGCACAAGTGGATCCTCCAGCAGTCAATCTTGCACGATGCTAGCACCGGCTTTGCAGCCCTTCATGGACAGGGGTGTCCTAATGCAGAATGGAAGAAAGGAAACAAGGGTGCACCAGCCTAGTGTATTATCGCTTAGGATAGATTTTATTAAAAAAGCATGAATACTACTTACAATGTAGCAGAAAATAACTCGCAGTGCAGTGATAATTCAGATAGATGGCAGCTGAAAATGAGCTCGAAACCACACTCCACAGACGCTCCACGCATATGAATAGAGACACTGCCGGCTTACGCGTTTCGAAGTGATACACTTCTTCCTCAGAGCCCAGCAGTGCTTACACTACATGTAGCACTCTATTTATAGACACATGGACATGTGAGCTCCAGCACAGGCAGAGGGCGGGCCCACCCGGGGCCAGGGAAACAAACTCCTCCCACCCCACTACAGGTAACTACAACAGCTGATAGACTACACCTACAGGGTGGTAACAAAGGGACTGTCCAACCACGGTACTTAAACACTAGGTATTGATGACCCCATAGGGTGCTGCCACAGGATACTCATAGATCATACACTCAAACTAGAGCTACTACACAGGCCGTACTTCCATTTGTCAGCACAGCTCAAATCAATACCTGGGACCATTAAATGGCAAACACATAGGGAGCATGGGCACAGAATATGGGCACAAGATGTAATCAGGGTGTAACCAGCAGGCGATACAGCCAAGTAACAGAGGGTCACCTCCAGGCACTTGAAAACCAAGAGTAGGTAAAACGTATCTACATATACAAAATGATGATGATGAAAGAAAAGATGAATACATAGTAAGATCATGGTGATAGGAGATAAACTACAAATAGTATTCAGGTATTCATTGACACCTTGTCAATGAATACCTTATCGCCTTACCCACTGATTGATTTGTGAGGCTGGCGGCGCTGTAGTACTTGCCGCTTGCTTGTACGAAGGTAACCCTCCCACTGACAGGCCGCGCCTGAAGCGCAAACAGGCCTGTCTGCGTTCCACGAGAACCGGAAGTGGTCGGACCCAGTCACTTCCTATGCGTCGGCTGTCACTCTACTATTGGCTCGACGGCCAAGACATGACGCCGACACTGGGGGAGGAAAGTCCCAACGAAGAGGCCGCCCAAAGACCTCGGCCACCATTGGACAAAAGGAAGCGCAGCACCAATAGCAATCAGCAACGATGCGAAAACCACAGACCACAAAAGGGACAGTCAGCCATCAAACCATTAGAAACAAATAATATAATGTAATAGGAAAAGAATGAAAATAATAAAAAAAAAAAAAAAAGGGGTGAAGGTGAAAGAAAATAAAATGAACATTAACATTAAATAATCAAGCTGCTTGGGGCCCTAATACTTAATAAAAATGAAAATAAAAATAATAATTAAAATAAAAATAAAAATAAATACAATAATAAAAATGAAAATAAATATAAATAAAAATAAAAATAAAATAAAAATGAAAACAGCAATAACCACTAATCCACTGGGAAAGGGGGCCCGCCACCAATAGCGCTGAAGCTGCTCACGTCCCTGCACCCAGAAATTTACATGTGGACACTAGAGGGAGGACAGATGCAATCGCGGGACTTCCGGCGTGTGCACATGCGTACTAAACGCATTGCTATCACTATGGATTCAAAGCAGTGTATATAAAAAAGTAATGCTAAATAGATAAAAGCATGTACCTATATAGACATATAAAATATAGACACATACATACATAAAAACATATAAAATATATGCATAAAAACAACTGCATTATGAAAATCACATACAAGAGTATATAAAGGATGATACTGAAATTGGTCATATTGGCAGACCTCCGCGGTACCATCATAACCTTCCTCACACATATCCACACACCAGCTGACCTGCTGATGTAGAATACAGTGTCCACACACAAGCGCTACACAGTAAAAATACCAACCCGTTCTATCTAAGCCATCGCAAAGATCGTAGCCGCAATGGAACTAAATATTGGAAAACCATATTATCAAAGACGGCATAAATGTAGCCAGGCAATATAGAAAGAAATACTCTACATAGTCAAGCATGTAAAACGGGAGGATTATAACAGACATCAATTGTCATATATATCACGCTTGGATGCATAATAGATTAAAAACAATATTAGAATTAAATAGACTTAAGTAGACAAATAACATGAACCATGTTGAATATAGACTAAGGACATGGACTAAAAAAGGCCAGAATGGCCTGAAGGCATACTGAAACACTGACATTAAGCTAAAACAAGGGTCTGGAGAAGGGTACACTACTGTATGTACGGGGATGAGGGAGTGGGCCCGGGATTACCTAAAGGAATGGAATAGTGAGGAGGTTTCTCGGGGGATAGGTGACCAAATTGACAACTTTAGAACAATGACCAAACCATTCTATTAATTAATTAATTAATTAATTTTATGTATCTCAGGGTCCTCATTCAACCCCCTATCCGTACTCTCATAGGACGAGAGGTGCGGCCTACATAAAGACGCCCACAAGGGCACATGATCCCATAGACTACAAATTCCGTCCCACAGTTGATGAATTGCTTGAGCTTGTGTACCTTACCATCTATACCGACCACTGTTTTCTTCCTATGACACATGAATACACAAGTGCCACAGTTCTTAACACTGCATTTATACTAGTGGGCTTTTTAACCCTGCTTGGAGCAACTATACTTCTCAGGTCACGCGGCCTCCTGAACACTATATTGGGTCTGTCAGGAAGATGATCACACAGCACGGGATCATGTTTCAGAATACACCAGTTCTTCTTAAGGATATTCTGTATCTCAAAAGCCTTGTTTGTATATTGCGTGGAGAAGCGAGCATGGGAAGTGTCAGGACTCGGAGCCAGGGCTGACTGTCGAGTACTCTCTGATGGATTGTCATAGAGTACGGGATCATATTCTTTCTCCTGAAATTTCTTTATTAGGAGCTCACTCTGGGCAAGATAGTCCTCCTTCCTGGTGCATGTACGTTTTAGTCTACATAACTGCCCGTACGGGACATTTCTTATCCATCTGGGATGGTGGTTGCTCTTAGCGTGAAGGAAAGAGTTCCCCCCACTAGGCTTAAAATGTGTCCTAGAAAAGATATTACCATTCATGTCGCTCTTGAGTTCAAGATCCAAAAAGACCAAAGAGTCGTCACTGACGACATGGGTGAATCTGATGCCAAACGGATTGGACCCACAGTACTCTAGAAAGTTGTTCAATTCAGAATCCGTGCCTTCCCAAATGATAAGTATATCATCTATATAGCGTGGGAACAGGACCAGGTTTGCCCCAAATGGATTATTATTCCAAATGAAATCTTTCTCCCAGAACCCCATAAAGAGGTTTGCATAGCTTGGGGCAAGCCTGGCTCCCATAGCTGTACCCTTAGTCTGCAGGTAGTGTTCCCCTAAAAAAGAGAAATGATTATGTGTAAGGGCAAACTCAACACTATCCAATATGAACTTGGCCTGTAGGGGGTTCAGTTCATTTGCCTCCAGCAAATAGTAGCCTAATGCTCTCAGACCAAAATTGTGTTCAATAGATGTATACAACGAAGCTACATCGAGCGAGAGCCATCTGTAATTGGGCTGCCACTCATAATGCGACAGAGTCTCCAGCATATGGCCGGAGTCTCTGACGAAAGATGGAAGTCTCGTCACCAGATCTTGTAGGAAATGATCAATATAACAACCCAAATTACTAGTAATACTGTCGATGCCAGCAATAATGGGTCTACCAGGCGGGTTCATTTCGCTCTTGTGCACCTTCGGAATATGGTAAAAATGTGGAGTAGCTGCATGCCTATTGTAGAGGAAAAAATACTCATTCTTAGTGAGCACCGCATCTAAAAGAGCCTGATCCAGGAGCACCTTAAGGTCTTTAGTGTACTCAATAACGGGATCTTTTTTCAGTCTCCTATAAGTATCCACATCCCCCAATAGTCTCATAGCCTCTGCGATATAGTCCACCCTATTTTGAATGACAAGACTTCCACCCTTGTCAGCTTTTCTTATAATAACATCTTGATTCTGTTTTAACCTGTCAACGGTCTTCACTAAATTATCAGAATGTTTGGCAAACTGACTCTTACCCATCACATCGTGACGAAACCTAGCCTTGAAAGATTCAAACACCACGTCATAGAAGGTGGAAATAAATCTACCCTTAGCCCAGTGGGGGAAGAAAGACGACCTAGGTCTAAGCGAGGTGTGGCACATGGCGTTCTCAGTGAAAATGCCTAATTCGACCTCTGGCGTCTCAGCAGACTGGGCCTCTAGAAAGAGGTCCTCAAGCATATTAAGGGCCAAGTCCTCCTCCACACTAGCATCAATGGAGACTGGGTGGATCAATTCCACCTCACTATTGACCACGGCATCTCTACCCCTTTCTTTGAGGATATAGTACCGCTGGATAGTGAGCTTCCTTATATACTTATTGAGATCTATAAACAACTCAAATAAATTGGGTGTACTGGGTGGAGCAAAGTTCAAGCCCTTTCGTAGAAGATCAAGCTCAGTGTCGGTAAACACGGAGCATGATAAATTATAGATCTTAATAGTGGAGTGAGAATTCTCTACAGCCTGCCTCTTTTTGTGTCCCTTTCCTCCTCTCTTTCCTCGTCTGGTTCTTCCCCTCTCTTCCCCGCTTTTTTGGATAATGGAGTGGCCAACTGGGGATTCACCATCACATTCTCCGCTGCTTCCAATTATTTTCATTCTTTTCCTATTACATTATATTATTTGTTTCTAATGGTTTGATGGCTGACTGTCCCTTTTGTGGTCTGTGGTTTTCGCATCGTTGCTGATTGCTATTGGTGCTACGCTTCCTTTTGTCCAATGGTGGCCGAGGTCTTTGGGCGGCCTCTTCGTTGGGACTTTCCCCCCCCAGTGTCGGCGTCACGTCTTGGCCGTCGAGCCAATAGTAGAGTGACGGCCGACGCATAGGAAGTGACTGGGTCCGTCCACTTCCGGTTCTCGTGGAATGCAGACAGGCCTGTTTGCGCTTCAGGCGCGGCCTGTCAGTGGGAGGGTTACCTTCGTACAAGCAAGCGGCAAGTACTACAGCGCCGCCAGCCTCACAAATCAATCAGTGGGTAAGGCGATAAGGTATTCATTGACAAGGTGTCAATGAATACCTGAATACTATTTGTAGTTTATCTCCTATCACCATGATCTTACTATGTATTCATCTTTTCTTTCATCATCATCATTTTGTATATGTAGATACGTTTTACCTACTCTTGGTTTTCAAGTGCCTGGAGGTGACCCTCTGTTACTTGGCTGTATCGCCTGCTGGTTACACCCTGATTACATCTTGTGCCCATATTCTGTGCCCATGCTCCCTATGTGTTTGCCATTTAATGGTCCCAGGTATTGATTTGAGCTGTGCTGACAAATGGAAGTACGGCCTGTGTAGTAGCTCTAGTTTGAGTGTATGATCTATGAGTATCCTGTGGCAGCACCCTATGGGGTCATCAATACCTAGTGTTTAAGTACCGTGGTTGGACAGTCCCTTTGTTACCACCCTGTAGGTGTAGTCTATCAGCTGTTGTAGTTACCTGTAGTGGGGTGGGAGGAGTTTGTTTCCCTGGCCCCGGGTGGGCCCGCCCTCTGCCTGTGCTGGAGCTCACATGTCCATGTGTCTATAAATAGAGTGCTACATGTAGTGTAAGCACTGCTGGGCTCTGAGGAAGAAGTGTATCACTTTAAAACGCGTAAGCCGGCAGTGTCTCTATTCATATGCGTGGAGTGTGGTTTCGAGCTCATTTTCAGCTGCCATCTATCTGAATTATCACTGCACTGCGAGTTATTTTCTGCTACATTGTAAGTAGTATTCATGCTTTTTTAATAAAATCTATCCTAAGCGATAATACACTAGGCTGGTGCTCCCTTGTTTCCTTTCTTCCATTCGCCCCTTGATTGAGGTCTGAACATTAATGCATATCCAAATCTAGATTTTTTCTTTTGCCATATGAACTTGTTTATCTCTCTCTGTATAGAATCTAGGGTGTTTTTGGGTACCAAGAGAGGAAGTGCTCTAAAGAGGAATAGTAGTTTAGGTAGTATAACCATTTTTGTGGCAACAATCCTACCCGTAAATGAAATGTGGTATGTTGACCATGATTTGAGTAATTCTTTGACATTTTGGAATATTTTAGGGTAATTAGAGTGGTATAGGGTCTTGTGAGATGGGGTGATATTGATTCCTAAATATCTAAAGGATACTGGACACCATTGAAATGGGAATTTCTCTTTTAATATAGCAGTCAGATCAGGGGGGCAGTTGATTGGAAGAGCAGAACATTTAGATAAGTTTATACTTAAACCTGTTAGGTCATGGAATGTATCAAGAGTTTTGATAAGGTTTGGTAGTGAAATTAATGGTTCAGTGAGGAACAAGAGTACGTCATCTGCATAGAGACATAATTTAAATTCTGCCGAACCTTTTGTATACCCTTTGATGTTCATATTATTGCGTATAGCGCATGCAAGGGGCTCGATCGCGAGAGCAAATAGGAGAGGGGATAAGGGGCAGCCCTGTCTCGTGCCTTTGCTAAGCGGGAAAAACTCTGAATTGTGGCCAGGGAGTTTGATACGAGTATGTGGATCATTGTAAAGGGCTTTAAACCCATGCAGAAACTCATTCCTTATACCGTATCTGGGGAGAAGTGAGTCTAAGTAAGACCAGCTGACGCTGTCAAAGGCCTTATGAATGTCCAAGCTAAGTAGTAGTGTGGTTCTAGTGTGTAGGTTGGAGTCTTGGATGATATTTGTTGCTAATCTTATATTGTCTGTGATTTGCCTGTCAGGGAAAAAACCTGATTGATCCGGGTGGATTAAGGGTGGGATAACTGAGGCCAATCTGTCTGCTAACATCTTGCCAAAAATTTTGAGGTCATTATCTATGACTGAGATCGGGTGGAAATTTTGTGGGTTGGAGTGGTCTTTGTTTGGTTTAGGTAAAAGGGACATATTAGCTAGAAGCATTTCAGAAGGGAATTGGTTGCCTTGTAGGATATGGTTAAATAGATTAACTAGGTGGGGAATTAAAATTGAGGCAAATTTTTTGTAATATGATGATGAAAAGCCATCTGGGCCTGGGGCCGTGGAGGTCTTTAATGAACCTATTATTCTATTTATTTCTGTTTCTGAACAAGGTGCATTTAACGCCTCAATTTGTTGGGTAGAAAGAGTGGGTAGAGGAATTTCATCGAGCCATTGTGTCGAGGATTGTTTTGGGGTGTTTTGCGCAGAGGATAGGAGTTTCTTATAAAAATTCAAAAAAATCTCCATGACTCCTTTAGGGTGGGAGATTAAATTGCCAGCAGCGTTTCTTAGTTTATAAGTATGAGGGGGTTTCATAGATTGGTTCAATTTTCTGGCAAACATGGTGGATGAGGAGTTACTGTATAATAAAAATCTTGCCTTAGACCATCTAAGGGCTTTTTCTGTGTCTGAAGTTAGTAATGTGTCAAGGGCCGTACGTTTATCTTGAATTTGTTTTAGTATATCTCCAGAGGGGGATTGACTGTGTTTATGGTATAGCTTGTCTAGATCTCTGGTCAGTGTTTTTATGTCCTTTAATTTCATCCTATTTTTGGTAGATGCCATCTTGATTAGATGGCCTCTCATGACAGCCTTGTGGGCCATCCATCTTGATGTGGGAAGAATGTCTGGGGAGGAGTTAAGTATAAAGTACTCTTCCATGTCGCTAGTTAGCTGTTGTATATTTCGATGGTCTGTTAAAAGTGCATCATTGATGTGCCATTTATGTGATGTATTGGCCAGGCCTATGTATGAAGTGGTAAAAGATACAATCTGATGATCCGACCAGGGACAAGAGTGAATGTCTGCTTTTGATGAATTAGCTACTAAAATTGGGGTGCAAAAAATGTAATCCAATCTAGCGGAGCAATCATGTGGGTGTGAGTAAAAAGTGTAATTTCTAATGCCTACGTTATGTGCTCTCCATGTGTCAATGAGTTGGTGGTTGTGTAGTGTGCGGTTTAATGTTTTAGGGAAGGCTTTAGATTGTTTGCCATATTCTAAGCAAAATAAAGTAGTGAAGTATGAAGGTTGTGAGAAAAATAATGAAGGTGATGTGCACTATGAATAGGATGGTGAAGGACAAAAACGAATGTCAAAAAAATAGTGGAAAAAAGGTGAAATGAAACGTCAGCAGTGTGAAAATTGATGATGGTGATGTGGTGTATGGTGTGTGTAAAAAAGTGATGTAGTGTGATGCGTGTGAAAAGTGAAAATGGATGGGAATGATTGTGCGTGGAATGCATGTGTGTGTGTTAGTGAGATAACAATGGTGAAAGTAGTGATGAGATTTAAACCAAGGTGAGATGAAGATAATTCAGATCAAATGTACTGGATATGTACTGTTGCACAACATGTGCAAGCCACAGTGTTGTTTGAAGAAATGTATGGGTTCCATTCGTCTTGGAGGGTCCCAGGCTTATTTTATGAGCCAAGGAGACCGACCAACACCACAGATGAAGCTGTAATTGGTTATAAATTAATCAAAAGTAATGCTAATCAGGCCTGGTGCATGGTGCCTGAATGGGTCTGGAAGGAATTTGGCAGCCAGCCTATGGAGGGCTGGTGTACTTACATTTACCAGGCTGAGTCTAGTCGTCCACATAGAGGAGCTGGGGATCAAAGTGTGATCCACACAGTTCTCATGTTGTATTAGTACTGCCCTTAATTAGGGAGGCCCTGGTGTGTTCAGCAGGCGCCCCGCCTTCATCCATGCATCATCCTCCAGGGATATCTCCACCGCAGTATGCGGTCCTCCCTGAGTGGCTCCCAAGGCGTTCCGGAAGGACTCAAGGCATAGTTTCCCAGGCACGCGCGGATGACAAGGACGTCCAGAGGGGATCAGGGACGCCGCCGACAAGGAAGGAACGCCCATCAGGAGGACGCACACGCATGCGCCGCCCACACTGAGGATGACGCAGGTCAAGGAGGCAGCAAAAAAAACGAAAAGCACCGATGGAAAGGCCCATGGTGGAATATAATATTAAGTTGGCACTTGGTGCAGGCAAGCGCAAAATTGCATAACACCACAGTGTAAACAGAAAATGACATGCGTTTATAATCAGTATTGAGTAATTGATGTATAGGTGATATTTGATATATATAAACTAGAGCTAAATTTTGGGTGGTATGTGTACTTTCTTGGCTTGTTGGTGTCTCAAGAAATGAGATGGGCCTTTAGTACATCAAGTGTGATCAGGTGTGGAGTCACTCTGGCCTGGTGGGGGGCGCTCATGTCTATTTTTAATGGTCTCTGGGAGAGGAGTAGTGTTCTGGTGTGTGAGTGTGGGGACTTATTGCGTGCGCCATTAGTGCTGTGTTCTGAGTTTGAATAATGCGCTCGGTGGTCATCTTGCCGTGGTTCAATGGCACTGTTATACATACGGCCAGCGGCCATTTTCTTGAAGCCGCAGCGCTTTCACTTTCGGTTTCGGCCTCTAGCAGCACTGCTGCGGCGCAAATCTCCTCACAGTCTCCTCACAGGATTCCTGCACACTCTCCTCAGGCTTCACTCGTGCTGCTGCGCGGTTTATACTTACGGGTTGGTGAGTCCTCCGGGTATCCCCTCCTCAGCCTCAGTGTAGCCAGTGGGTGGACTGTATTATTCACTGTTATAGTGTCTAAAGGTCTCAGAGGGTGGCAGTATGGTGACAGTATGGAGTCTGGTTCACCTGCTTCTCTACACTTGTCAGAGGCAACTGGCAGTGCTCCTGCACCTGCGGTCCCTATGGACCAGTTGTCGGCAGTCCTGGAATCATTCCTTGTCAGAATGGAAGCAGTGCGCAAGGGAGCTGTAAAGCGCCCCCTCCCCACACATTCTCCTGTAGGGAGTGCTCTGTCTCAGATATGGGCCTAGCTACTGCTGCTCAGGACCCTAGCTCTGAGGATTTTGATGTTTTTGGACAGGACATTCCTTGTAAGGAAGACCCCAGTTCTGAACCAGTAACTGACAGGGTGCTTGTAAGTGAACTCATTGATGCTGTGAGGGACACTCTCAAGCTGAATGTTTAGGCTGAGGAACCCCAGGTGGAAGCTGTCTCCTTTGGTTCCTTTAGCCCTGGTTCACACTGGTGCGATTTGACATGCGATTTGACATGTCAAATCATCGCATGTCAAATCGGCGAAATTTGCCGCAAATTGCGGGCAATGGCACCGTCCTAATCGGTGCGACGCCGCATCTGCGGCTCTGCACCGATTACAAAAAGTAGTTTCTGTACTACTTTTTGCGATTTCAGCCGCGATTTACATTGACACCTGTTTCAGATGTCTTTGAAATCGCGGCTGAAATCGGGACTGCCAGCAGGAGTGAAATCGTGCGAGTTCAGCTGAACTCGCAGGCTTCACTCCCGCAGCCCCAGTGTGAACGTGGGCTAAAAGCCGTTTCTTCAAAAAAGGTTTTTCCATATGTGCCTTTTTTTGATACATTCATTGACCAAGTCTGGGATAAGCCGCAGAAGACTTTGACGGTCCCGCGGCGCATAGCCTTAAGGTACCCCTTTGAGGAGGACCCGGTTAAGAAGTGGGCTCTCCCCCCAGTGGTCGACCCCCCGGTCGCCCGTTTGAATAAGGCTACCACGCTCCTAATGGAAGGGACTCCTGCATTTAAGGATCCCACTGACAGGAGGTCAGAAGTGGTGAGTAGAACTATGTTTACCTTATTGGGGTCTGCCTTACACCCTATAGTGGCGGCGACACTTGTGTCTCAGACACTCACAGGATGGGCAAAGATTTTGCACCAGACGGTACAGGAGCATAATCTCCTTCCTGAGACCATTGCCCTGGCTCACCAACTTGCGCAGGGTTTAGTCTATGTGTGCAATGCCACTTTGGATGTGGCCCCTATAATATTCGGGACCTCTATCTTTGCTGTGGTGCTGCGTCGCCTTATCTGGCTGAAATGCTGGTCGGCCGACCTAGCTTCCAAAAAGCTCCTGGCTGACTTGCCCTTTAAGGGCGGTAGACTGTTTGGGGCCGCCCTGGATGGCATTATTAAGGATATCACAGGGGGCAAGAGCACCTTCCTTCCTCAGTCTATTAAGGGAAAGGAGACCCACCGCAGGCCGGGCCCTTCCTTTCCGGCAAAAAAAATAAGTTTTTTCGTCAGTCAGATTCCACGGGTAAGCCCGCCCAGACTGAAAAGAGTGCGGCTGGGGGACAAAGGCGTCCCTGGGTGCGTAAGCCTACCAAGCAAGCTCCCAAGCCCACCACCGCATGAAGTCTTGCCCCTGCCCGACTCTGGGGTGGGGGGACGTCTTTGCAGGTTCACGGTGCGGTGGACCTCCCGAATCTCCGACCGGTGGGTGTGCGAGGTGGTCACCTCGGGATACAGGATAGAGTTCCGCTCGTGGCCCCCAAACAGGTTCTTTCCCTCGAACCTCTCTCTCCTTCCTGCCCGCCAAGCGGCCCTCTTGGGGGCCGTACAGGATTTGCTCAGGTGCGGGGTAATTGTGATGGTTCCGTCACAGGAGAGGTTTCAGGGGTTTTACTCGAACCTGTTTGTTGTCCCGAAGAAGGACGGGGTCTGGCCAATCCTGGACCTCAAGGCCCTGAATGCCTATGTGAAGGTACAAAAATTCCGGATGGAATCCATTCGCACAGTGATTGCGACACTCCACCAAGGGGATTTTTTTGCGTCCTTGGATATCAAGGACGCTTAGTTGCACGTTCCAATCTGCGCAAGTCACCAGAGGTTTCTGCGCTTTGCCATAGGCGAAGTCCACAATCAGTTTGTGACTCTTCCCTTCGGCCTAGCATCGGCTCCATGGGTTTTCACCAAAGTGCTTGTCCCGGTTCTAGCTTTGCTGAGACAGCGAGGAATTGTTATCGTGGGCTATCTGGACGATCTCCTTCTAAGAGCAGAAAATGGCTCAGAATGGGAGGAGAATGTGACAATAGTCAGTCAGACCCTCCGGGACTTCGGGTGGCTTCTGAACATGCAGAAGTTGGTTCTAGTCCCGACTCAATAATTGGAGTATCTGGGTCTGATCCTGGACACTCGGCAGCAAAGGTGTTTCTACCCTCAGAGAAGTTACTGACACTTCAGTCGGCAGTGAGGGTTCTGACGTCCCAAAAATGGTCGTCAATTTGTTTCAGCATGAGAGTCCTGGGACTGATGGTGGCCTCCTTTGAGGCGGTTCCGTATGCCCAAGAACACACTCGGGCATTGCAGAAGGGAATTCTGTCTGTTTGGGACAAGTCCCCATTGTCATTGGATCTTTAGATCCAGGTGAGTCACTCTGTCAAGGCGTCCCTGACGTGGTGGCTGAGATCCCCGGCTCTTCGGGCCGGGAAGTCATCGCTCCCCATACAGTGGACAGTGGTCACTCCGGACGCCAGCCTGACGGGCTGAGGAGGAGTTTGGGGAGTCCGGTCAGCTCAAGGGCTCTGGACTCCGGACGAATCTCGTCTACCAATCAACGTCCTGGAATTGCGGGCGATCAGACTGTGTCTCTCCGCATGGTCGAAGAGGCTACAGGGCCGCTCGTTCAGAATGTCAACCATCAGGGGGGCACTCAAAGCTCGGCTGCGGCATCCGAGGTCGCCCACATCCTAAGGTGGGCAAAAAGAAGCGTGCCGGCGCTGTCGGCTATCTACATTCCGGGCGTAGAAAACTGGCAGGTGGACTATCTGAGTAGCCAGTCCCTGGACCAGGGGGAGTGGTCCTTGCATCCGGAGGTGTTTCAACTCCTTTGTTGGCGGTGGGGCACATCGGATGTGGACCTGATGGCATCTCGACTCAATCGCAAGGTGTTGAGGTTTGTGGCCAGGTCCAGGGACCCCTGGGTGGATGCCTCGGATGCGTTGGTGGCCCTGTGGGGTCAGTATCGCTTAATGTATGCTTACCCTCCGCTGCAGTTGATTCCTCGTCTGCTGCGCAGGGTGGCAGCCGAGGGCATTCTGGTGATCCTCATTGCCCCGGATTGGCCTCGGCGTCACTGGTACGCCGATCTGGTACGTCTCATCGCGGATGTCCCTTGGCGACTGCCCTTGAGGGAGGACCTTCTGTCTCAAGGTCCTATCTTTCATCCTGCTTTACAGTCTCTGGCTTTAACGGCATGGCTATTGAGAGCCAGGTACTGAAGGACCGAGGCCTGTCGGATTCGGTAATTTCAACCATGCTTGGGGCACGGAAGTCTTCTTCTAGAAAGATCTATCACCGTACCTGAAGAGCTTACATCGCTATTTGCGAAGAGCTAGACTGGCGTCCACGGACATACTCTGTCCCCAGAATCCTGCGGTTCTTGCAGCGTGGTGTGGCCCAAAGCCTGGCTTTGAGCACAATTAAGGGTCAGATTTCGGCCTTGGTCGTTTTCTTTCAACTACCCCTAGCAGGTCATTCCTTAGTTAGCACTTTTGTGCAGGGGGTTCGCCATGTGGTTCCACCTGCTGTTGCCAAATAAATAAAATCTATATTTAAGATTTAATATCTCAAAGATATGATATGGGTTAAATAAGAGTTCTTTTGACCAGAAGTGAAAGCTTTAACATAATGAACATTTATTATGTATTTGTTGAAGTCTAATCTAATACACAGAAACTATCTATACAGTCTTAGACAAGCAGGAAATAGTAGGTTAAAATATACAAAGTATTTACATGGAGGAACATAGAGCATATTCCTCCTAAAACATTAAAGTACAAGCATGTGTAGTTACAGGTCAAACAGACTTTTACCATAGCTACCCCTTTAGACCCATCCTTCAGGCCATCCTTCCATAAAGAGAGAGCTTCCTTCTCCCTGCCCTCTGAGTATATCTCTCTATCCTGATACCCCGTAGGTTGGCCTAGCTTGGTTCATGATTGGAGGGCTTACTCCATAAGTCAGCCCCCTTTCATGCAAATCCTGGTGACTCTATCTGGGAAGGAGACTTGCAAATTGAATTTTCCCCGGACTATAGGTGAGGCGCTCTCCATTGTAAATTCCAGCATGGGACTCATTGACGAGAGTGGGTTTAATACAATGGAATTGTCTCTCTAAGCTTGGGGCTCCGCAATGTCTAGCTGTTAACAAAATGGCTTTCATAGGTGCTAATTGAAATATATTCAGTTAGCTAAATGAAATATATGTACAGCCAGCAATTTGAAATATCTTCATATTTACAATATTTTACAGCGATTAAATGGAAATTATACATATCCCATAAGGCAACAGATGGCCCCTTGTGGCCAGTTGAGAATATGAGACTCAGCCACATCTAAAATAATGGGTTATGGGGGGCGTGGTCTGCCAGCGCTGGTGATGGCTGCTTAGACTCTGAGCTCGTCAGCCTAGGGAGAGAAACGGAGCGTCTCAGGCCCAATTCAGCAGACAATCCACGGCCATCCTGCCTCACAACAGCTCGGACAACAAGACCAGCTATGTCCAGAAAGAGGATGACAGATTTTCAACCCAAAAAGCTGACTGCCTTCTTCTCCAAGCCGACTAGTAAGGTAAATCAGGCCCAAAATGGCGCTGGTTGCGGTCGCGATCTCGGAGGCCTACACGGATCTCCCTGACGAGATCCCAGGAGACCAGGGACCCCTTTGCCCTCCCTTATCACCTACCCTCAGAGAGGGAGATAATCCCATCACGGGAAGCCCAGTGAAAACACGCATGCGGATGGAACCGCCGCCGCTGCTGCCGCAGACACAAATCGAGGCCCAGGCTTTCAGCCACCTCCAGGCTAACCAGGCCCTGCAATCATCCATGGCCTCATTCCCCACCTCAGGGCAACCAGTAATCGATACTACTTTAAAGGACATGCTGCTATCCCTCCAGACCTCACTAATGTCAGACCTGTCATCCCTATTCACCAAAATGACCGCTGACATGCATGTAATGGATGACAGAGTAGCGCACCTGGAAAGCAGCATGGGGGAATGCACATCCACTGTAAATGACCTGGTTGACTCCTATGCTGACATGAAAGATGAACAGTCCTGGGTAAGAGCAAAGCTGGCAGATTTAGAGGACAGGTCCAGGAGGAATAATGTGAAAATCAGAGGAGTCCCTGAGACCATCCTACCAATAGACCTCCCTAAATATGCTAAAGAACTTATGCATCTAATCCTGCCTGACGCATCACCCAGAGACCTGATTGTGGATCGAATCCATAGAATTGCTAAACCCTCTCACTTGGCAGCGTCAGTACCTAGAGATGTTTTAATGAGGGTGCACTTCTTTCACATCAAAGAAAGACTACTTATGACACTGAGAAACAACCCATTGCTTCCTGAGCCGTACGTTGGAGTTCTCCTATTCCCAGACCTCTCCAAGTACACTTTGCAGCTGAGAAGACAGCTCAATCCGATTACCAAGGGCCTCCACAACCACAAGATTCAGTTTAAATGGAGATACCCTGCATCTTTGCTTATCACGAGGAATGGCGAAACACACATGATACACAATCTCCACAAAGGAATGCAACTACTACACTCCTGGGGAATCATACCTGACCTCCCGCAAGATACCGCTCCACCATTGGAGCAACGCAACAACCGCACATCTCGCCGCAACCAGAGTGGTCGTGACACTTGAACAAGCTAATTTCTTTACACTCTATTGGGCCTATAAATCTACATGAGTGATGCTCTCCCTGGCTTCCAGCCTTTTGATTTGTTTCTTCGGTTAGTTATTGACATTGTTACCCCTCTTAGTGGTTTAGCTGAATACCGCATTCTCTACTCCACCTACCGTTTTAACGAGTGGGCATCCCACCGTTCGTGACTAGCCTACTAGTTCCAATTTTAACTTGTTTAGTTCTTTCGGTTAACTCTCTTGTTATTACAGCAACTTCACTGCACACAACGTGCGACCAGATAATCCTTCCGGTTCTATCTGAACTCACCTCAAAGACGCTCTGTCCTGTGAACCCAGGGAACTCGTAAGTCCTCATCGAACTGTAAGTGCCTATACCCTATCAGTTGCTCCTTTACAGCTCTTACAATGCCGGTCACGGTTCTATCTATAAATGCAAATGGACTCAACCAACCTGCAAAGAGACACTCACTTTGGAAGACAGCCCTGGACTTAAAGTGTGACATCCTGTGTGTTCAGGAGACACACTTTCTTTCCACAGCTGTGCCTATCTGTTCAAACAGACATTTCTCTCAGGTATTCTCCACCCCATTCACCTAAAAAAAAGGGGGTGATGATAGCGGTGAATAACTCGGTTACGTTCCAATCGAAAAGTGTTACTCTCGACCCAGAGGGGAGATATATTATTCTTGTATGTGAAATAAATAATGCTACCTATACCTTGGTAAATATATACGCTCCAAATGCCAAACAGGTTCATTTCCTCCGCAGGCTCATGCGTACAATAAACCCCCTCAAACAATGGCATCTAATTATCTGTGGAGACTTCAACTTGGTACCTGAAATTATCTTAGACTCAACCTCTGCATCAAAACGCAGAGAATCCCCTCTGAAAAACGTCCTTGTTTCACATGACCTGTTTGACATTTGGAGATGCTTACATGGAGAGGAGAGGGACTACACTTATTTCTCTCCTCTCCACAAAACGTACTCTCGCATTGACAATTTCTTCACTGACAAGTGGTTACTACAAAACATTAGCGCAGCTGTAATCCACAGTACGCCTTGGTCAGATCATGCCCCTATCACCATTACTATATCAGATTCCTCACAACGAGCAAATACTTTCCTATGGAGAGCAAACAATTATATCTTGCAACATCCAACCTATTCTCCAGAGATAAAGGAACAAATAACTGAATGTTTCCAACTTAACTCGGGCTCTGTATCTGATCCAGGCGTGCTGTGGAACACGCACAAAGCGTTCATTAGAGGAATACTGCTTAAACTTAGCTCTTGCCACAAAAAAAAAAGATTGATGAGGGTAGATGCTCTACTGTCCCAAATAGCCACTCTTGAACAGCAAAACAAAAAAAAAAAAACCAACCCAACATGTTCAGCGCAAATTTTGACATTTAGAAGAGAACTCAGGCTCCTCCTCCTTCAATCATATGAACAAATACAAAGAAAATTAAAAGCCACCTCCTATTCCACGTCCAATAAAGCAGGTAAAGCTCTAGCACAACGTATTAAAGGCAGGAGAATAAAAAACAAAATTGATCGATTATTCCATCCCCACACCAATGAATCACTCAGGAACCCACAGGAAATAGCAGACGCATTCAGCGCTTACTACAGTGATTTATATAACCTACAGAGAGACCCAGATACATACCAACCTTCCCCAGATGACATCAATGACTTTCTTTCACGCATTAGACTCCCTTCGTTGACGACTGAACAAATATCCAGTCTCAACGACCCTTTCACGGTACAAGAAGTAATAGAGACTATTAATAATATCCCCTTAGGAAAATCTCCGGGCCCAGATGGCCTCACGAGAGAATACTTCAAGCAATTTGTGCACCAACTAGCTCCCCATCTCACAAACCTATTCAACGACGCGGCCACCTCCGCCAATTTTCCACATGAATCCCTACAAGCATTAATTATCACACTCCCGAAACCAGGCAAAGAACCAGTTACACCTCAAAATTTCCGCCCAATTTCGCTTCTAAATTTAGACTTGAAGATATACGCAAAAATGATTGCTACACGACTGATGCATGTTATGCCCAATCTGATCCACAGAGATCAATCAGGCTTCACGTCAGGTAGACAAGCGTCTGACGCCACGAGGAGACTGATTGACGTCATTCACTTCGCCGAGTCTAGTGGAACGCCTTCTCTGCTCCTAGCACTGGACGCAGAGAATGCGTTCGACAGAGTCCACTGGAACTATTTATATCAGGTCCTCCAAAAGTTTGGCTTCAAAGGTCAAATATTAAACGCCATACTAGCTTTATACACATCCCCCTCTGCCCGAGTGTTTTCTGCAGACATGCTATCCCAACCGTTTGATATCACCAATGGCACCAGACAAGGGTGCCCGCTGTCGCCACTGATCTTTAATCTACTCATGGAGCCCCTAGCCGAGCACATTAGGCAGAACCCTAAAATATCAGGATTTGAAATAGGCCGGCAAACGCACAAGATTAGTCTGTTCGCAGACGATGTAATACTCATGATCACGAACCCGACCTCCTCCCTAGCAGAAGTACAAAACATTCTTCAGTGGTTTAGCAAGGTCTCATATTACAGAGTAAACGCTACTAAGTCATACATACTAGATCTAGGACTAGACGCTACCTCAAGAAACCTACTACAATCCCAATTCCCCTTCACGTGGGCAACACACAGTATCACGTATCTAGGGATTCAGCTGACAGGATCATCGAAAAATCTATACAGTAGCAACTTTATACCATTTCTTACTAAACTCCAAACCGAGGTCCAAAAACTGGCTAAACATGAACTTTCGTGGTCAGGTAGACTTGCCGCATTCAAAATGTTACATCTTCCCCAACTGCTTTACCTATATAGGACCTTTCCTATCCCTATCCCGGTATCATACTTTAAATCTCTCCAAGCACTCCTAAACAAATTTCTCTGGCAAGGAAAGACACCTAGATGCGCAAAAAACACTCTAATCAAACACAAACTAGCAGGTGGGTCAGGGTCAATCGAGTTTGAAGACTACTACTGGGCATCATTACTGACACAACTACAAGACTGGTTCCACAAATCTCCTCACACGCTTTGGGGACAGTTAGAAACATCAATGATTAAATACCGTACCTTAAAAAGTTGGTTACTGGGAATCCCCCACGGCATTCCCATTCCCAAAGCTCTACCCCCAACAATCAGAGCCTCCGCCCAAGCCTGGAAGAAACTAGTGAACCTAGGTACAACAATGGAATACTCATTCTCTCCTTCTCTACCGTTAGACATACTTTGTCACTGTACTACAGATCTTTCTTTGACACAGGGCTAAAGGTATCAACCATATACAGGATCTATTCATAGGGGACACCCTAATGACGTTCCAAAAATTACAACAAAAGTTTAACCTCCCCCATACAGATCTCTTTACCTACATTCAATTTAAACATTGCTTATCTCAACCAAATAACATATTTTACACACTACCCCCTAAGGTGTGGTAATTTTTGACAAATCCCACCTCAAAAATAAGGGGAATCTCCCTCTTTTACAACATTTTCTATCAGAAACAGGAATTTACTAAAACCAAACCTCACCTCCACTGGGACACAGATCTCAGGCGAACCTTCTCAGATACACAATGGCACACAGCTCTACGCTCTATATACAAAGCTACCCAAAATTCAGCATTCTGGGGACTCACACAAAAAATATCCCTGAGGTGGTACCTCACACCCACAAAACTTGTCTCATTCGACAATACTGCCTCGGACACATGCTGGAGATGCAACTCAGAGAGGGGAGACCTATTACACATCCTCTGGTCCTGCCCCTCCATAAAATCATATTGGTCAACTATCTTCCGCATCTTGTCGGATATCACAAAAGAACACATAACACCATCACCGGCACTGGCATTGCTCAATCTGTCGATCGAGCTGATCCCAGGACCGTTGAGATTGGTCACAACTAACATCCTCCTTGCAGATAGACTAAGCTTGACTAGACTATGGAAGAACACCCAAACACCTACGATAGAAAATACTCTCGATCTAGTAAATTTGCATTTTAATTATGAACTTACAATGGCATCCAGCAGAGGCCTACTCATGAAAACAAAAAAAGCATGGGATCCCTGGTCTAACTGGGATAGAGCAGAAATGTTCCTATGACCCAACAACCCAGATAGTAAACCCTAAACCTGTCAATTACACCTATGCCATATTACGGAAGTGGACTACGCTGTTTTATTTGGAACTTTTGGCTTTGCCCTCTGAAATGAAATAAAACTCTTTGAGAAGAAACAAAACTTTTAAACTTTCCGTCTCTAGAGTTCATATTTCTGGATCCCAGTATTGGTAGTCATCACTTGTTCTGGATGTAATAAGTCCATAATGAAAATTAGGGTTGTCCCACTACCGATACTAGTATCGGTATCGGGACCGATACCAAGCATTTGCGCGAGTACTCGCGCAAATGCTCCCGATGCTTCACCCGATACTTTTTTTTTTGTGGCCGGAGAGGGCGGGAGGAGTCAGTGGCTGGGGAGGGCGGGGGAGTGCGGGCGGAGTCTGGCTGGAGAGGGCGGACAGAGTCTATCGACAGAGCTAGTGCAGGTGGAGTTTTAAAGAAAAACCCACCAGGGAGAAACCTAGAGAGTTGGACTCCCCCTGGATAAAGAAGCCACAGGTGGACCACGCCGCTTATGAAAACAGATAACTTTTATTGGTACAAAAAAATTAATTAAATAATAATAGAAAAATCAATACACAAATTACTGATGCTCACAAAAACCCACACCAGCACCCACAGACAATTAAAATTCATATGATGACGTCATCAATATTAAAACCACAAACTACTTAAATGCGGACGCATGCATGCATTAGAGCAGGGTAATGAACTGGAAAATTGGTCCAGGTAATGGCCCTGTGTATAATAGGGCCAGTCAATAGGGCTAGACCAGTTCCAAAGGAACATGAAAAATGCAGATATAGCTGTGCAATGAAAAGCTGAAACTGGGATAAAAAAGTGACACTATGCAAAAAATACGGTTCTAATTGAGTATTTTGGTATGAAATAGCAATGATGAATGAAAATTGGATAGGTCACATTATATCAATCTATTCACTGGTTGAAGCAAGCAAAAAGCAGAAAAAGCAAAAATAGA
This sequence comes from Rana muscosa, assembly GCA_029206835.1. Taxonomy (NCBI): domain Eukaryota; kingdom Metazoa; phylum Chordata; class Amphibia; order Anura; family Ranidae; genus Rana; species Rana muscosa. Next base: position 4,791,479 of record CM055127.1, on the reverse strand, counting down.
AAACGCAGGTCAATGCAGGGCAGCAAATTGGCAGCAGACAGCAAAAAACCACTGAGTGTGGATAAGACAGGCAGTTGTGATCATCAAGTGGCTAGATGAAACAGCAGCATGAACAGCGGCCTGAATAAAGTGACATTGCTTGGACCGAAGGTCCCCTCACCCAGCCTGGGAGCAGCAGACACTCGTCCTGTGTTGCAGGGTTTGTCTTCTCTGTATCAATAGGAGGCATTCACAGCAGATAATACGGCCGTAATTGGCATGTTCACCCCGTGCGGGGGTCAAAGGTGCTGATTCTCCTAGATAAGAGGAATATTAGTGCCTTGTATAAGTCTTCCAGGTGTCAGTCATCCAGGATCGGGCAGAGAGCTAAAAGTCCCGCTCCCACAATCACTCAAGCCGCATATAGAGAGCCTGCTACACAGCGTGATGCTTCAACTCAGCTCAGCTCAGTCCAGTCTCAGTGCAGAGCGCATGCGTCCATACAGCGTAGCTGTGTGTAACGGAGGAACGTTACTACAAAATGTAATCCGACATGTTTCAGCCCATAGGAGGGGCTTTCATCAAGGGATAGGGAGGGGCATAAACCAGGTCCTTATATACATAAGTTTGAATCAACCTGTAAGTGGTACCAGCTGCGTTGCAAAGGGAATCCACTAGATGTCACTCCCTAAAACACTGTTATAGTAAAAGTTCATTCACCAGTCGCAGAGATCACCATCAGCAATGAATAGATAACAAATTATAAAAATAAATTTAAATATTTCAAAATAAAAACATTTTTTTATATATATAAAAAAAAACAAAAAAAAAAAAACGAGATAATGATATCACCCCTATAGGTATGTATAATAGCCATTACCCATATTCCTGCCACATGTCATCCATAGTAAACAGGGGCCCATTGCTAGAAGCCAACAGGGGCTAGATAATATAGTATAATATCCCCCTGTTAGGTTAGAACTCAAAATAAACGGCAGATAATATGAGTCAAACAGTTAATGTTCACCATGGATAGACATATAGACACGAACGTGGGCAATTAGATAGATAAATCAATCAAAATAAATCAGAACACTGGCAGTAAAAAGTAACCAATAAAGAAACAGGTAGGGAAATATAGCACTTGTAGGAGAAGATTTTTTACCCCCCTATAGGTAAAGGTATAGGACATGGCTCCACCATAATAATCTACCTCAATAGACTCGATATGGATGTAGCCAGTCAGTAACCATTTAATGGTATTTAGCCATATAAAAACCTCAAGGAAGGAATAAAGGTATGTATCATCCTAGATGTGCATATGGCGTGAATTAAAATATTCCATACACATACTGGTATCGTATAGAGGGTAAGACACTAGTAGTTTATACAGTAGGTTATCTGGTCAGAAATGGCTGAAAGCTACATTCAACATTCAAGCCAATGGGGGCCATAGTACCAAGTTTGAAGATCCACATTTTTTCACGTTGTAGGAGGACTGTATCGAAGTCCCCTCGTCTGGCTGACAAGTCCAGAGTGTAGATTCCCTTGACCCTCAAGCCAGATATATTGCTGTCATGAAACTCAGCAAAATGTAAAGCTATCGGAGACAGTTCCTCTCTGGCCTTACCTTTAGAGAAATGCAGTTGACCTACATCTTTAACATATTTGGCCGAGTTTTTAATGCTCCGGAGATGTTCACCAATGCGAATGCGCAGCTGTCTTTTGGTCTTTCCAACATAGTACTTATGACAGGGACATTCAAGCATATAGATTACCCTGGTTGTTGCGCAATTAATAAATTTATTGATGGAAAACCGGGTGCTGCCATCCGCATTGGTAAACTCTGCTGTTTTTTCAACATGACTGCAGATCTGGCAGTGACCACAGGCATACATCCCTTTTAGAGGGGGAAGATCGGTCAACCAGCTAGTCGTCCGCTCCCTTGTGTGTTCTGAATGGACCAAGGTATCTCGTAAATTCCGAGCTCTCCTTGCCACCATCTGTGGGCAGGGTCCCACAATTTCATGGAGCAAGGGGGACCTTGTAAGTAACCCCCAGTGCTTTTCCAAGACCAACCTGACATCATTCCATTGTGTACCATAGGTAGTGACAAGACGTGGGAAATTATTTTTATTTTTATCTTTGTTTTTGACAGCTGTCTTTGATTGAGTTTTAAGGAGATCACACCTATTGGTTTTCCAAGCCTTTTTGCGTGCTCTATCTAGCAATTTCTGGGAATAACCCCGCTCTCTGAATCTGCCATGCATATCGACTGCCTCACGTTTGAAATCATTATCACTTGTACAGTTCCTGCGTAAATGCAGAAACTAGCCCACAGGGATGCCCTTGATCAAGTGATCAGGATGGTGGCTTGAGGCCTGGAGAAGGGTATTGGCGGCAGTGGGCTTTCTGAAAGTACACGTGGTCACGCGGTTATCAACAATAGAAACATTTAGGTCCAGAAAGGAAATAGACTTAGAGTCAACAGTATAAGTAAGCCTAATGTTCCTATCGTTAACACCAAGCTCAAGTAGAAATTCCTGTAGTTGCTCCATATCGCCCTGCCACACCAAAAGGACATCATTGATGTACCTCAGCCAAAGAAGTGCATGGCTGAGGTACATCGGCATAGTGTGGACCACCTCCAGCTCCCACAGTCCAAGGTGGAGGCAGGCATATGAGGGTGCCCAGGGTGCACCCATTGCCGTGCCTCTGATCTGTTGGTAATAACACTCAAGAAACTGGAAGTAGTTATTGGACAAAGCCAGTTCCAGGAGCTCCAGGATGAACTCGTTTTGAGCTCCAAATTCTGGATAGTGTAGATCCAGGAAGAAGGAAACTTGATCAAGGGCATCCCTGTGGGCCAGTTTCTGCGTTTTAGTGATAATGATTTCAAACGTGAGGCAGTCGATATGCATGGCAGATTCAGAGAGCGGGGTTATTCCCAGAAATTGCTAGATAGAGCACGCAAAAAGGCTTGGAAAACCAATAGGTGTGATCTCCTTAAAACTCAATCAAAGACAGCTGTCAAAAACAAAGATAAAAATAAAAATAATTTCCCACGTCTTGTCACTACCTATGGTACACAATGGAATGATGTCAGGTTGGTCTTGGAAAAGCACTGGGGGTTACTTACAAGGTCCCCCTTGCTCCATGAAATTGTGGGACCCTGCCCACAGATGGTGGCAAGGAGAGCTCGGAATTTACGAGATACCTTGGTCCATTCAGAATACACAAGGGAGCGGATGACTAGCTGGTTGACCGATCTTCCCCCTCTAAAAGGGATGTATGCCTGTGGTCACTGCCAGATCTGCAGTCATGTTGAAAAAACAGCAGAGTTTACCAATGCGGATGGCAGCACCCGGTTTTCCATCAATAAATTTATTAATTGTGCAACAACCAGGGTAATCTATATGCTTGAATGTCCCTGTCATAAGTACTATGTTGGAAAGACCAAAAGATAGCTGCGCATTCGCATTGGTGAACATCTCCGGAGCATTAAAAACTCGGCCAAATATGTTAAAGATGTAGGTCAACTGCATTTCTCTAAAGGTAAGGCCAGAGAGGAACTGTCTCCGATAGCTTTACATTTTGCCGAGTTTCATGACAGCAATATATCTGGCTTGAGGGTCAAGGGAATCTACACTCTGGACTTGTCAGCCAGACGAGGGGACTTCGATACAGTCCTCCTACAACGTGAAAAAATGTGGATCTTCAAACTTGGTACTATGGCCCCCATTGGCTTGAATGTTGAATGTAGCTTTCAGCCATTTCTGACCAGATAACCTACTGTATAAACTACTAGTGTCTTACCCTCTATACGATACCAGTATGTGTATGGAATATTTTAATTCACGCCATATGCACATCTAGGATGATACATACCTTTATTCCTTCCTTGAGGTTTTTATATGGCTAAATACCATTAAATGGTTACTGACTGGCTACATCCATATCGAGTCTATTGAGGTAGATTATTATGGTGGAGCCATGTCCTATACCTTTACCTATAGGGGGGTAAAAAATCTTCTCCTACAAGTGCTATATTTCCCTACCTGTTTCTTTATTGGTTACTTTTTAACCAACTTTTTAATTTATTTTGATTGATTTATCTATCTAATTGCCCACGTTCATGTCTATATGTCTATCCATGGTGAACATTAACTGTTTGACTCATATTATCTGCCGTTTATTTTGCGTTCTAACCTAACAGGGGGATATACTATATTATCTAGCCCCTGTTGGCTTCTAGCAATGGGCCCCTGTTTACTATGGATGAAATGTGGCAGGAATATGGGTAATGGCTATTATACATACTGTGAGGGGGTTAACTCGGTAGCGGGTGTGTGTGACCCCCTGGATGGGCTCCCCACACAAAAACAGGCCCAGCAGACGGAGGTTGTGGTTTTCAAGATCAAAAGGTGCGGTTTATTTCTCTATTTACAGTGACAAAAACACAGCAAAGCAAAAAGAAACATAAACAAAATAAATCCTGGTCAGCTTGACCTCTGACTAAACATGCAGGTTTCCCTAACTAACAACTGGGATCAGCCTGGTGCTGTCCTAGTCCCTAAGTCCCTGGTTTAGTAAATGTCCAAACAAATAGCCACACAGGCTTTGTCTCACCGCACAGGGGTTCACTCTCCCTAGACAGTCCACACAGGTCTGGTTCCAGGCATGAGCAAACACCTAATGAAGCTGGGAGTTTTTATAGAGGCCTAAACGAGCTGACAAGCTTCAGCTGGTCTCATCAACTCCCTGCCTGCACGACGCCCAGCACTCTCCCTAGAGGTATGAATCATCCATGAGCCCACTAGCCTCAGCTGGGCTTCATCAACTCTCTCCCTAGTTGTATAAGTCGGCATAAAGCCTGAATCTGGGAGAAATATACCTACCCCCCTGGATGCAACCAGGTGACTTTACCTTCCTGCTGTCACATACCCCCCCCTCTTGTTTTAACCTTGGGGTTGGAACACCAGCAATCAGGCATTCATGTACTCGAGACAAAGCATCCACATTCCCCATTTGAACGCCAGGGCGATGCTTTACTGTGAAGTTGAATTCCTGTAGGGCCAGGAACCACCTATTTACTCTTCTATTTGTCTCCTTGTTTTGAGCCATCCACTTTAACGGAGCGTGATCCGTAACCATGTCAAAGTGCCTACCTAGCAGATAGTACCGAAGGGAATCTAGAGCCCACTTCACCGCTAAACACTCCTTTTCAACCGTGGCGTAATTTACCTCATGGGACTTCAACTTCCTGCTGAGGTAAATGACTGGGTGCTCTTCCCCGTTCCAGACCTGGGACAATACTGCTCCTAACCCCACATCTGACGCATCACTTTGTACGACAAAGTCTTTAGAGAAGTCGGGTGAGTACAACACTGGCTGGCTACATAAGGCTTGTTTCAAGAATTGGAATGCTGCCTCAGCCTCGGGGGTCCATTTAATCATGACCGACCCTTTCCCTTTCGTCAGGTTGGTTAGGGGCACAGCCTTAGAAGCAAAGTGGGGAATGAAGCGCCGATAATAACCCGCGATTCCCAGAAAGGCTCGTACCTGCTTCTTGCTGTTGGGACGTGGCCAACTCTGGATGGCCTCGACTTTGTTGAGTTGGGGTTTTATTACTCCCCTGCCAATGGTGTACCCAAGATATTTGGCCTCCTCCTGCCCAATGGTACACTTCTTGGGGTTAGCCGTAAACCCCGCTTCCCGGATAGAGTCTAGGACTGCTTGCACTTTTGGCAGATGTGAGGCCCAATCTGTGCTATGGACAATTACGTCATCCAGGTAAGCCACAGCATACTTCCGATGGGGCCTCAGTATCTGGTCCATTTTCCGCTGGAATGTGGCCGGCGCATTCTGTAACCCGAACGGCATTCTCTTATATTGGAACGCCCCGTCTGGGGTTACAAATGCGGTTTTCTCTTTGGCCGACTTGGCCAGGGGAATTTGCCAATACCCTTTTGTGAGGTCAAGAGTCGTCATGTATCGGGCTGTTCCCAGCCGGTCGATCAACTCATCTATACGTGGCATGGGGTAGGTGTCAAATTTTGTAACTTTGTTCAACTGACGAAAATCGTTACAAAATCGCCAGCTCCCATCCGGTTTAGGCACCAACACAATGGGACTAGACCAATCACTTTGGGACTCCTCTATCACCCCTAAGTTCAGCATTTTCTGTACTTCCTCCCGTATTGCCTCCCGTCGGGCCTCTGGGATCCGATAGGGTTTTAACTTCACCCTTTCACCGGGCGGGGTAATAATATCATGCTCTACCCCAGATGTTTGTCCCGGCAGCTCAGAGAACACCTCCTTGTTGCGAAGCACAAACTCCTTAACCTCCTGTTGTTGGGGTTGTGACAAGGTGGCTGCTATTCCAACCTCCGGAATCACGCAACCAGTTTGAGCTGGTGACCAAGTTTCTGCGACTAGGGACTCTCTATCCCTCCAGGCTTTCAACAGATTAACGTGATAGATCTGTTCGGGCTTTCGCCTTCCTGGTTGTCTGACCTTGTAATTCACTTCGCTCACTTTTTCCATTATCTCGTAGGGGCCTTGCCATTTGGCAAGGAATTTACTTTCAACCGTAGGGACAAGTACCAATATCCTATCCCCCGGGGAAAAGGTACGGGTCTTGGCTCCATGGTTGTACACTCTCTGCTGTGCCAACTGCGCTTGGGCCAAATGTTCCTTCACGATGGGCATTACCTGTGCAATTCGATCTTGCATCAGGGCGACATGCTCAATCACACTCCTGTGGGGAGAACTCTCACTTTCCCAAGTTTCCTTGGCAATATCCAACAGCCCTCTTGGGTGTCTCCCATACAGTAACTCAAAGGGGGAGAATCCCGTAGAGGATTGGGGCACCTCCCTAATAGCAAACATCAAATAAGGAAGTAGACAGTCCCAATCCTTTCCATCTCTATCCACCACTTTCTTCAACATTTGTTTTAGGGTTTTGTTGAATCTTTCAACCAGCCCATCGGTTTGGGGGTGATACACAGACGTACGCAATTGCGTCACTTTGAACAATTTACACAGCTCTTTCATAACCCGGGACATAAAGGGTGTACCTTGGTCCGTAAGCAGTTCTTTACAAATACCCACCCGGCTAAAAACAAGAGATAGCTCTTTGGCTATGGTTTTGGCCGAGGTATTTCGGAGAGGGATCGCTTCTGGATAACGGGTGGCATAGTCCATTATAACTAATATGTACTGGTGCCCCCTAGCGGACTTGATTATAGGACCTACCAAATCCATTGCGATCCTCTCAAACGGGACCTCAATGATGGGTAGAGGGACCAGCGGGCTACGGAAATGTGGCATCGGGCCGACCTCTGACACACAGGGCAGGAGGAACAATAATTTTCTATGTCCTTCATCACCCCAGGCCAATAGAATCTCTGTAATACCCTCTCTCGGGTTTTCTCTGTCCCCAGATGACCTCCAAGAATGTGCCCATGGGCCAACTCCAACACCAACTTCCTGTAAGGTTTGGGCACCACAAGCTGCTCAACGGTTTCTTCTGCCCTTTTTGCCACCCGATACAGTAGGTCCTTCTCTACGCTGAAGTATGGGTAAGTGCAGGTATTATCTGGGTTCACTAACTCGCCATCTATTTCCACTACGTTTTCCCGTGCCTTTATTAGGGCGGGGTCTTTTAACTGTTCTGTGGCAAAATTTTCCCTGTGAACCTCAAGATCAGAAAACTCCACAGACGGTAGGTTTTCGTCTGAGGAGGTGGGCTCCTCTCCAGTTTCTTGAGTCTCGCCTGCCAATACTGACAAGGGAAATTCTGGAGAGTCCTCACCACTCTCAGAGGAGTTCTGGCTATCACCTTCCTGGTACATAGGGGCACCAGTGGGGGGCTCAGGATCATCCCACAGTTCCCAGAACTTCGGAAAATCCCTTCCCACAATGGCATCATGCGGTAATTGAGATACTAACCCCACTGGATGAGAGAGGGTACCTTTGGGGGTCTTGAAACACACTGTAGTCACTGGATACTCTCGGGTGTCCCCATGCACACAAATAACAGCTACCTTGCTATTCCCAGAGACCTCTGTTTTAACTAATTCAGCCTTTATCAGGGTCACAAGGCTACCTGAATCCAGTAATACCACAACATTTCTACCATTAATACACATTTTGCATAAATGTTTCTCAGTTCCCCGAATGGCAGTGCATGCGACTGTCGCACACAGCGACTGACGTCTGTCCGTCAGAAAGTCACATTGCATGGGTTCCTCCACAACCGGGCAATTTGCTGCAATATGTCCCGCTTGCCGGCAGCGGTAGCAAACAATCCTTTTGGCTGCCTCTTGAGCCCCCGACTTCCCAAGCTGTTCTCGCCAAACCCTGGGCAGAGCTCCCACCCTCTCACTCTCTCCACCCTCACCCCTTGGAATCATCTTATCCGCCCCTGGGGATGGTCTGGTCTTAGGGTGGAAAGTCCGAGAGTCTCTGGAAGAGGCCGTCAGGTTCTCTGCAGCCAAGTATCTCTCTACACGATCCACAAGTTTACCGGCCGTTTCTGGGTCTCCATGGCTTACCCACTTTTGAATGGCGGTAGGAAGAGCTCTCAAGAAACGATCCATCACAACACGTTCCACAATCTCCGGTGCGGACAAAGTCTCTGGCTGTAGCCACTTCCTGCTCAGGTGAATGAGATCATACATTTGAGACCTGGGGGGTTTTCCAAGCTGGAAAGTCCAGTTATGCACACGCTGAGCCCGGACAGCCAGGGTGACACCCAGCCTTGCCAATATTTCAGCTTTTAGCATCACATAGTCTTTTGCTTGGTCAGGCTCTAGGTCATAGTAAGCTTTCTGCGATTCACCAGTTAAAAGAGGAGCCAGCAGTCCAGCCCACTGCTCCTCAGGCCACTTTTCTCTTTCAGCAGTCCTTTCAAATGTGGTCAAAAATACCTCTGGATCATCCTCTCCAGTCATTTTTGTCAATAAACGACTCACCCCAAAGGACGCGGTATTAGTGGGACGGCTTTCCTCACTGGTCTGCGGACGTTGCTGCATTACTGCTTCCATCTGTTGTTGTAGTCTCTGCTCTTGCTTCTGCAACAGGTCTATGAAGCGGGCCTCAGATTGCTGCTGGGCTTGTTGCTGGGCTGCGAAGCTCTGTTGTTGAGCTGCAAGGCTCTTTTGCAAACCTGCATTTGTCTGCTGTTGATTGGCATTTGCTAGAGCCAGCTGTTTCAGTATCTCCTCCATGCTGGCTTAAAAAAAAACTGCCCGCATTCTCCACCAACTGTGAGGGGGTTAACTCGGTAGCGGGTGTGTGTGACCCCCTGGATGGGCTCCCCACACAAAAACAGGCCCAGCAGACGGAGGTTGTGGTTTTCAAGATCAAAAGGTTCGGTTTATTTCTCTATTTACAGTGACAAAAACACAGCAAAGCAAAAAGAAACATAAACAAAATAAATCCTGGTCAGCTTGACCTCTGACTAAACATGCAGGTTTCCCTAACTAACAACTGGGATCAGCCTGGTGCTGTCCTAGTCCCTAAGTCCCTGGTTTAGTAAATGTCCAAACAAATAGCCACACAGGCTTTGTCTCACCGCACAGGGGTTCACTCTCCCTAGACAGTCCACACAGGTCTGGTTCCAGGCATGAGCAAACACCTAATGAAGCTGGGAGTTTTTATAGAGGCCTTAAACGAGCTGACAAGCTTCAGCTGGTCTCATCAACTCCCTGCCTGCACGACGCCCAGCACTCTCCCTAGAGGTATGAATCATCCATGAGCCCACTAGCCTCAGCTGGGCTTCATCAACTCTCTCCCTAGTTGTATAAGTCGGCATAAAGCCTGAATCTGGGAGAAATATACCTACCCCCCTGGATGCAACCAGGTGACTTTACCTTCCTGCTGTCACAATACCTATAGGGGTGATATCATTATCTTGTTTTTTTTTTTCGGTTTTTTTTTCATTTTTTTTATATATATAAAAAAATGTTTTTATTTTGAAATAATTAAATTTATTTTTATAATTTGCTATCTATCCATTGCTGATGGTGATCTCTGCGACTGGTGAATGAACTTTTACTATAACAGTGTTTTAGGGAGTGACATCTAGTGGATTCCCTTTGCAACGCAGCTGGTACCACTTACAGGTTGATTCAAACTTATGTATATAAGGACCTGGTTTATGCCCCTCCCTATCCCTTGATGAAAGCCCCTCCTATGGGCTGAAACATGTCGGATTACATGTTGTAGTAACGTTCCTCCGTTACACACAGCTACGCTGTATGGACGCATGCGCTCTGCACTGAGACTGGACTGAGCTGAGCTGAGTTGAAGCATCACGCTGTGTAGCAGGCTCTCTCTATATGCGGCTTGAGTGATTGTGGGAGCGGGACTTTTAGCTCTCTGCCCGATCCTGGATGACTGACACCTGGAAGACTTATACAAGGCACTAATATTTCTCTTATCTAGGAGAATCAGCACCTTTGACCCCCGCACGGGGTGAACATGCCAATTACGGCCGTATTATCTGCTGTGAATGCCTCCTATTGATACAGAGAAGACAAACCCTGCAACACAGGACGAGTGTCTGCTGCTCCCAGGCTGGGTGAGGGGACCTTCGGTCCAAGCAATGTCACTTTATTCAGGCCGCTGTTCATGCTGCTGTTTCATCTAGCCACTTGATGATCACAACTGCCTGTCTTATCCACACTCAGTGGTTTTTTGCTGTCTGCTGCCAATTTGCTGCCCTGCATTGACCTGCGTTTTCTATTTTTGCTTTTTCTGCTTTTTGCTTGCTTCAACCAGTGAATAGATTGATATAATGTGACCTATCCAATTTTCATTCATCATTGCTATTTCATACCAAAATACTCAATTAGAACCGTATTTTTTGCATAGTGTCACTTTTTTATCCCAGTTTCAGCTTTTCATTGCACAGCTATATCTGCATTTTTCATGTTCCTTTGGAACTGGTCTAGCCCTATTGACTGGCCCTATTATACACAGGGCCATTACCTGGACCAATTTTCCAGTTCATTACCCTGCTCTAATGCATGCATGCGTCCGCATTTAAGTAGTTTGTGGTTTTAATATTGATGACGTCATCATATTAATTTTAATTGTCTGTGGGTGCTGGTGTGGGTTTTTTTTGAGCATCAGTAATTTGTGTATTGATTTTTCTATTATTATTTAATTAATTTTTTTGTACCAATAAAAGTTATCTGTTTTCATAAGCGGCGTGGTCCACCTGTGGCTTCTTTATCCAGGGGGAGTCCAACTCTCTAGGTTTCTCCCTGGTGGGTTTTTCTTTATATATCTATCTATAGGCCACAGAGACCGCACCTGACTTGGTGAGTCCGCCATCTAAACGTCACACTGTGCGTCTGTTATTTTTCAGGCATAGTGTGAGTGTACAGTATATACATAGTGAGCACTGGGACCTCTCCCCTTCTTTTCCTGGCTATATCCTTGGTCCGTGTACCACTTGGCCATATTGGCCATTTTTCTGGACCCTCTGCTCCTATAGGTATATTTTCTAATAAGAATTGAATTTTTCACATTTGATGCTCTGTAATTACCTTACTACCATAACCCACTCATTCACCAGTCGCAGAGTTTATACCACTGTATTGGTTCTTTAGTCTTTTATTTTTTCCATCCTTACTGGTATGGCCTATCAATTGGGTGATGATATTGACCTAGAAATCCAATCTGCCTTCACTAGGGAACCATGCACTGAGAAAGCAGATAACCAGCCCATTAAGGATCTGTTCAAACAACATAAAAAATTAACTATTAAATATTTAAATAGGAAATGGGACATTTCCTCCCTTGAATCCCATGTTAAATTCGGTGTCATTCCCAGAGGTCTACGCGAACGCGTTACACCTGCTGAACATTTACATACACCAAGATTTGTTGAAATATGGAAAGCCAAATGCCTAGAACATGGTTTATCGGTTATCCAGCTAATAGTTGATGAGGAGAAGCTTCAACTGGAGGAACTCAAAACTGAACTGGATAAAAGTAGTGAACTTTTGGAACCATTTAAAGGTCAAGTAGATTTTGACAAACACAATGAAATTCTAAAAAAAGAAATAGATAGGACACAAAAACATCTGATGAACACTAAACAACACAAATTTCGACAGAATCTTGACGATTTTGAGAAAGGTGAAGTATTTGATCCTACTCTTCATAGAGGACGTAGCCTTAGTAGACATAATCAAAAACGATCTACGACACGCTCCCGGAATAGACAATATTCATCAGATAGTGATGCTGGTGATGCACAGAAATCGGTGAACTTTGTAGATACTGCCGAGACTGGTGCATCAACATCATCTGTTCACAGTCTAGCATCACCAGGGGATTTTCCCAGGGAAGATCGCAGACTGGATCTACGAAGCAGAGGAAGAGGAAGAGAAGGAGGAGGAGGAAATCTCAGAGGCAGGAATCAGAGACAGACACGAACCCGCAGCTCCAAATAGTGAGTGACCCAATTGAGGTGTCTCCTGTTTGTGATATGAAGGTTATAAATCTGTCCAAATCTAAACTTGAACAAAGACACTATAGTTTACTTAGTAAGGGCCTGTCCTTCTCTCCGGTGTCCTCAATGGATGAGTTCACTGTATACAAGGACATTAATCTATTTTTACGTAAAGTAGTCTTTCAACTTTTCTATACAGGACATAAAACTGATACATCCCAGACTAATCAGGTTGTAATGACACCGGGAGATCAGGAGGAACAACTAGCCCTTGATAACCTCCTGGCACTCTTGGATGAACAACTTGAACCTTCTGGATCAGTAGATACAGATCAAACCAGAAGGCCAAGTGATATCTACATTAAATCTCTTAAAATGCCCCCGATACATAAATACCACTGGATACGTCTTTTTCTTGAAGTGGTTAAGAGAGACCTAGAAGGTATTGACTGGAAAAAACGTGGCCCAGACAACTTATCCAGTGAGGAACGTCTTGCTCTAGCTGAACTGGAAAAGGCAGGTGATCTGACGATTAAGGGCAGTGACAAGGGGGGTAATGTGGTACTGCTGTCTGGTGACCTCTATGAGCGAGAGGTCTTCAGACAGCTTAGTGATGTTGTCACATATCGCAAATTGACCTCAAACCCGTTTCCTCCCCTGGTTGTCAGATTAAATCGAACCATCTCTCTGGCTTTTGAGGCTAACTTACTTAATCTAAAAGAACGGGACTACCTGAAGGTGGGGGAATACAATAACCCCACCTTCTATGTGAACCCCAAACTTCACAAGTCCCTTACTGATCCACCTGGAAGGCCCATCGTGTCAGCAATTAACGGCCCACTAGAACGAGTGGGCAGATTTGTGGACAGCTTTATTAAAATGTTGGTCATCCAGCTGCCCTCCTATGTAAGGGATACCAGAGATGTCCTTGTCAAACTACAGGACTTGGAGGTCCCCCCTGGGGCTCTACTCGTCGGGATCGACGTGGAATCTCTGTACACGTCGATACCTCATGAGTGGGGCCTCAGGGCGGTTTCCTTCTTCCTGGATCTACACTATCCAGAATTTGGAGCTCAAAACGAGTTAATCCTGAAGCTCCTGGAACTGGCTTTGTCCAATAACTACTTCCAGTTTCTTGAGTGTTATTACCAACAGATCAGAGGCACGGCAATGGGTGCACCCTGGGCACCCTCATATGCCTGCCTCCACCTTGGACTGTGGGAGCTGGAGGTGGTCCACACTATGCCGATGTACCTCAGCCATGCACTTCTTTGGCTGAGGTACATCGATGATGTCCTTTTGGTGTGGCAGGGCGATATGGAGCAACTACAGGAATTTCTACTTGAGCTTGGTGTTAACGATAGGAACATTAGGCTTACTTATACTGTTGACTCTAAGTCTATTTCCTTTCTGGACCTAAATGTTTCTATTGTTGATAACCGCGTGACCACGTGTACTTTCAGAAAGCCCACTGCCGCCAATACCCTTCTCCAGGCCTCAAGCCACCATCCTGATCACTTGATCAAGGGCATCCCTGTGGGCCAGTTTCTGCGTTTACGCAGGAACTGTACAAGTGATAATGATTTCAAACGTGAGGCAGTCGATATGCATGGCAGATTCAGAGAGCGGGGTTATTCCCAGAAATTGCTAGATAGAGCACGCAAAAAGGCTTGGAAAACCAATAGGTGTGATCTCCTTAAAACTCAATCAAAGACAGCTGTCAAAAACAAAGATAAAAATAAAAATAATTTCCCACGTCTTGTCACTACTATGGTACACAATGGAATGATGTCAGGTTGGTCTTGGAAAAGCACTGGGGGTTACTTACAAGGTCCCCCTTGCTCCATGAAATTGTGGGACCCTGCCCACAGATGGTGGCAAGGAGAGCTCGGAATTTACGAGATACCTTGGTCCATTCAGAACACACAAGGGAGCGGACGACTAGCTGGTTGACCGATCTTCCCCCTCTAAAAGGGATGTATGCCTGTGGTCACTGCCAGATGTGCAGTCATGTTGAAAAAACAGCAGAGTTTACCAATGCGGATGGCAGCACCCGGTTTTCCATCAATAAATTTATTAATTGCGCAACAACCAGGGTAATCTATATGCTTGAATGTCCCTGTCATAAGTACTATGTTGGAAAGACCAAAAGACAGCTGCGCATTCGCATTGGTGAACATCTCCGGAGCATTAAAAACTCGGCCAAATATGTTAAAGATGTAGGTCAACTGCATTTCTCTAAAGGTAAGGCCAGAGAGGAACTGTCTCCGATAGCTTTACATTTTGCCGAGTTTCATGACAGCAATATATCTGGCTTGAGTGTCAAGGGAATCTACACTCTGGACTTGTCAGCCAGACGAGGGGACTTCGATACAGTCCTCCTACAACGTGAAAAAATGTGGATCTTCAAACTTGGTACTATGGCCCCCATTGGCTTGAATGTTGAATGTAGCTTTCAGCCATTTCTGACCAGATAACCTACTGTATAAACTACTAGTGTCTTACCCTCTATACGATACCAGTATGTGTATGGAATATTTTAATTCACGCCATATGCACATCTAGGATGATACATACCTTTATTCCTTCCTTGAGGTTTTTATATGGCTAAATACCATTAAATGGTTACTGACTGGCTACATCCATATCGAGTCTATTGAGGTAGATTATTATGGTGGAGCCATGTCCTATACCTTTACCTATAGGGGGGTAAAAAATCTTCTCCTACAAGTGCTATATTTCCCTACCTGTTTCTTTATTGGTTACTTTTTACTGCCAGTGTTCTGATTTATTTTGATTGATTTATCTATCTAATTGCCCACGTTCGTGTCTATATGTCTATCCATGGTGAACATTAACTGTTTGACTCATATTATCTGCCGTTTATTTTGCGTTCTAACCTAACAGGGGGATATACTATATTATCTAGCCCCTGTTGGCTTCTAGCAATGGGTCCCTGTTTACTATGGATGACATGTGGCAGGAATATGGGTAATGGCTATTATACATACCTATAGGGGTGATATCATTATCTCGTTTTTTTTTTTTTTTCATTTTTTTATATATAAAAAAATGTTTTTATTTTGAAATATTTAAATTTATTTTTATAATTTGCCATCTATCCATTGCTGTTGGTGATCTCTGCGACTGGTGAATGAACTTTTACTATAACAGTGTTTTAGGGAGTGACATCTAGTGGATTCCCTTTGCAACGCAGCTGGTACCACTTACAGGTTGATTCAAACTTATGTATATAAGGACCTGGTTTATGCCCCTCCCTATCCCTTGATGAAAGCCCCTCCTATGGGCTGAAACATGTCGGATTACATGTTGTAGTAACGTTCCTCCGTTACACACAGCTACGCTGTATGGACGCATGCACTCTGCACTGAGACTGGACTGAGCTGAGCTGAGTTGAAGCATCACGCTGTGTAGCAGGCTCTCTATATGCGGCTTGAGTGATTGTGGGAGCGGGACTTTTAGCTCTCTGCCCGATCCTGGATGACTGACACCTGGAAGACTTATACAAGGCACTAATATTCCTCTTATCTAGGAGAATCAGCACCTTTGACCCCCGCACGGGGTGAACATGCCAATTACGGCCGTATTATCTGCTGTGAATGCCTCCTATTGATACAGAGAAGACAAACCCTGCAACACAGGACGAGTGTCTGCTGCTCCCAGGCTGGGTGAGGGGACCTTCGGTCCAAGCAATGTCACTTTATTCAGGCCGCTGTTCATGCTGCTGTTTCATCTAGCCACTTGATGATCACAACTGCCTGTCTTATCCACACTCAGTGGTTTTTTGCTGTCTGCTGCCAATTTGCTGCCCTGCATTGACCTGCGTTTTCTATTTTTGCTTTTTCTGCTTTTTGCTTGCTTCAACCAGTGAATAGATTGATATAATGTGACCTATCCAATTTTCATTCATCATTGCTATTTCATACCAAAATACTCAATTAGAACCGTATTTTTTGCATAGTGTCACTTTTTTATCCCAGTTTCAGCTTTTCATTGCACAGCTATATCTGCATTTTTCATGTTCCTTTGGAACTGGTCTAGCCCTATTGACTGGCCCTATTATACACAGGGCCATTACCTGGACCAATTTTCCAGTTGATTACCCTGCTCTAATGCATGCATGCGTCCGCATTTAAGTAGTTTGTGGTTTTAATATTGATGACGTCATCATATTAATTTTAATTGTCTGTGGGTGCTGGTGTGGGTTTTTTTGAGCATCAGTAATTTGTGTATTGATTTTTCTAATATTATTTAATTAATTTTTTTGTACCAATAAAAGTTATCTGTTTTCATAAGCGGCGTGGTCCACCTGTGGCTTCTTTATCCAGGGGGAGTCCAACTCTCTAGGTTTCTCCCTGGTGGGTTTTTCTTTATATATCTATCTATAGGCCACAGAGACCGCACCTGACTTGGTGAGTCCGCCATCTAAACGTCACACTGTGCGTCTGTTATTTTTCAGGCATAGTGTGAGTGTACAGTATATACATAGTGAGCACTGGGACCTCTCCCCTTCTTTTTCAGGCGGAGTTTGGCTGGAGAGGGGGCGGGCTGAGTCTCTGAAGGAAAGTGTGGGCGGAGTCTGGCTGGAGAGGGCGGGCACAGTCGATGGATGGAGTCCGCGGGCGGAGAGCGAGTCCCTCACCTGCAGCTGAACTTGGTAAGCTGGCAGGGGTGCAGGGCGCAGCCGCATCAGGATCGGTGACCAGTGCTGTCACATTCGGTCGCCGTCAGCGGCTGAACGTCCCCACGCCCATCTTGGTACACCCTGCACTTGGCTGCAGTAAGCAGCAGCAGACATCTTGTTACACCCAGCCCGAGCTATATGGGCTGGGTGTAACAAGATGTCTGCTGCTGCTTACTTCAGCTGAGTGCAGGGTGTACCAAGATGGGCGTTGCAGCAGTTTTTTTTTTTTTAAATCCTGTGTCATTTTTTTTCCCCACAGCATTTCAGTGCCAGCCACCTATCAGTACCCACAACTGCTACCTAGCAGGGCAATCAGTGCCATCTACCAGTGCCACCTATTAGGTGGCACTGGTAGATGGCACTGAC